>CM062817.1:1927762336-1928400420 GCA_031772625.1 Pinus tabuliformis | reverse complement strand
AAGTGAGCTAGCAATCCAAAGGATGGTTAAACCAACAACAAAATTTTAGAAGATTCATACATTCTATATAATCCATACATGCATGTGCAAGTAAATAGATACATATATCATTTAGAGCAAATAAGATAGCTGAAATACAATACGACATATGCTTGAAATGTGATGGCTCTGTTATATTAAGAAGTGAAAGTTCCAGTCATACAATACAACCATGACTAACCACTAGTTCCGACAATGGAACGTTACAGTCACTGTCGCCTACTCCTCCAAAGAGATATACTATCTCTGCACAGTGGAGAAGCCAAGGCTCATTACAATATTATCCAAGATTTCTCTAAGATACTCCTATCGAAATCTTGGCTGACCAAAAGCCTATACAATGAGTTATGAGGGACTATATGTAGCAAGGGGTGGGGTGGCCCTTGACATTCCCCTTTGTGACTTTTCATGTACCCTCATGACTCTTCATCTACTCTATGACTGTTACATCCAACTATTGACACTTGAATTTCCACTTGACAAGACGTTACATACAATCTGCACATGTACCCATGTGAGACAAAATTGGCTTGAGAAAGCCATGCAAGACATCACTATGACTCGGAAAACTATGGGAAGACCAGCTCTTCAACATCCTCACAATGGTCAATAGTAGCGAACTGATGCTGAGCTTGGTAGTCTGCGATGATGTCCGTGTACTCTATGGTGACATCTTTCTCGAAGGGAACTCTTGCCTCCATCACATCTGGGTACATTACTCGGGCTCCTCTGTCCAACACGTTTGGTAACATGCACATCATCGTCTTGAGTGCAGCCCGACTAGCGACATACTGATGCATGGTGTCTGCATTGATCACCAAGTCTATGCTAGTGGCTATGCGCATCAACTCGTTAAAGTATGAGTCAATCTCCAGTCATCCTTGTGCCTTCATCTTTGCCTCGATGCGTGTCCCAATAGATGGGATAGTATGCGCACGCACAACAACATCCATACTCTTGAATACCCGTGCATGGGAAGCCTGCAAACTAGTGATGAGTTACAGGAGATCTTCATAGTTCTAGATCTGACTATGGATGCATGCCTTCAACTCGACTGCCATGGGCTTCATCATCTTGGGCAAGTGTAATGGGGCTCCCTTGTATCTCATTTTCCATCTTTTCATGTAGTCAACAACAGTATGAATTTTTTACAAGATACGTGATCTCTTAGCACATTTTTGTTGCCAACCATTGAGATGGAAAATTTCCTTATGCACGGTACCAAACTTGGAATATAATGCCCGCATGACTATCTCAAGTGACAATACTTCGTCTAGTATCTTCTTCTTCAATTCTTCTCGGGTGTATTCTATAACTAGTTCTCCTCCTTGCTTGGTTGTAGGTAACTCCTTAAAATTTTGCTCATTCTCAACTATCAAGAAAAGGACATTCGACCAAGTAGCTTCGGCATATGCTCTGGTAACATCGACCAATGTTGCTGGATGCTTGCGCATGTCAAACACGATCACTCATTCCTCAAACTACGCAGGAGATGTGTTGTCATCTGGAGTAGACACTCTATGAGATTGCACAACTCTATGATGCGACTCATTGAATCATATGTTGTGCATATCTTCTTCCAGATTGTCTCCAAGGATCTCAGTTTCTAATTACTCACTTGGGACTTGCTCCGCTTCTATATCTGGTGAAGTTGGTAGGTCAACCTCTTCATGGTAAGGCATGAGTTCAATGTCTTCCTCTAACTCTTACTTCTCCATATCCGTTTCCATATTCTCAAGTGCTTGTTTAATCTCTTAAGCGAAGTCTTGCTCCTATGACTACTCACCCTGCTTGCTTGGTTCCAGTTGTTCAAATGAGTATACTACCTGTATGGGTGCAGTTCCATCTATCTGTACATGTTGCACCCCCTTCTATACTTGTTCTTGCTACACTTCCTTCTCCTGTCTACATAGCTCCTTTTCCTTTTGGAGTTGCTCCTTGAACTCTTGCAACTCCTTCATTGATTCCTCCATCCTCTGTTTTTCTCTCTACCTTTGCACATTCCTCCTGTCGCGTTGTTGCCTCTTCGCATCTATTTCCAAATATGATTTATGCACAAGTGGCTATGCTCTAAACTTGCAGCTTTGTTCTTCCCCTACACTATCGACAATCTTTCTCTTGCCTTTGTCGTGTGCCGGTATTTTTACCTCTGCGTTTGCTGGTGGTGGTGCTCTACTTCACGCTGCTTCACTAACCATTCCACAGCGATGCTGACAGGTTCATTTGGCCTGGAGAAGTTGTAACAATATCTCCATGGGTCTTTGTCCGCACAATGGCATGCCCCATGGATCCACTGAAATTGTACTCTCGTGTAGTGATCTTTCACAATACAATGCGGGTCATAAGGATTGAAGCTTCAGACATCGAAAGGATATTTCTTGACCTCTTCTATTTCAACATCTGCATGCTTGAGTTTCTATATCTTGTATAACCTGATTTGCAATGGAAGAGTGGGCCAAGGAGCCTTCTTCTTTTGGTCCAACCTAGCTAATAGTCCTGCCGAGATGTGGTATGATACTTCTTACATGATGAGCTTATCCATGGAAAACTTCGGCAAAACATGTGGAGGCTTCTCCGTGTTGTACATACATATGAAGGTGCCAGACGGTGAGGCATACCAATCCGCTATATCGATTAGTGCCTCCATGTTTTCCTTCGACATGCAAGGTGGATCCTGCTCAAATATCATCTTGTACACTGGGGTGACAAAATGATCTGAAAAATATGTGATAACTACTCTGAAGCTGCATTCAGAAAATAATTTACAATAAGTGTTAACAAAGGTTTCTGTCAATGTCCTTGCCCACTTCAATCTTGGGAACTCCTAACGGGCACAGATTGCATCCAAGATGTAATCGGACATGTAGGTTTCTGCTTGCTGACCTTTGGGTGGCTGTCGAGCTCCTGTTACTTTTTCCTTCAGCCTGTGAGCCAACATGTCATACCAGTTGCATGCTTTGCCTTCACTGGCTACTTGGTCCAATGCGATCACCCAACTTTGCAGGCAGGTCTCTGTGTTCATTTGGCCATACAAGCGACATGAAAATATGACCAAGTATTGATACACCTTCTGCAGTATGTTCGTCTTGTAAATCTGGTTGGGTGTCATCCTAAATTTAGTCAGCTCCTTCACCCAGTTCTTCAAGATATCCCTCGAGTTTGCATTGTTGTTGGGCATGCTAAAGGGTGTCTCCATGGTGATAATTGGCTTCGATAAATGGTACATCTGCTGATAATCATGTGCCCTAAAGGTAGAAATCTCTATATGTTCGATTAGGAGGTCCTGACCTAGGTTCAGAGTTAGTTGCACCAAACAAATCCCTACACTACTGGCCCTTTCGTCATCAATTCACAGAGCGCAGATTGAAGTCTCAGCCGAAGCAGTATGGAGGGATGTTGGAACCAAGTTTCCACACCCAGAGATCAATGTGATGTCATTTTGTGCCCTATATCCGCCTTCAAGTAGATCGATAAGCCCTTATGGCTTATCGACGTAACTTCCTTTAATCAGCCTCTAGATCTCCACGATGGTCTATGACCAGTTTTTACAGACCCTGAATAGGAGAATTATCTACTTACGTGCATCATAGATTACTCTTAACCCAGTATTTACTTAGATCTACTTAAGTGTTCGATATTGTTAACATACAATGATATAATCTTTGTGTAAGCACTTAACATCAATTGCATTCATATAACAATATAGATCCAGTAAAGTCGCACATAAATACATCATTATTTTACAAAACCATCATTTATCACAACATAAAGAGCCTTCATTCATAAAAGAAGTAAAGAGATAAAACACAGGAATTTCTGGAATAATTTTCTTTTATTGATATCCAGTTAAGCTTATATGCTCAAGACTTCCCTGCGCACTCAGCTGCAAGGGTCTGTGCACTTAGTTGAGGACTCTACTCTAGGCCTTTATGCACTCAGTTGCAGAACCTTTCTTCTACCTTCTGCACTAACTTAGACTCCTTCTATCGTACCCATAGACAACTTATATTCCTCTATTCTCCCTTAGACTCTCTAAGACACACCTATTTATACAATCCCATGGTCCGTGGACCATGGGTAGATCTTCAAAAAGCCAACTTAACTTACATAAAAGAGGGTAAAAACCCTTTTTGACTCTTTACTTAACTATGTGCTTTGCGACCACAATTTGTGGAGACTTTCCATCTTTTTACATAAAACTTGGGCTTTTGCCCCAAAATTGACCCAGGGGACCCCATCCCAACAGGTCCCCAACACAAAGATCGTGACTCGCCCTCAAGTTGCTCGGCTGGTGCATAGATCTAAGGATGTAAATTGTTCTTTGTTTGATGGCCACACATAATTTATAATCGAATTCGAATTCAAATTCAACCACTCCCAAAATTCGTCCATAAATGTTAATTTTTCAGCAGATCTTCAATGATTGCATTCTTAAATTCAACCTTAAATTTCACCCCCCGCCCACTCCTCTTAACTAACTCCTCGCTATCAAATCATGAACAATGATTGTAACGGTCATTTCCTGGCTATGTTGCACAATACCTCCCTCTGTAGCATAGCTCCCTTCATCCCTCTTCTAGTACTGTGACATCTCCCTTTTTCGCATAGCCCCCCTGTCACGTAGCTCTACAAACCGAGCAGTGCAGTTTATAGTCCCATGCTCCCTTGCAACTACCTGGATTGCTAAGACTGTCCTGCCATTATGTAGTCATTCGTCCAAATCCTGGTGTATGGCTTCAACTGGCTTCCATTTAGTTTTCCCGGAAATGGTTCTCCTTTAAACTTTGTAAGCTGAACTACATCACCATCTTAATTTCTTTGATGACATATGATCCTAGCCAGTGCATATGAAACTTTCCTCGAAACTTTGTGAACTTGCTATCATATAATAAAACCAAGTCATTTACCTTGAAGGTGCATAGTTTAATGTGTCGATCATGCCAAGCATTTTTGTGTTCCTTTTGAACCTTCTCATGGAGTCTATCCAGAAACCTATCTTCTTCAAGCTCCACTAGCTGCGCAATCCATTCTTCTAAGGCTCTATGGTCTACCATTCCTGTGAAAGCCACTATGCATAGACTCGGTATGATATATTCCATTGACATTACAGCCTCGACACCATAAACCAATCAGAAAGGTGTCTGACCTGTTAGATTTTTTCAAGTAGTTCTGTATGCCCATAACACCACTGGTATGTGCACATTCCAATCATTCCATTGCGCATTGCAAATCTTTGACAGCGCATTCTCCAATATCTTATTGAGAGCCTGAATTATTCCATTAGCGTGAGGGTGACATGGTGTACTTTTCTTATGGAAAACCTAGAACTCTTCTGTCAACGTGCAGATCATTTCGTTGAGAAAATGTGTACCGTGATCACTCAGCAATAACTTCAGGAAACCAAACCTAGTCAATACATATTTAAACAAAAAAATTGTTTTCATTGCCCCTACACAGTCCTTCACAGGTTGTGCCTCCACCCATCTATTCAAATATTTTGTCGTAGTGATGATGTAGCATGCAGTCGTTTTCTTACCTGGGGGTTGAATCGGTCCTAAAAAATCAATTGCCCATTTCTCAAATGGTTGCAATGAAACCTGCGGATTCAGTGATAGCTTGTACCTCTATGATAGCCTGCCCATCCTCTGACATGGATCACATGCCCTACAATATGCTTTAGAATCGTTATGCAGCGTTGGCCACCACAACCCAGTGGCAAAATCTTTTGCGTTGTTTCTTTTCCTACGTAATGCCCTCCCGTAACTCCTCCATCAGCTTCAGCAAAGATATTGTTTCATTCAAAATTGGGCACATAACATCGAAGTATCTCATCCCATCCCCTTTTATACAAATGGCCTCCAATTACTGAAAAATCTATCATGTGCACCACCAATTCTTTCTTTTGTTTACTGGTATATCCCTCTAGAGTCATTCTTGTAGTCAAGAAGTGGATAATATCCACAAAGTGATTATCCTCTATGCACACTGTGAAGAGTTGCATGTTAGGCAGCCCTTCCTCCAAATTAGTAGGTTCCTCTCCTATCTCAATGCGTGACAGATGATCAGGTCTTGCATTCAACCTTCCTGGCTTCACAATTACCTCAAAATCATATTCTTGGAATAACAACAACCACCGACGTATTCCTCCCCCCCAGCATAGGTTTATTGACTAGGTACTTCAAGGTGGAGTGGTCTGTGTACATCTTGAAATGTCTACCTAATAGATAGTGCCTGAAATTGTGGAGCACGTACACCATATCCAATCCCTCACTCTCTGTTGTGGAGTAATTATTCTCAGCTTTTGACACTTTTTTGCTTGCAAACACTATAGGGTGATCTATTTCTCCTTTGTCAGCCTGTGTCAAAACTACTCCCAATGCAATACACGAGGCGTCAATGTGCACATGGAATTATTTCTTCCAGTCCGAGAAGACAAAGATCGGTGCGATAACCATTTTCTCCTTCAAGGCATCCAGACTACAATGACATTCTTCATTGTGAAAAAATGTAGCATCCTTATTTAGCAACTTTTCCATGGGCACGGTAATCTGAGCATAAGCCTTGATGAAATTTCAATAATACTTGGTATAGCCTAGCATTGCGCACAACTATTTAACACTCCTTAGGGCTTCCAAATTGATTATTACCACGATCTTGGCAGGGTCGACCATGACTCCTTGCCTGCATACCACATGACTCGGAAAAATCCCAAAGGTGACACAAAATAATCACTTCTTCAGGGTTAGCGCAATCTGATACCTTCAACACATATCCAACATTAAGCACAGATTGTCTACATGGAGCTTGACTAGCCCAAACACTGTCCAGTCCTCGAAATAAACCTCAAAAAAAATTTCAATGAACCCCTTGAGCGTCGCAATTACTACGCGAGAGAATATTGTCGGTGCATTCTTGAGTCCTAATGACATTACTGTATACTAAAAACAACCCCTTCTATCTCTAAGGTTGTCTTACTCCTATCCTTTGGTGCGATCTTAATCTAATGGTACCTAGAGAACCCATAAATGAAGGAATATGCTTCATGTCCTCCCACATTTTCCCTTACTTCATTAGTAAACAGTGTCGAAAAGGGATCATGGACATAGGCATCATTATGATCTAAGAAAATACTTATTTCATCCTTCTGCTTCTTTTCCTGAAATACCATTGGACTCACCCAATAAAACTCCTCCATAGGTTCAATAATACCTACTTCAAGCATCTCGTCCAACTCCAAGTGGACCTTTTTCTTGTATTTGGGATTAAGGAGATATGGCCTCTTCTTAATAGGCTTCATGTCTGGTTTCAGAGTTATTTTAATCACTCCCAAATCGCCTATGATGCCTTTCAAGTCTGAAAATTTGGTTGGGAACAAATCCTGATTTTTGCGGAGCAACTCAATGACTTTATCCACTGTAGCATCATCCCAGTAATCCCCAATCTTCACAAACTTCGGCTTTACCTCTATGCCATTGTTTACTTTCCTAGTTTTCAATGGTGTATTGATGTCTCGATTCCCTATCTGTGGTCCCTAAAATTTGTAGTGGCATTCTATTTATGGGATGTTAATATTCCCTCGATCCTCATCCTCGGCTTTAGCAGTCATGTTATAGCATTCTAGTGCATGGCACAGCTAGGTGCTCCAATTTGGTTGAATCAATTCCAAAGGATCCTTCGAGATTCAGAAGATTGCTGCCTTAACCTCCTGTAGCACCTCATCAATTATTTTGAACCTGTCTTCAAAGTTGAATGTTCCCACGAACCCTTCTCTTAAGACATCCCACTCTGTGGTGCCATGGTAGAGCTCTATCTCCAAATACCAATTCATAGGTATTATGTCCAGAGTGTGAGAGAATAAATGCATCCATTCTGGTTGCTGCTCCGTTCCATATACCTTAGTCCATTTAGCCAAGTGATCATGTGGATCATTCCTCCCATCATACTTCTCAGTTACCCATACTTTTGGCTGAGAAACCTGTGTTCTCATCATTTTTCTGTAATCACGCCACTCATAAAACTTGTCTTTGTTCATAACCCACTATTGAGTGGGTGTAGCATGTGGTGCCTTGTCCAATGCCTGAAAATGGTAATCCTATGGAACTTCTCTTTCAAAAGCATCCAAAAAATTATCCACATCAGTTAAACCATCATAATAAGGCAAACCTATTACCTCTAACAACACAGAGTGCACCGATTTGGTAATCATGTTGCAGTGCAATGTGGATACTTCATGCAGCCTATTTTACCAATGTTCCAACTCTAGTTTATTGAGAAGAGTTTTCAGCAAAAATCACATGATTTTTCATTTTTTGACGCGTTTCAGTTCATTGAGTGTGGTTCATCGTTAGGACAAGTTGAAGAACCAAACCATGGTTACATGTTAAATAGACAACAGATCACCCAACAACATATTTGACTAAGAAACGACCATATTTGACTGGGCAACTAGATAGGACCAACGACAATATTTGACTAAGAAACGATTATATTTCATAGGGCAACTAGACTGGACCAAGGGATAGGAAAAGGAAAAAATAATTAATTAATTATTTTTTAAGTTAGTTTTGTTATATTTATTATCATATTTGAATAAGGTAAATGCTTGTATTTAATTATTATGAGAATGAATCAATTAGCTATTAATAGGCTTTTTTTCTTATTAAAACTAAATAGATAAATAGTTATTTAATTAATTTAAGAGAACTTAGTTTTGTTATATTCATTATCCTAAAAATCAAATGTTTGTATTTAGCTACCAAGATCAATAACCTATTAATAGATCCATTTATTATTAAAACTATCTAAATAAATAAAACTTATATCATTAAAATTATATGAAATAATAATAAGAAAAAATAATAAAAGTATATTAAATAGGTAACCTATTAAGTTAGTTAAATAATTGATGTCATACTAACTTTAAGGAATCTAACAGTATTGAATTTGTAGAAAATTTTCCTAATTAAAACAACATGGAAATTAAATTAAAATCATTGAAGAACTACCGAGAAAGAATATAGCCTTTTTCTAATTTGCTAGTTAATTCAATATTATTTTTATTTAATTATATCTAAAGGGTTGGTAAGATAAATAGTTCACATCTTTGAAATTCCTTCATCAATGTTTATGAACACAAAATTATTATTTCATTTGTTTATACAATTATGTTAATTAAAAGAATTTTTATTACCTATTCAAACATTTTGTTCTTTTTTTTAAAAGAGAACTAGTAAAATTAAAATACCATACTAAAAATTGCGTAAAAATCAAAGAGACAAGAAGCAAAAAAAGGAAAACAAATTATCCAGAAGATGAGGGGGAAGAAAACAACGAAGACATCATAGAAAAGAACAACATAAGGGGTGGGGGAGGGAGGGGGAAAAGGGTGGCTAGGAAGAAAGGGCGGGGATCCAACAACTATTAATTTGCCAGCCGTCATCCCTATTGAGATTCCTCAACCTTTCTTCAATTTCTATGGCCTCCCTAAATTTTTGCTGATGAAAAGGAGCAATCTTGGCAATGACTTGGGCCTCCTCGATGGATATATTATGCTTGGTATTATCCGTGAGCTCTGCTAGGGTGGAAGACTAGTTCCTCCCATGCTTAATTTCAGCTAAGTGCTCATGAATCCTTTGATTAATAGACCGCCTCATCTCACCAAAATAGGGGGTCCCATAGGAACAAGGAATAACATCGACAACTTTCATGTCCTTTGGTTCAATAGGTTCTTTTACCGATCTAATGGAGCTACGAATGGTGTTAAGGGGTCTAAAGGTATAGGGAACATTATGCCTTCTGAGGATCCTCACAATCTTATCAATGGTCCCCTAGATGAAAGGGAGATGAACCCATGAGACTCGATCCTTAGGGTCTCTTTTAACCTTAGGACCTTTGTTGGCTTTAAGGAAAGCTTTCAAACCCTGGTGCCTACTATAACCATTATTAAAAAAATGTTAAGGAGATGGGCTTTCTCTCTATCGAGGTTCTTTTCATCGGAGATTCTCAGCGTATGAGTCGCAATCATGTTGAGGACACCAAACTTCTGGGCAGGGAAATAATGGGAGCTGGCATGAAGATACTGCTCAGTATGAATTTTCTTCCTAAACACTTGGGGGGAGAAAGAACCCTCATCATTATTTGAAATGAGAACATCAAGGAATGGAAAACACCCATAAACATCTTGCTTGATAGCGAACTTTATGGATGGGGATTGATTGTTGAGATGCTAGAAAAATAGATCCATATCTTCCTGGCCATGAGACCAGATGACACCAGTGTCGACAATAAATCTCTTCCAGAGCTCGGGCAAGAGATGAGATGAGGCCAAATCTCTATATTCAAAGTCTTCCATAAATAGATTAGCAACAATTGGGACAGGGGGAAGCCCATGGCAACCCCACAGGTCTATTAATAGAATTCACCTTCAAAGCTGAAAAAATTCGACTTGAGACAAATTTCAACCAAATGGGTGGTATCAGGATCAGTTAGGCAGTTGATGACCTCAATGACCTCCCTCATAGGAATGCAAGCATAAAGGGAAACCACATCGAAACTCACAAGAATTTCCTTGGGGTCAAATTTTATGTCTTTAAGCTTATTGACAAAGGACGAAGATTCTTTGACGAACGACTCTGTGAGGCCAACAAGGGGTCTAACCTTTAAGGCAAGGTATTTAGCAAGGAGGTAGGTTGGACCACCTATGGTATTGACAATCGGCCTTAGGGGAGCCCCCTTTTTATGAATCATTAGAAGCCCATAGATCCATGGAGTGACGGGGATACTCTCAATAAGCTTGTTTCAAAAGGAACCCACAGTGTTGTTAGATTTAATAGCTAGAGCAACAATTCTAGAAACCTTTTTCAGGGGATTTTTGCTAAGCTTTAATAACTTCCACTATTACAAAGTTGATCCAACCTCTTCTTACGATAATCCTCCTTATTAAGGATGACAACAACCCCTCCTTTTTCAACTTTAAGAACCACAATTTCCTGTGTGGTTCAAGGATTTGAGCGCCTCAAACTCAACCTTGCTAATATTACTTCTAGGGGGCTTTGCCTTCCTAAGGAAAACAATGCAGTCTTGCCTTATAGTGTCCTTAATATTATCGGGCAAGCTCCTAATCCCAAAATATATGTCACAGATATTGTCTTCTACAAGCACCTTCTGAGGGGAAAGCGAAAAATTTAGACCCTTCTCCAGAAGGCTACAAACAAGAGGGGGAGAGGAAAAATTAGAAAGATTAACAACCCTCTTACTACAAAAAAGCTGAGGAAGCTTCTTCTTCTTCTTCTTCTTCTTCTTCTTCTTCTTATTATTATTATCATTATTATCATTATCATTATCATTATCATTATCATTATCATTATCATTATTATCTTTCGAATTCTTATCGATATTATATTTTCCGCAACTAATATTACTATTATTATAGGTTAACTCCCTATTATTATTCTTACTAGTTAAATTATTATTATCACTAACAATTTCATCCAAGTTATTATTATTATTATTACTAATAGTTTTATTTAAATTATAATGACCTAACCTACTACTATTCGGCTTACTCAAATGCATATTACCATGATTAATATTACAAAAACTAAATTCGGAGGAACACAAAAAAGTATGAGGGAGTTGATGTAGGCCTAGAGATCTGAAAGAAGATCTTCTTCCAACTTTGATATCAACTGCGCCAACTTGCATAGAAGAGGGACTGCAGACACATGAACATGAATCGAATGGGCCACGATGGGAGGAATGAAATGGTTCAATGAACTGGCTAGGCAGGAGTGGAGGAATAAAAGAGGGAGACCTTGAAATAGGTCAAATATAGAGCTAGGAAAGACTGGAGGGTGAGCATATCCATGTGGAAGGGAATGATCAGGTGGATAATGATCGAGAGAGCTAGAGAAAATTCCCTCGTCATGGAATAGACAAATAAGATCAGCAAGGGAAGATTGCAAAGCGATAATGGCCAAGTCAGATGGCAGAGGGTGGAATGAATAGGTGGAGGCACGACACTTAGGATCGCAGGTTATATCAAAAAGTGAAAGTTGCAGGATGGGATCCAAGCCATACATCAAAGAATGAGGGACAGGATGGAGAAAATCATGGCAGTCGGCCGTTTCATTTGTATCCTCCAGCAAACTATGATGTGTAGGGGAGTAGTCAGCACCAGAACATGAATTGACCCAAGATCGAAGAGCCGAAATCTAACTAACCAAAAGAGGGTTGTGGGACGGCTTACCCACAAGGAA
Organism: Pinus tabuliformis; assembly: GCA_031772625.1. NCBI lineage: Eukaryota > Viridiplantae > Streptophyta > Pinopsida > Pinales > Pinaceae > Pinus > Pinus tabuliformis. The sequence goes on along the minus strand of CM062817.1, from coordinate 1,928,388,124 downwards.
AAAAGGATCGTTGAGTGCAAAGGACCTTTCAGACAACTTCTGAAAATTTGAAGCCTATTTTTGTCTCCAAAATCCTCCATTCATAGTGATTTAAGAGCTGAAAAAGCATCAACACTTGTCCAAAGGGAGGCAGAAATAATGCCAGGCAGTTCCATATATAGAGCCAGAATATTCCAAGAAATTTGATCCAAAACTCTCCTTACCCTGCAAATCTCAAACCTTAGTAATGCTAAGTTGGCCTTCATAAAGACACGGTGGTTCCTAGAAGTGTTGAGAAAATGATTAATCTAAGCAAAAATCGGGATGATAGAGGAGTCTCTGCATCTCTCAAGGAACACCAGATCTGACTTCAACTTCGAAACTTGCAAGCGTGCCTATTCAAAATGATGAACCTTAGTCACAATAGCATTTCCGTGCAAGGAAGTAATTGTTGAATTTAGGATTATGTGATCCATATCAAGTTCCAAAGTATAGGAACTTTCACAGTCCCATGAAATTCATCGATCAACTATCAGATTAACCAAGTCTTGGTCTCGCACCATGATTTTATAGATCTGATCCAAATCATCACCACTCTCCTCATAGTCACGGGTTGGCTCAGTATAGCACAGTCCTTCTGCAAGGTCCAATGGTACTACAACGCATAGCGATTTCCTTTCAAATGACATTGTTCGCTTCTTCAAAATGATGGCCCTATTCATATTGATAGCCCAATCAATTCCCAAGAGCACGGGGTATGGATTGCTATCATCAACAATCTCTATTACTTCAAAATCAGCCAGCGTGCTCAGTCCTTCTATATCTATGGTAACCCCCTGCAATCATCCCATAGGGATAATATTCTATTGGTTTGCCATCCTTAGTTGAATTGGAGACCACTGTAGTGCAGGTCTCCCCATCCTCTCCCAGGTTTTCTTAGGAAATACATTTGCATCAGACCCAAAACCCAGAATAACCTGGTCCATTTCATAGTCTCCTATTTGCGCGGTAAGCCTCATCTCGCAACCTTTTCTTGCCTTATGCTTACCGACCTTTCTGACTACGTGGGATCCATCAAAAGAATTATCCTTACCAGCACATTTGTTGATCAACTCTTGTAGCCCTTTTACAACCTTTTTGTCGTGCAATAGTTTCATGCAAGTCTCCAAGAATGTTGTAAGCAGAGAGGGGTCAACCTCTATAGGCGCGTTGGTATGTGATAGTTTGTTCTGACTTCCTAAGGTAAAGGCCTCAAAAAATATTTTCTTCGCTTCCATGAGCGTTTCCTTTGCGCACTCAAGATCAAACCCAACCTACTTTTCTAGAGCCTTGAAAACCCATCAACCTTCTTCAGGCTGCTTTCCCTTATCATCAACAATCATCATTCTGCTTTGCAACACAATATTCACATTGGGATCCTCTTCGCCGGGCTCGGCCCTCATCATCTATAAATTTTTGGTAGGTTGTTGAGGTTGCTCCTTCTTCTCTTGCATTTTAGCGATCAATATAGGGCATTCTTCAATTGTGTGGTCAAGCTGAGTGCAGTATCGACATGATGAGTGTGTCTGTTTTGTACACTCCCATGCATAGTGTCCTAGCATTCCGCAATTATAAAAGATAACTTGTCCTCGACCTCTCCTAGGTCCTCCTCTTCCTCGGCCTCGTCTACGACCATAATATCCTCTGCACGCTCCCCTAGCGCCCTGATCCGGAGGCTAATTTTCTACTTCCATTCGATACATGGGCATTCTATCCATCATTAATTCGTAGTTTCAAAAATGGTGCTCATCATGGCTCAATGATTTACAGAAATCATAAAATAACTATTTTGGTGTCTGCATGAATTTTCGCAGAAAGTGGCAATTGTCTATTACACATTTTACAGCTACCTAAAAGATAGGAACCATATCATGGGCCCTATACTTGGTCCTTCTAGAGCTTCCTGCCTCAGAGGCATTGGCTGTCCCCCTATAATATAATTGGTGAAGATAGGGCAGTCGTCTTTTGTTGGCATTATGATACATATGGTGTGCTTGATGGCAACCCACTCATCTCAGATAATAAATTATAGTGTAGAGAAAAGTTCACGCACTTATATGCAGAAAAAAGTTTATTTCATGTAGAGAAAAGTTCACGCACTTTTATGCAGAGAAAAGTTTATTTCATGTAGAGAAAAGTTCACGCACTTTTATGCAGAGAAAAGTTTATTTCATGTAGAGAAAAAGTTCACGCACTTTCATGCAAGGAAAAGTGTGTATATGTTGGAGAACTTACCTTTCGTCCATGGTAGTTAGTCCTTGGTATTTGAACCTATGGTTTTGGACCATGGTATGCATTTTCATGCAAGGAAAAGCGCGTATATGTTGGAGAACTTACCTTTGGTCCATGGTAGTTAGTCCTTGGTATTTGAACCTATGCTTTTGGACCATGGTACCTCATCAAAAGTGTTGATCTCACGCAATTTCATGGTTGGTTCATGGTATTAGTCCGAAAGTTTTTGATCCTATGGTTTTGGCCCGTGGTATTGCATCCAAAAGTGTTGATCTCACGTACTTTCATGGTTGGTTCATGGTATTAGTCCAACAGTTTTTTGATCCTATGGTTTTGGCCCGTGGTATTGTGAAAGGCCTAAGACTATAAAAGAGGAAGGAGATCATTTGGCAAAGCATCTTCTGAATTATCAAATATCTGATAAAGTGCTAGATCTGGAATATTGTGATTGGGTTTTGGTGCAGATCTGGATCTAAATGAAGAAGGAACCTGAGCGTAAGGAGAAGGATAAGTTCTATTGATGGGTCAAAATCTTAAGGTTGGAATAGTGGTATCTCTATATGATTTTGATCTGTGATATGTGGCATATGCTTTATCTATAAATCTAATAATCTGGATCTGAATTATTGATGCATGTTTTATTTTACACATGTTATGATCTGGGTATGTCTGATGTAACAACTGCAAAGTTATAAGGAAATATTTGCATATCTGTATGCGGGTTGGCTTTGGTGAAATCAGAGATTGATGATGCAAGTGTAGTTCATGGGTTTTTGATGTTCTTGGATCCAGTTTGAAAATTTATGAAAAGTGGTCCTTGAAAGAAAAGAAGTAGGGGGTTGTAGCTCCCTTCCAGGAGAGACTGGAAAATGATAGAGAGTTGTAGCTCTCTGCAGGTTGCAGCCTGCGTACTGGTAAAGGACTGCACTAGTACAAAACCATTGTAAAAGGAGTTTCTAATTTAAAAGAAGATAGAGACATATTGCAACAGGTGGTTTTCACCCACTGTTATAGACATTTTTGTGCCTTACAGCATGAAGCATGAAATGTCCATAATCTAAGGGATCGAAAGTCCCTAAACATGTTGTTCCTACCCCTAGGGGAACAAGGTCAGCAAACCACAGCAATCCAAACAAGTTCTCCACTGAAAATTACTCAAAAACAAGGCAATTCTGGATCATGTCAACTGCTCCACTGAGCATCTGCGCTGAATGTCAACTGCTCCATGGACCACCTGCGTTGAATGTCAACTCCAACAAAGGCTACCTGCGCTGAGCAAGTTTTGACATGTGGAAGTCTCATTCCTCAATGAGTCAACGCCCAGGAAGCTTCCAAAATGACACTTGGATCAAGGAATTCGACTGGTGATGAATAAGAGGTTCTAGATCTCCAAGTGGAAGCAAGAACCTCCAAGTGGACTCAAGAACTGAAGAAGAACTGGAGTGGGAGAGGACACTAGTCACATCTCAGGCTGACTCATCCTCTCTCCAAAGTCGTATATATGGATCTCTCTCCCATGAGATCCAGAGGCTGGAATCTTGTGAATGTAAAGAATTGCTGTTGGTTTGAGTTTAGAACTATTGGGTGATTTGCTTTGAAGGAGGTGAAGAGGAGATTTCTTTCTACTGGGAAGGTGATGCTGGATTGGGCCTCTTATGGTTGTATCACTTCCTGAACCTTACTTCTTCCATTAATAAAGCATTTGAGGTTCTTCTATATACCTGTGTCTCAATGATGTATTGTTATACTTGTGTATTTGGTTTATTCTAATCCTTGAATCAATTATGAATGTATGCTTCTTGTAGTTTCCCTCTCTTTCCATTTTGCAGGATCTTGGTGTAGCTGGGCCAGTGAAAGAGCAAGGAGCTGGGGGCAAGCAGCAAGGAGAGAAGATTGGATCAACCATTAGCGAAAGACATCGGTTAGTGGATCCCTTTCTCCCCTCTTTTACATCTCATAAAGAAGTAATCTTAGATAGCTTTGCTTTGCCTGTTGCTAAGGAACTATCACCCTTAGAGTGGGATAGGGTCATTCCGTATTGGATACTTTTCCCAACAACAAACTGGCAACTCCGCTGGGGATCATATCTTGTTGATTGTTTGTGTTTTTTGCTATTCATTTCCTAAACACAGGGAGTACCGAATCGAACTGCATTTGAATCTTTCAAATGCAAAGTAGAGGGCAGCTACTCTAGCTCAGTTTCTGGGCATGTTTATGATTTGAAGAGCTGATCCACAAGGACTCTGAACAGCTCTTAGTGATAGCTTTTCATCCTCCTTTGAATCATCCTTTAGTGTGTACTTGATTGGTAGCTTTGATTTGGCCAAAAACTGTTGATTTTTGAGCAATCTGTGACCCGGAAACCAAGAGAAACGAGAGTTTCTCTCTTCATTGCAAGCACTGTGAAGGTAGTCTGCATTTCAACGCAGGTCCCGAAGGGGCTACCTGCGCTGAATGTCAAACTGACAGTGTTCTACCTGCGCTGAACCAGTGTGGCCTTGTGCAACTGGGGTTCTCTGCTTTCTGTTGCCCTGTTTTCATCCCTGTTTTTGCAGCCTGTTATCAGTCAATGTACCTATCTAAAACCACCTTTCTTTGCCACTATTCCACCTCGGTTGTATAAAGAAACTGTATTTGTTCTTTGTGTATTTCTTACATCATTTGCAGTTTCCCATAACGAAAGTGAACTAGTCTTGCTGTGGCCTCTTAGATCTAGACCTGTGATAAGTGTCGTTCTGATCTTAAGAGTTAGTTTGTTTGCTGTTCATAGCTGATTGAGCTTTTGCTTTCGTCATATGGTTTGAAGTTATGTATTTCTAGTGTTGAAACAAGTAAATCTTAAGGTGTCTTTTGATTTTGGACAAAATCTTGTTTGCTTTCACTTGAAATTGAATTCAAAGTTATACAACAGCTTTCTTTTTGTAATACATCAACATTAAGAAAGAGAAAAGAAATACCTGCATTGTGCATGTGCATTTTGATAGCTTGCATGTTGATTTAGGAAAAAGTGCATTAGTGTGTGCTCTATGATCTGTGTGAAAAGATGATGTCTTTCTTTTCCCTCAGCAGTTAAGATTTTCATAAGTTGAAAAGATTGAAAAAGCTTGCTTCTCATCTTTAGACTGCATTAAGGAGTTGTACCATACATCTTGTGGTGATCCATAAAGGCAGACTGCTAAACAAGATCAACCTAAAATAACAACGCTTTGAAACATAACGCAAACACATAGAGGTCTAAGCTAGAGACGTGTTCCGGCGTCGTTAAACGTGATATCTTAGCATTGAGTGGTTGGGTGATTCCTCCACGGTGAAGCGATAGGTATCAATACAGACTTGTGCTCCCACGTACTGTCGCGTATATATTGGGAGACCCCTATAGGAACAAAGCCTTTATCCATAGGAAGCCGTGTTGGCCGCCCTACTGATCGCAATGCAGTGAACACAACATTCACGAAGATCGACCACCCGTACCGTAAAACGTATTCTGTGGTTTTGCGAAAAGTTTGGCACACCCTCTGCCTAGAACTCCAGAGTAGTTTCTTTTGGCCTTTTTCAAACTCTATAACTGAAAAAGTCCATCCGAGCATTTGTCACTTCGGGCTCGTTAAAACATTGAAGGAGACTAGAGTCATCTTTAGCTTTTTCTCGACTCTTAAAAAGTGAAAAAGCAAGTTGTGTCTAAAAGCGTCTAAAATTCATTCAATTTGGAAACACATTTTCCCCTTTGTATTTTGGTTGATCGAGTAATCCGCAATCGTGGAAGAATTTCAATTGAAACCCCATCATTCGCGGAGGCTTACAAGTCAACCGTCTCTGTCTCCGAATCGAAAATAGTATGGACAAAGCGAACTCATTTAACCGGTTCAAAATCTCCTATCAAAGTTAGAACAATTGTTCCAACGACATCTGAGGTTCCGGTTACTCCAAACATTTCTGGGAACCCTGCCTCTATTGAAGAAGTTCAACAGCCCCAGAGGGACAGAAACACTGGTCCTGGTCTGAGAGAAAATACTTGCGTTACTGAATCAGTTCCATCTATAACCAGTTCAGAGAGTCTTGCTCCTCAAACAACTGTCGCTGTCGAATCAACCCCTTCTTCGGCACCAGAAATATTTTACGGACCTGACGGTCTTCCTCTTCCACCTGGTCTGATTGCTATAGAGGAAATTGTAGAAGATCTACAAGCAACCACTCCAACCCATTTTGGAGTAGGGGTCACTCTATATCCCTCTACATCAGAAGTTAGCCTATCACCAGGAGAAGTTCCTGTAGAATCGTTAGGCAATCTATTGGATAGACTCAAAATGTCTGAACAACCGTCAATATCTAGGACCGTGTCAAATGACACAGCGACAGCAGAACCTCCTACTGTCACTCCAACAATGTTTGCCGGCATACCATCTGTCCCAACTAGCTCTCAACAGCTGGAAGGAACCCCTTCAGGGGCTATAACGACAATGTGGTCTGTTCCTGTTTGTTCTTCCGGGATAATACCCGGTAACTCTTATGTTGGAACTCAACAAATTGATCCGTTTGGAGGTCAGTTTGGGCAATCCGGTCCTCAAGGTTTAACAATTCCTTTCAGTACCAGATCACCACCGTATGGGGGGCAGTATGCCCTTTCATTACCCCCTCCGGGAGGTTACCCATACGGGAGTTCACAACAATATTCAGGTTATACTGGAATTACGACAAGTGGTTGGGTACCTATGCTACCCTAGCAACCAAGAGTTGTGTATTCTATGCAACAATGTGTACCTGTGACGAACATCCCGACAACACCAGCGATTGTAACCGTGTCGCAAGTTCAAACGATGCCTGTTGTATCTCAACCTCAGATTTCTCAGGTTGGAATGCAACAGCCCCTTGACCCTGTGACTCAACCACAATCACCAATTGGCGGGGCGACACAAGTACAAACGGGTACCATTACCCCACATCTTGGTCCAACGGTTAGTATAGCACAACAACACATGGCTTCACAACCGTGGCTGGTGCAATACCAACAACCGCAATTCCAACAAGTGTACCAAGGTTCTGAACAACAGATCTTTGCGAACAATGGACAACCGTATATCCAAAACGGTCAAAATCAACCACTTTACAGTGGTGTAGTCCATCAACCGTATCAATCATACCAACATCAATTACATTATGCTGGTATGCAAAGACCAACTGCTTAGGCAATTCCATCGTATCCTGGGTATGCTTCGCCTAATCTGAGTCAACAGTTACCATTCGTGGCAACTCTAGAGTTACCCGATTTACATCGGTTGACGAACGATCCGATTGCTTATGCCCCTTGGTGGCCAGCGATTCCTCACAAACTTCCTTCGGACATTCCTAAATTCAATGGAAATCCAGGTGAAGACCCATCGAATCACGTGATGACCTTCCATCTATGGTGTTCATCGAACACTCTAAACGATGATTCGATAAGGCTTCGCCTCTTTCAGAGGACATTGACAGGTCCAGCGGCTAAATGGTATATTGAATTGCCAAGAGCCTCTTTCGACAATTTCAGCTCCTTAGCCACGACTTTCTTAACCCATTTTCAATTACCAATAAGGTATGAAACGGGAACCGAAATATTAACCAACTTCAAACAGACAACAGCTACTCACATATCTGATCATATACATGAGTGGCGTCGTCGTCGAAGGATGGTAAAAACGTACGTTCCCGATCAGCTATTAGCTGAATGGTTTATCAAGTCGTTACTTCCGGCTATAACGGAAGATGTGGCCAAGGGGGGAGTCGTAACAGAGGAGCAAGTCATTGCTCGTGCTCAATATCTAGACTTAGTATATACTCAGTCTGGCACGCTCTACGACAAAATACCTGACACCCCTAGACCAGAATTCTCAATTCCTCCTGCTCCTAAATCCAATAGTGACTCTCATGCCGGTGATGGCGTGATTGGCACGGAAAACGCGAAATCGATAAAGGCTTCGTCTAAGAAAGCCCATAAGAATTCAGATCAAAATGCAAAAGAAGAAATTCTTGCTTCGGAAGTAAATGCCGTATCAGCAGATAAGGGCAAAGAAACCAATCAACCAGGAAGCAAAAATAAGCAAAACAAAGGGAAGAAGAAGAAACAGGGTGAATCATCTCCTGGAAAAAATTCTTCAAACCCTCCTAGGAAAGGGAAACCAAAAATTCCATGCATGATATGTGACGAGGATCATTGGACAGCAGATTGTCCATACAAAGCTGAGTTGAAAAGGTTCTTTAAAAGTTCACAAACCTCAGCTGTGTTAACTGATCCGTTTCCCAACCCAGGTCAAAATCTGGTTGATAGTGGAAATGCTTCCCCGTCGCAAGTGCTAATGTTGTCGATCTCCAAGCAGCAAAATGATGCTTTGATTTCAACAAGGAACAAAGATTACGGGAATCCACAACTGTCGAACAACAAAGGTAAAGATCAACCAAGTAGTTCGACAACAACTTCAACCGAAGTTGTCCCACCCATAATTCCTGAATTAACAATCAAACCGCCAAATGGTGTAGTACACAAGTCGACATTTAATCCTCGTGCCAGAGCGGCGCAGCATTATAACATAGTGGAAGATTTGGCATAATCGCCATCCACTATGTCGACTCTTGAGGTACTACAAAATTGTCCATCCCAAAGGCAGGCGTTGTTATCAGCAATTGGTGGGGTTGATCCTAAGGATTCCAATCTTGTATCCTTTGATCACAAAGGATACGATCCTCAGTTACCAGCTCAACTAGCTTTCCTTATTCAAGTGAAAGCCCTCAACAAAATTGTTCACAAAATAATTATTGATGAGGGAGCATCAACATGTATTATGTCGATGAGTTGCTGGAAAAATTTAGGATCTCCAACCTTGTCGCGATCTTCGACGACATTAAAAGCTTTCGACGGAAGGACTTATACCCCATACGGTATCCTTAATAACTTGAAAGTTGAACTGGGAGGAAAAACAGTAGAAATTGATGTTGAGGACATCGATGGAAACCTTGACTACAACATCCTACTGGGTAGACCATGGATTTATGCCATGGCAGCTGTTGTGTCGACTTATTTTAGGAAGATCGCATTCCCATTTGAAGGAGGGATTACGGTCGTCGACCAACAGAACTTCCTCCCTAATAGTTCACAAGTTACAAGAAGCATTCCCATGATCCATGAGAGCAACCATTCGCTTCAAGATATCGGAGTAGGATTATTGAAAGACCCCACATTGATGGGAACTTTCGCGCTACCACCTCCTATTTACATAGGAAATACACAGGGTGTGCCAAACTTTTCGCGAAACCACAGAATACGTTTTACGGTACGGGTGGTCGATCTTCGTGAATGTTGTGTTCACTGCATCGCGATCAGTAGGGCGGCCGACACGGCTTCCTATGGATAAAGGATAATTGCCTATAGGGGTCTCCCAATATATACGCGACGGTACGTGGGAGCACAAGTCTGTATTAGTGCCACCGACTCTCAGGAGGAATCACCCACCTTCGTAGAGATCGACAGTCACTATGTTTAACGACGCCGGAACACGTCTCTACCTAGACCTCTATGTGTTTGCGTTATGTTACAAAGCGTTGTTATGTAAATTGGATTTATTTTAATGTTGATCTTGCTTATCAGTTTGCCTTTAAGGATCACCACGAGATGTATATAACAAATTCCTGAATGCAGTCTAAGATGAGAAGCAAACTTTTCAATCTTTCAACTTTGAAAACCTTAACTACTGAGGGAAAAGAAAGGCAAATCTTTTCACACAGATCATAGAGCACACACTAAAATGAAAATCTTTCCTAAATCGTCAAGCACACAGTCAAATGCAAAATGCACAATGCATGTATTTTCTTTTCCCTTTCTTAATGTGGATGGATTACAAAAAGAAAGTGGTCATATAACTTTGATTTCGATTTAAAGCGACAGTAAACAAGTTTGTCCAAAATCAAAAGACACCTTAAGATTCACTTGCTTAATCACTGGAAATACATGAAATCAAACCATACTAACGAAAGTAAAATGACTAATCAGCTATGGACAGCAAACAAGCTAACTCTTTAGACCAGCAAAATGCCTAACACAGGTTCAGATCTAAAAGGCCAAAAGCATGACTAGTTTACTTTTCGTTATGGGAAATTGTAAATGAGTAAGAAATACAAAGAACAAGTACAATTTCGTTATATAACAGAGGCAGAATGATGGCAAGTAATATTGGTTTCAAAACAGGCACAAGACTGACACCTAGCAGCAAAACTAAGTGAAAACAGGCAAGAGAAAGGAGGAAACCCCAAATGTACTAGGCAAATTTGGGCCAACGCAGGCTCTGCACAGCCAAACTGGCTCTCAGCGCAGGTAGCCCCTTCGGGACCTGCGTTGCAAAGCAGGTAGCCTGTGTACTACCTGCTTTGGAAAACGAGAATTGCGTTTTCACAGTTTCCGGGTCATAATTTTCTCAAAAATGCACGGTTTTTGCTCAAATCAGAAGCAATCAGTCAAGCACAGTCAAAGGGATGATTAAGAAGGTGCAAAGCTATCACTAAGAGCTTACAAGGATCCTTGTAGATCAGCTCTTCAAATCATGAATTTGCTCAGAAAATGAGCAAGAGTAGCTGCCCTCTACTTCGCTTTTGATATAGTCAAAAGCTTTTCGATTTGGTACTCTTTTGTTCAGGAAATGAATAGCAAAATACTACAAACACAATCAAACGGATACGATCCCCAGCGGAGTCACCAGTTTGTTGTAGGGAAAAGTATCCGACTCGGATGACCCTATCCCACTCTAAGGGTGACAGTTCCTTAGCAACAACTGTAAAACAAACTACTTAAGGTTTACTTCTTTATGAAAGCAAAAGAGAATGGAGAAAGCACTAACCGTTGCCTTGCGCTTAATGTCGAATCCAAACTCTTCTCTTTGGCCGCTTGCTCCTAGCTCTTTGTTCTTCTGCTCACCCAGCTACGATGAGATCCTGCAAAATAACAAAGAAGGAAACTACAAGAGGCATGCAATCATAACTGGTTCATGGATTAGTGTAAACCAAACATGCAATCATCACAATATATAATTGAAACAAGAGCACATAGAAGAACCTCAATAGCTTTTATTAATGAAGAAATAAAGGTTCTGAGAGTATTACGACCATTGAAGGCTCCAACCCAGCAACACCTCCCAGCAGAAAGAATTGCTCTTCTTCACCTCTCTCAAACAATCACCCAATAACTCAATAGTGAAACCAACAGCATATCATTACTTTGCACAAAATTCTAGCCTCCTGAGCTCATAGGAGAGAGCTCAATATATAGATGAATTGAGAAAGGATGAGTCAGCTTGCAACTGATGTGTAGCTGCCTTGTGTCCTCTCTCTCTTCAGTTGATCTTCAGTTCTTGAGTCCACTTGGAGAACCTTGCTTCCACTTGGAGAAACAGAGCCTCTGACTCATCACAAGGCGAAATCCCTGATCCAAGTTTCATTTTTGGAAGATTCCAGAGCAATGACTCAGTGTGCCACTTGTCCCATCTCGCTCAGCGCAGGTGGCCTTTGTTCTACCTGCTTTGCAACGCAGGTACACCATGGAGGAGTTGAGTTTCAGCGCAGAAGCCTAGTGGAGCACCTGCTTTGATTTCAGGATTGCTTGTTTTTGAGTGTTTTCAGGTGGAGAACTGATATGAGAGCTGTTGGTTTGCTGACCTTGTTCCTCTAGGGGTAGGAACATCATGTTTAGGGACTTTGGATCCCTTGGATTATTGACAATTCATACCTGATGTTGCAAGGCACAAAATTGTCTATAACACGACGTTTCAGAGGGCAATGAATTATGCCTTCCATGACATCAAGAACATTGTTCAACCTTATCTCGACGACCTTCTGGCTCATTCGCGAAAGCGGATTGATCATCCGCAGCATTTAAGAGCGATATTTCTACGTTGCCGACACTACAAGATAAGACTCAATCCACACAAATGTGTGTTTTGCGTCAGTTCTGGTCATTTACTTGGCTTTGTAGTCTCTAAGGATGGGATTCGTCTCGACCCCTGCAAGGTTCAGGCAATCATTAATTTGCCTCCACCTTCAAATTTGCTTCAGATTCAGAAACTCCAAGGGAAAGCAAACTTTCTGAGGAGGTTCATTCCAAATTACGCAGAACTTGCTAAAGGTTATACTCGTCTTTTGAAAAAGGATGTACCTTTCGTCTGGGACCAGGTGGCGCAAGCTTCCTTTGATGCTCTGAAAGATCGTCTAGTAAAAGCATCATTAATGTACGCCCCAGACTATCAAAGAGATTTTAACCTGTATCTGGCTGCAGCGGATACGACCATTGCGATGGTTTTAGTTCAAGAAGTCGATGGAATTGAACATCCTATACATTATTTGAGTAAAAACTTAAATGATACAGAAAGTAAATATTCTTATGTTGAAAAACTAGCGCTTGCAGCTGTTCAAGCGATTCAAAGATTTCGACATTATGTCCTCTTTCAGAAAACTACCATTTTGTCAGATTGCAACCCCATGACTTACATACTGTCGCGATAGTTGCTGGGGGGCAAATATTCAAAATGGATAGTGATCCTTCAAGAGTTTGATCTGGAATTTGTAAAATCCAAATCAAAGAAAGCTCTAGTTTTCACAGAATTATTGTGCGATCTCCCATCGTCGTCCAACGATGAAACATCAGAAGAGTCAATCGTGGACGAAAGTTTGTTTCTGATATCTACAAGCGATGAGTGGTATGGAGATATCATAGTTTATCTCCAAACCCAAAAATTCAGGCCTAACACCTCTCACTCTGAACAGAAACGTATACGATACAAAGCAAAAGACTACATGATCGTCGGTGATACACTTTACCGTCGTGGTATCGATACAGTTCTGAGGAGGTGCCTTACCCATGCGAAGGCCGAAAAAGCCCTGAATGAGTGTCATTCAGGCGCGTGTGGCGGGCATCAATCTGGATATGCAACAGCACAAAAAATCTTACGAGCAGGATACTTCTGGCCAACCATGTTCAAAGATTGCATAATCGCAGTCAGAAGTTGCCATGCTTGTCAAATTTTTGATAGCAAAACCAGAAGACCGCCCGCACCTTTACAGTCGATAGTTGCTGTTGGGCCTTTCGCCAAATGGGGCATCGATTTCATGCAATGTAACCCCACCTCGACCGGGGGGCATGGGTATATTATAGTCGCTGTTGACTATTTTACCAAATGGGCCGAGGCGATGCCTACATTGGATAACACTGGTGAAACAACTGCCCTTTTCTTTTTCAATCATGTAGTTGCTAGGTTCGGCGTACCACAGGCTATAGTTACAGATCATGGATCGCATTTTCGCAATCACATGATGGTCGAATTAGCTGCCAAGCTAGGGCTATCTCACGACAGCTCTACCCCGTATTATCCGCAGGCCAATGGACAAGTTGAATCAATCAACAAGGTCCTGAAGCGTATGTTACAAAGGATGATCGGGGTGTTGGCATTATGAGATAAGTGTTGTCCTTGATGGCAAACCTCACTGATGACAAATCATAGTACAGAAGGTCAGCAGCAAGGAATTGATGATCAGACTATAAGAAGAAGAGAAAGTTCATACACGCAGGTTCGTTAAGCCCAAGTCGCGTGTACACGCAGGTTGGCTTCAGAAAAAGCGCGTGTATGTGGAAAAGTACCTTTGGTCCATGGCGGTTAGTTCTTGGAAGTTGTGCCTATGGTTTCAGACCATTGTGTCTCGACGGGCGTGTCGATCCCTAGTTTTGAAGTTGATGGTATTGGATTTCTATGGTTTTGGCTCTTGGTATTGAACAAGGCCTAAGGCTATATAAAGGGAAGGAAATCATTAGGCAAGTGTATCTGAATTGTCTTGAATATCTGATGAAGGATTAGATCCAGTATGCAGGGTTATGGGTTGATGATGCATTGCTTGATCTGAGCTAAGGAGAGATCTCACCGGTTGATGGAGAACAAGATCTAAGGAGAGATCGGGATCAAATGGTTTGAAATGAACTATCTTTATGATGCTTATTCTAGATCTACATACTGACGCATGTATTGTTCTATAAGTGTTATGAGTATGACTGATGTCTGGTACAGCTGCAAGTTATGAGAAATTATTTTTAGATCTGTACGCGGGTTGGCTTTGATAAAAGCGCGTATACACGCGGGTTTGATTCATCGAAGTAGCGTATACATTGTAAATCTTAATATTTGAAGTTACAGATGGATCTGATGGTTATTACAGAGTTTTGTGTCTGCTCTGTGTTCTGGTGACTGTTGTTAACAAGGTTTCAGTGATTCAGAGTTTGATGATTGTTTTGAGCTTCAATGATAGTTATGGGTCCAGTATGAAAATTAGATGAAAAGTGGCCTTACAGATTATGTGTTGTGCTTCAGTGTATCCAGTCTGAAAATTGATGAAACGTGGTACCTGGAGGAGAGAAGATTGTAGGCAAGCACCTACGTACTAGTATCTAAGCTAGTACAAAAGCTAAAGGAGATCTTTGGAGCATTGTAGCAGGTAGCAGCCTGCGTACTAGTAAATGGATCGGCTAGTACAAGAGCAAAGGGGGTTGTAGCTCCCGTACTGGTATAAGACTGCACCAGTACAAATATTGTAAAAGGATTTTCTTATTAAGAAGAAGATTGAGATGACTTGCAGCAGGTGGTTTTCACCCACATTGGGTTTCCACCTTATATCTTTGTGTTCATGTGTGTGGCTCTTGTGTGATGTTCTGTTCTGTTATTCTGCACCTGTTTACTGTTAATATGCTTAATAATGATCTGATACATTTATTGAAGATTAAGCTAACTGAATTATAAGATCTCTGGATATACGCGAGTTTCATTAGACACAGTAGTGTGTACACGCGGGTTCACTTAATTGAAGTAGCGTATATGTTTCTGAGTATGAAATTGAAAAGTTTGATTGATCTGATAATACTGATTCACCCCCCCCCCTCTCAGTATTATTTCCAACAATTGGTATCAGAGCAGGTCCTTTGATAGAAGCTTGATCGCTTGAAGGAGATCCGTGGAACAATGGGAAAGAAGCTTAAGAAGAAAGCTCATAAGAGGAAGAAGACATCTCAGAAGGACTATGACAGTGGGAGAGTCGATTGGGGATTAGGTATAAGAAGCTCTTCAGATTCAGAATCAGATTCAGAATCATTATCAGGTATGAATGTGTTATCCTCTGATGTTCCTGCTATATTTCCTTGTGAAAGTGATGGAAGTGATAGTGAAACTACTGAACATGCTTTTATGGGTGAGCAAGAAAAGTGTCAAATAGAGGCAATGTTTAGAAGGCTTGCAGACAAAGTTAAAGATCAACAAGATCTATTGAACAAAAGGGAATGTGCTTTCAAAGAAGAAGTTACCAAACTAAAGGCCCAACTAGAAGAAGGAAACAAGGTGAGAAAGCTTCTCAAGGACAAGGAAGACCAATGTCAAAAATTGCAGCATGAAGTGACATCATTAAGAAAAGAAGTCAACGAAAGAAGCACAACCATCAAGAAACTCAAAGATAGATCCAGCTACTATGAAAATCTTGAAGCTACAATCCCCTCACTAAAAGGAGATCTTGAAGAATCAAAGAAGCAGAATACAGATCTACTCCAAGCTATTGCAAAACAAGAAAATGAAGTCACCAGCTTAAAATCTCAACTAGAATGTGCCTTCCGAGTTCGTCAAATGCAGCAGGATCTGAATAAAGAACAAGAAAAGGATAAACTTTTGAGATTTCAAGATAGTACTAAAGCATTGGATGATATTCTTAATAGTCAAAGGTCTCCTGCTATCAAGACTGGTCTTGGTTTTCATGAATCTGTTGAAGGTGAATCTAGTTCACAAGCTGAGGCAAGGAACTCTAAAGAGAAATCCAAAATGATCAACAAGGAGATGAAAGGTCAACCAAGGAAAGAAAGTCTTCAAAGAAAATCTTTTACTCCTCCTATGAATAATGTTGAATGTTATGTATATCATAATCTTGGACATGTTGCAGCTAGATGTAAAAGAAGAAGAGTTCAAGACCATTATGCAGACAAGTCATCTCAATCAAGGTACTTTAATGGATATTGCTTTGCTTGTAATATGTATGGTCACAAAGCTGCTGATTGCTACAGGAGGAATATGAAACATGTAAGATGTTATGCATGTAACAAGCTTGGACATATAGCAAAGGAATGCAGGAACAAAGGATGGACATCACACCAAAAGGAGAAAACCTCATCACACTTGAAGATATGGAGGAAGAAGGAAGTACAGTCAGCACAATGTACTGAGACATAGCACAGCACAGACATATCAGACTCAGGGGGAGCTGAAAGTGTAAACCTTCAGTGTCCTGAATCTCATACGCAAGTTCCTTAAAGAGAAGTCGCGTATATACGCGAGTTCGACACTGCAAAGTCGCGTATATGTCAGTCTGAGGAAAAGCAGTGGGGACAGGCTCAGAAAAGGGATCTGATATGATTCAGTCCATTATTTGTTACAGTCTGTTGAGGATGTGTAAAAATGTTTTGATACTTGTGAGATGTCTAGAAGTGTTTTGATCCTAACTTGATGATGATGATGATGTCTTGATGCTTATTGCTGATATATGCATGATCAGATCTAACAGATGACACAAGTTGAGGGGGAGCATATGCCTTTAGCAATTCAATGTTGGCATTATGGTTAATAATCCTTGGTGATGATTCTTATATGGCTAAATGATATATCTTGCTATTGTGAGTTGTCTATGATAAACTCTCATATGATTCTTGGAGTTACATAGAAGATGTTCAGATCAGATTTATGGTTGATTCTTTGATGATGCATATATGGTGCTTACATGGTGATCTTCATAAGAACAAGGAGAAGTACAAAGATTGAATACACATCTTCCTCACATGATGATGAGTCACTTATATACTGCTGTTGTCATATGCATAAATATCATACAGTTATGATGCAGGCACTCATGCGGATAAGGATTGTTGCTGATGATGATATCAAGAATCTTTGTCAAAAGAATTTGAGCTCAAGATACATAGTGCTGATACATGGATGACTACTCAAAGTTGCTTTATTGAAGACATGGTGATGAGTTCTTATCTATATGATGATAGGTTGATCCTTACATATGTTAATTGATGCAGATGTTCCCAAGTAATAATACTTGGATCATGTAGAGCTTGATGAAATGGCTATGGTGGTTTCACACATGATACAATGTGAATGACTCTGAATTCTGTTCAAAGGGATGAATTGATGCAGACATACCTTGTTATAGGTTGATGACCTATTCTCTACAGGACATTTACAGGTTGCTGATATGGAAATTTGTGTACGCGTGTTGTTTAAAGGATATCCGCGTGCATACGCCGTTTTACAAGGGATAGTCGCGTATATGGTGTACGCGTGTTGCGTAAGGGATATCTGCGTATATACGCCTGTTTATGTGTATACAGACGCGTATATGGAGATTTGAAGGAAATCAGCAGGGACAGATGTTGGTTGCAGAAAGTCTGATATAGGTCTGACAGAGATCATCTGGCACAGGTTTAGGGGGAGCAGATAATCTTCCAATGATGCATTGTTGGCATTATCTTAAAGCTTTTGGTTCTAGTTCACATTTGGTGTTGATTTCAGGAGGAACAAAGGCGAAAGGAGAACAGAAGGATCTCTTGGTTGCTGATCTGAATGGTGATTATCAGATGCTGCTAGTGACTTTCATAAGTCTTGGTCTAGTTATTTCGTCTCTATGTCATATATCTCTTTTGTGGTATCTCTTTCATGGTGTCAAGGTCATGTAACGGCCTATTTTGGTTTCCCCACTATGCCTGGGATGATTGATGCAATGTGATTGGTTGTCATATTTAAAATTTTGATGTATTCCCACTTGGTTGGGTGGATGAGTCAATTTTTGTATATCCTCACTTAGTTGAGAGATGGATGTATGTATGAGTCCTAAGTGATAGGAAGGTCCTTTATGATGTATAGAGTCGTGTTCTTCTTGAAGAACATCTTTTGCAGATCTTGCCTACAGTCAGGAAGAGCATGAACAAGCACACTTCAGCAGTACAGAGACTTGGCATGTACTCAGGGGGAGCATTGATAGATTGGTACACCTTGGCATATACAAAGGGGGAGATTATTCAGAGATTTCAGCAGGTACTCAGGGGGAGTATGGACAGTGGAATGATTCAGCAAAGGAAGAGAATATCTTGGTCCACCCTTTGCCCTTGATGTCAAAGGGGGAGAGTGATTTGGTGTTGTTGCCATCAAGTCCAAAGGGGGAGATTGTTGGCATTATGATGCATGTGTTGTACTTGATGGCAACCCTCTAATATCTCACTTATGTATAACTGGATGAATCTTCAGACGAGATATCAGATGTGACTGATGGAGGATAGCTCAAAGGAATCAGATGATGAATCTTCAGAAGAGATATCAGATGTGACTGATGGAGGACAGCTCAAAGGAATCAGATGCTAATTCTAAGTGTGACAAGTTAGCTTTGCCATCAAGTCCAAAGGGGGAGATTGTTGGCATTATGAGATAAGTGTTGTCCTTGATGGCAAACCTCACTGATGACAAATCATAGTACAGAAGGTCAGTAGCAAGGAATTGATGATCAGACTATAAGAAGAAGAGAAAGTTCATACACGCAGGTTCGTTAAGCCCAAGTCGCGTGTACACGCAGGTTGGCTTCAGAAAAAGCGCGTGTATGTGGAAAAGTACCTTTGGTCCATGGCGGTTAGTTCTTGGAAGTTGTGCCTATGGTTTCAGACCATTGTGTCTCGACGGGCGTGTCGATCCCTAGTTTTGAAGTTGATGGTATTGGATTTCTATGGTTTTGGCTCTTGGTATTGAACAAGGCCTAAGGCTATATAAAGGGAAGGAAATCATTAGGCAAGTGTATCTGAATTGTCTTGAATATCTGATGAAGGATTAGATCCAGTATGCAGGGTTATGGGTTGA
This sequence comes from Pinus tabuliformis, assembly GCA_031772625.1. NCBI lineage: Eukaryota > Viridiplantae > Streptophyta > Pinopsida > Pinales > Pinaceae > Pinus > Pinus tabuliformis. The sequence goes on along the minus strand of CM062817.1, from coordinate 1,928,368,937 downwards.
TGATGCATTGCTTGATCTGAGCTAAGGAGAGATCTCACCGGTTGATGGAGAACAAGATCTAAGGAGAGATCGGGATCAAATGGTTTGAAATGAACTATCTTTATGATGCTTATTCTAGATCTACATACTGACGCATGTATTGTTCTATAAGTGTTATGAGTATGACTGATGTCTGGTACAGCTGCAAGTTATGAGAAATTATTTTTAGATCTGTACGCGGGTTGGCTTTGATAAAAGCGCGTATACACGCGGGTTTGATTCATCGAAGTAGCGTATACATTGTAAATCTTAATATTTGAAGTTACAGATGGATCTGATGGTTATTACAGAGTTCTGTGTCTGCTCTGTGTTCTGGTGACTGTTGTTAACAAGGTTTCAGTGATTCAGAGTTTGATGATTGTTTTGAGCTTCAATGATAGTTATGGGTCCAGTATGAAAATTAGATGAAAAGTGGCCTTACAGATTATGTGTTGTGCTTCAGTGTATCCAGTCTGAAAATTGATGAAACGTGGTACCTGGAGGAGAGAAGATTGTAGGCAAGCACCTACGTACTAGTATCTAAGCTAGTACAAAAGCTAAAGGAGATCTTTGGAGCATTGTAGCAGGTAGCAGCCTACGTACTAGTAAATGGATCGGCTAGTACAAGAGCAAAGGGGGTTGTAGCTCCCGTACTGGTATAAGACTGCACCAGTACAAATATTGTAAAAGGATTTTCTTATTAAGAAGAAGATTGAGATGACTTGCAGCAGGTGGTTTTCACCCACATTGGGTTTCCACCTTATATCTTTGTGTTCATGTGTGTGGCTCTTGTGTGATGTTCTGTTCTGTTATTCTGCACCTGTTTACTGTTAATATGCTTAATAATGATCTGATACATTTACTGAAGATTAAGCTAACTGAATTATAAGATCTCTGGATATACGCGAGTTTCATTAGACACAGTAGCGTGTACACGCGGGTTCACTTAATTGAAGTAGCGTATATGTTTCTGAGTATGAAATTGAAAAGTTTGATTGATCTGATAATACTGATTCACCCCCCCCCTCTCAGTATTATTTCCAACACGGGGTTCATAAAAGAAGGTGGCACCTAACCCTGTACTCAGCCTTGTGGGCTTACCGAACGTTGGTAAAGAACGCGACCGGGTTCACACCTTTTCAACTGGTGTATGGCCTGGAAGCAGTCTTGCCAATCCAGTGCGAAATTTCGTCGCTTAAACTCGCAATTGATCTCCTCCCCGGAACTTCAGAGGAAGAGGCTCGTTTCTTGGAATTAATCCAGTTGGATGAAACCCGTCGTGATGCCGCTTTGGCTAACGAAGCCCATAAGAAACAAGTCAAGGCTCAGTTCGACAAAAATGTCAAACCTCGTGTCTTCTCAGAAGGTGATTTGGTCTTGCTTTATGATCAAGAATCCGATAAATTGGGAGCAGGTAAATTTAATTCCTTGTGGATGGGGCCCTATATTGTTAAAAGGGTGTTAGCAAAAGGAGCCTACGAGTTAATGGATTATGACGGAATTCCACTGGCGCAGCCCCGCAACGGGTTGTACCTCAAGCGTTACTATGCTTAAATAGTAACCTGCATGCTTTTGTTGTATTTTGTTTTCGCTAAAAGTATTTGTTCTGGTTAGGTGATCCACCTTTTTCATTTGTTGCAGATGTCAAACCTTCTGGAGACATGTGTTGGATATGCCGACGGAGCGAGTCGTAGTTCGCGGAACCTATCCTCCGCAGCCTGGGCCATTTTTGATCCAAGCGGCGAGTTAGTAAGTTTCAGAGGAGTGTGTATTGGGCAATCAACGAATAACATCGCTGAGTATAGCGCGTTGATAGAACTACTCTCTGATGCCATCACACGTGGCATACGCCGACTAATTGTCAGGCTAGACTCACAGCTCGTAATACTACAACTCAATGGTATATATTCCGTTCGCAATCCAGCTATTTATCGCATGTTCCTAAGGGTTAAGATTTTGGAAAGACAGTTTGATTCAATTCAATACCAGCATATTTCCAGAAACTTAAACACATTAACCGACTCATTAGCAAATTATGTGTTAGATAGACATTTGCGACATTTGTAAAAAGGGATACATCATCAATAATTGTACATATGGATCATATAACTCAACCAGAATAAAACTCGAAAATAAAAATATATATAAGCTATTTATCGTTCATACATAATGTTCTGTAACCAAGACAAAATCGGTCATATGACCCAAAAACTCAAAAGTGCTAGGGGGCACCCTAGCCTAGTGGTGCTCATGATAGCACGTCACGGCCTGTGCAATCATGCGCAAGAGACGAGTCCATCGTCTAGGCACACCAGTAGTATGCCACTGCAACTGTAAAGGTAACTCATCGATCCGTAAATCCGGAATACCGAGAGTACGGCTCTCAACCTACTCCTGCACAGCTGTAAGGGTCTCAGTATCGTCAAGGTCGTGAAGGATAACTCTTCCAGCAAGCTCCACTGCCGGGGCAGCGACTGGCGGTCTCGGACGAACTGCTGGACGAACAGGACCAACATCTGCATGCACCCAAGAGTATGATTAAAAGTCTTGATAGAATAAAGCACAGCAACATTATGAATAAGAGTAGTAAACAGTGATATGGTCAAAGAGTTTACCAATAGCGCCCCACTGTTCGCCATCCGGTAACACCAAATCCGGATCACCTCGGAAATCCATACCCACATATGGATACTCGGAAAAGACCATCTCCTGGCGCTCGAACCACCTGAAGAAGGCATCAGTGAAAGTAATCTGAGGTTGACCAGCATGCCTAGACATGTGATCGACCCACCTCTGCATGCGTGGCTCGGTCAGAGAAGGCAAGTCGAGTATAATATACTGAGGCTGCATCAGTGGGATTTTCTCCAAGGTGAAGGCAGTCAGAATAGAACCAAATCCAAAGTTCTTCAGCTTCCCGTCCTTCACCTTGGTCAACTGACTTTTCATCTGAACAAGTACTGCATCACACCAGTTGAATACTTTCGGTTGGAGACACTCCAAGGCGTGCTGCACATAAGACCTGTTGGCAACATGTAAAGCTGTGCTACCGGCCATCCTACAAATAGTATACAGAATGGACCTGAGAGACCAATCAGTAATCTCACGGATAACAACCTTGTCATCTCTGCTCGGCTGGGAACCTTCCCTACAATACCGGCGGACATAATCTCTCACGGAGTCAGTCCCTCGGGCCGAACCTGACAAAGAAATGGGGGCACCCCGCCTTGATAGTCCAGTCAAGAAGTAAATGTCCTCTATGGTCAAGGGGATGGATTTTCCTCTAATCTGGAATACTTGGTTGATGGGATCCCAAGCATCAAGCATATACTGCAGCAAAGTAATCTGTGCTCTCATGCTAGAGATACGGAAAAACTTCAGCAGGCCACAGTTTCGCAGAGCGTTCACCGTGACAGGGTCATGGAGGGCAATCATGTCCTCCTCTTCATGTTCTCGTTCTCGCCATGTAAGGGACATTTTGTTCAAAGATCTCTGCAAAACAAACAAGAGAAGGAGTAAGTTCCTGAGTTTGATGAGAAACCGACAAAAATTCATCAAAAAAAATGTGCTAAAAACTCAGTTTTCTGAGCCCAACGCAGGCAGAGAGTGTCCTACCTGCGTTGAAGGTCAGGCTGCCTTAAGGCAGCTTGACATTCAATGCAGGTTTCGAATGGGAAACCTGCGCTGAATTTAGGGTGCCCTGGCAAAACCCCTGAGGCTCAGAAAGACTGGAAAACAGGCACAGAATGAAAAAAGAAAACCATGAAAAGAAAGAGCTAAGGTTTAGCTCCTACCTGGTCCAGAAGGCGCCGAGAATCGTCCACAGAATCTCCCGGAATCAGCTGGTGAAAATCACGGGGGAAGAGGCACCTCCAGAGCTCCAATGAACAAAATTCAAATGAAATGGTAAAATGAGAGGTAAAAACACCTTTTAATGGCTTTTTACGTAGTTCAAAGCGGAATATTAGGGTTATAATCTCATTTTCATGCAAATATTATTCATTTCTAACAAAGTTTGTTGAAGCAATTGAGAGTGCAGTACTATCCTTGAAAAGAGAAAAGCTATTTATGGTAAAAATCAAAATTTGACTATATAAACGAGCAATTTTAGCAAAGTTCATGCTCGTTAAAAAATAAACATAAGATTGAGCAATGTTTTGGCACATTCAAGCTCTTTAAAAAATGAACCCAGTACCGGTAAATAACCATTTGAGACCGTAAATTCATCAGCCATAAAAGCCTTGGTCGTGTTTGCACCGTCACCGCCACTTTTCATTTGGCCGATCATTCACCTCCACTTGATTGTTTACCTATTTTTGAGGAACAGCTGCGAAGAGTGATTTCACCATCCATCCTTGTGACACTGCCGTGATTGGAAAATTCCAACCTGTACCTGGAATCTGCTGCTATCCCTATTTATCACTCGTTCCTCAAAATACGAGTCTTCTTTGAGCTCTTTTCTTTTGACTCGTAAAATATGAAAATTTTGCCGAGTTTTGGCCTTCCAGCTCGTTAAAATGACCGGAAGAGCTATCCCTCCTCTAGATTTTAATCTTTTTGGACCTGAGGGATTATTGCACAAAAAGATCGAGCGCTTGTCTGGTTCGGCTCGATAAAACTATCGAACATTCATCCCTTCTGTATTGTTTTATACTTTTTCGGACTTAAGGGATTAGATGACGAAAAAGGACCTTTGGAGTTAACTTTACGTACCTTTTCAGACTCTCTAAAAATGAAAAGGATTGAGTTGTCTTTGTCGCTAGACTCGTTAAAATGCATTAAATAGCGACAAACTTTTCTTTAGACGAGAACGAGTTTCCCTATCGCTAGGCTCGTTAAAACATAGCGATGGGCTTGCCCGAAGGGCAGGTTATAGAACAAGCATATGTTATCCTCCTCAAGCTTGACAAAAATAAAGAGGTACTGGTCAGAAATGACTGGGGAAAAATTGGGAGAACCTCAAAGCTTTAATGGTAGCAAGTCGCTCTTGAACATGACACTTTTCCTCCGTATCACATCGGGTTGGGTTGTTTCATTCACCGGTCTCATCACCATGGTCTCGCCAAACCATCCACATTTGGGGTAATGCTACCGATCCATCGCATCAGTGTCGTTATATGTTCAAGAGATGTTGTTCAGAAAGAGTCAACCGTGTCCCATCCACTACCATACATAATCTTTCATCCTTTCATGACCGCCACCCTGAATCATATTTCACATATCGTTTTCACCTTCATCACAATCATTAGGTCCGTTCCGTGTCACTGATGTGGGATTCATTAAGGCCCTCCTTTGACGGATCGCTTCTTGTCGACTTCAGCTCATTATCCAAGAAGTTGATCTAGGAACAACCCCCTCAGTACTTTGAAGCTTGCATGCCTCAATGGCAAGTTTCTCACTTCCGGCGACAGGTATACATCAATGACCTTCGACCGAAAGATTTTGCGTGGTGTTCGACGCCAAGTCCTTTATTCGCACCACGTGGATTGTACTGCCGTACCTTGAGGGTCATCATCATTATCGGTGATTCCTCTCGCGCTTGTTAACAGTTTACATTATTGACTGGTAATCAAGCGATGTCTTTCCATGTTCGACTCCAAGAAATTCTCACATGGATCGACTTGTACTTAGAGTGAAGATCGGACGAGTTTGAAGACCCCGGATCTAGTTTCATCCATCCGGGCTGCGATATATATTCAGGAAATAAAGACATTGACATGTGCAGCAGATGATCATCCTACTCAAAGGATGATAATTTCAACAGAGAATTATCAGTCTATCATCAGACGATTGTTTGTTCTATGTACAGAAAAATGTATTTATAAAGCTGAGCATGGGAATGCCCGCCTCGACTAGATCATGAAAGCAGTATGAAAAATAATGTATTGTATTGTATCTTATTACAGGTCACCTCTCAGCGATTGAATGAACTTCGGATCCTCCTGATAAAGCATTTCACCCGATAAACGACCTCATACTTTAGGGGGCAACTATTATAGACATTTTTGTGCCTTACAGCATGAAGCATGAAATGTCCATAATGTAAGGGATCCAAAGTCCCTAAACATGTTGTTCCTACCCCTAGGGGAACAAGGTCAGCAAACCACAGCAATCCAAACAAGTTCTCCACTGAAAATTACTCAAAAACAAGGCAATTCTGGATCATGTCAACTACTCCACTGAGCATCTGCGCTGAATGTCAACTGCTCCATGGACCACCTGCGTTGAATGTCAACTCCAACAAAGGCTACCTGCGCTGAGCGAGTTTTGACATGTGGAAGTCTCATTCCTCAATGAGTCAACGCCCAGGAAGCTTCCAAAATGACACTTGGATCAAGGAATTTGACTGGTGATGAATAAGAGGTTCCAGATCTCCAAGTGGAAGCAAGAACCTCCAAGTGGACTCAAGAACTGAAGAAGAACTGGAGTGGGAGAGGACACTAGTCACATCTCAGGCTGACTCATCCTCTCTCCAAACTCGTATATATGGATCTCTCTCCCATGAGATCCAGAGGCTGGAATCTTGTGAATGTAAAGAATTGTTGTTGGTTTGAGTTTAGAACTATTGGGTGATTTGCTTTGAAGGAGGTGAAGAGGAGATTTCTTTCTGCTGGGAAGGTGATGTTGGATTGGGCCTCTTATGGTTGTATCACTTCTTGAACCTTACTTCTTCCATTAATAAAGCATTTGAGGTTCTTCTATATACCTGTGTCTCAATGATGTATTGTTATACTTGTGTATTTGGTTTATTCTAATCCTTGAATCAATTATGAATGTATGCTTCTTGTAGTTTCCCTCTCTTGCCATTTTGCAGGATCTTGGTGTAGCTGGGCCAGTGAAAGAGCAAGGAGCTGGGGGCAAGCAGCAAGGAGAGAAGATTGGATCAACCATTAGCGAAAGACATCGGTTAGTGGATCCCTTTCTCCCCTATTTTACATCTCATAAAGAAGTAATCTTAGATAGCTTTGCTTTGATTGTTGCTAAGGAACTATCACCCTTAGAGTGGGATAGGGTCATTCCGTATTGGATACTTTTCCCAACAACACCCACATTGGGTTTCCACCTTACATCTTGTGTTCTTTGGTGTGACTATATGTTTTCTTTGTTCATGCTCATTATTTTATGGTACTGACATGCAAAAATAATTCAAAGAATAAATAAGGAAAATTTATTAAAAGAACTTGATAATACTGATTCACATTTCCAACAATTGGTATCAGAGCAGGTCCTTCAGAGAAGCTTGATCGCTTGAAGGAAGATCATTCATCATGAGCAACTACGAGAGGGAAGCATCAATCAGGCCACCAATTTTTGATGGGACAAACTTCAATTATTGGAAGGTAAGAGTTACTACCTATCTTCAATCTCTTGGTACAGAAGTTTGGGATATCATAGATACAGGCTACACTTTTCCTTCAGCTACTCCTACAGATACGGCCGAAAAGAAGAAATATGAAACAAATGCTAAAGCAGTCAATACTCTGCTGGGATGCTTATCTCAAACAGAATTCGTGAAGGTTATGCAATATAAATCCGCAAAAGAAATATGGGACAAGATTGTCTTGAGCTACGAAGGAGATGAACAGGTAAAGCGTGCTAAACTTCAAACCCTCAGGATTCAGTATGAGAATCTCAGAATGTATAATGATGAAAGTGTGGCTAACTATTTCCTTCGAGTAGATGAGATTGTTAATTGCATGAAAAACTTGGGTGAAGAAATAAAAGAGGCTATTGTGGTTGAAAAATTTCTAAGATCATTGTCCCCCAAGTTTGAATCTAAAGTGTCTGCAATAGAAGAAAAGGAAAATCTATGAATTCTTACTATGTCTCAGCTACACGGAATTCTAACTGCTTATGAAATGAGAAAGCGAGGTCCATCAGACAGAAGAGAAGCTACTTTCAAGGCTTCAGGCAAAGGAGACTATTATGAAGCAAGTCACGTTCCAGAAGAAGAAGAAGAAGAATCAAATTTTGTCAGAAATCTTCAAAGGGGAACTGGAAGGTTTAGAGGTAAGTTACCTTTTAAATGCTTTGCTTGTGGAAGAGTAGGTAATTATGCTGCAAAATGTCCTCATAAGGATAAAGGAAAGGAACCTGCTAGATGGAACAAGAAACAAATTGCAAATAAGAAAATCTTCTACACTCATGAAGATAGTGATGGTCTATCAAATAGTGACGAAGATGAACGAGGTAATGACTATAAACTCTTAATGGCATTTGAAGATGATGATTACATGGATGCTATAGATGTGGATAGCGTTTTTGAAGAAATTTCTAGACTCAAGACATGTATAGAAGAAAAGAATAGGATCATTGATACTCTACAACTTCAAATTGATGAAAAAGAAAAATATCTTGAAAAGTTAGAAGGCGAAATTGTTGGTCTTAGAAAAGAGATTGAGAAAACAAAGGCTATTAATCTTAAGTTTGTCAAAGGATCTGAAACTCTGGATGAGATCATCAATGTACAGCGCTCTCCTCTAAACAAGACAGGTCTGGGCTATAATGGAGAAACTTCTCAAGCATCCACCTCAAAGAGTTATCTTGATGCAGCAAGAAGGAATGAGCAAAAGCACAATGGAGATCACCAAGTAAAGCAGGGACCAATTACAAACAATGACTATCAGGCAAATCAGGGGCAATCTGTCTTAAGGATGAACAAAAGCTACAACCATCCACAGGTAAAATCCTCTCAATTTGCTTCAAGAATGAATGACAATAGAAATTACAATCGTTTCGCCGGAAGATTTGATAACCGCAGAAATTTCTTCAATGGACAATGCTTTTCTTGCCATAACTTTGGTCACAAAGCAGCTCAATGTGTTGCATATAAAACTATCATGACTAGAGAAGCTCAAAAACAAAGAAGTATGACTGGGATTACAAAAAGGACCTATAACAACTTTTCGGTTCTTGAAAATGAAGTTGAATGTTCTATTTGCAATAACTTTGGTCATGAAGATTCTGAATGCAGGAGCAGGTTTCAGCAGACAAAGGAACAAGCCTCAAGCACCAAAACATGGAGAATAAAGGAACCACAAATAGAAAGATGTGGGATAGCATTTTATGCAGAGGGACAGGAAAATCTATGGTACATTGACAGTGGATGTTCGAAGCATATGACAGGTGATAAAGAAAAACTTGAATCATATTCTGCTCTAGAAAAAGGAAAGAAAGTTCTTTTGGAAATGATACTCCTGTAACTATAAAAGGAAAAGGCACTGCTTAGTTAAAAGAAAAGGTCAAAGCTGGAAATGTTTTGTATGTTTATGGATTGAAACATAATCTTCTAAGTGTCAGCCAAATGTGTGATCAAAGAACCAAGGTGATATTCAGATCAAATGGATGTCTTGTTCGTGATCTTGATACAGGTAAAACAGTGATCAAAGGTAAAAGAACTCCAAATAATCTATACATATTTGAAGAAGGACAACAACAATGCTATCTGAGCAAGGATGATGAGCACTGGTTATGGCACCGGAGGTTGGGGCATCTAAGCTTTTCACAAATAAGGAAAGCATGCAAATATCAGGCAGTTCGTGGTCTTCCAGATTTCAAAGTTCCAGACAACACCATATGCAAATCATGTCAGTTTGGAAAGCAAACCAGAACTACCTTTCCGGAAAAGGAAGGATCAGCTAGCATGCCTCTTGAGCTAATACATACAGATACATGTGGTCCATTCAGGAAAAGGACACCTCGAGGAGAAGAATACTTGATATTATTCATTGACGATTTCTCCAGGTTTGTCTGGTTAGGACTTATGAAGCATAAAGATGAAGCATTTGAAAAATTCAAATCCTTTAAAGCCTTGGTTGAAAATGAATCAAGATACAAAATTAAGTGTCTTAGATCCGACAGAGGTGGGGAGTTTACCTCAAATGATTTTTTCGATTTCTATGAAGAACATGGGATAAGAAGAGAATTCTCTACAGCTAGAACTCCTCAGCAAAATGGAGTGGTGGAAAGAATGAACAGAACTGTCCAAAAAATGGCTCGTGCTATGCTTGATGAATCTGGAACTCCCACAACTTTCTGGGGTGAAGCAGCACATGCTGCGGTTATTATTCTCAACAAAACAAATGTCCGAGTTAATAGCACTCAAACCCCTCATGAGCTCTGGTATGGTGAGACTCCTTCGGTAAAGCACTTCAAAATCTTTGGGAGCAAATGCTATATTAAAAACACTGATGAGAAACTTGGCAAACTTGAACCTAGAGCAGATGAAGGCATCCTTCTTGGTTATTCTCCACACAGCAAAGCATACAAGTGCTATAATAAAAGACTTGGAAGAATTGTTGATAGCATTGATGTAGTGGTTGATGAGAAGGGACACATTCCTAGGCAAGTAAATCATGAAGATATCGAAGAAGATGAAGGCCATCCTCAAAGACTGAATGATGAAGAAGAAGAACCTCAAGAAGAACTAGCGGAGCAGATAAGGATAGAAGAGAAGACTCCATCCAGATATGTTCAGAAGAATCATCCAGAATCTCAGATTTTGGGACAGAAAGAAGCAGGTGTACAAACAAGAAGAACAATTGCAGAAGCTTCAAGCTATTTGGCATTACTCTCTTCCACTGAACCACAAAATGTGAAAGAGGCATGCAAAGATGAATGTTGGGTCAAAGCAATGGATGAAGAACTTGAGCAGATCGAAAAGAACAACACTTGGGAGCTGGTTCCTAGACCAAAGGATAAGAATGTTATAGGAACAAAATGGGTCTTCAAAAATAAATTGAATGAAAATGGAGAAGTAATTAGAAACAAGGACAGACTTGTTTGTAAAGGGTGTGCGCAGCAAGAAGGAATAGATTTTGAAGAAAATTTTGCTCCTGTTGCAAGACTTGAGGCCATCCGAATGTTGCTCTCTCAAGCTTTCAAAACTTCAAAGTATTTCAAATGGACGTGAAATCAGCCTTTCTGAATGGATATTTGGAAGAAGAAGTATACATTGAGCAACCAGATGGTTTCATTCTTGGAAATGATCCAAATCTTGTATGCAGATTGAAAAAGGCTCTCTATGGCCTCAAACAAGCTCCAAGGGCTTGGTACTATCGTTTGGACAAATATCTTCATCAACAAGGTTTTTCAAAAGGATCAGCAGACAAGAATCTTTATATAAAAGTTGAAAATGACAAATTGCTGATACTTGTTGTGTATGTAGATGACATTATCTTTGGCAGCAATGAAGAAGCTATGAGTCAAAGCTTTGCCTTGGTGATGCAAAAAGAATTCGAAATGTCCTTTCTGGGAGAACTGACATATTTTCTTGGTTTGCAAATCCAACAAAATGAATGAGGGATCTTCTTGTCTCAAACCAAGTATCTCAAGCAGATTTTGAAGAAATATGGTATGGAAGAAGCAAAACCAGTATGTACACCCATGGTCACAGGATGTAACCTCAGTGCAAATGATGAATCAGCAGCAGTGCATCAACCAACTTGCAGATCTATGATTGGAAGTCTACTTGCAGAGAATCTTCAAATATCTTCAAGGGACTCAAAACTATGGCTTATGGTATCCTAGAGATACAGATCTCACACTTCATGCTTATACATATGGAGATTGTGTCGGAAGCGTGGATGACAGGAAAAGCACAAGTGGTGGTGCATTCTTTATGGGTTCCAGATTAGTATCTTGGTTTAGCAAGAAACAGAGTTCGATTACCTTGTCTACAGCTGAAGCAGAATATGTTGCTGTTGCATCTTGCTGCACTCAACTCCTTTGGATGATGCAGACCTTGCAGGATTTTCAAATCACTTGTACACCACCCATCTCCATCTTATGTGATAATACAAGTGCAATCAGCATTTCAAAGAACCCAGTCATACATTCAAAAACCAAGCACATACAAATCAAGTATCACTTTCTCCGGGAACAAGTGCTTGAACAAAAGGTCAAGTTGGAGTATGTTCCTTCTAAGGAACATGTTGCTGATATACTCACCAAACCATTGCCTAGGGAGACCTTTGAATACCTCAGGCAAAAGCTGGGGGTTGTTGATGCATCATCTTGTTGTTGAATCTCTTCTGATTGTTGGTTGTACGCAAGGTTCATCTGAAGTATATGCGTACATGTGCTGGGTTGCGGATTGGTCAAAGATCGAATGGCACAGGTTCAGGGGGAGCATATCATGCATTGTTGGCATTATGGAGGAAGTACAGAAGGAGATCATGGATGCTGGTCTGAATATTGCTGTAATACGTCTCTATCTCTTTCATGGTCATGGATTATGGTTCTTCTTTGCAGATCTAGTTTATAGTCAAGGGGATCATGTTCTTAGGGGGATCATAAACCTTAGCCCTTGATGTCAAAGGGGGAGAGTGATTGGTTGTTGTTGCCATCAAGTCCAAAGGGGGAGATTGTTGGCATTATGATACATATGTTGTGCTTGATGGCAACCCACTCATCTCAGATAAAAAATTATAGTGTAGAGAAAAGTTCACGCACTTATATGCAGAGAAAAGTTTATTTCATGTAGAGAAAAAGTTCATGCACTTTCATGCAAGGAAAAGCATGTATATGTTGGAGAACTTACCTTTGGTCCATGGTAGTTAGTCCTTGGTATTTGAACCTATGGTTTTGGACCATGGTATGCACTTTCATGCAAGGAAAAGCGCGTATATGTTGGAGAACTTACCTTTGGTCCATGGTAGTTAGTCCTTGGTATTTGAACCTATGCTTTTGGACCATGGTACCTCGTCAAAAGTGTTGATCTCACGCAATTTCATGGTTGGTTCATTGTATTAGTCCAAAAGTTTTTGATCCTATGGTTTTGGCCCGTGGTATTGCATCCAAAAGTGTTAATCTCACGTACTTTCATGGTTGGTTCATGGTATTAGTCCAACAGTTTTTTGATCCTATGGTTTTGGCCCGTGGTATTGTGAAAGGCCTAAGACTATAAAAGAGGAAGGAGATCATTTGGAAAAGCATCTTCTGAATTATCAAATATCTGATAAAGTGCTAGATCTGGAATATTGTGATTGGGTTTTGGTGCAGATCTGGATCTGAATGAAGAAGGAACCTGAGCGTAAGGAGAAGGATAAGTTCTATTGATGGGTCAAAATCTTAAGGCTGGAATAGTGGTATCTCTATATGATTTTGATCTGTGATATGTGGCATACGCTTGATCTATAAATCTAATAATCTGGGTCTGAATTATTGATGCATGTTTTATTTTACACATGTTATGATCTGGGTATGTCTGATGTAACAACTGCAAAGTTATAAGGAAATATTTGCAGATCTGTATGCGGGTTGGCTTTGGTGAAATCAGAGATTGATGATGCAAGTGTAGTTGATGGGTTTTTGATGTTCTTGGATCCAGTTTGAAAATTTATGAAAAGTGGTCCTTGAAAGAAAAGAAGTAGGGGTTGTAGCTCCCTTCCAGGAGAGACTGGAAAACGAGAGAGAGTTGTAGCTCTCTGCAGGTTGCAGCCTGCGTATTGGTAAAGGACTGCACCAATACAAAACCATTGTAAAAGGAGTTTCTAATTTGAAAGAAGATAGAGACATATTGCAACAGGTGGTTTTCACCCACATTGGGTTTCCACCTTACATCTTGTGTTCTTTGGTGTGACTATCTGTTTTCTTTGTTCATGCTCATTATTTTATGGTACTGACATGCAAAAATAATTCAAAGAATAAATAAGGAAGATTTATTAAAAGAACTTGATAATACTGATTCACCCCCCCTCTCAGTATTATTTCCAACATCTTTATCATGCCCCTGACTTTTACACTTCAGACACCAAACTTCTTCGCCTACCTCTGGCCAAGTCACTTTTTCCTTTTTCAAACTCTGCAACTCCACGAAAAGGTTCTGCAACTCTACGTGGATCTATTGAATCCCCAAAGAAGCCTCCTGAATAAGCATTTCATGCAACCTCATCACAATTTCTAGGGATTCCACCTGAGTTCCTACCTTTTGCTGTGATAAACCAACCCTTAGGTGGGGCAAGAGTGAGGCTTCAAACCATTCGTGATGCCAACTATCTGTGAGATTTATATTAGTTTCGCAGATCTGTCACTTCAATCATTGATATAATTCCTAGTGCATTTCTTTGGGCCTCATCACGATTTCCTTGAATCCAGTTACTGATTGTGATTTAGACTTACGCTTGCAAAATTATTTGTTCATAGCGGTTTGAGTGTATGCTAATGATGTCAGTGGGTTATCGGTGTAGTACTTAATGTACCATGTCAACACACGATCTTGTAAAGAAGTAACCAAATGCACCTTCTTTATATGATCATCTATAATCTGTTGTGTTGTCCACACAGCCTTTTCAACCAACCAAAACTAATCTAGGTCCTCACTTCCTAAGCTCTTGAAAATAGGAAACCTCATTGTATTTGACATGTTGACCAACGATGAGGGTGGTGGCAGTGTGGGTGAAGGTGTATGTTGTGGAGGTGAAGGTGGAGGTGGTGTGGGCAAATGAGGTATCCGCAGGAAACCCTGCCTGATCAACTGGACAATGCTCTATGGTGAAGCCTATGTTGATCCCTTGTCATCACTTGAAGGAGGTCCAATCAATGGACTATATTTAGGATTTGTTTGTTGTGGGGGAAAGTATCCAACTCGGAATGACCCTAACCCACCCTAAGGGTGACAGTTCCTTAGCAACAGCTGAAAGCAAAGCTATCTAAAGTTTCTTCTTTATGACATGCAAGAGATAGAAGGGAGAGATCCACTTACCGATGTCTTGCACAAATGGTCGATCCAATCTCCTTTGTTTGCCGCTTGCTCCCAGATCCAAGTCTTTTTCACGGGCCCAGCTACACGAGATCCTGCAAATAAGACAAGAAAAGGAAACTACAAGAAGCATGCATTCATAACTGATTCAAGGATTAGCATAAATCAAATACGCAAGTAAGACAATACATCATTGAAACACATGCGAATAGAAGAACCTCAAATGCTTTATTAATATATGGAAGTAAGGTTCAGGCGGTGATACAACCATGAGAGGTCCAATCCAGCATCACCTTCCCGACGGAGAGAAATCTCTTCTTCACCTCCCTCAAGCAATCACCCAATGCTCACAACTGTAAACCAACAGCAATTCTTTGCACTAAATTCCGCCCTCTAGATCCCATGGGATGAGATCCTTATATAGAGTTTTGGAGTGAAGATAAGTCAGCTTGATGTGTGACTTGTTGTCCTCTTCAACTCCAGTTGTTCTTCAGTTCTTCACTTGGAGTTTCTGTCTTCCACTTGGAGTTTTAGAAGCTCTTAACTCATCATTAGGCGAATCTTATCATCAAGTGTCTTTTTAGAAGCTTCCTGGGCACTGGCACTTTGAGAAAAAGATTCCTCCACATGTCCAAGTACGCCCAACGCAGGTAGCCTTTGTTCTACTTGCTATGCAACGCAGGTAGCCTTTGTTGTACCTGCTATGCAGCGCAGATGCCTAGTGGAGCAGCTGCAATGATCCAAAACTGACCTGTTTTTGAGTGTTTTTGAGTGGAGAACTGATTTGCAGTGCTGTGGTTTGCTGACCTTGTTCCTCTAAGGGTAAGAACAACTTGTTTAGGGACTTTGGATCCCCTAGATTATTGACATTTCATGCTCTATGCTGTAAGGCACAAAAATGTCTATAACAGTTGCCCCCTAAAGTATGAGGTGGTTTATCGGGTGAAATGCTTTATTAGGAGGATCCGAAGTTCATTCAATCGCCGGGAGGTGACCTGTAACAAAATACAATACAATACATTATCTTTTCATACTTTCTTTTCATGATCTAGCTGATGCGGGCATTTCCCATGATCAGCTTTATAAATACATTTGCCGTACATAAACAAACGATCGTCTAACAAGAGACGGATAATTCTCTGCTTTTAATTATCATCCTTTTAGTAGGATGCTCATCTGCTGCACATGTCTATGTTTTTATCTCCTGAATATATATCGCAGCCCGGATGGATGAAACTAGATCCGGGGTCTTCAAACTTGTCCGATCTTCACTCTAGTACAAGTCGATCCATGTGAGAATTTCTTGAAGTCGAACATGGAAAGACATCGCTTGATTACCAGTCAATAATGTAAACTGTTAACAAGCGCGAGAGGAATCACCGATAATGATGATGACCCTCAAGGTACTGCAGCACAATTCACGTGGCGTGAATATAGGATCTGACGTCGAACACCACGCAAAGTCTCCCGGTCGAAGGTCATTAATGTATACCTATCGCCGGAAGTGAGAAACTTGCCATTGAGGCATGCAAGCTTCAAAGTACTGAGGGGGTGTTCCTAGATCAACTTCTTGGATAATGAGCTGATGTCGACAAGAAGTGATCCGTCAAAGGAGGGCCTTAATGAATCCCACATCAGTGACACGGAACGGAGCTAGTGATGATGGTGAAAATGATCTGTGAAATATGATTCAGGGTGGCGGTCATGGAAGGATGAAAGATGATGTATGGTAGTGGATGGGACCCGGTTGACACTTTCTGAATGACATCTCTTGAACATATAATGACACTGATGTGATGGATCGGTAGCATTACCCCATGTATGGATGGTATGGCGAGACCATGGTGAAGGGACCGGTGAATGATAATAACCCAACCCGATATTTACAGAGGCAAAAGTGTCATGTTCAAGAGCGACTTGCTACCATTAAGCTTTGAGGTTCTTCCCAATTTTTCCCCAGTCATTTCTGACCAGTACCTCTTTATTTTTGTCAAGCTTGAGGAGGATAACATATGCTTGATCTATAACCTGCCCTTCGGGCAAGCCCATCGCTATGTTTTAACGAGCCTAGCGATAGGGAAACTCGTTCTTGTCTAAAGACAAGTTTGTCGCTATCTAATATTTTTAACGAGCCCAACGACAAAGACAACTCGGTCCTTTTCATTTTTAGAGAGTCTGAAAAGGGTACATAAAGTAGACTCCATGGGTCCTTTTTCGTCATCTAATCCCTTAAGTCCGAAAAAGTATAAAACAATACAGAAGGGATGAATGTTCGATATCTTTATCGAGCCGAACTAGACAAGCACTCGATCTTTTTGTGCACTAATCCCTCAGGTCCAAAAAGATTAAAATCTAGAGGAGGGATAGCTCTTCCGGTCTTTTTAACGAGCTGGAAGGCCAAAACTCGGCAAACTTTTCATATTTTACGAGTCAGTGAAAAGAGCTCAAAGAGGACTCGTCTTTTGAGGAACGAGTTATAAACAGGGATAGCAGCAGATTCCAGGTACAGGTTGGAATTTTCCAATCACGGCAGTATTACAAGGATGGCTAAGTGAAATCACTCTTCGCAGCTGTTCCTCAAAATAGGTAAACAATAAAGTGGATGTGAATGATCGGCCAAATGAAAAGTGGAGGTGACGGTACACAAACACGACCAAGGCTTTTATGGCTGATGAATTTACGGTCTCAAATGGTTATTTACCGGTTCATTTTTTCTGAATGAGCTTGAACACTGGGGGGAAGCCTGCTCACATGTGTGTTTATTTTTTAACGAGCATGAACTCTTGCGAAAACTGCTCAGTTTTGCGTTTATTTTTTAACGAGCATGAACTTTGCCAAAACTGTTCGTTTTTACCAGTCATAAAGTAGTAAGGTCTCATGGAAGATTCCTATTTTTTAAGGAGCTTCATCTCCCTACGCTTTGCTCCATATCCTCTCTTTGTGCAAGCTGGGTATCGGCTAATCCTACGAGTTTAACGGGTTAGACCTACAGGTTTAAAGGGAGGACCTAAAAAACTAAAAACAAAATAGCCGCCCATGCTTGCATTCCAAGAGGTTTGCATGCCCCCAGGTGTAAGTCTAATTTCAAGATTGCCCCTACTTTTCCGTTAAAAACCTTTGTTTTCAACAGGTGAGGATTACCTCTTTCAGGTTACCCAAAGATTGTTCTGTTAATTCTTTTAAACAGAAACTTTCTTCGGCGATGTCT
Organism: Pinus tabuliformis; assembly: GCA_031772625.1. NCBI lineage: Eukaryota > Viridiplantae > Streptophyta > Pinopsida > Pinales > Pinaceae > Pinus > Pinus tabuliformis. The sequence continues at coordinate 1,928,351,013 of CM062817.1, read as the reverse complement.
ATCATTAGGTTATCCAAAGATGGTTACAATTTGTTGCAGCAATAGAATTTCTTTCTTTGGAGGCTGCCCCTACTTATCCTTTAAAACATTTGTTTTAATGGGTGAGGCTTGCCTTTTATCCAAAGATGGTTACTACTTGCTGCCGCAAACGGATCCCCTTCTTTGGCAGAGCCTACCTATTTAGACAAAGGTGAATGACGACGCTCCGCCACGCACTTAACTTTAACAAGAGAATCTTATTCTAGAACAACCCCACTCCCAATTACCCCTTCTGAGAGCCCATCTCTCTCTTCGTCTTCTTGTCCTTCTTCTCCATGAAGATGGCTCAGAGGAAGATTCTCAAAGATGAAGGGGGGGATGGGGTACGGACTAGTCATATTCTCCCGCGGAAATTCTACTTTACACCCAAGGTTTTTTCTGCCTCCAGAGCAGACCAGGATGCATGCCCCCTGGGCTCCTGCGTTCCTTTCCCGAATCACTCGCATTCATCAGGAAGAAGAACCGGGGGAAGAGACCTTTCTTGATCGAAAAGACCATTGAGGATAGGTATGTGACTATTTGCGATGCGTGATCCCGGAAGTGAAAGTTGGTCTACGAGCTTGACCATCCTTCCTTCGTATGGAAAACACATTATTCGAAAGAGTGAGGAGACTATTGCTTCCATGCAATATATGTAGTCTCGTCCAAGGAGTAGGTTATAATCCAAGGGTCCTTGGACGACCATCAAATTCATCTTGACGGCCTTCCCTTTCAAGGTAATAGACACATTAGGTAGAATCCCTAATGGTCGACTGGTTCCTTTGTCAAAACCCGAGAGATGCCTTGTCTCGGGCAAAAGCGCCGGGCAACCCAGTGCTTTCCAAGCAATAGAGGACAGGATACTCACAGATGCCCCTTCATCAATGATAGTTCCAGCCATCACCATTTTGTATATTTGGACTATAATTCTAAATGGTATGCTGGCTGGTAACCGGGGTCTGCCTAGTTGGTTCCAATCGAAGGACACAACTAGGTTGCTTGGTGGTGGGACCGAATATACGGCCGGATATGATCCTGACGACGCTCCTTCCTGCAATAAAGGAGTGGGCACATTGCCCTGATGTTCATCAGAATCGGTGTTGACGAAAAGAATATGGACGGTGTCATCCTTATTCTCTTCGGCGGGGGTGTCAACTGAAGATGAATCCTCAGTGACTGTGGTGTTTGAAGATGAAACTTCTGAAGGGAGAACCGGGTCAACTGCCGTTTCGACCTTTGGACTTTCGTCCGGTCCGGATTCAGTAGGTTCACTTTCAGTGACTGACACTTCAGCTGGCCCTCTGAGCAAGACAGCTGTATTTTCGACCAACGAAGGACCTGGCGCGAGTTTTTGATATCTAGGAGGAAGTAGCACCGGTGCCACCGGTTGATCTTCCAAAACTCTCTTTGCCTCGTCTAAAAAGGGACAACGGTGAAGAGTGTGATCGCCTTCACACAGTTCGCAGGGGAATCTCATCCCTCTTCGTCGTCTGCGACCTTCACTTTCGTTGGTCGACGGTAAGCATTCAACCTGGTTGTCAGAGGTTGACGCTTCCGAATCGTGCAAACGAGGGGACCAGTCCCTTAGTATCCGGGGAATACTGGGACAATCACGGTGGAGGTGGTCTCCTCTACATATGACACATGGCGATTTGGGCCTGGTCCGTGCTATGTGTGGGTTTTCGTTAGATGCCTTTTGCTTGCCCCCAGGCGCCTTTGGCTCCTTCTGCTTCTTTTCCTTCTTCTTTTCTATGGGAGCTCCGCTTTTGGCGGCTTGACCTTTCGAAGAAGAAGGATCGGAGGAAGGCTCATAAGAAGTGGAAGGCTGGAGAGTAGCTCTAGACTGGTCTAACTGTTGACTCGACTGCTCAGGAACTGTGGTGGTCTGAACTAGAGCGGTTGAGAATAGCCAAATTGGCAGGCCAATTGTCAGTCCTGGAAGCGACAATGTGGCCACGTGGGGCGCACCAACTTCTCCCCAAGAGGAGAAAGGGCTAGGGGTCCCATGCTGTGGAATCCCTTGATTGGTGTGTTCCATGTTCTCAACCTCAAGATCAACGTAGGAATTAGGGGTGATTATGTTCCGTTTAAGATGAATTTTATATGACGACGCTTTTAGACACAACTTGCTTTTTCACTTTTTAAGAGTCGAGAAAAAGCTAAAGATGACTCTAGTCTCCTTCGATGTATTAACGAGCCCGAAGTGACAAATGCTCGGATGGAATTTTTCAGTTATAGAGTTTGAAAAAGGCCAAAAGAAACTACTCTGGAGTTCTAGGCAAGGGTGTGCCAAACCTTTCGCGAAACCACAGAATACGTTTTACGGTACGAGTGGTCGATCTTCGTGAATGCTGTGTTCACTGCATCGCGATCAGTAGGGCAGCCGACACGGCTTCCTATGGATAAAGGCTTTGTTCCTATAGGGGTCCCCCAATATACGCGACGGTACGCGGGGGCACAAGTCCGTATTAGTGCTATCGTCCCTCAGGAGGAATCACCCACCTTCGTAGAGATCAACAGTCACTATGTTTAACGACGCCGGTTCACGTCTCTACCTAGACCTCTACTGCGTTTCGTTATGTTTCAAAGCGTTGTTAGATAAATTCAGTTCTTTTTAGGTTGATCTTGCTTAGCAGTTTGCCTTTACGGATCACCACGTGATGTATGATACAACTCCTAAATGCAGTCTAAGAATGATAAGCAAGCTTTTTCAATTCTTTCAACTTATGAAAACCTTAACTACTGAAGGAAAAGAAAGACATCATATTTTCAAACAGATCATAGAGCACACACTGATGCACTTTTCCTAAATCGACATGCAAACTGTCAAAATGCACATGCACAATGCAAGTATTTCTTTTCTTCTTCCTTAATGTTGATGTATTACAAAAAGAAAGCTGTTGTATAATTTCGAATTCAATTTCAAGCGAAAGCAACAAGTGTTTGTCCAACAATCAAAAGAACACCTTAAGATTCACTCGTTTCAACACAAGAAATACTGAAATTCGAACCATATAATGAAAGCAAATGCTCAAGCAGCTATGAACAGCAATAAACTAACTCTTAGAATCACAACGACACTTTCTCACAGGTCTAGATCCAAGAGGTCATAGCAAGACTAGTTCACTTTCGCCATGGGAAACTGTGAATGACAGCAAGAAATACAATAAGAACAATCACGGTTTCTTCATACAACTGAGGCAGAATGAAGGCAAAGAGAAGTGGTTTCAGCTGGGTATACAGGTTGACAACAGGCTGCAAAAACAATACTGAAAACTAGGCAACAGACAGTGGAGAATCCCAGTTGCACAAGGCAAAACTGGATCAGTGCAGGTGCTACACTGTCAATCTGAGATGCAGCGCAGGTAGCCCCTTCGGGACCTGCGTTGCAGTGCATGTAGCCTTTGTGGCAGCTGCACTGAAGAGACAAGTCACGTCTCTCTCAGATTCCGGGTCACAGTTTGCTAAAAAATGAGCGGTTTTTGGCCAAATCAGAGGCTGTCAGTCAAGTATACACTAGAGGATGATTAAAGGAAGATGAACACTATCACAAAGAGCTAAAAAGAGTCCTTGTGGATCTGCTCTTCAAATCATAAACAGGCCCAGCACTGGGCTAGAGTAGCTGCCCTCTACTTTGCATTCGAAGGACTCGAATGCAGTTCGATTCGGTACTCTCTTTGTTCAAGAAATGAATAGCAAGAAACACAAGCTGCCAACAAGACACGCTCCCCAGTAGAGTCGCCAGTCTGTTGTGGGGGAAAGTATCCAACTCGGAATGACCCTAACCCACTCTAAGGGTGACAGTTCCTTAGCAACAGCTGAAAGCAAAGCTATCTAAAGTTTCTTCTTTATGACATGCAAGAGATAGAAGGGAGAGATCCACTTACCGATGTCTTGCGCAAATGGTCGATCCAATCTCCTTTGTTTGCCACTTGCTCCCAGATCCAAGTCTTTTTCATGGGCCCAGCTACACGAGATCCTGCAAATAAGACAAGAAAAGGAAACTACAAGAAGCATGCATTCATAACTGATTCAAGGATTAGCATAAATCAAATACGCAAGTAAGACAATACATCATTGAAAAACATGCGAATAGAAGAACCTCAAATGCTTTATTAATATATGGAAGTAAGGTTCAGGCGGTGATACAACCATGAGAGGTCCAATCCAGCATCACCTTCCCGACGGAGAGAAATCTCTTCTTCACCTCCCTCAAGCAATCACCCAATGCTCACAACTGTAAACCAACAGCAATTCTTTGCACTAAATTCCGCCCTCTAGATCCCATGGGATGAGATCCTTATATAGAGTTTTGGAGTGAAGATAAGTCAACTTGATGTGTGACTTGTTGTCCTCTTCAACTCCAGTTGTTCTTCAGTTCTTCACTTGGAGTTTCTGTCTTCCACTTGGAGTTTTAGAAGCTCTTAACTCATCATTAGGCGAATCTTATCATCAAGTGTCTTTTTAGAAGCTTCCTGGGCACTGGCACTTTGAGAAAAAGATTCCTCCACATGTCCAAGTACGCCCAACGCAGGTAGCCTTTGTTCTACTTGCTATGCAACGCAGGTAGCCTTTGTTGTACCTGCTATGTAGCGCAGATGCCTAGTGGAGCAGCTGCAATGATCCAAAACTGACCTGTTTTTGAGTGTTTTTCAGTGGAGAACTGATTTGCAGTGCTGTGGTTCGCTGACCTTGTTCCTCTAATGGTAAGAACAACTTGTTTAGGGACTTTGGATCCCCTAGATTATTGACATTTCATGCTCTATGTTGTAAGGCACAAAAATGTCTATAACATTGTTCTTCCTTGATTTCTAAAGCTTCATCCACTTCGTGTAGATCCAAACATTAAGGTAATGGAATTAACTACTTTTCACACAAGAGCATCTTAATCCAAGTATTCAAAGATCTTAAATGCTTAACTCGCAGCCCCTTGAAGAAGAGTCAGTATACTTCACTGTAACTGACTAAGGTATCAACTGCAAACTATGTAACCAATCCTCCAATCACTCGATCAAGCCAATGATCAATTGCATGTGCGATATTATCTTCAGAAGATTCCAACCTCCACAAGAGCTCTGGGGTCCACACTATCGGACTGTCAAGCCTCCACCTTCCTTAGTCATTTTCCAATTTAGCGATCCACTTGTATAGTTCGATCGTGAAGGTGTAGAAGAAGATCTCGTGTATTTCTGTGTACAAATATATGTCCAACCACTGTTCTTTTATCAAGAGAGGATTCCTATTTTCTTGTACCATGAATTTGTGGATCTTTCTATCAAACCACTTCTCAATTTCCTTCTTGGTCAGATTCTAGTGATGTGACATCACACCTCTTTATGCAGATCCCGGTCTCGACAACGAAACCATTTGTTGGCTTAGGGGGTCCTAACCCAGGTTTAGAGTTAGTTGCACCAAACAAATCCCTACACTACTGGCCCTTTTGGCATCATTCTGTGGAGCACGGACTGAAGTATCACTCGAAGCAGTATGGGGGGATGCCGGAACCATGTTTCTGCACCCAAAGATCAACATGATGTCATTTTGTGCCCTAGATCTACCTTTTCACAGATCGATAAGCCCTTATGGATTATCGATGTAACTTCCTTCAATCAGCCTCTAGATCTCCGCAAAGGTCTATGACTAGCTTTTACATACCCTGAATAGGAGAATTAGCTACTTACACAGATCATCAATTACTCTTAACCCAATATTTACTCAGATCTACTTAAGTGTTCAATATTTTTAACATACAATGACATAATCTTTGCGTAAGCACTTAACATCAATTGCGTTCATATAAAATATAGATCCAGTAAAGTCACACATCAACACATCATTATTTTACAAAACCATCATTTATCCCAGCATAAAGCGCCTTCATTCATGACAGAAGTAAAGAGATAGAACACAGGAATTTCTAGAATAATTTTCTTTTATTGGTATTCATTTAAGGTTACAGACTCGGGACTTCCCTACACAGTCAGCTACAGGGATCTATGCACTTATCTCCACACTCTACTCTAGGCCTCTGTGCACTCAATTGCAAAACATTTCTTATACCTTCTGCGCTAACCTAAACTTCTTTTGTCGTACCCATAGACAACTTCTATTCCTCTATTCTCCCTTAGACTCTCTAAGGTAGACCTATTTATCCAATCCCATGGTCCATAGACCATGGGTAGATCTTTTGAAAACTGATTTAACTTATATAAAAGAGGGTAAAAACCCTTTCTGACTCTTTACTTAACTACGTGCTCCACGACCACAATTTATGGAGACTTTCCATATTTTTACATAAAACTTGGGCCTTTGCCACAAAACTTGGGATTTTACCCCAAAATTGACCTAGGGGAATCCATCCCTGAATTTGGTCGGCTCCTTCTCCCAGTTCTTCAAGATATCCCTAGAGTTGGCATTGTTATTGGGCACGCTGAAGTGTGTCTCCATGGTAATTACTGGCTACGAAAAATGTTACATCTGCTAATAATCCTATCGCTGAAGGTAGAAATCTATGCCCCGCTGACACTGCTCAATATCATCATCTCAGGATAAGTGTGCGAGATGATCCAATGTATCATGCCCGCGCATGGGAATGTGGGATATCTGCATGCAATCTGTTACAAGCCGGACATGTGAATGTTCACATACACTTGGAAGTCTTTGAGGTCTTCCCCAAATGTTCATGAGAATGCATCATTGACCTCTTGCCATTTCAGCTTGATGTCTTTGTCTACGATCAACTTGGTGTCTTCATCGATCGAAAAACTCACAGACACTCACTAAATTGTTTCTCTAGTTGCACTTCCATCGGTATCCTTTGATCCTACTCTCTTGGAGGCCATTGATTCTAAAATACCGAGAGATAGATGAACAACTGCTAGATCAGGAGACATGGTGACATGCATGGTAAGAAATATGTTAGCTAAAACCAGAGCAAACTTGAGGAATGACATGTAACACACCTGGGGATTGAATGGAAAGGATTGCAAAATTTTCACTGGGAGATTGGGAGGCTGACTACCAGAACTACACAAAAGGAAATTCAGACTATTGGGAGGCTGGTTGACTACTGGGATTGCATAGTGCGTAATCTAGACTGGCTTACTGGTGCTGAGATTGCGTAATCCACAATTCCAACTGGCAAGTGTTGCAGGCCCAGGGACTTCATTACGCAATTTTCTGGGCCAGCAGTCATTTCCTCTCAGAATTGCGCAAGGCAAGACTGGAGGAAAATCACTGGCCAAAAATCCACATTTTCTGGGAGGAAAGCAAATCGTTCTCTATCAAAATTAAGTAATGTTGTCTTGGTAAGGTAGAGTCCGGGCCGAGGTTGCCTAGACCTGCCGATGGGCAATTGAAATTAAATGGAGATGTGAATGCATGGTGATACTGATTGTAAGCAGAGGTGAATGGTCATGCATGCAAATAGTGAATGAAAGATTCAAAAACATAACAACATGCATGTGTGTGGGATGAGTTGTTGAATTAGTGATCGTTTCTGCAAAATAATGTATGCATGCGACAAAAATAAGATGCTAATGAAAACTCAAATGGGGCTTTTACAAGCTAATATGCATGCAAATGAAAGCAAGCATTCATAGAAATGAAGCAGAAAGAACTCACACAAGACATCAAAAAAAGTGACATAAATGTTGCATAAGACAAGTTAAGCGGACTTAAAAAATAGTTGATCTGGATGTGTCGAAGACTCCTGGATGTGATGTGGGATGTCAATGCTCCAAGATCGATGTGAAAATGGGCTCTGAAGCATTGAAAAACTAATTTTGAGGATCATGATGTGCATGCCACAGGTCTAGGAAAAAGCGACACTTGGAGGAAAGTTTCCAAAACGATCTTTACATATAACCTCCAACTACTAAAAATATATCCCTAAGATATAGGGATGAATTTTTCATGTTTCTTTTTTCTATTTTAGGAAAAAGAAGCATAAGCATGCAAGTCACGTTCTCTCCGTCCCTGGTGAAACTGGTCAACCTGAACACACATGCAATAGCCTGCTTGACTGAGGGAGATTTTTGTGTAGTTTCTGGGAGGAAACTGCGGTAGTTATCTAGAGGGATTACGCAATTTCTAGGTGGAGCAGCTGATTTCTGCCTAGGATTACACAATTTTTGGGCTGAGTAGCACTACTAGGCCAGATTGCATAATTTTCACTAGGAAGACTGCCTAACAGGATTGCGTAGTTTCTGAGCCCAGTATGCTGCTAGTCATATTTGTGCAATTTTTGGAGGAAAGGTTGGTTCCCCTCCAAAATTACGTAATTTCTTGAGGGAGTTGCTCAACCAACAACTGGACCAAATCTGGAGAAGCAGCCTATCAGGGGAGTGAAGAAAGCTATCATGCACAGGCTAACAAGCTGCTAGAAAACCACTGAATCTCATGTACTTGACAGTGTAAGACATGATGTTGAGGATGGTTGGTAGGGAGGCACCAAAATGAAGCTAAGGAAAAATTTTGGAGGGTGTTTTTAGCCGCTACAACAAAGGTGTATTGGGATCTCATAGTGTACCACAATGGTAATAAAGGGGTGGATAGGTTGGAAGCTATGGCACAAAACCTTCAACATTGTGACATCTAAACATGACCATCTCCAAGAGGGGAAACTAAACCTTTAGAGAAAGAAAGTGACAGGTGAATTGGTCAGAAATCGCAGAGGAATATCATAACAAAGGTATGTCCAGATCATCAGCCCAACACTAATTCAGAAATTGGATCTTGAGTCTGCATAAGGAAATCAAAGGAATCAACATGGAGATATTTTGTTTTTTCCATCATGACACCTCACATTTCTCATGTTTTGTTATTTAATTTTTTTTTTTTGTGTTTTCAAGTAGAGAATCGGATCATTTTTGTAATCATTGGACATTTTCATGCTTATATAGTTGTGTTGTTCAGACAACTATAACATTTTAAGATATCTTGTAATTTTTTTTACTTTGGTTCTCCCTATAAAAATAGGGAAGAAACTCATCAAAAAGGTCATGATATTCTATTTTAAGGAGTCTAACTTATGTCTTTTCAGATTCTTTGAGTTCTGTTTGCAGAGAAAGAGGTTCCAAGTTCTAGTTCAATTGCTTGTTCCTGAGGTGATAAATGTTATACCAATTTCAAGAATGTTGAGCCTGTGATATGGAGTCCATTTTTGAATATTAATGAAGAAGATCTAGTGATTCCAAGCATAGTAATGTGTAGTATGTGTTCTTCCTCTATATGTAATTTCACGTCTTTCTCTTCAACAAAATTGTGTAATTTATAGCTATTTGATTCACTTATAAATGATGGATTTAGTTATTTTATATTGTAGCAGACAATACTTGTGAGGTTACAGATTTACTATGTTATATTGTAGCATAATGTACCCATCAAATATTGAGATGGAAACCTTAAAATGTGCTCCATAATTTTTTCACTTCATTTCCTTATTCTGTCATAATTCTACCGGGATTTATTACTTACAATTATGGGTCTTTCCAGCCCTTTGTGCTAAAACCCTTCCTTATTTTCCCCCTTCCCATCTTTACTACAATGAAAAATTGAGCTACGTTTACTGTGTGTAGGCCACCAAAATTGGACATTTATTCTTGGGATGATTTATGTTGTTTAGGTGTATGTTTGTGTTGGGCGCGGGATCCTCCAAGGGAAGTTTTGGGGCTTAAAGCCTAGATTTTGACTAAATCCGATGTAAGAACTCCGCTTTTTGTGGGCGTGGAGTGCGAACTTGTAAATGAGCCATAGGGTTGTTCGCCCTCATTTTTGTAATGTAATGTCAGCTGTAGAGATCTACAAATGGTCCGTGGACCATGGGATTGTATAAATAAAGCGAGGCTCTAAGTTGTAAAGAAGAGGGAATCAATTGAGCAACAAAGATGAAGAATTGAGTCTTATCTAAGTGTAGAGTCAAGTCTTTGGGTCATAGAGTAGGAGAAGGCTCTGCAACTGAGTGCACAGAGGCATAGTAGTCCGCAGTTGAGCGTGCGGACCGCTGCAGGCAAGTGCGCAAGGAAAGTCGAGTCTGTTACCTTTGGAGAAGTAATAACAGAAGTTTCATATCATTTATGTGTATCTTTTTCCAGTTTTTATGCATTGAGTATATTGGGTATGAATTGCATTTTTACTGTTATACGTGCGAACTTATATGATTATGTTGATTAAAAGAATATAAAACACAGTATCTGTTTACGCGAATTTAACTAACAATTATAAGAATATAAGTAAGATCAGTGGTGTAACTTGGGGAATTAGCGCAAATCACTGCCTGGGTAGCGTGAAATCACCTCATCCCCTGGTGAGGGCTACACGAAGGCAATTGTAATAGATCGCGAAGGTCTCACAAGTTAAGACAGTGTGCGAAGTGACCTGTGTGAAGCTATTCATAGTTGGGCTAAATCAACCCCTAAGATATCCCAAGGGTGCAGAAACTTAGTTCTAGTATCCCCCCATACTACTTTGGGTGAGACCTCAGTCCACACTCCATGGGTTATTTCCAAAAGATCCAGTAGAGTAGGGATTTGTTTGGCTAATTAACTCCAAACCTGGGTTAGTCCCCATCAAGCCAGCAAATGGTTCTATTGTCGGGACTAGAATTTGCATAGAGATGTCTGATGTCATACCACTGGAATCCAAGTGAGAAGGAAATTAAAGGTTGGCTGGACATGAGAATTCATGCATTCGTGGCACAGGAGAACCGGAATCTGTGACTGACAAAAGAAGAGTGATTAGACTGCTACCTGTACACAGAGATCCATGAAATCTTCTTCGCATCTTTCCCTACTGAGTTGGATGAGTGGATCACGAAGATAGCAGATAGCCAAGGAAGGTGGAATCTCGATGGTCCCATTGTGTGGACCCTAGAGTTGTTACATAGATTGGAAGCATTAGAAGATAAGATCACGCATGCTGTTGATCACTAGCTCGATCAGATTATAGGAGGATTCATCACTGAATTTGTGGTAGACACTTCAGTCATCTATAACGAGGTAGAGTGACGCTTTCTCAAAGGACCACGAGGTAAGTACGTAAAGTCTCTGAATACTTGGATTAAAATGTTATTGTGTGAAAAGAGGATTATGCAGTTACATTGATGTTTGGGGCTACGCGAAGTGGAAAAACCTACAGGAACGAAGGAAGTAAGGGACTAGAGAATAGCCCTTTGATTTCACCTCCACGAGGTGATGAGGAAGAGCTCATGAAGGTCTCTCTGCAAAGTGCGAACCATTTGATAAGGCAGAGAATTTCGTGCATACCACCCCCACCCACACTACCACTAGCTTCACCACCATCACCTCCATCTTTGCCCGTACCACCTCGACTGCCACTGCAATTCAGTATGGAAAGCACGATAAATTTTCTTGTGTTCAAAGGATTGGGAAATGAAGACCCAAACCAATTTTGGTTCATGGAAAAATCTGTATGGGAAGTGCAGGGATTTACGGATGAAAAGATAAAGAAAGAAACACTGGTTAGTGCCCTACAGGATCGTGTGCTGACCTGTACATTAGGCACTCAAGTGATAATCCAAATGTGGGAATAATGGATATCTAAGCCACGCTAAATAAGGAATTTAGCAGGCCAAAGTCAGAAGTGCAGTCGATCATTGGGTTCAAAGAGATCACAATGCTACCAGGTGAGACTCCTTGGGAGCTAGATCAGAGGTTGAAGTTTACAATTCGTGAAGCTAATATGAATTTCACGGATCGACAACACCACAAATGGTTTGTAGCATTGCTAACGCTGCATTTGAGGAGTGCGTTGTCATAGCAAAGGTTAATGACTCACGCAGAGGCCTTGGAGATCGCGATGAGACTACATGAGACCCCAATGCACAATCCTAACTTGGGAGTTCAGAAAATCCACACATAGTTGAAAAACTTATGCCTTGAGATGTAGAGTCTAAAACAAGATAGGATAGCTTGACTAGAAGTGCGAGAAGAGGTGTGGTGCGTAAAATGCAAAGGTTAGGGTCATCACAAACACTACTACCTAGTGTTCGTGAATTACCTTGCAGGAGGAGGACCGATGCCATTAAGGCTAGAAGTGCAAGAAGAACCTAGCACGGCACCTGCTTTATGGTGTGTGATTTTTCAAATAGGTGGAAAGCATGCTACAGACAACTACCATTTGCTATAGAAATATACACAAAATTTTCAACATTTGTTTTGTAATTTTTGTAGGTTGGTGGGATACGATGAGCGCACTTGTAGAAGCTATGAGTTAATGATGGATAGAACTCCCACCTATATAGTTCAGGCCGAAGCATGGCCCCTAGATGAGAGTGCAGGGATGGCGCGAACTGGATTTGATGGGCGTGAATGAGGCCAAGGCAGAGGAGGACCTGGAATAGGTCGCAAACAGTTGATATGCTACATTTTTGGAGGACGAGAACATTATGCCCACGATTGTATGAATATAACGCATCCATAATGTCTGTATTGCACCTAGTTTGATCATTATACGGAAGATTGTCCTACGTTGATAGCTAGGATATGTGACAAAGGAGTGCTACCACTGCCCCCAACTTAGAACCTGCAGATGATGAGGTTTGAGCTGCGTGAGGAAGACCCAAATGTGAATAATGTTCTCCAAAGTGGAATTACGACGGGAGATGATAAAGGAAAACACCCAAAAGATAGCAGTTGGGTTAACAAAGCTCTAGCGAAAGACGTGGAGTTTAATTTGGAGCTTACTCGAGAAACCTTTATGGAAGCCAAGAAGAGCTTCGCTGATGCCTCCACTTCAGGAAGTAAAGATAGATCAGAGCTAGATATGGACTCATCTATGCTTACAACGTTCTTGGAAACATGCATGAAGCTACTGCACAATAGTAAGGATGTAAAAGGATTGCAAGAACTCATTAAAATATGTGATGGGATAGCGCCAGGAGAACCGCATGTAGTCCAGAATATTGGAAAGCATAAGACAAGGACGGGGAGAGAAATGAGGCTAACCGTGCAGATTTGAGGATATGAGATGGACCAAGTAATTCTAGACTTAGGGTCGGACGTGAATGTTCTACCAAAGCAGACATGGGAGTGCATGGGGAGGCCTATGCTACAGTGGTCTCCTATTCAGCTACAAATGGTGAACCAACATAAGATAATACCCCTAGGGTGATTACAGGGAATCATAGTGGATATTGAGGGAGCGAGTGTGCTAGCGGACTTTGAAGTGATAGAGATTGTTGATGACAACAATCCCTACCCCATGCTCTTAGGAATTGATTGGGCCACTGACATGAATGGGGTGATTAATTTGAAGAAGCACAAGATGATTTTTGAGAAGAAGTATCTGCGCGTAGTTATACCCTTGGACCATGTAAAGGGATCGTGCTATACAGAACCGGTGCGCGACTATGAGAGCGATGATGATTTGTACTGCATCTACAAGATAACTATGTGAAAGCAAGACTGGGTAAATCCCACCGAAAATGGACGAATTTCATGGGAGCGTGAAAGCTCCTGTACTTTGGATTCAGATGAGAAGATAAAGTGATGGCAAAACTAGTTACATGAGGTAACCACGCTTAATTGTAACATAATGACAAGATCACTACTTTGTGCATTGAAAGAAGTGAGAGATCTGCCTACTTATGATGGATTATGTGAGGTAGATGCTTTCTTGGATAGATTTGAAAGGGAGGTGCTGGAAAATAAACATTTCCAGGCCCTGAATTGGATACTAGGTGCTACACTTGCAAGGTGTTGGGGTACGCACAAAAGAAGATTTGAAGATTGGCACGAATGTAGGAGGATGATGCGCACATAGTTTGGGAAGCCTAGAGTGTGATTAACAAATACATAAAATGGGTAGGATGATCTATGCATACATGTGGCCAAGTGGACGCAGGCCTATGGGGAGAAGCCACAACTGGAGTGGCTACACCTATTCTGTCACACCCTGGATGTTATACCAATGAATTGGTATATAGAAATAGAGCTTCGCCATGGGATAGGTGAATGGGATGTCCTACGCGAAGGGTTCGTGATGACCTTAAAATTTGAGGATGGATGGGATAGTATTGATGAAGTGATATAAGAAGTGAAAGCAGCCATATTTAGGATACAACAGGATTCAGTATAGATGATTTAGCCTGAATGGGTTTCTCAATTAAGTTGCGAGCTGGAGTGTTATAATATAACTACTATGGAAGAGGAGGAAGATCCAAGGAACATTGATATTCCTGAGACAGTAGGCCAACACGAGGTTCAAGGACCACGAATCGAGAACCCTGACATCACTGTGTTGATAAAAGCTAAGCAGGTAAATATTGGTATAGTGGCGGAAGCTAAATTTGCGAAGATTGGGGACTATTGGGGCGATGCGATGGTGGACAAGGTTGTTGAACTACTCCGCGAATATCAGGACTTATTCCCGACCAAGTTTACGAACTTAAAGGGAATAATCATAGATTTAGGGGTAATGAGGATCACATTGAAAGTTGCTATGAAGCCAATAAAGCAGAGGCCATATCGATTAAATCCAAAATACCAAGACAAGGTCTGTGTAGAATTAGAAAACATGCTCACAACAGGCATCATTGAGGCTATGGAGGAATCTGACTGGGTAAGTCTGATGGTAGTACAAGAGAAGAAGTAGAAGGATGAAATAAGAATATGTGTGGATCTAAAAGAGTTTAACGACACGTGTGTACATGATCCCTTCCCAACTTTGTTCATAGATGAGGTGTTGGATAATGTAGGCGGTCAAGAAGCATACTCTTTTACCGATGGGTTCTAATAGTACCATCAGACCAAGATCACGCCAAAAGATAAGAGCAAGAAAACCTTCACAATGGAGTGGGGTTGCTTTCAATACACTATCATGCCATTTGGATTGAAGAACATGCCAGCCATCTTTTCGCACGTAGTTTTTGCATCGTTCAGGGAATATATTCATAAACTTTTGGAGGTCTATTTTGATGACTGGACTGTATTTGGGTTGGTTAGGAGCCATGTAGTGAACCTACGCTTGATGTTGGATACATGTTGAAGATACCAATTCACACTTAACCTCAAGAAGTGTATGTTCCTCGTTCCTTTTGGGAACCTATTGGAACATGTGGTTTTTAAACAAGGGTTGATGGTCAACCTCGTGAAAATTGTGGTGATTCTGAATTTGGAAGCACCGTGCAGTGTGAAATAGATGTGTGCTACCATGGGACATACGAGGTACTACAAAAAGTTTATCAAAATTTATGCCCAAATCACTGCGCTGATGGAAAAAATATTGAAGAAGGATGTTATGTTCTGCTTAGATGATGACTGTAAAAGAAGCCTGGATATCTTGAAGGAGAAGATGGTGACTGCCATTATTCTTATCTTCCCTAAATGGAAGAAAGAATTCCATGTTCATGTTTACGCATCGTGTATAGCATTGGGGGAAGTTCTCACATAGGATGGCAAAGAGGGCTTGGATCACCCTATCGCGTTCGCGAGTCACAAATTATCTAAAGTAGAAAAGAACTATTCCATCACCAAATGCAAGGGACTGGCTATGGTATATGCATTCTAGAAATATGGACACTATTTGCTAAGGGGACACTTCACGATCTATATAGATCATTCCGCGCTGAAATACTTGGTCAATAAGCCTATGTTGGGGGGGTGCATATTCAAGTGGATTTTATTGTTCCAAGAATAATATTTTGAATTTGTTGTGAAGCCTAGACTACTGAATGCGGGACTTGATCACCTGTCACGCATTGAGACAGGGGAGGAACCTAACATCTTGGAGGAAGGACTACCCGATGCACAACTTTATATTTTGCGCGTAGCGGATGGATATTTTTAAGATATAATTCACTTTCTAACAACTGGAACTACATCGAAAGGTTACTCTATCCAGCAGAAGAAGGAACTAGTGGTGTGCATGGCAAATTCTTTTGTCATTGTGGGGCACCTGTATAAGATGGGGAATGACAAGATACTGCAAAGATATGTACCAGAGTTTGAACAAAGTAACATCCTCGCAGACGTGCTTGGGGGCCTTGTAGGAGGTCATTATGCAGGGACAAAAACTGCGCTGAAGGTTCTCCGTGCAGGGTTGTGATGGCCAACCCTTCATCGGGATTTAAAAGCACATTGCAAGGCATCTGATGTATGTCAAAGAATGGGTAAGCCATCACGGAGGGACGAGATGCCTTTGAATCCACAAATGACGTTGCAGCCCTTTGAGAAGTGGGCGATCGACTTTGTAGGACCTATCAAACCGCAAGGAAAGACAGGTGCGAGATATATTATTACTGCAACAGAATACCTGACACATTGGGTAGAACCACAGCTAGTAAAATATTATATGACCGCAACGGCCGCGAAGTTTCTGTTTGACCATGTACTAACACAATTCGGTTGTTCGAAGATCTCGATGAGCGATCGTGGTACACATTTCCTGAATGAAACGATCAACACACTAACAGAAGAGTTCTATGTGTATCATCAGAAAACCACACCATATCACCCATAGGCTAACGAGACCATAGAAGTGTTTAACAAAGTATTAGAGACTGCGCTAATGAAAGTATGCAATGTGTAGCGAAGTGACTGGGACCTACACATACCCATAGTATTATGGACTGTTATAGACATTTTTGTGCCTTGCAGCTCCAAGCATGAAATGTCCATAAACCAAGGGCTCCTAAGTCCCTAAAGGTGTTGTTCCAACCCCTAAAGGAACAAGGTCAACAAATTACAGCTTCTCCCAGAAGTTCTCAACCAGAAACTGCTCAGAATAAGTCAAAACAGGATCATTTCAGCTGCTCCACTGGCTAGTTGCGTTGCATAGCACCTAAATACACTAGCTGGGTGCGTTGCAACGCACCTAAGTGCACTATGAGGGTGCGTTGAGCGGGAAATGACAAATGGCAGTGCCATTCCGCGAGGTGGAAAGAAAATGGAAGCTTCCAGAATCTTCTCCTATGACACTTGCCTCACTGAATTCGACCAAGGATGAGTAAGAGGCTCTCAGTCTCCAAGTGGAAGCAAGAACTGATAGAGAGAAGACACTAATCAAATCACAGGCTAACTCATCCTCCTTGCATACATCTATATATGGATCCCTCATCCCAGAGATCCAGAGGCTAGAATTTTGTACATTGCAAGGAATTGTTGTTGGTTCTGAGATAGATATCAGAGTATTGGGTGATTTATGCTTTGTTGGAGGTGCAGAGGGGCTTCTTTGCTGGGAGGTTGATGCTGGGTCAGGAATCATCGGTTGTAACTCCTCCTGGATCTTCTTGTATATCAATAAAAACTGTTTGAGTTTTTCCTACATGCTTGTGTATCATTGATGCTTGTTACATTTGTATGGTTAGCTTAAATCTGATCCTAAGCTGTTTATGAATATAGATCCATGTCTTTGTATAGTTTTCTTCTTTTGTGATCTTACAGGAACTTGGTGAAGCTGGGCAAGTAAGGGAGCAGGTAGCCGGAAGCTGTCAAAGAAGAGAGGGATTGGATCAAAGGATTAACGCAAGACACAGGTCGGTTCTTTCTATCCCCCTCTATCTTTAATTCATAAAGGAAATACAAAAGTAGTTTTCTCTGTTTGTTTCTAAGGCAGCTGTCACACCTTAGTGGGATAGAGCAGTTCTAAATAGACACTTTTCCCGGTAACAAAATGGCGACTCCACTGGGGACGATTGTCTAATTAGTTTGTTTGTGTATCTTTTTGTTGTTTGTTTCATAAACTTATAAGTAGCATTCGAACTGCATTTGCCATAACAAATGCAAAGTAGACAACTGCTACTTCAATCCATTCACTGGATCTGTTTATGATTTGAACAGCTGATTCACAAATGATCTGATTGCCCTTTGTGATAGCTCTTAGACCCTCCTTAGATCTACCCCCTGATTGTGCATTACTGATTGCTTTTACTCGGCCAAAAACCAAAGACTAAACTGAAAACTGTGACCCAGAACCCGGATAGAATTCTCGTTTCTGCCCCAGCGTAGGTACTGTGAAGAGATCCTATATTTCAACGCACTTCCCGAAAGGGAAACCTGCACTGCAATCCAGTTTCTCTGTGTTACAGGTGCGCTGATCAGACTAGCCCTGTGCAGCTGAGGTTCTTGTGCTTCATTCTTTCCAGTTTTGTCTCTGATTTTTGTAGCCTGTGATCAATGTATGTGTCTATTTAAAAACCCCTTTTCCTTGCTGTTATTCCACCTCCTTTGCACAAAAGAACAGTAGATGTTTTTGTGTGTTTGTTGCGTCGTTTACAGTTTTCCATTACAAAAGTAGAATAGTCGTACTGTCGTCCTTTGATTTAGATATGTCACAAGTGTCAATTTCGATCATAGGAGAAAGTTTGATTACTGTTGATGGTCGATTATACTTTTACTATTGCCTTTGGTCTGAATTTGTGACTTTCTAGTGTCAAAAACGAGTGTTTATTTCAAAATCTTAAAGTGTCGTAATCGTTTTTATCTTTAGATTTCGAAAAGAAGCTTGTTTTTGTTTGTCGCTTGAAAGCAAATTCATATTTGTACATCAACTTTCTTTTTAGCATCAATACTAAGAAAGTCAAAAACAAATACATGCACATGTGCATTTGCATATTGACAATCTGTTTGGCTTGATTTAGGAAAGTGCATTTACAGTGTGCTCTTTGCTCTTTGTGAAAAGATTGTGTCTTTCTTTTCCCCTAGTAGCTAGGATTTTCATTGCAGAAAAGAGATAAAAAGTTTGTTTATCATCTTTAGATTGCATTTTAGGAATTACATCTACATCTCGTGGTGAACCCAAAAAGAAAACTTAATAAGAAAGATCAACTTAAAATAATTTCAATGAATCTAACAACGCTTTGGAACTTAACGCACAACATTTAGAGGTCTAGGCTAGAGACGTATTCCAGCGTCGTAAAGCCTGGTAACTGTTGTCCTCACTGATGGTTGGGTGATTCCTCCACTGTGAGACGACAAGTGCCAGTACGGACTTGTGCTCCCATGTACCGTCGAGTATATTTTGGGAGACCCCTATAGGCTTAAATCCTTTATCCATAGAAAGTTGTGTCTTTCGCCCTATCGATCGCAACGCACTGAACACAGCATTCGGGAAGATTGACTGCCGTACCGTAAAAAGTATTCTACAGTTTTGCGATTGGTTTGGTACTCCCTCTACCTAGATCTCCAGAGCAGTCCCTTTCGTTCCTTTTTAGACTCCTTAACGGAAAAGGTCCATTTGAGCACTTGTCACTTCAGGCTCATTAAAAATCGAAGGAGACTAGAGTCATCTTTTGTTTTTTCTCGACTCTTAAAAACTGAAAAAACAAGTTGTGTCAAAGCGTCTAAAATTTTATTTTAAACGGAATATTCACTACCCCTTTCCTACGTTGATCTTGGGTTGAGAACATGGAGTCTACCAACCAAGGAATTCCCCTTGGAGGAAATCCTAGTCCCTTCTCCTCTTGGGGAGATGTTGGTGCACCCCATATGGCCACATTGTTGCTTCCAGGACTGACAATTGGTTTGCCTGTATGGATCTTCTCAACCTCTGTCGTTCAGAACACCACTATTCCTGAACAATCGAATCAGCAATTAGACGAGTCCAGAGTTGCCCACCAGCCTTCTACTTCCTCTAATTCTTCTTCTCCTCCTTCCTCTTCGCTTGATGGGGCTGGTAAAGCCAAAAGTCAAGTTCCTAAGGAGAAGAAGGAAAAGAAGAAGAAAGAGAAGAAGAAGAAGGAGCCAAAGGCGAATGGGGGAAAACGAGTGTCGTTTAAATGAAAATCCACACACTGCACCGACCAGGCCTAAATCGCCATGTGTCATTTGCAAAGGAGACCACTTTCACAGAGATTGTCCTTGCATCCCTCGGATATTAAGGGACTGGTCTCCTAGATTCCACAACCCGGTGTCGTCAACCTCTGATGATCATGTTGAAAACACACCGTCGACTATTGAAAGTGAAGTCCCAGGACAAAAAGGAAAATATAGATTTCCTTGTAAACTGTGTGAAGGCGATCATGCCGTTCACCATTGTCCCTTCTTAGACGAAGCCAAAAGAGTTTTGGATGATCGTCCAGTTTCACCGTTACAACTTCCTCCTAGATATAAAAAACTCTTGCCGAGTCCGTCACTAGTTGAAAATCCGGCTGGCCCGCTCAGGTGGTCGGTTGAAGCACCTATCATTGAAGATAAACCATCTGGATCCATACCAGACGAAAGTCAAAAGGTCGAGGCGGCAGTTGACCCGGTCTTGCCTTAAGAGGTTTCATCTTCAGATGATACAATCACTAAAGAGAACAAGGATGACACCGTCCAAATTCTTTTCATAAGCATAGACTCCAACGAACATGGGGGAAATATACCCATTCCTTTACCGCAGGAAGGAAGTTCGTCAGAGTCGTACCTGACCGTCTATTCGGTCCCACCTCCAAGCAACCTAGTTGTCTCCTTCGACTGGAATCAACTAGGCAGACCCCGTTTACCAGCTAGCATACCATTCCGAATTATCATTCAAATATATAGAATGGTTATGGCTGGTACCATCATAGATGAGGGGGCTTCTGTGAGTATCCTTTCCTCAGCTGCTTGGAAAACGCTTGGTTCACCATCGCTTTTGCCTGAGATGAGAAATCTGACAGGCTTTGACAAAGGAACCAATCGACCTTTAGGGATCCTTCCCGATGTGCCCATAACATTGAGAGGGAAAACCATTCACCTGAACGTAATGGTAGTTCAAGGACCCCTAGATTACAATGTACTCCTTAGACGAGACTATATTTATTGCATGGGAGCCATTGTCTCCTCACTCTTTAGAGTAATGTGTTTTCCGCACGAAGGAAGATTGGTCAAGCTCGTGGACCAGCTTTCATTTCCTGGATCATACAGAGCAAATAGTCATATACCATCCCTGAATGGTCTTTTCACGCAAGAAATGTCTCAATATCCAGTCCGTCCTCCCGATGAGCGCGAGTAATTCGGAGGGATATGACTGAAACCCAGGGGGCATGCATCCTGGTCTGCTTCGACAGGAAAACATCAGGTATAGAGTAGGTTTCCGCGGGAGAATATGCCTAGTCTGTACCCCTGTCCGTGAGTGGAAGAGGGGGTTATTCTAGTACAGGATTCTCTTGTCAAGGTTATGTCAGGGATGGTCTCACTATATCATCCGTTCACCTTTGTTTATCTCGGTAGACATCGCCAAAGAAGTGTTTTGTTTGCGCCGCGAATAGAACAATCTTTGGGTAACCTGTAAAAGGTAGGCCTCTCTCGGTAAAACAAATGTTTTAACGGACTAAAGAAGGGGTAACCTTGAAACTCTGTTTTATACCTGGGGGCATGCAAACCTTTTGGAGTGCAAGCAAAGAGAGACTATTTATTTTTTAAATTTTTAGGACCTCTAACCCTTTAAACTCGTAGGATTGGTCGTCTCCTAACTTGCATAAAGAAACGATGTGGGGCAAAACTCTAAAAATTGCAGTTTTTATATGAGACATTCTTATCATATGACTGGATTAATCGAGCAGTGTTACCGCGAGTTTCAAGCTCGTTAAAAAATAAACCCGGACCGAGCAAATGTTTCCACCCGCATTTAAGCTCGTTAAAAAATGAACTATTCCCTGGTAAATAACCACCGTGAATGTAGTACTTCAGCCATTAAAGCCTTGGTCATGTTTGCACCGTCTCCTCTACTTTTACATTTGCCAATCATTCACCTCCATTTGATTGTCTACCCATTTTGAGGAACAGCTGCGAAGAGTGATTTCATTAGCCATCCTTGTGACACTGCCGTGATTGGAAAATTCCAAACCTTACCTGGAATCAGCTGCTACCCATTTTATCACTTGTTCCTCAAAAGACGAGTCTCCTTTAAGCTCTTTTCAACTGACTCGTAAAATATGAAAAGATTGCCGAGCCATTGGCCTCTCCATCTTGTTAAAGGGACAGGAAGTGCTATCCCTCCTCTAGATTTTAATCTTTTTGGACCCGAGGGATTATTACACAAAAAGATCGAGCGCTTGTTTTGTTCGGCTCGTTAAAACTATCGAAAATTCATCTCTTCTGTATTGTTTTATACTTTTTCGAACTTAAGGGATTAGATGATGAAAAAGGAATTTTGGAGTTACCTTTACGTACCTTTTCAGACTCTCTAAAAATGAAAAGGACCGAGTTATCTTTGTCGTTAAACTCGTTAAAAAGATTATTAGCGACAAACTTGTCTTTAGACGAGAACGAGTTTCACTATCGCTAGGCTCGTTAAAACATAGCGATGGGTTTGCCCGAAGGGAAAATTATAGAACAAGCATATGTTATCCTCCTCAAGCTTGACAAAAATAAAGAGGTACTGGTCAGCAATGACTGGGGAAAAAATTGGGAAGAAAACTCAAAGAATCTTTGTTGGTAGCAAGTCGCTCTTGAACATGACACTTCCACTCTGTGTCCGAGTCGGGTTGGGTTGTTTCATTCACCGGTCACATCACCATGGTCATGCCATACCATCCACATTTGGGGTTAATGCTACCAATCCATCACATAAGTGTCACCGACATGTTCAAGAGAAGTCATCCAGAGAAGTCACCTGTGTCCCACCCACTACCATACATTATACTCCATTCCTTCATGACCACCATCCTGAACCGTATATCATCAGATTGTTTTCACCTCCATCAAAATCATTTGCTCCGTTCCGTGTCATTGATGTGGGATTCATTAAGGCCCTCCTTTGACAGATCACTTCTTGTCGACATCAGCTCATTATCCAAGAAGTTGGTCTAAGAACACCCCATTCAGTACTTTGAAGCTTGCATGCCTCAATGGCAAGTTTCTCACTTTCGGCAACATGTTTACATCAATGGCCTTCGACCGAAAGATATTGCGTGGTGTTCGACGCCAAGTCCTTTATTCACACCATGTGAATTGTACTGTAGTACCTTGAGGGTCATTATCATTATCGGTGATTCCTCTCGCACTTGTTAATAGTTTACATCATTGACCGGTAATCAAGTGATGTCTTTCCATGTTCGACTTCAGAACATTTCTCACATGGATCGACTTGTACTTCGAGTGAAGATCGGACGAGATTGAAGACCCCGGATATAGTTTCATCCATCCGGGCTGCGATATATATTCAGGAAAATAAAGACATTAAATGTAAAGCATTGCAGCAGACATAATCATCCTACCAAAAGGATGATGGCTCTATCAGAATCATCAGTCTACACTCAGACGATTGTCTGTCCTATGTACATGAAAATGAATTTATAAAGCTGAGCATGGGAATGCCTGCCTCAGCTAGATCATGAAAAACAGTATGAAGATAATGTATTGTATTGTATCTTATTACAGGTCTGCTCCAAGCATTGAAAGAACTTCGGATCCTCATAATAAAGCATTTCACCCGATTAATGGCCTCATACTTTAGGGGGCAACTGTTATAGACATTTTTGTGCCTTGCAGCTCCAAGCATGAAATATCCATAAACCAAGGGCTCCTAAGTCCCTAAAAGTGTTGTTCCAACCCCTAAAGGAACAAGGTCAACAAATTAGAGCTTCTCCCAGAAGTTCTCCACCAGAAACTGCTCAGAATAAGTCAAAACAGGATCATTTCAGCTGCTCCACTGGCTAGCTGCATTGCATAGCACCTAAATACACTAGCTAGGTGCGTTGCAACGCACCTAAGTGCACTATGAGGGTGCGTTGAGCGGGAAATGACAAATGGCAATGCCATTCCGCGAGGTGGAAAGACAATGGAAGCTTCCAGAATCTTCTCCTATGACACTTGCCTCACTGAATTCGACCAAGGATGAGTAAGAGGCTCTCAGTCTCCAAGTGGAAGCAAGAACTGACAGAGAGAAGACACTAATCAAATCACAGGCTGACTCATCCTCCTTGCATACATCTATATATGGATCCCTCATCCCAGAGATCCAGAGGCTGGAATTTTGTACATTGCAAGGAATTGCTGTTGGTTTTGAGATAGATATCAGAGTATTGGGTGATTTATGCTTTGTTGGAGGTGAAGAGGGGCTTCTTTGCTGGGAGGTTGATGCTAGGTCAGGAATCATCGGTTGTAACTCCTCCTGGATCTTCTTGTATATCAATAAAAACTATTTGAGTTTTTCCTACATGCTTGTGTATCATTGATGCTTGTTACATTTGTATGGTTAGCTTAAATCTGATCCTAAGCTGTTTATGAATATAGATCCATGTCTTTGTATAGTTTTCTTCTTTTGTGATCTTACAAGAACTTGGTGAAGCTGGGCAAGTAAGGGAGCAGGTAGCTGGAAGCTGTCAAAGAAGAGAGGGATTGGATCAAAGGATTAGCGCAAGACATAGGTCGGTTCTTTCTATCCCCCTCTATCTTTAATTCATAAAGGAAATACAAAAGTAGTTTTCTCTGTTTGTTTCTAAGGCAGCTGTCACACCTTAGTGGGATAGAGCAGTTCTAAATAGACACTTTTCCCGGTAACATGGACTTATAGGACACCATGCAAGAAACTGACGGGACAGACGCCTTTTAGTCTAGTCTATGGAGTGGAATCTGTATTGTTGATGGAGTATATTGTGCCTAGTCTATGCATAGCAACGCTCACAGGTATGACGAACAACGATGCCCTAGAGGAGAGGCTCGCGGAGTTGGAGGAACTCAAAGAAGAATGGTTTTTGGCTGGATTCCATCAGCATGTACAAAAGCAGTGTTAAAAGGCCTGGCATGATCAACATATCAAGTTACAAACTTTTAAGGTAGACAATTTGGTGTTGTTATATGATAGCAAGTTTGATAAATTCTCGGGGAAGCACCAAATGCATTGTATGGGACCGTATGTTATTAAGGAAATCACAAATGGTGGCATGGTGCAGTTGGTGAAACTAAATGGAGAACTCTTCCAAGGAAAAGTAAACGGTAGTTGGTTGAAGCCATACACAAGTGGCCCAGCCATCTGACTAGCCGCAGGAGGTACAATAAACAGATGCTCAGTGCGTTTTCGATCAGGCAGTAGTTCAGGCAGAGTTGGGGGCTTTTTGCACGAAGATCTCCACACCGACAGAGTGACTCGAGGGAGAGTCACGATGTTTGTGTTAGGGGCCTGTTGGGCACGCCATCCCCCAAGGGAATTTTTGGGGCTTAAAGCCCAAATTTTGACTAAATCCGATGTAAAGACTCCACGTTTTGTCGGCGTGGCATGAAAACATGTAAATGAGTCATAGTGTTGTCCGCTCTCATTTTTGTAATGTAATGTCAGCATTAGAGGTCTATCCATGGTCCGCGGACCATGGGATTGTATAAATAGAGTGAGGCTCTAAGTTGTAAAGAAGAGGGAATAAATTAAGCAATGAAGATGAAGAATTGAGTCTTATCTAAGTGTAGATTCGAGTCTTTGGGTCATAGAGTAGGAGAAGGCTCTGCAGCTAAGTGCGAAGAGGCCTAGTAGTCCACAGCTGAGTGCGTGAACCCCTATAGCTAAGTGTGCAAGGTGAGTCGAGTCTGTAGCCTTTGGAGAAGTAAGAAAGAGAAGTTTCATATCATTTCTATGTATCTTTTTCCAGTTTTTATGTGTTGAGTATATTGGGTATAAATTGCATTTTTACTATTTCTATGTGCAAACTTATATGATTATGTTGATTAAGAGAATATAAAACAAAGTATTTGTCTACGCGAAGTTAACTTTATAAGAAGATAAGTAATATCCATGGTGTAACTTTGGGAATTAGTGCAGATCGCTGCTTGGGCAACACGAACACCTCAGCCCTTGTTGAGGGTTGCGCAAAGGCAATTGTAATAGATCACGAAGGTCTCGCAGGTTAGGACAGTGCGCGAAGTGACCTGCACGAAGCTATTCACAGTTGGGCTAAATTGACCCCTCAAACATCTCAAGGGTGTGGAAACTTGGTTCTAGAATCCCCCATACTACTTCCGGTGAGACCTCAGTCCATGCTCCGCAGGTTGTTGCCGAAAGGGCCAGTAGTGTAGGGATTTGTTGGCTAATTAACTTCAAACCTGCGTCAGGCCCCATCAAGCCAACCGTTTGAATCTACCTCTGTGAAAGGTAATTGAACCAGATTCAAAATCATGTTTTCATTTATCTCTTGAGAAGAAATGAATACTCTTCAAGAGTGACTAAGATTTCCTAGGCACTGATCTCTCCTCAACCCATGGGTTGTATCTAGGAGCTACAAAATCGTTTGGCACCATTGTCAGGGACCGAATCAGAATATTTTTCCTTAAGTACGACATTTTTTACATTCCCTCTCTCAGGTGAGAGAGGAAAGTGTGTGTTGAAGATATCTCACCTTGGTGACTTGACTATTTATATCTTTATTTGACCATCCTGTCTTTCAAGAGGCCTCATTCTTGCTTTGATACTTTCCAACAAAAATATCCTCCCGTATTCGACCCTAAGAATATCATATCCAGGAGGATTTGGAAAGAGAGGACCCCTGTTACTCTAGATCCCGCAATATCTTTTTTTGAAGCGTCAACTTCCAGCTCTCAGAAAGCTGAGATAAACTATTCTCAGTGCTCCTTCAAAGCTTTGAAATATTTAGAAGAATATTGGCAACTGTTTGAATCATTTTCCTCCAAAGTTAAATCTGAGGAAGCTTCTGTCAGTTTTCCTCCTCTCATATTTTCTACCTGCCTAGAACCTGAAGAAGTCAAATATATCCTCATAAATAGTCCCACTCATAGCTTTTATCACACTTCTTCTCAACTCCATATAGCCATAATCCATACAACACCTCAACTAGGCCTTGTGGTAAACCTTCTATTACCTCCATTGAATAACATGGTTGTCCCTACTTTCCTACTTGATAGATATGCTCCACTTAACTTGCCTCAAACCTCTGAATCGTATGCCACTGGATTACCATAAAAATATGCCAAGGATCACTATAGAGGATGACATTTCAGTCCAAACACATATATAGACTTCCTGTCCATTTTCTAAGAATCTAAATGTAGAATATCTTAATGTAGTGTTGAGACTCTTTTGTTAGTCTTTGGATGGAGAGGCTAGGAAATGGTTTAAGACTCTACCAAATACTTCAATTAACAACTGGGAGGAGATGGAGAATGATTTCATGTAGAAATGGGGGGATAAAAGGAATTATGGCTATATTCTTACAAAATTTAATGCAATGAAGAAAAAGAACAATGAAGATGTTTTAGAATTTACAACGAGGCTCAATAAATTATATAACAATCTTCCTACAGAAATTAAACCTCCACAAGAAGTTGCCAAAGTGGTTTTTGTTGGAGCCTTTAAACTAGAGTTTTTTTTACCCTCAAAGAAATAAATTCTCATACTCTAGACCAAATCCAAATAGATGCCTTGGAAGTTCAAGAAAATTCTGCCCCTACTGGGAAATGGAAAGGGAATGTGGAATATGACGAGAGGAAAGGAAATGAAGAATCCATCTATTCAGTTCTAGTAAAGGAAAATAAAGAACAAAATTTAGAAGAGGTGAAAATTTAATAAGCAATTTTTCTAACAAACTTGTGAAATTGGAGTTGGAGAACAAAAATCCCCCTTGACAAAGTTAGCCAGCTCCTAATAGAAATTTTAGTCCTCAAAATAGGAGACAACCTTTGCAGGTCTTGCAAAGGGAGAGAAAAGGTCAATATAATCATATGTAGCCTCCTTTGTACCTAGAAGATGATCCAAAAGAGAATATTCAAGAAACCATAGAAGTTCAAGAAAATTAGTTCTCTTCTCTCTTAGAGAGAAAAGATGAAATAGAATCCAATGAAGGAAAAGGGGATGATGTAGAGGCCCCACTATATGATGATGAGATAGAAAGATATTGTAAATAGTTTGCTTACTTCATGAAGGCCAAGTTGCAGAGGAAATATAATCTTAGGTAATCCATAAAAAGGTCAAGGAGGCAAGATAAAAATGAATAAACTCTTCATGGAAGTTCTCCCATGCTAGCAGATAAAGGGAGGAAACCACTCAACTCTATCCCACCAACTAGGAAATAATCCTCTGATCCCATTCAAAATGAGTCTAGAGCCTCCAAAATAGAGCAATTTCCTCCACTGATGTATCCAATCTACAATGAGGATAAATCACTTGTTGAGTATGCTAAAATTGATAAGAATCCCTCATCCTTCAGTCTCCAAAAAAAGTTAGAAAAAGTCAAGATACTTGTCCCTTTCACTGAATTATTGAAAAAACCCCAGTATAAAGCTGAAGCTTCTCAGTTTATGAGTTCACCCACCACTACCTCCTTGCAAGATATACATAATCTTTAGGAAGAGAGGCCTATGGTTGTGTTTGGACCCCATGTGGAGGAGAAGAACCTTTCCACTCCTCCATTCTATGTCACCTTGATAATTAATGACCTGCTACTACATAATTGTATGCTTGACTTAGTGGTATCTCATAAATTAATGCCATTGTCTGTGATGGAACAGTTGGGACTACAGAAAAAGAAACCATAAAAATACCTATACTCCCTTGATTATAAAAGAGCGAAGTGCTTGGGTATGACCAAGGATCTAGCGGTCAATTTGGCTCAAATCCAAGAAAAAGGTATGGCAATGGATATTTTGGCAGCTAATATCCCTGCAATATTTGGTATGATTTTGTCTAGGTCGTGGGGAATGAAACTTGGGGGTTCCATTAAACTAGATTTAAGCTATATTACCATTCTTGTGTTTGGTGGAGAAGAGTGTCGACTGTATAGGGAATCTACATTTGTGAAGACAATTATTAGGGCGAATTGTTCAAGTAATTCTCTTGTGTATGGTAAGGATATGTGTTTTTCTTGTCTATTGTTAAAACAAGATGTTCAAATCATGGGAGACACCTAGGTGGAATGTACAACTCAGCTCGATAAATAATAATTAGAGCATGACAACGTATGGAAATTATATTTTGATGGTTCTTATTCTAAGGAAATGGAGTAGGTGTGTTGTGGTGTCTCCACAAGGTAGCCTGATCCCTCTCTCTTTCATGCTAGAGTTTGAGGCCACAAAAAATGTTGTTGAATATGAAGTCTTGTTATTCGGGCTGCAATCTTCTAGAAATCTTAACATCAAGTTCTTAAATGTGTTTGGAGATTCAGAGTTGGTGGTGAAGGAAATAAAAAATCAATGTCAAACCAAGAATTCAAGATTGAAGAACTACTAGAACGAGATATGGGAATTTATTGAAAACATCTTCTTAGCTTTCAATATTCAGTTTCGTCCCAGGGATCATAATAAGATGGCAAACTCCTTGGCCATTTCTTCTAGCAATTTTAAACCTCCCCAAAATCCCTTACTCAGATTTGAACTTGAGGTCAGGTTAAGGTCATTCGTACGAGACAACGTGAAGTACTGACATGTGTTTGAGTATGAAGAAAAAATCAAGCATTTCATGTAAGTTATTGGAGAATTCTCTAACTCGATGATTGATCAACAGGATGAGGAGATGGCATGTGAACAATGGGTCGGTTGAGAAGAAACCATTGTTGGCCACTAGATATTGTAGCTAAAGGGAAATATCATCCCCATAGGATTGGTTCCATTGGAAAGGAATTTTAACTCAAATGATGTGGCTACTAAGACAACTAACCAAGAGCTTGAGGAAGATGTGGAATATTGTAACATTGGAACCAAAGGAGATATCAGAATCATCAAATTAGGTAAATGAGTTTCTAGGGAATAGAAGCAAAGGTACTGAGACCATTTTAAGGAGTATGTGGATGTGTTTGCCTAGTTATATAATGATTTGAATACTTTTGATCTTGGTGTCATACAATGCAAAATTCCTTGAAAAACTAGGGTGAAGCCATATAAGCAGAAGCTCAAGCAGATTAATTCTTTGTTGCTCCCATCAATTGAAAAGGGGGTGAATAAATTGTTACACGATAAGATAATTGTGTCATTAAGTTACACCGATTGGATAGAAAAATTGGTTCCTGTTAGGAAGAAGAATGAAGAAATAAGGTTTTGCATAGATTTTACAAGTTTGAATATGGTCTCATTGAAAGATAACTATCCTCTACCTAAAATGGATTATATTCTACATAATGTGGTAGGGTCTTCCCAGATGCCAATGATGGATATTTTCTCTGGATATAACCAAGTCGCGGTGCAGCCTTAGGATAAGAAGAAACAACTTCTACTACACCATGAGGGACTTTTATATATGCCAGAATTCCTTTCAGCCTCATAAATACTGAAGCTAATTTTGACAAAACGATGGACATAACATTTGTTAGAGAGAGGTATAAATTCATATTAATATACAAAGATGACATAATTCTTCTCTCTAAGTGAGATGAAGAGCACTTCAAGCATTTACAACTCACATTTGAAAAATCCAGAAGGTATGGTTTGTCCTTAAATCCTAATAAATCAGAGTTGATCCGAATGGAAAATGGCATCAACCCATGGTACTCATCCACCCATATTATTCATCGACCCATGGAATTTACCCATGGTATTGTAAATGGCATCCGCCCGTGGTATTGTAAAATCCACCCATGGTATTCATTCACCCATGGAATTGACCCGTGGTATTGTAACTGAAAAATACTATAAGTAACAAGTCACATTTTGTAAAAGGACAGATTGTCTGCCACAATGTAGCCTTTACAGTTCAGAGGCATGTAGCCACACATCTCTTCTCAGAGATAAGCTACCATTGCCCTAACTGGTTTATTTCCACTTGGGTTTTAATAAAAAGTTTCTTTGTGGTTTTGTTTATTGGGCATTCTCTTTTTTTTTTCTTCTGGCATTTCAATTTTTTTCAGATCTTGGGGTCTTTACCCCAAGATCCATTTCAATCTTTTAGATCTTGGGGGCCTCCCCTCAAGATCTGGATCAGTGGTATCAGAGCAGG
Source organism: Pinus tabuliformis (assembly GCA_031772625.1). Lineage (NCBI taxonomy): Eukaryota > Viridiplantae > Streptophyta > Pinopsida > Pinales > Pinaceae > Pinus > Pinus tabuliformis. The sequence continues at coordinate 1,928,320,206 of CM062817.1, read as the reverse complement.
TTATGATTCCATGGGAATGAGGGTTTGATGCATATTTCAGTTTCAAATTTTGCAGCAATATTCAAAAAACTTCAGGCATGTGCTACAACCTCCACAGAGCACTTTCTTGGGTCAAGCAGGAAGAATTTTTGTTTTTTCATTTTTTTGCAGGAATTTTTTTGGGCGGCGATTTTGTAGATCAGATCTGAAACATTTGGTACAAAATTTACAAAACCAAATACCAGATCTGGATTCTTCTCGAAAAATCACCCAATTTAAAAAAAAAAATGGGTCAAATCGGAGTTCGGATGTGGGCGTTATCGCTGATTTAAAATCAGCTATTTTATCAGAATGTTTGTGACGACGGAACTGTTGCAACACGAATCTGAGATCTCAGAGTGTCCAGATAAGGATTTCCAACTCATGGGAAGATGCACAATGATCCTTCTATTTTCAAAAACAGGTTATAATAAATATTCCGAGTTATATTGACCGAGTTATGTCCATTTTAATATGGAGCAGCATTCGGAGTGGGTTCCTTTGGAGACATGCCCTCCCACCCCGCTTTAGTAGTCACCTGCTTCACATTCATCAGTTTCAACATAGCAGCATTCGGCTTGGGTTATTTGGAGACGTGTCCTCCCACCCCACGCTATGTAGGCACCTGCTACTTCATCAGCAACCAACATCACGGTTATGGGTCATCCACAAACCCACACTTCATCGAAGTCCATTTGCTAGGCCGCACACTGTCAGTATCACAGTTGGTCACAAGCATTACAGGGTATCTCTATCCTCGGATCTTCGTTCGTCATGGTTATGGGTCATCCATAAACCCACACTTCATCGAAGTCCATTTGCTAGGCCGCACGCTGTCATCATCACAGTTCGTCACAAGCATTACAGGGTATCTCTATCCTCAGATCTTCGTTTATCATGGTTATGGGTTAACCACATAAAACCCTTATCTTCAGTGGCTCTTCATATTCAACAAAGGCTTCGTAGGAGGGAACTTTACGCAATGGGGACTATTGCTTCTTAAGGATGGAGCAATGATCCGAATGGAAAATGGCATCAACCCATGGTACTCATCCACCCATATTATTCATCGACCCATGGTATTGTAAATGGCATCCGCCCGTGGTATTGTAAAATCCACCCATGGTATTCATTCACCCATGGAATTGACCCGTGGTATTGTAACTGAAAAATACTATAAGTAACAAGTCACATTTTGTAAAAGGACAGATTGTCCGCCACAATGTAGCCTTTACAGTTCAGAGGCATGTAGCCACACATCTCTTCTTAGAGATAAGCTACCATTGCCCTAACTGGTTTATTTCCACTTGGGTTTTAATAAAAAGTTTCTTTGTGGTTTTGTTTATTAGGCATTCTCTTTTTTTTTTTCTTCTGGCATTTCAATTTTTTTTAGATATTGGGGTCTTTACCCCAAGATCCATTTCAATCTTTTAGATCTTGGGGGCCTCCCCTCAAGATCCGGATCAAGAGTTTTCTTTAAGTGAAGGGAAGTTTTTGGGCCATATTTTATGAAAGGAAGGAGTGAATATTGATCCTAAAAGGGTGGAAGCTATTAAAAATATTCCCTTACCAAGAAATAGGAAGAGGATTCAGGTTTTCTTAGGTAGAATCAAATTTTTAAGAAGACACATACGAAACTATGCTGAAATTGTCAAAGAGATCACAAAGTTGTTGAATAAGGATAGGGAAGTAAAGTGGATTGTAGAATCCATGGAATCATTCTCCATAATTAAAATATTTTGTAGAATCCCCAGTCTTAACTAGCCTATATTTTCAAAGGACATTCTCATTTTCTCTTTTGGCTCTCCTAACACGGTGGAAGCTTCTTTATTACAGAAAATTAATGAACGATGCAAACAACCCATTGCATTATTCATTCCAGTGTTGCGATATGCAGAGCTGAAGTATGATATCTTAGAGAAATAAGCTTATTCCTTGGTAAAACCCCTGAAGGCCTTATGAATTTATGTCATGTAGTCCAATATAATAACGTATGTTTCAACTTCTGCTGTGAAAGACATTCTCATGCAGGGAGATGGTGAAGGTAAGAGGGGTAAGTGGATTTCCAAAATCGAATAATACGACATGGAGATCAAACCCACGAAGTTGATCAAGGGGTAATGATTGGCTAAAATATTGTTTGAATCTAATTTCCAAGCTTTGGGTATAAATTTATTGACATATAAGTGATGAGTGCCAATATTGCAGAAAGGATGTTGCAACTCCTGGGCTACCAACTTTACTTATCAACCGAGGGTTCATACAAACTTGGAGGTGACAGTGCTATATGCATAAGTAAAAGTGAAGTTCTTTCCTATTTTCATTGTTCATCTAGCGAGAGACCCCAGGATTTACAAGCCAAACTCCTATAGAGTCAAAAGAAGCTTGATTCTTTGATGAAAGAAGAGCAAATCTATAAGAGATCTACTCTACTGCAGTAATGAAGAAAACAACATGTAATGCTAAATCACACCATATCCTAATTAACCATTTAAACAACTATGCTAAGCAGAGTTGCTAAATCAACACTAACCTAATGCTGCTATCTAGGTTAGAGAAGTAAAGAGCATCAAACCAAACTAATGTGTAAGCAAGGAAACTAAACTAAATATGTTTTCATTTTTTTTGTAAAATCAAGCATGCAATTTAATTGTTCTTGTAGACGTGATAGGTGGATGGAAGGTGGTTGAGGACAATTAGAAGGTCTATGGAGAGTTTGGATAGTGTCTCAGTAGTGGCAGTGTTTAAATAATATGCAAAGAAAGTTTGGGAAGGAGTCAAGCGAAAGTGTAATCGAAGATCGAAATCAGGGAAAGGAAGAGGTAATGAAGTAACGGTGCACAAGAATATGAGTGACGGAGATCTTATCATAGGAGATTACATTAATATATGGATGGATCAACGAACACGATTAACAGAAGATGAGCGGCGAAAATCTTATCACAGGAGACTACGTTAATAGATGGATGGATCACCTCAAGTCACGTGGCGACAGAAGGTTAAAAGAATGTGTAGAATGATGGAACAGTCTTTGTAGGTGGTAAGAACTATCTCGCGAAACCTAAGAGTTGTAAGTGGAATTCCTAAATTTCACGCGATCAACCTAAGTGAGTGACGCGTGGCACGGGAAAACAACTTTTCTCGTGTGCTCTAGGTCAGATATTGGTTGTACAAGAATTCACGCGAGATTGCGTGATAGCCGTTGGATCATGTGGGATTGATCAATGGTGGAGATCGGCCAAGCTATTTGATGAGTGAGTGACATGATAGCCGTCGAATCAAGTGAGACAGATCGACGGTGGAGATCGGGAAAGCTAGTTGGTGAGCAAGTGATGCAATGAAGAGGTCTTCATAGTTGGTAAGAAATATCTCGTGTTCCCTAAGAGCTATAAGCTGTATTCCTAAATTTCATGTGATTAGCCTAAGTGAGTGACACGTAGCATGGAAAATCACTTTTCTTGTGTGCTCCTGGTCAAATACCGGTCGTGCAAGACTTCATGCGAGATTGCATGATAGACGTTGGATCATGCGGGATTGATCAATGGTGGAGATCGGCCAAGCTAGTTGGCGAGTGGGTGACGCAATAACCATTGGACCAAGCACAATAGATCGATGGTGGAGATTTGGAGCGCCTAAAGTCAAACGTTGAAATGAATACATGGCATGCGGTTGACGGCGATTGGTCAAGTTTGTTGTGGATCAGACGGTAAGGAAATATATGGGCATAATCTGATTAAGACATAATTTATTAGCTTCCGCATATATTATGCATGAAGAAAGTGCTGAAGGAAATGAGAATATGAGTGAGATCTTATTACAGAAAGAAAGTAATGGAAAAAAGATAAGGATGAAATGAACCAAGTACTGAATCAAGATGACAAACTCGAAAGCTCATGCAAGAACTAGAAATCTGTGTTTTTGGAGTTGCTAAAGGGCCTCTTCTACAAATCATGGTCCCAGAGGGAGGAGGTGAGGCTGAGACACTTTTTGACAACCTTATGGTGATATTTTTCTCCTTGCTAACTTGCTAATTGAAAGAAGGCACAAATGGAAGCAAACTAAAACACAACCAATCTACGCTACACTGTTGTAATGGAAATGCAGCTACTTAAGAAAATGAACAATTAAACCATGAATCTACACTAGTATACATCTACAATAAAGAGGAGCCTTGGCTTCTAGGGTTGGGCCCTAACCCAAGAGGTTCAACCCTCTGAGTCAACTCAGTGCTGGCTCAAAACAAAACTCATTCTTATTATCAAAACAATGGATTACATTAAAAACTGCCACAAGTCTTGTAGCGCAAAAATAGAGTAAAGTTTCACAATCAAAAATCTGAATCCTACTGAGGTCCTAGGCCTCTCTACTTATACATCTAAAGTCTCCAATGACTTACTTAAAATTAGGGAGTCTGAGCTCCCAAACTCGAGATAAATTGGTGCTTTGACTTTCACTTGCTCGGTTGCCTTCTAGTCCTCATGATTTCGTTGTTTGCACTCCGAGCGGATGGAGGAATATTTGGATGGAGGGGTAGTAAATGAGGACGATTTACCTCCTATAATTCCTCCCCTTTGTTCCATTCTAGTTTTGACCAAGGTCTTTGCCAAAATTCCTTGTTCTTATCCTTAAATCCTGCATTAAACGCACATTAGACCACAAATAAAAATATCCAACTCTAACTCATCTCATAAACAAAATATAATCAAAAGTATGCAATAAGTTGTGAGAACAGTTGGTTTGACTAAGCTAGGAGGTGAATTAAGGCCCATATAGTTACCCAATGATGAGGCTCATCATTAGCCCCCTACTGAAAGTGTTTCTCATCCTCTCAGCAACTTAGTCAATGTCCATGTACTTCATGGCTTTGGTAGGCTCTCTAACATCCCATGCCTCTGTTGCGGTTTCTTATTCTTATTCATAGAAGCCTTCTTTACTTTATACTTCTTCCCATTGCCTCTTTTCCTCCTTTTCTTTTCCCCCTTCTAGCATCCCTAGGAGTAGTGGTGGACTAATTTTTAGGCCTATTCAATTGACCTTCAACATTTTCATTGATTGCTTATACATAGGTGTCTTGTTGAGTGCCTCTCTCAACCTTTGAGGGGAGTGATATTCTTTGATCTTCAAGATGTGTGGAAGTGTGCTCCATCTCCTTAAGTAGGCACGTATACTATCATCTCCTAGTAGCCTAAACATATCCTCAAAATGTGAAATTGCTTGCTCTTGGGCAGCAAGATATCTAAGTGCCAGTTGAGGATCATTTGCAATTAGATTATGGGTAATGATTAGGGCCATGAGATTTTATTGTTCAGCTCTGATGAAAAGAGGTTCATTTTTCTCTCTAGCCAATATTATTTTCATCTCTGCAGCCCTTGACTCCTCATGGTTCATCCATGATGCCAAAGCCATTAATTGTAGATCTCCTAGCTCGGCATTAGGATCCCAAACATTCATGCCTGTGAAGGCCATGTTGTGCAAGTAAAACTTAGCCATTTTCGCCCTATCCTATAGTGTACTTTGATAGAAAAAGATCAATAAATTACCTGTAGTCCTGAAATGGCATGGTATCCCTTTGTGCTAGTGTTTTAATCTGAAATTGCAGCCATTGTTCTCTGAGGTAAAGAGCATAGGATTTAGCTGGCATCCTACATTGGCGATTTGGATGGCCTTCAGTTTCTTCCTTCATTCCCTCCTCTGTTTCAGCATCATCCTCCTTCTCTTCTCCCCCTTCTTCTTCTGCTTCATCATGTTCCTCTGTATTAGTTTCTTCTTCATGCATCTCATCCCCATCTAGCTCTATATCTTCTTCTTCTTGTTTTTCCTCCTCCTCACTGATAGAAGGACTAACATCATAGGTGAGGGTTTTGATGTCATCCTCTACTAGTAAGTATCTAAAGACTGACCATGTTATAGGGATCCCGAGGTTTTGGAGGGCATCCTCAATGAGGATCCTGATCAACCCATGGTGAGCCAATTTTTGGGAATTCCCTTCCTTTACTTTATTGTTAGAATCTTAGAGTGTTTGCCTCAAGAAATAGGGTATACTGAGTCTTTGGTGAACTGGTGGTTCTACCCAAAATATTAATTCTTCAAGCATCCTAAAATGGTAGCCATAAACAACACTATATCTACCCTCACATGAGATATATTTAATGAGTTGGTAACCTACATCACTCCATGGGTATGGCAGACTGCCCCTCCTTACTCCATTTTTATCCTCTATGGGTTATTCACCTTCTAAAAAGAATTTCCCTTTTGCCACCTAACTATGTTCTTTGTCTTCTTTTCTCCATGGAGTTCCTAGGGGAAGTGTGGTGACCCTACTAATCAGCTCTAGGGTGAGATATATAGTGAGCCCTCTAACTATAATAGTGGCATGGATTCTGATGTTCGGAGTGAGGGAAGGAGAAAATTCCTGAGCCACCTCATCATCATACCCTGTCAATTTTTCGAAAAACCCCATCCATTGGTGTCTTATAAAGATTTCAATCACTTGGGGGTGTTGTTGTATCCTCACAGTGTTTGTGGGTTCTTTCCTATTGAACCCTCCTATCATCTTGCTTCCTGTAGACTGCCTTTGTGTATCTTGTAGACTGATCTTGTAGAATGTTACTGTACGAATTCCTGTGCATGCTCCTATATAAATTCTCTTGCAGAACAATGGATCCTTGCTTCTGGTGGGTCACCAGAGTTATGAGAGCGACTTGAGTGAGGGAGTTTTGAGGAGGTGGGATGCATGAATGCATGCAAATGATGTTCTGTTTTCCTTTATGGATTTTCGCAATGAGGTTCTTCATAATCAACTCCCACCTCGTAGTTCCGTAGTTAACCACTTCTTGTCCTACTCCTCCTCTGTCTTTGAGTTGATTATAGCCATGTGTGAGAGGACAGCTAGTTTTCTATGTGATGATTGAACGAAGGTGGCCAAGTCAATTGGCCACCTTTTCACCTATAAACCAAATACCTCATAACCCTTACAACGTTTTATCAAATGATGCATATGAGTGAGTGGGCAGGATACTTACCTGTGGTCTCGATGCCATGCTACAGTTTTCGAAGATAAAAGGTGCTGCATTGTTTATTTGTTGTATTGTCTGCTGATGGTTTCTTGGCTTTTGCAGGTGTCTGTGATTGAATATCTGATGTTGATGCTACTATGGAGCTCCTGGATCATCCTAGTGAAGACTTGTAGCTGATGATTGATATTCTATGGGATAGGCTGCTACAAGATTTCCTAAAGGATGTCCTATAGAGGGTTCTCCCTTAGAATATCTTAATCATGCTACTGGCTGGGATTGTGGGGATGCTGCAATGAATGGAAAAATGGAGTAGGAGTGTCCGTTGAGTAAGGGACATTCAGGTAATTCTCTTACTCTCCTCTATTTTCCTTTTTTTTCATAACTGGCAGAAACTTATCTCTTTTTGTTTTGAATTGTGAGTGTAGGGATGATGGTAATGGATGAGGTGAGGGGTTAGATCATGTCTAGAATGGATTTTTGGGACCAAACCAACCTACTATTCACCCTCGAATTCCTTCTTGTAGGTTTTCTGGGCTACTGTAATTCCTACATGATCATCCTGTATGTTTTCTGGGGATCCTCTAGAAAATGCAGTCTTCACCTAAATTGAAGCAATGAAGTGAAAAAGAAATGGAATTGATCAAGGGCTACATGGTAAGGAGTGGAGGAGATGAATATCTGTGAGATAGGGTTCCCTTCAGATCTTCTCTTTGCTCCTTGATTCTCTTTCTTTCCCACCTGCAAGTAACAATTATGTATTTTTTCTCTCTTTTTTTTTGTTTTTTTTTTGAAAATAACCTAAGTTGCCTGAGAGAGATTTTCACCCTAGATTTTTTCCCTAGGTGCCTCAAGGAAGGTTTTCACCCTGGGATCTTCTTATTATTTTTTTCCATTTTTTTCATCATTGGGCTGCCTCATTAGGCTTTCAACCCAAATATGGGACTCAGGTGCCTCATGGAGGTTTTCACTTGAATCCTTATTCTTTTTTCTCTTTTTCAATGACCTAATGAGGGAGAAGCTGGAACTTGCTCCACCATCATCACTATCTTATTGATATTGTCAATGAACTCTTGTTTTGATAAAGGCCTCTTGTACATTTTCAATCGGTGTCCATTAAAATGCAATGGAATGGCTTCTTCATTTATATTTTTGATTTGCACTGGACCATTATCATGGCATCTTTCCACCAAATAAGTTCCAAGCCATATTTTCCTTAGCTTGCCCTTGAAGTGTTTATACCTAGAATCATATAACAATGCCCAATCGCCCTCTTCAAATTGCTTCTCCTTAATATGTCTTTCATGCCAGATCTTCCTCTAAAGCTGAACTATCTATGTATGTAGGAGGGCATGCTTTCTGAATTCATCCTAACCATTCAAATGGAACAATATTTCTTTCTGTGCATTACTAAGATCCAAATCTAGTTGGGTTTCCATCCTCAATGTGTTATATTCAAACTCAGTGGACATCAAAGCCTTTTTCCCATAGACCAGCTCATAGGGTGTAAATCTAGTGGTGGTCTTCCATATTGTATTATAGGCCCAGGTGGCCTCAACTAGTCTCTCTGCCCAATCCTTCCTGCTGCTGCTCACTACTTTGGTTAAGATGCTCTCCAGTGCCCTGTTGGTCACCTCCACTTGTCCATTAACTTGCGGATGATAAGGAGTGGAGGTCTTATGCTTGATTTTGTGATGGTTGAGTAGTTCTTCAATCATGTTGGAGGTAAACTGGTTGCATTGGTCTGTGACTAGATCTCTAGGGTAGCCAAATTTTTAGAATACATTCTCCCTTAGGAACTCAACCACATTCTCTTCTGTTGCTGCCTTAATTTCCTTAGTTTCAGCCCACTTAGTCAGATAATCAGTGCACACAATAATGTATTGTTTTTTCTTTGAAGGAGGGTTGATAGGCCCAGTGAAGTCCATGCCCCACTTTTCAAATGGCTCGAAAGTCACTTGAGGTTGTAGGGGAATTTTACCTCTTTGAGTAGGCTTTCCCATCCTCTGGCACCGATCACACTAACTAATGTACTTTTTCACATCCTGATGAAGAGTGGGCCAATAATAGCCCACTTGTAACACTTTGAATGTTGTCCTCTTTGTTGGAAAGTGACCTCCACAAGGCCCATCCTGATAGGTCATAAGGATGTCAAAAACATCATCTTCTCTTACACACCTTCTCAAGACTTGATCTGGGCCAATTTTGAAAAGATTGCCCCCAATCTAGGTGAAGGGGGCGCTTTTCCTAACTATATTGCTATTTTCTTTGGAGGACAAGTTTTGTGGGAACTATGCTGGTACCAAATAGTTTGCTATATCAGCAAACCATGGGGAGAGAACTAAAATAGCAAACAAATGCTCGTCTTGTAATTGGTCATCCACCATTCCTTCTTCACCTACAGGAAGATTCATCCTAGATAGAAAGTGTGCAACAACATTTTCCTTACTAGGCTTATCAACAATAGTTAGATCAAACTACTGTAATAAAATCAACCATCTTATAATTCTAGCTTTCACATCTAGTTTGTTCATTAAATATTTGATTGCAGCATGATAAATATGCACATATGTTTGGTAGCTTGTAATGTAATGCCTAAATTTTTTTAATGAATAGATAGCAGCCAGGAGTTCCTTTTCGGTCACAATATAATTTAGCTCAGCCTTTAACAGGTTCTTACTGATAAAATAGATGGCATAGGGAATTTCTCCTCTACCTAACCTAAGGCTACTCCTATGGCTTTGTGTGAGGCATCAGCATGAATTTGAAAAGGGAGGGCCCAGTTTGGGCCTAAAAGAATTAGTGCAGTGGTTAACTTACCATTTAAAATGTATAAGGCATCTTGATAGCTTTTTGACCATATAAACTCAGAATCTTTGGTCAACAACCCAAATAAAGGAGAGGCCAACATGCTGAAGTCCTTTATGAACCTTCAGTAGTATCAAGCTAACCCCAAGAAACTCTTGACATCCCTCTGCTTTTGTGGAGGTGGGGCCCTTTGGATGATTGCTATTTTGTTCAAGTCCACCTACAGTCCTTGTTGAGATATTGAAAGACCTAGCATGGTCCCTACAGTCATTAAGAATTCAAATTTTTCCAAACTTAAAGATAGGTTCATTTCAATGCATTTGTGCAATACTTTGCCTAGGTTAGTCGGGGCTTCCTGAAAATCACAACCATAAGGTGTAAAATCATCCATATAAATTTCCACCGCATGTTGTACTAATTCGGTAAAAATACTAAAGGCTACTCTTTGGAAAGTGGTAGGAGAATTGCATAGGCAAAAATGAAGGACCCTATAGGAAAAAGTACCCCAAGTACAGGTGAATCTAGCCTTATCCTAGTCCTCTGGGCATATTTGGATTTGGTTATACCCACTCAATCCATCTAGCAAAGAAAAAAACTTCTTCCCTGCCAAGCCATCTAGTACTTGGTCAATGAAGGGTAGGGGAAAATGATCCTTCTTTGTGGCTTTGTTCAATTCCCTGTAATCGACACAAATCCTCCACCTACCATTTTTCTTGGGAACTAACACTAAAGGAGAGACCTAATCACTGTCAAAGATATGGTAAATGAATCCTGCATCTAACAGTTTTTGCAGATCTTCTTTGACTATATCTTTAAGAGTTGGATTCATCCTCATTTCTGGTTGTCGGACCAGATTGCAACCTTCTTTGATGTATATGTCATGAGTACACACTGAGGTGTGTACTCCCTTCATTTCCTTGTAACTCCAAGCGAAGGCTTCTATGTTTTCTCTCAACATGTTGCTTAGCTTTTCCTCTTCGAAAGAAAAAAGAGATGGATTAATTTTCAAAGTTTTCTATGGGATGAATTCTATGGTTTTAAAACAGAGTGGGTTGGAATTGGCCAAGCATAATTCAATTGGATGATTTTGTGGGTTTCCCTTACTTCTTCTTCTAATGGTAACGAACTAGGAGTTGGACTTTGGAGCAGGTGGTCAATTAAGTCATCCTCATCTTGCTGTCCTCCCCCTATGGTTTCTTCCAAAGCATAAAGTTGGGCTAAATAAACCTCATCTTCTTCCTCCACCTCCAACCATAAAGGTAAATCATGCTCTAGATAAGATTGAGCAGGAGGGTATAGGACTAACTATTTGTACATATGCCCTTTTTTTATGGTCATATTCCCATCTCTGTAGCTAATGTAAGAATTAGTTGTGGCCAACCATGGCCTCCCAAGGATGAGACAGTAACCAGTAAGCTTAGCCTTAAGCTGGAGAACTAGAAAATTTGCAGGGTACTCCAAGGAGTCAATGGAGACCATCACATCCTCCACAATTCCCTCAGGGGTGACTGTGGAACGGTCTACAAGTTACAGAATTGTTGTGATCTTCCTCAATGACCCTTGGAGATTGAGCTTGGGCATGGTTTCCTTGGTCATCAGATTAATGGCAGCCCCAAGATCGATCAGAGTGTGTGGGACAATGGTGCCAATAATGTGCACATCTACTACAGGGCTTCCAGGGTCCAAATATTTTGGACATATTACTTGCCCCAGGATTAATTCGGACAGCCGCCCAATGACATTAATGATAGGGGCATCCCTTTTTCTTCTTCCTGAATGCTTGAATCAGTTCTCCTTAACCAACTTATTGTAAATGGGAACATCTTTTATTGCCTGGAGAAGGGGGATCTTTACACCTATATTTTTCAATTCTCCCAAAAGTTTAATTTCTTCTAGGGCAAGCTGGAGTGGTTGGGCTCATCTCTCAGGAAAGGGTGGATTTACTTTAATGTTGCTTTCCTTTCTTTCTTCCTCAACCTTCCTATGTGGAGAGGGAGTTTGGTTATCTAGAAGAATTCTCCCAGACCTTAAGTTGATCTCTTGGATCTCTACAGCATAAGTTGGGTATGATGTCTCTCCACTGTATACTTGTTGAGCCTTCCTATTGTTCGGGTTAGGATTTGGCTGGGTAGGCATCTAGGGTTTCTTAGGTTGAGAAAAGTGTTGGAGTTGTGGTTGGGTAGGTGGTGGAGGCAATAGAGCTAGAGCATTGTTGTATTGGGGCTGCCACCCCTGAATTGGGGTATTCCACTAAGGTTGTGGTGAAACATAAGATTGAAATGATTGTCTGGTTGGATGGGAATGATACTGAGATGCATAGGACCAAGGAGGGGGTGTAGACCAGGAAGGATGAGCAGGGGGTCACCAAGAAGGTATAACTGTGGTTTGGTTGGGGTTGTAATATGCATGGGATGACCCTCGCATACCATGCTAGTATGGTCTAGGCCCAAGAGGTCTCCTTTGGTTGATGTAGCAAAGCTACTCAGTGACCCCTTCAGCTCCTTGATATACAACTTTGAGTTTGAGTAAAGAATGGCAATTGCTTGTGGAGTGGTTTTCTTCACAAATCGTGCAAATCTAGATGTAGTTCAATGGACATTCATTCCTAGGATGCCTCCTAGTGCATCTAGGACAAAAGATGGACAAGTCCCTCTCTACTTCCTCTTGCTTCCTTTTGATTTTCATGGTGTCCAATTGCAAGGCAAGGGTTTTCAGCATCTCACTTTTGAAATCTTCCAACATGTTTCCAATTTCACCCTTAATGGATGAGTTGGAAGATGATGTATTGGCCATAGGTTGACTACCCCTACCCTTTTTCCTGGTTGGCCTAGAATGGTTTCTAAGGAAAATCTTGACATCCTCATAGGGTACTTGGTAGATATCTACTCCTGCTAACATTGTAAGGTATCCAGAAGATCTTCCCTTAGTCCTCTGAGTAGGACCAACTTTAGTGACTCGGGGTCAACTGTGGACTTCGTCCTTTTGTAACTGAGTTGGAATCTTTCTTCGTAGTCTTATAGGGATTCATCCTAGCCCATGGTCATCCTGAAAATCTCTACTTTGGTATCGTTTGACCTATAGTAGTCCCTATATTTGTTGTTAAAACCCTGTTGCATCCGAGCCCAAGGTGCGATGTTATCTCCAGGTAAACCCATGAACCAGTGCAATGTTGCATCCTTGAGGGTAGATGGAAATAGTTTTAACTTTTTCTCATTATCTATATAGTCAGAGGTTCAACATATATCAGTAAAATCAAATAGGAAATTGTCAGGGTCCTTTGTGGTTAGGCCATGGAAATGAGGTAGGGAAGAGGGGCTTATATTCTTCATCTTAGTGTCCCCATTGGCTTCCCTAATGGGGAAGGCACCCTCAACTCTCTCTCTATTCCCTCTGTCATTTCGGTTTTCAGCCATTGGTTAAGTAGGAATGGGTTCTTGTTCTTCTTCTTCCCATATAGGTTCTACAAATATGTCAAGTTGCTCACCTAAAGGTTCCTCCAATTCAAAACCACCGAAGAAGAGAGAAGGTTGGTTGTTGGATGCAGTGGGGTATTTGGAAATAATTTCCCTAAATTGTCCCTGTTCCTATGAGGCATGAAAGGAAATGTTTTTGGGTTGTGTTGGTTGATAAAAGGTGTCTTTTAAAACCCCTAATTACCCCACATTAATCATAAACCCTAGCAAGTCCTTTTATGCCAAGAGTGTACACAATATGTGCGTGCTATGAATCCATAGAGTAACATTTCTTAAAATGAAGTATAAACCTTTAATACAAGAGTAAACGGATGCATTTATAAAACTCAAATTGCAACTGTTAAAGGAAATAATACATCTAAGCATCAAGATTTAATTGTCTACTGAAATCGTAATCAACTCTCAAACAAGCAATTCAAGAATCAATTGACAATAGCATCAACCGAGAGCATAGTAGCAATAAGCAATCTCTTCTTAGCTGATTCAATCTAAATCAAACTCAATCTCAAGTAAGAAATCCAAATGTAAATGATGTCAACCGAGAGTTCAATAGCAATAACCAAACTCTTTCACCTGATTAAATCAATAAGGTTCCTTGTCTTAACGGCTAATTAAGTTAATCTACAATAAGCATAAATAGAATCAAATGACAATGCTACAAAACATGTAAAGAAAATATACTAACTTCAATATAGGAAATCGGTAAATAGCGAATAAGATAACTCACAGAAAATGGGAAAAATATCAAACCACACAAACTTGCGTGAATCAGAAATATATAACACAAGGGATAGCAGTTTAATCCACCATAGCTCAGGCCCTCATCCACCAACGAATACTACTGAGCTACTTCAAAGAGTACAAATGAACAACAATGTAAATTATATATTAACCATTGAACTCAAGTCTCATTACAATATGGTCGTGTTCTCCAATAGCACAAGTCTGTAAATTCAAATTACAATTTGAAATAAATAGAGATTGATCGATCCCCTTTCCTTCTACAATCTTTTTCTTTTATAGTCAAAAAGAGGTAAAGATAAATGTGATCCCTCAGGATCGAAAGATCTTGAGGGATTCGCAACTGAATGCTATCTTCTAACACCCTTCATATTTAGCATTGATCCTCCTAATTCATCCTCTGACCTGAACACAACCAACGTGCCCCATTCTTCCTTTGTTGGTTTATGATGTTCTGTCTCTAGGGAGAAACAACTATTCCTTTCATCGTTTCTCTGCATAAAAAGAAGTAAAATTTAGTTACGTTGGCTAAATCTTAATTGAGAGCAGTTCACCCATTTCTTATCATAATCCATCAATATTTTAGCATATCAAGATATGAAAGAGATAAGAAAAGAGGAAAAAGGTGATGGAATTAAGAGTAAATAATTACCCATTTCGTACATCAACATACTCCCCCACTTACCCTATTTCATGTCCTCATGAAAAGTAAATAGTTCTTATGCAGTGTACTTAAAGAGTAGGCTAGAGAGAAAGTGTTAAAAATTGGTCTAAAACCATGATGTTGAGCCAAGAGCGCAAAGGCGGGCCCTTACTTTCCTTCAGGAAATTAGTAGTCAACCCGATAACCTTCACGGGGATACCAAATAATGGGGCTCCAAAACCGGCATCCTAACCAATAAGGTCCTTCTCTCAAAATTAGATTTATATAGGTGACCATACAGGCCGCAGTAGCTTTAAAATTTATGTAATTAAATGGTTCCCTATCTTTCACACTACTAGTGGAGATCGTCCATCTGAGCTTAGATGCAGTTAGAGATCTTTCTTGAATGGAGAGGAAATATGATATTCCTTTCTACACAATCTCCTTATGTATGGGCCCTAAAGTTTTAATCACCCCTTCTCATTTCATCAGACTCTTATGGTTGGAAAACATTTGTAAGGGGTGCTTAGGTTCACTTCTCACCCAAAGATCCAATCCATGTTCCTGTCTTTGAAATGCATTATAAGCTTAAAACCATTTAATTTGGTTAACTGCAAATGAAATAAAAGCTTGGAATTGAACATCTCCTACAAAAGGGTTAGGGTACTTTTCGACCTCATTCTCTAATATAAAATTGTGTAGATAATACTCATAAAGAAGCCTTTGGACCTTTAGACCATGTTGCTTGCAACAATTTATAAAATCTTCAATTGTTCCTAATTCAATTGGTTTACCAGTTCTTACGGCTTTAATTTTCAATAACAGGTACCGTTCTAATAAAAACAAGGCATAATTAGTGGCGAGAGACCTACATGCCAGGACATCTGAGTACAGTAAGTAGATTTTGTTTGTTTGACTTAAGACTCTGTCTAGCTTGAGCTTGATCTTCTCCATTTCTTCTTCCCCCGTTTTGCATCTGTCAAAAGTCTCGCTCTCTATTGTATTCATTTCCTAAAGTTGTTTCTGCATCTCTTCATATTTTTTCTACGAAATAGTTTCATGCTCAAATCATTCCAACGTGAGCTAAGCTTGTGCCAATTCTTCTTGAAGATTTAGTAGAATGGGGTCATGGTGCATCATAATGTCTTTAGCTTATATGTCCATTTGAGTGCCTATGCTATAAGAGGGGATATTTTCTATCTGTACTTCTTTATTGTAGGAGGTCCAAACCTCTGTTTGAGTAGCTACGTCTACTAAATCTGCATGTGGTCCTTGAGTGATGATTGTCTAAGTAGGTATGAGCTTAGTTTGAGTTCTGGCAACCCTGCCTTCATATAATTCCGTTTGCATGGCCACATTTACTACCTCAGGGGTATTGTTCGGAACCTTTCCCATTGTGATTTCTTTTATTTTTCTTTGGAGCCCCTTGACCGTCTTACGAAGTTTCTAGTTTTCTTTTCTTAGATTCTTCAATTTCGTTCTGGCTCTATACCTTTTCTAAGGAGTAACTGGTCTGCTGATAATCTCGTTAATAGCTTCTATCTCTAAAGAGCCTAGTTGTTCACCCTAGCTTTGTTCCAATAAGACCGTGTCTCTAGATTGATTATCGGACTCCCGAATAATCTCTGTCTCTGCTTCCTCTTCTTGGCCTATGTTTTCTGTGTCTAGACCTTCATAACTGTTTTCCACTGGGAGCGTGTCACCAAATTGGTTCTCTAATTCCTGAATAGCCTCTGTATCTATTTCTGCTTCATGGTTTATATCTTTTGAGGAAGACATAATTCTGGTATAGCCATAATTCCCCGGAGATTGGGTTTCTCCTAAGTTAAGATTAAGCGGTTCTTCAGGCTACATGTAGACATTCATGTTGGCAAGGACTTGGGCCATCCCTGCCTTGAAATCATGCAAAATATCATCTTGAGAACTCATATTTGGTGTTGGAGGAGGCCCCACTTCGTTCCTTCGTTCATCGTCAAGATGCCCTACTCCCTCCTCAGGTTCTGGTTCAGATTTATCTTGTCCTCATGACTCTAGTTGCAAGTCTTAATCATTTACCAGGCTGGATAGTTCTATGGGTTGACTAGCACTTCCTTGAGGATTTTTAGATGTTCCCTAGTTTGACTTCAAGCTTGTAGATCTTCTATGTTTGTGAGATCTGCTTCTTGAAAGGGCAGTCCTTTTTCTTTTTGGAAAAGGGTTAGGTGTTGGTAGGTTTTCACCTCTTTCGGGGGCCAATATTAGATCATCCTAGGTTGATTGTTGTTGGGCAAGGTTGTGACTAACTATTAACCTAATTAGACAATGGTGGCTAACTACTGTTTTTGGACATTGAGACCGTCTCACCCTCTGTAAGTTTTAAACCTATACAGAAATTACCTGCATACGAATTCTAAAACATAGAAAATAAATAATGCGAGAGAAAAACACATAAAACACATATACACAAATATTTTCTCCTGGATCCCAAAACCGGGACTACCAGCTTGATTTTTCATTATGTTCCTTTCAATGTTATAATACATATTTATACATGCTGAAGCATCCAATACCATGGACCAAAAACCATCGTGTCCAATACCATGGAACGAAAACCATTGTGTCCAAAAAACATGTGCGAAAATCATGCACAAAACCATAGGTGGGTCTGCCCAACCTAACATAGGGTCCAAAACCAAAATTTTCTGGGGCGCTACCCTAGACCCCATAAAGTGGGGTTACAGGTGCCCCTCAAACCCCCTGTTAACTACATGGAAATAATATAACACAACCCAACATTCTCCCACTTGTTGTTTTCTTTCCACAGGGGGCCACAAGAAAGTTTAGTCATTTTTCCAGCCCTAAAATGCCCATTGTCTCTCTACGCCAAGAGAACTTCTAAGAGCTCAGAGATTTTGTCAATGCATCTGCAATGTTCTTCAAAATGTCCACCTTTACTAGCAACACCTTTTTGTCTTCTATCATATCCCTCACAAAGTGATACTGAACATCAATGTGCTTTGTCTTTGAATGATATGCGGGGTTATTTGCCAAGAAATTGCACTTTGGTTGTCAATCTATCCTTATAGCTTCTTGTACTAACCCCATACTTGAACACAATCTCTGCAACCAAACTACTTCCTTGCTTGCATGAGTGGTTGCCATGTATTTTGCCTCTGTAGTTGACAGTGCCACTACAGATTATTTCTTACTCATCCAACTGACTGCACCTCCAAATGGGTTAAATACATACCCACTTGTAGATCTTCTCTGATCCAGATCTCCAACCCAGACTGCATCAAAAAAGCCATGAATATCCAACACTCTGTCCAATCCCGGTCTTCCTTGGTAGCACAAACCATAATCACTAGTGCCACGTAAATACCTGAAAACCTGATTCACTACTGTCCAGTGCTCCTTCCCTGGTTTTGACATAAACTTGCTCAATACTCCCACTGAATGTGAAATGTCTGGTCTAGTACAGACCATTGCATACATCAGGCTACTGACTGCACTTGCATATGGAACACGAGACATGTCCTCTTCCTCTTCTTGTGTCTTGGGACACTGTTCAGCAGATAACCTCACACCTATAAGAATAGGAACCTTCACCTGTTTACTATCCTACATATTAAACCTCTGCAATATTATCTCGAAATACTTCCCCTGCTTTAACCAGAGCATCATCTTTGCCTGATCCCTTTTAATTTCCATGCCCAAAACATAGTTTGCAGCACCAAGATCTTTCATGTTGAATTTGGAGGACATTTGTGTCTTCAAATTCTGGATAATTTCTTTGTCATTTCCAACCAACAACATATCATCCACATACAAGACCAGATAAATAACACGGTCACCAATTAATTTAAAATACACATATTGATCTGCTTTGCTTCTGATGAAGCCAAGTCCCCGTATAAATGTATGAGATTTCTGATACCACATCCTTGGTGATTGTTTTAAGCCATATAGAGACTTCTTTAACTTACATACCAGCTCTTTCTTACCCTTCACCGCAAAGCCTTCAGGTTGCTTCATGTAGATCTCCTCTTCCAGATCCCCATGAAGAAATGTTGTCTTCACATCCATCGGTTCTACCTCAAAATCAAAAGCAGCAGCAACAGATAAAAGTAATCTAATAGAAGTTACCTTGGTAACAGGAGAAAAAATACCACCAAAATCAATTCCTGGCATCTGGGAATAACCTTTTGCTACCAACCGAGCTTTGTATTTCCCCACTTTCCTTCTGCATTTGTCTTCTTTTTTAACACCCCTTTGCTGCCAATGGGTTTCCTTCCAGCCAGAAACTCCACCAGATCCCAAGCCTCATTTTTGTGCAAAGATGCAATTTCATCAACCATGGCCTCTTTCCAAAGTTTTCCATCCTTTGAATCCACTGCTTCCTTCATAGTTCTGGGATCATAATCAGTAACAGACAAAGAAAAATTTGAATAGAAAGCAGATGGACTATACCTTTCTGGCTGCCTTCTTTCTCGAACTGATCTTCTCATCGCCATAGTTTGTGGCTCTTCATATTTTGATTCCTCCTCTGCTACAGAGTATGATTCTTCCTCCTTTAGCTCAAACTCTATCTTCTCAGGTTCCTTTGGTTGGACTTCATGTTTAATAACATATCTCACCTTTCTAAACACAACATCTTGGCTATACATAACCTTCCTTGTTACTGGGTTCCAAAGCTTATAACAATTTAAACCATCCTTATACCCAATAAAGATGCACTTTTCAGATTTACTATCCAACTTTGTTCTTTTCTCCTTTGGAACATGTACATATGCATCACATCCAAATACCCTCAGATGTGAAAGAGAGGGTTTCTTACCAGTCCATACCTCTTGTGGAGTCTTATCCTCCAATGCTAATGAAGGTGACCTGTTGACTAGGTAACATGTAGTATCCACCACCCCTACCCAGAATTCTTGTCCTAACCCAGCACCACTGAGCATGCTTCTTGCCCTTTCCATCAACGTCTTGTTCATTCTTTCTGCAATTCCATTTTGCTGAGGTGTCTATGGAGTAGTCTTCTGTCGTGCTATACCACACTTCTTGCAGAATTCTTCAAATTCCTTACTGCAAAACTCTCCACCATTATCTGTCCTTAGCACCTTTATCTTCTTCTCTGTCTGGATTTCCAATAGAGCCTTAAATTATTTAACCCTATCAAAGACTTCAGATTTCTTCTTAAGGAAATATATCCATGTATTCCTTGAGAAGTCATCTATAAATGATACATAGTGCACAGACTTACCAAGTGATGGAACCTTCACAGGTCCAAACACATCACTCTACACAAGCTCTAATATATGTTTTGCCCTCTTACAACCAGAGGGGAAACTCACCTGATTCTACTTCTCATATACACAATTTTCACAGAAATCAAAATCAGGAGAGCTATTACTCATACCTTTTACCATACCTTTACCGTGAAGTATTCGAAGGCCCTTCTCTCTAATATGTCCAAGCCTTTGATGCCACAACATGGTCTTTTCGCCAGAGACCACTAGATTTTCTGCTCCACTTTCAAGAACCACAGAACTATTGCACCCATCAACAACAGTGCTACCTTGCAGCTTGTACAGAGTTCCAATCTAAACTTCTTGCATCAATACCAGTGCTCCCCAAACCATCTTGTAGGTATCCTTCTCGAACACTGTTTTTACACCTGCATCATCTAGCTTACTAACAGAAATCAGATTTCTGGCTAATGCAGGAATATGCAGAACACTCGGAAGTGTTCTAACCCTTCCACCTTGCAGCTTCAACTTTACTTTTCCATGACCAATGATTCTAGCCTTCATGTCATCCCCCAAGAAGACATCACCACCATCATATTTCTCATACTCACAGAACCACTCTCTATGGGGAGTGAAGTGAAAGAATGCACCTGAGTCAATCAACCATGCCTCATGATCTACATGTGTACTTGAGGAAGCCAAGTATACATCCCCACCTTCATCTGAGGTGGTTTTCACCTTTGCAGAAGGAGCCTCATCAAATCCCTTTCCTTTGTCAAGAGCTTTAGATTTACAGTCCCTTTTGAAGTGGCCTTCCTTTCCACATTTCCAGCACACCACCTTTACAGGTTTTCCTAGAGATTTAGATCACCCTCTAGATTTAGATCTCCCACTCGATGACTTATTTTTGTTTATGTTCTGGGACTGTCCTCCTATAGACAAGGCATCACCATTTTGTCTCTCCATATTCTTCCGTCTCATCTCCTCCATCAACAAGGCTGAGACTCTTTCATAAAATTGCAAGGCAGTTGCATTGCTACCTATTGCAATAACCAGACCATCCCACGAATCTGGTAGAGAACACAACAAACTGATGCACTTATCTTCATCTGAAATTCTAATATAAACAGATGCTAACTGAATTAAATGCATTTAGATGCTCTGTCACCAAGTCTCCATCTTTCATCCTCAGGTTATACAGCTTTTTTCGTAGGAACAATTTATTCACCAGAGACTTAGATTGGTAAAAAGTCCCTAACTTGTCCCACAAAGCCTTTGTTGTATCTTCCCCTGATACATTCAACAATATTGAATCTAAGAAACACAATCGTATTGTGCTCTTTGCCTTCCAATCCAACTTCTTCCATTCTTCATCGAACAATCCCTTTGGTTTAGTACCCGAATCTACTACGATCCACTGATCTTTATCCACCAACAGATCCTCCATCTTGAGTTTCCACAACTCAAAACTCTGACCATTAAATTTCTCAATCTCTATCTTTCCACTGCTCGCCATCTTCTTTCACCACCAAAATCGATCTCACAGATCTCCCACTGAACAGGGTCTACCACAGGCTCGAGCAAAACCCCTCAGCAACAAAGGCATCCCCTTGAAGCCAAATATGCTCTGATACCAAATGTAGGTTTTAACCCCATACAGAAATTACTTGCATACGAATTCTAAAACACAGAAAATAAATAATGTGAGAGCAGAACACATAAAACACAAATACACAGATATTTTCTCCTGGATCCCAAAACCGGGACTACCAGCTTGATTTTTCATTATGTTCCTTTCAATGTTATAATACATATTTATACATGCCGAAGCATCCAATACCATGGACCGAAAACCATCGCATCCAATACCATGGACTGAAAACCATCGCGTCTGAAAAACATGTACAAAAATCATGCACAAAACCATAGGTGGGTCCTCCCAACCTAACATAGGGTCCAAAACCAAAATTTTCTAGGGCGCTACCCCAGACCCCATAAAGTGGGGTTACAGGTGCCCCTCAAACCCCCTGTTAACTACGTGGAAAGAATATAACACAACCCAACAGCCTCTTGGCAGTTTCATGCAATAATGAATTCAACAGTGCAGGCAAATTAACAGAGCATTTTTGTTTTAAAACTGCTAAAAGTTTGAGTTGTCATGGCCTTACCACATCTCTACACCCATCGTAGGTAATATAGTTCTGGACAATTAGTGCCAATTCTCCCCATGGCTCTCCGAGAGAAGATGGTTGAATGCCTTTACCCTTCTTGATTAGCTCTTGTCCTTCGTCCCTAAAAACCTCCATAGTGTTATGCAACCTTAATCACTTTCCAACCCATACTGGTCCTTCTGCCAGCAACCCAGACACTTCTACTATCACAACATCTGTTACATCAAATTGTCTACCTCTTACCAAGGATTGTCCATTCTTTAGATGCTGTAAAAATTCGATGGCAATTTCCTCATTGGGGGGTTGAAATATTGTAAAATATGTTGTCCATCCTGCGTGAGGTAGAATTTCCCTGGCTTCCTCAGAGACAGCCAGTGTTAAATATTCTCGGCGCACTGATCTTCCTCCCATGATGCTTGACTTCTGCAAAAGATTAGTGCAATGGAGAAAGCACAACAATGAGCAAAGCCAAGAGATGGAACAACAAATGGTTATAATGGATTTATCAGGTGGTGCTTTATAAACATAAATACCATTATCGAGGATTTTTATATTGCCACATGCTCTGCGATTATGGATGTCATATTATTCTGCAAAATCCAATGAAAAGATGACAACGCATGCATGAGTATACTGGAGGTCCTTGCCCCCTCTCGAAATGATAGGTCGCTTATGACCGAATGGATGAAAAGATGACATGTTGGCAGCGAAGTACAAGGGTGATGGATTGGGTAATGAAAGTGACAAGGTACATATATTAATGAAACGATCATAAAGGATATTGGAGTAATGAAAACAAGGCATGTAACAAGAATTATTAATAAGTGATAAGATGCCATGAGGTGATGTGATAAAGAAAAAGGACAACATACGCAGGAGATGATACTTTACCACCGTTATTCCACTTGAAAATGTTGTGATTGATTTTAAAAGATTAACTCATGCATAAAGGTTCAAGGTAAGTTAGGGAAATAATCTCTCTGTAGAAAAAAATAGAAACATAAGAAGAGGGCATTGTAATAATTATTGATGTAGAAAATAAAACTCCAATACCATAAGCAGAGCTTCTGTTGCCTATAGGCATCCATAGCCTCGACAGAGTTGCTTTCTAACCCTTGGGAACCATGGTCCTCTATGTATAATTGGGGAAGTGCATTATGATGTCCATAGTAGAGGTCAATGTGCTGGCATGGTAACCAGATGAACACATTGTCATTCACTGGGAACTAGCGAACGTGGTCAGGCCGGCTTATGATGAGACCTCCTGTTCCAAGGACTTTGTTTCTTGATGCATCCATTGGATCATATCCTTGGTGTGGTGTCCATGGTGAGAATGGCACTTTGCTCCTTCCTTATGATCATGGTAGGCTGGCTCGTAATGAGACCTCCTATCCTCCATCTGTGGAAAAAATCATAAAATTGTTAGTGAATATATATATATATATATATATATATATATATATATATATATATATATATATATATATATATATATATATATATATATATACAGATATTTTGAACACTCCCCATTTTATATATAGGGGATGGCTCAGGTTTCCTTAAGAGTAGGGATGGCAGAAGAAGTTTGAACATATCAATAAAAAAGAAAATAGACCCATAATCATATTGATACTAAACAGAGAGAATTATACGAGATGGGGGAGAAATAGCATGGTAATGATAATCAATCAATTTCATTTATAGAGGAAATGACGACAGTGAAGTGATATAGATAATTGTGTCCTTTCTTTTTTGATCATCACAAAGCAATCTTGTTAAAGATGATAATATTCAAGATATTTGCTTGTTCCAGTAGACTCCATACTTGTTGTCCTTAGATATGTATTGTACTTTTATGCCATAAAGAGGATCATAAAGAGTGAACTGGTGTGGGCTAGGAATGTTCATGCAAGGGAGAGAAAGGGTGTTCTCAAAAATACTCACAAGGTGTTGTTCCCTGAAGGGAACAGCAAAAGAAAACACACACAAAAAGTGTTGTTCCCTATAGGGAATAACACAAGGTGTTGTTCCCTGAAGGGAACAACAAAAGGAAGCACACACAAAAAGTGTTGTTCCCTATAGGGAATAACATCTGTTCCTTATAGGGAACAGCAAAGAAAAATACACACAAAAAGTGTTGTTCCCTATAGGGAATAGCAAAGAAAAATACACATGAAAAGTGTTGTTCCTTATAGGGAACAGTAAAAGAAAAATGCACATGAAAAGTGTTGTTCCTCATAGGGAACAACAACTGTTCCATATAGGGAATAGTAAAATAAAAATGCACACGAAAATTGTTGTTCCTTAAAGGGAACAGTAATTGTTCCCTATAGGGAATAGCAAAAGAAAAATGCACACGAAAAGTGTTCTTCCTTATAGGGAACAACAGCTATTCCCTATAGGGAACAACAAAAGAAAAATGCACACGAAAAGTGATGTCCTTATAGGGAACAATAGTTGTTCCCTATAGGGAAGAACAAAAGAAAAATGCACATGAAAAGTGTTGTTCCTTATAGGGAACAAAAGCTATTCCCTATAGGGATCAACAAAAGAAAAATGCACACAAAAATTGTTGTTCCTTATAGGGAACAATTGTTGTTCCTGATAGGGAATAGCAAAAGAAAAATGCACACGAAAAGCGTTGTTCCTTTACGGAACAACAACTGTTCCCTGTAGGGAACAATAAAGGATATTCCTCCAAGTCGTACGATATGGGGAGTATCTTGTGCTATTCCTCCGAGTCATGCGATATGCCCATAGGGCTTTTGGCGATCGGGTAGCCCAGTCGTGTCTATGCGAGGTGACTGTCTTTGTTAGAATGGTCTCAATTACTTTGTTGGTACTTTCTACCTAGTCATTTGCCTGTGGGTGGTATGGAGATGTGATTTCTGTGTAAAATGTGATGATTTTTTTAATGTAGTAGCAATCTTATGGCCTACAAATTGTGGCCCTCCATCTATAATTATTTCTCTAGGCAAGACATACTGCACGAAAATTTGGAAAAGGAAGTGGATTACTATGTCCTTTGTTGCCCTTGGTAATGCATTTGCCTCCACCCATTTAGTCACATATTCCATTGCAACCAGTATATATGTCTTTTGATTAGATGATGGATTTATTGGACCAATGAAATATAACACCCAACATTCAAAAGGTTCGATGACTAACTGTGGATGTAGGGGCATCTCGTCAAACTATCCAGGGTGGCCCATTCTTTGGCAACTGTCACATGCCTGGACAAATTTCTTGGCGTCCTTAAAAATGGTGGGCCAATAATAACCCATTTGTAAGATTTTATGTCAAGTCTTGCAATCTGAAAAGTGACCACTGCAAGGTCCATCGTGGCAGGCTTTTAGGATATCGCAGATTTCGTCTTCCTTAACACACCTGCGGATATGCATATCGGCTCCTGTGTGAAAGAGGTATCCTCCAATCCAGGAGAGCCAATTGCTGTGTTGCACTATTAATTTTCTTTATCTGGGCCTCAAGTGTTTGGGTAGTTTTCCCACTACTAGGTAATTCATGACATTTGTGTACCATGATGTTTTCAGTGTCACAGCAAATAGGTGCTCATCGGGGAACTGGTCTTCTACCGCCACTGTGTCATCTGTTCTTGGCACACATGAGAGGAATTCTGCCACCATATTTTCCTTTCCTGGTCGATCCTTGATCGTTATGTCAAATTCCTGCAAAAGGATTAACCATCGTGTCACTCTTCCATTCGTAATAAGTTTATTAGCTAAGTATTTGATAGCAGAGTGATCAAAATACAGGACCACAGGGTATCCGGTTATATAGTGTCTAGATTTGTCAATAGCATAGATTACAGCTAGAAACTCTTTCTCAGTCACTGTGTAATTCAACTCAGTAGGAGTTAAATTTTTGTTGATGTAGTATATCGTATGGTTTCTTGTCTTCTTCTTGGCCAAGTACTACTCCAATGGCCAAATCTGATGCATCGAATGAAATATGGAATGGTAAATCCCAGTTCGGGCCCCATAGTATTGGGGCTATTGATACTAGCTGTTTTAATTCTACAAAGGCAATGTCACATTTGTCAATCCATATAAAATCGATATTTCCTGTCAAAACATATAATGGTGTAGCAATTTGGGAGAAGTTTTTTATAAATATTTAATATTATCCAGAAAATCCCAAAAAACTACGTACCTCAGTTTGAGTGCAACAGGTAGGTAGTAAGAGGATTACCTAAATTTTTGCTCGATCTACCTGAATTCCAGCTGTTGAGATGTAATGACCCAGGATCAGGCCTTCAGTCATCATCATGTGGCATTTCTCGTGGCTTAAGCAGAGCCTAGTAGCAATGCATATTTCCAGGACTTTTTCCAGTGTCTGTAATGCCTGCTCGAAGTCATCTCCATAGGGTGTAAAATCGTCCATGTACACCTCTAATCCCTCATTTATCAAGTCTACAAAAATACTGAGTATGGCTTTCTAGAATGTAGCAGGTGCATTGCACAGTCCGAAAGGTAATACCCTGTAAGCAAACGTCCCTTAGGGGTAGGTGAAGGTAGTCTTATCTTGGTCTTCAGGGGCAATTTGGATTTGGTTGTAGCCACTGAAGCTGTCCAAGAAAGAGATGAATTTTTTACTTGTCAATGTGTATAGAACCTAGTTGATAAACGAAAGGGGAAAATGATATTTTTGCATTGCTTTGTTAAGATCTCTGTAATCGATACATATATGCCATTTCCCATTCTTTTTAGGAACTACAACTAATGGAGAAACCCATTTTCTATCAGATATAGGATAAATGAATTTTACATCTAACAGTTTCTGTAGTTTGTCTTTAACAACATCCTTTAGGTGAGTGTTTAATCTTCACTGAGGTTGTTAAACGGGTCTCGCATCATTTTTAGTGTAGATGTGGTGCATACATAATTGGGGGTCAATCCCTTTCATATCTAGGTAATCCCAAGCGAAAGACCCTTTATATTTCCTAAGGATTTGAATAAGTCTCTGCTATTGGTCATCACTCAAGTTTTTGTTAATGTTAAGGACTTTCCTTGGCTCAATTTTAGTAGGTTTGTTGTTATAGATAGTTGTTGTTGGTATTGTTTGGTCATTGATATCTTTTAAAGGATCTTCTTCAATTTTTTTATCTAGGGCTACTTCAATCATATGACATTTTAGATTAGATACGGTAGCTGGGTGGTTAATGTAAGTGTTAATAATATCATCTTTTGTATAATTCTTAAATTCAAGAGCATCTATTACAGTTAGTGGTGATCGAATATTTTTGGTTAAATATGTTACAAGTTGATTCCTAGTTTTTATTATGGTTAAGCTTGGCTGAGATGGACGATATATAGCTAGGTTCTTCACATTATTTCCTCTAGCTATAGTCATACTGCCTGTTCGACAGCTTATATAAGCATTTGTGGTTGCTAGCCAAGGTCTTCCTAATATTGGAAGATGTCCATCTAGCCGGTTTCTAGGATTAATAATCAAGAAATCTGCTGGGTACTCCCAAGAATCTACAAACACCATTACATCGTGTAATGTCCCTTCTAGTTTAATAATTGAACGGTTAGCAAGTTCCAGCAAGGTCATAGTTGGATCTAAGGCTGTTATGCCAAGTTTCTGACAGGTTGTTGTTGTGATAATATGAATGGCTGCCCCTAGATAGACTAACGCATAGGGAAAGGAACATCCATTTATTTTTACTATGACAATAGGGTTTCCCGTGTCCTCATATTTCACCAGTATCTCTCTGCCTAATAATAAATCAGACAAAGTTACGACTACGTGGACAGTTGGTGTTACCTTTATTTTTCTCATAGGCTTTTTGGTACACATTTCCTTAATGGTTTTTTTATATATTGGAATGTCTTGAATAGCCTGGAGGAGGGGTATTTTTACAAAAATATTTTTTAATTCTCCCAGGAGATTGAAGTCGGGATATTTGATTAGGCGAGGCATAATCAATCTTTCTGAGAATGGTAGAGAAGAGGTAATGATTTTTTCATGTCTTTTCTGCTTGACAGTATTCTCCCTTTAAGGTGTTTGTTCTACAAGTAGTGGTTCTTCCAATTGTATATTTTTATCATCCTCTGGCTCGATTATTCATCTAGACCTCAATTTGAGTTCATTAAATTCTCTCAACTTATTTTCCAGATCTAGACCTTCAATAATTTGTACCGACTGGACTGGTCTATTATTAGGATTTGGGTTTGGCTGGGCCAGGAGTTGTGGTCATAGATTAGGTTGAGGATTCTGTTGTCACGTTTAAGGTGCTGGTAGCGTAGGTTGAGGCAGGGGGATTGTCCCTACTGGATGGTTCGTAGCTCTTTGCCAGCTTGATTGCCAGTTTTGGTTTTGTGAAGTGGAGGGGGACCATTGATATGGATATGGATTGTTCTGCCAGAATGATGGAAAGTAAGAGGAATTTGGCCAACTATTGTTTGGATTTGACTGATTGGACCAAGGTGGCATAGAAAATGCTTGTGGTGGCCAATTAGGAAAAGGTGGGTGGTTCTGCCCTGTAGCTCTTGTGTATTGCTGAGAATTATATCGTGAAGGTTGAAAGAATGAAGATGGGTCAGTAGGCATACCTGTTTTTTGTGCTTGCCATTGGCGATGCTCGTTTAATAGGTAGACTGATTCCACTTCTTCCTCTACCTCTTTGAAGACCACTTTTAATCCTAGGAGTGATGGGAAATTTTATGTGGCATGTTTTTTAGTGCATATGGAAAAATTCTGTATCGTATCTAGTGGGAATTCTTTATGACTATGTTTCTTTCTTCATCGAGGGCAAAAGATAACCAGGTTCTATTTTGCGTCGACCTGCTTCAGCTTGGCCTGCATGATGTCTAATTGTGTTGATAAGGTTCCCAAGATATCCGTTTTGAAATATTTTAGCAGGTTGTTGATTTCAGTATGTGTAATGCTTCCGCCAGAGATATCGCATTCAGTTGGTTTCAGTCTTGTACTGCCCCTCAAGCACCTGATACAAAAATCAATAATGTTAGCATAGTCTTCTTGATAGATATCAACTTTAACCATGATATTTAATGTCTCTATCCACTAGTCTTTCATCCCCTTTATCATCATGGTTTTTAGCACATTATCAGGAAGATTTGCGTAGGGAGACCTTTGGAGGTTATATTGGAAATGCTCCACATACTCTTCAAAATTTTCACTAGGCCTTGCTACCATTTGGAATATCTCATCTTTTAGTTCTCAAGATCTGCAATAATCTTGATCTTTTTTAAGGAAGGAAATTTTCATTTGGTCCCAATCACTAATGGTGCCTCCACCTAGTCCCATAAACCAATGCATGGCTACCCCCTTTAAAGTGGATGGAAACAACTCTAGATTTTGGGGATTGGTGGTGTTATAATAACCCCGACATAGTATGTCGAACTCAAACAGGAACGCATCTAGATCTTCGTAAGTGAGTCCATGAAAGGTGGGAATATTTTGTAGAGGGATAGATTTCATGGTGGCGTTGATAGTTGTGTCAACAATAGGATACTGTAATGTAGAGGTCTAGGGTGTTTGTGTATTATTGGCCATTTGATCAAAGATATTCCGATACCCTTCTGGGATCTTTGGAGCTAAAGAGTTATCCCTAGGATGTCTAGAAGAAGCGGGAATGATCCTAACAACACTCCCTTGATCTGGGACACTGAGCGTCCTCTGCTCAATTACTACTTCAAGGGATCTTGGTTCATCGGGTTCACCTGTTTCTCCTTCTCCTTCACGGATGTTGCAGGAATTCCCTTCTTGTGAAGGAATTGGTCGTGAATTTTCAATATCTTGAAAACTCTGCTCAGTCCCTTCAGTTTTCCTATGGACGTCAGCATAGGCTGCAGATGGTGAGCCTGTGGCCTGAAGGGAAACAGTAGGTTGTCTAGAAGCAATGGTTCGGGGACCTATTGATGGCTAAGATTCAACTCTTCTTAAGATGTCATCGATAAAAGGTTGATCGTCCAAGGGTCGTCGGTCCCTTAGATTTTTCAGGTTTGGGGTGTTGGATTGTATTGTTTTCTGGTCTTTTCTTCTTAGTCATTCATGCAAAATTCAAATGTTTATTTCTACCTTAAATTCCTAGCAATTTTGTTGGAAAACAGGCAGGGGAGCAAGCATTTTACGTGCTCCATACGCAGGTTCTTGTCTTCCATTTTTAATACCCAGTTCTATCTTAGCAGACAAACATCAAACACCTACTTCACTTTTCTGTAATTTTGTTGAAAAGCGGGCAGAGGACCAAGCACTTTACTTGCTCGTTACGTAGGCTCTTACCTTCCGTTTTCAATGCCCAATTCTTTCCCAACAACAATTATTAGATATACATCACTCTTTGTAAAATGACGACACTCTCCCTAGCAACGGTGCCAAAATGTTGGTTGATAAAAGGTGTTATGAAACCAGCACAAGAAAATATAGAAAAGATAGATCAACGCCTTAGAATTCAGCCTCTTCGAGGGGGCAACCTCCTTTACATTACATAAATGAACAATTCTTGGATGATTCAAATGACAAAACCTCCTTTCTATATATAGGAGTCTAAGGAGTCACAATATAATCCAACCGACCTAACAATAATAATATAAAGCCACAAAAATAACAATAGAGGGATTCTATGGGCAAATTAATAACAATATGGGGGCAATGGGGGCACAACAATATAAATAAGGGGTATAACTACAATAGTAATGGGGTAATCACTAGTATTATAGGGACCCAACATGCCCCTCGCCTTCAAAAAAGTGTTGTCCTCAACGCTTGAGTAGTTCTGGATACTTCTACATAAAATTCTCATCCTTCCATGTGGAATCTTCAGCGGATAAGTTCTTCCACTTGATAAGGTACTCTGAAATTGATCGATTTCGTAGCTGTCGAGTTCTTGTTTCTATAACTGCTTCCGGTTCCAATATAATTTTTCCTTCCTCGTCAAGTTCTGGCAATATTGTTTGAACTGGGAGCTTGTCGCCTATAACCTTCTTTAAGCATGAAACATGGAAAACTGGGTGCAATCGAGAAGCTGCAGGAAGCTCCAATTTGTATGCCATAGTACCAATCTTTTGCAACACCTTGTACGGACCATAATACTTTGGTGATAATTTATTATCCTTCTTAGCTTGCTTGAGGGACATTTGCTTATATGGTTGTAGCCGTAGGAATACCCAATCACCTACATCAAAACTTCTTTCACTGCGATGTTGATCTGCCTGTTGTTTCATTCTATTATGTGCCAACACGAGGTTATCCTTTAAGAGTTGGAGGACTTGTTGTTGATGTTCGATGTGATGTTCCACTGCCTGAACCTTAGAATTTTCTCTTAAATATGATGTGATGGATGGTGGTTGATACCCATAAAGTGCCATAAATGGGGTCATTTTTGTTGCTGTATGAAAGGAAGTGTTATACCACCATTCAGCCAGAGGCAACCATTTGACCCATTGTGTCTGTTTATCAGATACAAAGCAACGAAGATATCCTTCCAAACATTTGTTTACTATCTCAGTTTGCCCATCAGATTGAGGATGATAAGATGAGCTATGAGCTAACTGAGTACCAAGACAAGAAAATAATTCTGTCCAAAAATTTCCAGTGAAAATGGGATCTCTGTCACTTACAATAATCTTTGGGTTTCCATGTAGCTTTTGAATTGTTTCCATAAATGCAGTAGAAACTGTACTGGCTTTAAATGGATGTGATAATGCAAAAAGTGTGCATACTTGGTAAGTCTGTCAACTACCACCATGATGACACTCTTTCCCTCAGACTTGGGTAAACCTGTGATAAAATCCATTGATACCTCCTCCCAACGTTGGCTTGGAATGGATAAAGGTTGTAATAGACCCGGTGTCTTAATTGTTTCAACTTTATTTTGTTGGCAAACTAAACATTCTGCCACAAACTTTTGAATATCTGATTTAAGGCCATCCCAAAAAAATTCCTTCTTAACCATGTGGTAAGTTTTTAAAAATCCTGAGTGCCCTCCTAAGGGAGAAGTGTGCAATTCCATAAGAATCTTTTGTTTTAGCCGGGAATTCTTACAGAGGTATAAGCGATCTTTGTACCATAAATAATCATTTTTCCAGCTAAATGTATCAGACGTACTGGAATCTTGTTGTAGCTTTCGAATAAGTGGCCACACTTCTTCGTCATTCTTCCATTCCTCCCTTGCTTCATTTATCCAATCTGGTTGGATGATAGAAATAGCGCACAACAATGCTTCCACATCCTCATCCTTTCTTGAGAGTGCATCTGCCACCACATTTTGCTTCCCTTTTTTGTAGATGATTTCAAAGTCATAACCCAACATCTTTGTGACCCACTTTTGTTGCTCTTCAGAGGATAATCTTTGTTCTAAAAAGTATTTAAGGCTATCATGATCCGTTTTTACCTTGAAGTGTCTTCCCATTAGGTAGGGTCGCCATTTCTTAAGTGCATGGAGTATTGCCAACATTTCCTTCTCATAAATAGCTTTGCTTAAAAACTTTCCCTTGATTGGACGACTTTCAAAAGCAATGGGTCTTTCATCTTGCATTAGAACAGCACCAATTCCATTTCCTGAAGCATCACATTCCACAATAAAGGTTTTTGTGAAGTCCGGTGTAGCTAAGACCGGTGCTTGGCACATTGCCTCTTTAAGATGTTCAAAGGCCTTTGTTGCTTCCGGGGTCCATGAAAATGCATCTTTCTTCAATAATGTTGTTAGAGGTGCTGCTATTCTCCCATAATTCTTAACAAACTTGCGATAATACCCTGTCAACCCAAGAAATCCGCGTAGATGCTTTATGGATGTGGGGATTTTCCATTCCTTAATGGCTTTAATTTTGCTAGGGTCTACCTTAACTCCTTCATGAGATACAATATGACCCAAATATTCCACCTCTTGGACTCCAAAGAAACATTTGGATCTTTTGGCATATAATTGTTTCTCCTCCAATAGTTGTAGCACCTTGTCAACATGTTCAACATGATCCTTCCAAGACTTGCTGTAGATAAGTATATCATCAAAAAATACTAACACAAATTTTCTAAGGAATGGTTTGAAAATTGAATTCATCAAACCTTGAAATGTTGAAGGTGCATTGGTAAGGCCAAAAGGCATGACCAAAAATTCATAATGACCCTCATGAGTTCTAAATGCCATTTTCGGAATGTCTTCAATCTTCATTCTAATTTGATGATATCCTGAACGAAGATCCAACTTGGTGAAGTAAATTGATCCATGCAATTCATCCAGTAATTCATCAATGACAGGAATAGGGAACTTATCTTTAATAGTGAGCTTGTTGAGCTCCCTATAATCCGGACACATGCGCCATGATCCATCCTTCTTGTGCACCAATACTACTGGAGCAGAGAAAGAACTTTGACTCGGTTGAATTATACCAGCCTCTAGCATTTCTGCAACCATACGTTCAATTTCACTTTTTTGGACATAGGGATATCTGTACGGCCTGATGTTTGGAGGAACACTTCCTGGAATCATATGAATAGCATGATCATGATCACGCATAGGTGGGAGACCTTTGGGAGTCTCAAATACCTTGGAATGATTGTCCAGGACTTTTTGAAGATCTGGAGAAATAGATGATTCTAATGTGGAAACATCTAGCGAACATAATTGTGCAATTACACCCCTTTGCTCCTTTTTTAGAAGCTTTGTCATACCATTAGAGCTGATTATCTTTCCTGGTTTCCCTGCAATACCCCTTAATTCAACTTCCTTTCCTTCCGTAGAAAATTTGATGAAAAGTTCTTGAAAATTAAAAGCTATTGTACCCAAGGATTGTAGCCATTGGACTCCTAGTACAACATCAGCACCTCCCATTGGAATGGAAAGCATTGGGCTAGTCAATACATATTCTCCCATGGATAGCTTGATATTATGGCACTTTCCAGAGCAATTTATTGTTCCTCCATTTGCAATCATCACTTGACACTCTGGTGCTGGATATAGAAAGCAATTCAATTCTTTTGCTACCTTACAATGAATAAAATTGTGGGTGCTTCCTGAATCAATCAACACTATTACCTTTTTCTTCTTGATTTGTCCTTCTATCTTGATGGTTTGAGGAGTGGTAATTCCCGCCAATGCATTACAAGATATGGTCGGATTTATTTGTTCTTCATCTAGGCTTTGTTCCTAGAGCATATCCTGTTCTTTTGACCTTTCTTGCTCCTTTTCTTCTTCCCCTTCACAATCTATGTAGAATAATTTCTTCTCAGCACACTTATGACCTTTAGTGTATTTGCTATCACAACTATAACAAAGCCCTTTTGCTCTTTTTTCTTCCAATTGT
The DNA here is from genome assembly GCA_031772625.1 of Pinus tabuliformis. Taxonomy (NCBI): domain Eukaryota; kingdom Viridiplantae; phylum Streptophyta; class Pinopsida; order Pinales; family Pinaceae; genus Pinus; species Pinus tabuliformis. The sequence continues at coordinate 1,928,285,821 of CM062817.1, read as the reverse complement.
TGTGGTGTCAACCTTATAGGTTGTGGAAGACTAGGGGCAACTGCACTTCCGTCTTTATAGTTGTGAGTGGTATGCTTCCTGGTTGCCATAATTTTGCTTTCCATTTTTCTTGCTAACCTGAATGCCTTCTCTAATGAATCAGGTTCCCAAAGGCGAACATCATGTTGGATATTATCCTTTAAAGACCCTATGAACACATCAATCCTATGCTCCTCTGGAATATCTTTTACCCTTATGTTCAATTTTTGGAACTCCTCAATGTGCTCCATTATTGAACCCTTTTGTTTGAGACTTATCAATTGGCTAAAAAAAGTGTTGCTTTTTGTATCCTCATAATGTGCTATCAATTCTTCCGTAAAAATTGCCCAAGTGATAAATTGTTTACGAGAGCAAAGCCATTGATACCATACAAATTGATTTGGTTCCAAATATAAAGTTGCCATACGTACCTTTTGTGTGTTTTGCACATTATTGAGATCGAAGAACTGCTCCATCTGTAATATCCATGTGGCGGGATCCTTGCCATCAAACTTCCTCATATCGATTTTTGGAATATGGTGGGTCTTCGATCCAACATTAGAGTCTATGGAATCATGTTTAACATTTCTTTTGTTCACATCATGAGTTTCCTTTACAACCTTTTCACCATTAGTAAGTATTTCTTGTAGAAAATTTGTCAAATCTGTCTTCATATCTGCCATGTCTGTCTTCAAATCTGTCCTAAAATCTGTCTTCAGATCATCCATCTTAGCTTCCATGCCCTTTATCATAGATTCCACGCCATTTATCTTAGATTCCACGCCATTTATCTTAGCATCTTTTAGCTTTTGTGAGCGTGACATTTGTTGCACTTGTTCTTGTAATTTTGATATGTCATGTAGCATTTATTCCTCTTCTTCATGAGTCATGCTAGAGCTTTCAGGTTCCTTACTAGGTGTTTGCATTTTCTTTCCTCGGGGCATTAGTTACCAATAATAATGCTTTTCTATACCCTTTGAATTCCTTCAAACCAAGCTTATGCAAAAATTAAAAAAAAATTAAAAAATACACACCTTTTTTTACTTTGTAGAAGCCTGATATTGAATCTGTTGTACCTCTGTAATTTCGAATCATCCAGTTTTGAAACTGTGACCTATAGTAGCCTTCTATGTTCTCTTTCCAATGCCACTAGTCTGATCCAAATTGGATTCTCCAAGAAAGATTTATGCACAATCTCCCGCAGTGACCTGATTATAGACTAGTTCCGTAGAGTGAACTTGTATGAAGTTCCACGTGTCACTGTTCCAAACTTTGACTTTGAAAAATATATATACGAAAGATACAGTCCATCCTCTTTCTGTACCTTCTTACGAAATTTCAATCCGATGCTCAGAAAGAAAGTTATGACGATTTTCCCCAAGTCACCTGTTTTGAATGTAATTTAGGAGTCTGCAAAAAGACCAACTTCCTTAGATCATATCTCCGAAAATATGGTGCAAAATGCTCTAAAACTCGGACCCAAGGTTCAACGCGATTTGTTCTCAAATGGGTTTTTTTTGCGACTTCTGAAACGTCACAGAAAAAATGTTATATCGAAAATTCCACGATGACCTGTTTGGAGCAGTGAAACCCTAGAATCCAAAGCTCTGATACCAAATGTTATGAAACTAGCACAAGAAAAGATAGAAAAGATAGATCAACGCCTTAGAATTCAGCCTCTTCGAGGGGGCAACCTTCTTTACATTACATAAATGAACAATTCTTGGATGATTCAAATGGCAAAACCTCCTTTCTATATATAGGAGTCTAAGGAGTCACAATATAATCCAGCCGACCTAACAATAATAATATAAAGCCACAAAAATAACAATAGAGGGATTCTATGGGAAAATTAATAACAATATGGGGGCAATGGGGGCACAACAATATAAATAAGGGGTATAACTACAATAGTAATGGGGTAATCACTAGTATTATAGGGACCCAACAAAAGGTGTCTTTTAAAACCCCTAATTACCCCACATTAATCATCAACCTGGGCAAGTCCTTTTTTTCCAAGAATGTACACAATATGTGCATACTGTGAATCTAGAGAGTAATGTTTCTTAAAATGAAGTATAAACCTTTGATACAAGAGTAAATGGATGCATTTATAAAACTCAAATTCCAACTATTAAAGGAAATATTACATCTAAGCATCAAGATTTAATCGTCTACTAAAATCATAATCAAATCTCAAACAAGAAATTCAATTTACAATGGCATCAACCGAGAGCATAGTAGCAATAACCAATCTCTTCTTAGCTGATTCAATCTAAATCACACTCAATCTCAAGTAAGCAATCCAAATGGAAATAATGTCAACCGAGAGTTCAATAGTGATAACCAAACTCTTTCAGCTGATTAAATCAATAAGGTTCCCTGTCTTAACGACTAATTAAGTTAATCTACAATAAGCATAAATAGAATCAAATGATAATGCTACAAAACATGTAAAGAAAATATACTAACTTTAATATAGGAAATTGGTAAATAGTGAATAAGATAAGTCACAGAAAATGGGAAAAATATCAAACCACACAAACTTGCGTGAATCAGAAATACATAACATAAGGGATGACAGTTCAATTCACTAGAGGTCGGGCCCTTAGCCACCAGCGAATACCGCTGAGCTACTTCAGAGAATACGAATGAACAACAACGTAAACTATATATTAACCATTGAACTCAAGTCTCGTTACAATACGGTCGTGTTCTCCAACAACATGAGTCTTTAAATTAAAATTACAATTTGAAATAAACAGAGATCGATCGATCCCCTTTCCTCCTACAGTCTTTTGCTTTTATAGTCAGAAAGAGGTAAAACATAAATGCGATCCCTCAAGATCGGGAGATCTTGAGGGATTTGCAACTAAATGCTATCTTCTAACACCCTTCATATTTATATTTGATCCTCCTAATTCGTCCTCCGACCTGACGCAACCGACGTGCCCCATTCTTCCTTTGTTGGTTTATGTTGTTCCATCTCTAGGGATCAACATCTGTTCCTTTCATCGTTTCTCTGCATAAAAAGGAGTAAAAGTTAGTTAAGGTGGCTAAATCTTAATTGAGAGCAGTTCACCTATTTCTTATCATAATCCATCAATATGTTAGCATATCAAGATATGAAAGAGATAAGAAAAAAGGAAAAAGGTGATGGAATTAAGAGTAAATACATACCCATTTCGTAACTCAACATGTTGGTTTTTTGTAATATTTTTTTAGCTGGAAAGTACGTTGCAGAAATGAAATTGTTGATTGAATGAAAACTACTTACATAAACAAAATTTTCTCGCTAAATTGAAATTCTACTTGCAAAATGGAAAGGAAAGCAGATAATGACAACTGAAAGAAAGGAAGCTACTAGATTACTTTTACAGAAATAAACTAATGGTGGAAAATTGAAGACTAGAAATAGAAGAAAAGAATGCAGTAATCACATTCTACTCAGACACCTCCATGACAATGACACAAAAAGTGATGAGCGCCAGTATTGCAACAAGGATGCTGCAACTCCTGTGCTACTAGATTTACTTATCAACCCGGGGTTCGTACAAACTTGGAGGTGACAGTGCTATATGCACAAGTAAAAGTGAAGGTCCTTCCTGTTGTCACTATTCATCTGGCAAGAAACCCTAGAGGTTCCAAGCTAGACTCATATAGAGTCAGAAGAAGCTTGATTCTAAGATGGAAGAAGAGAAAATGTATTCTAAGAGAGCTACTCTACTGCAGTAATGAAGAAAACAACATGTAATGTTAAATCACACCATATCCTAATTAACCATTTAAATAGCTATGCTAAGCAGGATTGTTAAATCAACACTAATATAATGCTAGTATCTAAGTTACAGAAGTAAAGAGCATCAAACCAAACTAATGTGTAAGCAAGGAAACTAAACTAAATCTGTTTTCATTTTTTTGGTTTTTTTTTTGTAAAATCAAGCATGTAATTTAATTGTTCTTGTAGACGTGACAGGTGGATGGAAGGTAGTTGAGGATGGTTAGAATATCTATGGAGTGGCAGCGTTTAAATTATATGCAGACAAAGTTCGGGAAGTAGTTAAGCGGAACAGTAATCGAAGATCAAAATCAACGAAAGGAATAATTAGTAAAGCAACAGTGCACAGGAAGATGAGCAGCAGAAATATTATCGCAGGAGATTACGTTAATAGATTGATGGATCAATGAACAGGATTAACAGAAGATGAGTAGTGGAAATCTTATCATAGGAGACTACGTTAATATATGGATGGATCACATCAAGTCACGTGGCAACAAAAGGATAAAAAAACATGCGGAATGATGGAGTGGTCTTTGTAGGTGGTAAGCAGTATCTCATGCGCCCTAAGAGCTGTAAGCGGAATTCCTAAATTTCACACAATCAGCCTAAGTGAGTGACACATCGCATGGGAAAACCACTTTTCTCACATGTTCTTGGATGGATATCAGTCATGCAAGAATTCAAGCGAGATTGCACGATATCCGTTGGATCATGTGGGATTGATCAACGGTGGAGATTGGCCAAGCTAGTTGGCGAGTGGGTGATGCGATAGCCTTTGTATTAAAAGAAAAAGATCGACGGAAGAGATCGGCTAAGCTAGTTGGTGAGCGAGTGACACGATGGAGCGATCTTCATAGGTGGTAAGCAGTATCTCGTGTTCCCTAAGAGCTGTAAGCTGTATTCCTAAATTTCACATGATTAGCCTGAGTGAGAGACATGTAGCACAGGAAAACCACTTTTCTCATGTGCTCTCAGTCGGATTTTAATCGTGTAAGACTCAACACGAGATTGCACAATAGCTGTTGGATCATGCAGGATTCATCAACAGTGGAGATCGGCCAAGCTAGTTGCCAAGCAAGTGATGCGATAGCCTTTGGATCAAGAAAAATAGATCGACGATGGAGATTTGGAGCACCTAAAGTCAAAAATTGAAATGAATACGTGACACGCGGTTGATGGTGATTGGTCAGGTTTGTTTTGGATCAGATGGTAAGGAAATCTACGGGCATAATCTGATTAAGATGTGATTTATTAGTTTCCACATATATTATGCATGAAGAAAGTGCTTAAGGAAATGAGAATATGAGTGAGATCTCATTACATAAAGAGAGTGATGGAAAAAGGATAACGATGAAATGAACCAAGTACTGAATCAAGATGACAAACTCCAAAGCTCATGCAAGAACTAGATATCTGTGCTTTTGGGGTTGCTGAAGGGTCTCTTCCTCAAGTCATGGTCCCAGAGGGAGGAGGTGAGGCTGAAACACCTGTTGACAACCTTATGGTGATCTTATTCTCCTTTCTAACCTGCTAATGGAAAGAAGGCACAAATGGAAGGAAACTAAAACACAACAAATCTACACTACACTGTTGTAATGGAAATGCAGCGACTTAAGCAAATGAACAATTAAACCATGAATATATGCTAGCATACATGTACAATAAAGAGGAGCCTTGGCTGCTAGGGTTAGGCCCTAACCCAAGAGCTTCAGCCCTCTTAGTTAACTCAATGTTGGATCAAAGCAAAACTCATTCTTATTATCAAAACAATGGATTACATTAAAAACTATCACAAGTCTTGCAGCTCGAAAATAGAATAAAGTTTTACAATAAAAAATCTGAATCCTACTGAGGTCTTAGGTCTCTCTAGTTATACATCTGAAGTTTCCAATGACTTCCCTAAAATTAGGGAGGCTCATCTCCCAAACTAGAGATAAATTGGTGCTTTGAGGTACGCAAGGGAATAATCTAATAATGGGATCGTCCATAGTAATAAATAAGGTGGTTAAATCATATCATGTAAGGGACCACAAGTAGTTAACAATAATGTAATAAGCCCATGGTATTAGATAGATGGTATTGAGGGAACCATGGTAATGACCCATGGTATTGTATGTATGAGGCCTATATAGAGGCTAGAGACTCCCCATTGAGAGATGTCAAGGAATTATTGTATGAACGAGCATATGGCTTGTGGAGTGCTCTCCTTCCTTAAGGAGTGAATGTATGGTGTTGCCCTACCTTAAGGGCTTGATCAATAAAGTGAATCACTTCTATCTATATTCATATCTTGTTATTTATTAGGTTTATTTGTATTCTCATATATTTCTGGGTTAGATCTATAACAGGTAGACTATCCCTCTTTACTCCATTTTTAGCCTTTGTGGGTTCTTCACCTTCTAAAAAGAATTTCCTTTTGCCATCCAACTGTCTGCTTTGTCTTCTTTTCTCCATGGAATTCCTAGGGGAAGTTTGGTGACCGTACTGATGAGATTTGGGGTGAGATCTATAGTGAGCCCTCTAACTATAACAATGGCAAGGATTCTGCTATGTGGAGTGAGGGAATGAGCAAATTATTGAGCCACCTCATCATCATACCTTGTGAATTTTTCAAAAAACCCCATCCATTGGTGTATCATAAATATTTCAAGCACTTGGGGTTGTTTTTATATCCTCACAATGTGTGTGTGTTCTATCCTATTAAACCCTCCTATCATCTTGCTTGTCAGGCTTGAAAAGGAAATGAGAGGTTTGACACAAGAATTTTAAATTCAGGAGAAAACAGAGTTTCCTGTGTAGTACTTCACTTTCCATAGTTGTTATATCCACTAGTTTTTAGAGCATTTCTAGTTCATTTGCTTGTAAATGGGGATGGAGTTTTAGATCCTACCTCTTTAGAATGGTGGTAGTGGATAGTTCTCGTGATATTCCCTCTTGAACCCCTCTCTGTCTATCTTGTATACTACCTCTGTGTATCCTGTAGACTGCTCCTATAGAAATTCTCTTGCAGAACGATGGATCCTTGCTTCCGATGGGTGGCTAGAGTTATAAGAGCAACTTGAGTAAGGGAGTTTCGAGGAGGTGGAATATATGAATGCATGCAAACGATCTTTTGTTTCCCACTCCTTGTAATCAGTTCCCACATCGTAGATCCATAGTTAACCACTTCTTGTTGTACTCCTCCTCTGTCTTTGAGTTGACTGTGATCACGTGTGAGAGGACACCCGGTTTTGTATGTGATGACTGAAAAAAGGTGGCCAATTTAACTAGCCACCTTTTCGCTTATAAACCAACTACCTCATAACCTTTACAACTTTTGTTCAAATGATGCATATGAGCGAGTGAGCGGGATACTTACTTGTGGTCTCGATGCCATGCTGCAATTGTCGAAGATCAAATGTGTTGCATTATTTATTTGTTCCATGGTCATTCTTATTCCTCCTCTGATGGTCGGTGTTTGTTGTCCATTGTCTACTTAGTGAAGACATGTAGCTAATGATTGATATTCTATGGGATATGCTGCGATAGGACCTAACCAACCTACCATTCACCCTCGGATTGCTTCCTGTAAGTTTTTAGGGTATCCTGTAGGAATACAGGGGATCCTGTAGAAAACACAGTCTTCACCTAAATTCAAGCAATGAAGTGAAAAAAACAATGGAATTGATGGAGGGATGCATGGTAAGGAGTGAAGGCGATGAATGTATGTGAGGCAGGGTTCCCTTTGGATATTCTCTTTGATCCTTGATTGTCTTTCTCACCCACCTGCAAACAACAATTATATCTTTTTTTCTCTTTTCTCTTTTTTTTTCTCTTTCTTTTTTGAGAACCACCTAGCCTACCTCAGAAAGGTTTTCACCCTAGATGTTTGCCCTGGGTGCCTTAAGGAACTTTTTCACCCAAGGATCGTCTTATTCTTTTTTCATTTTTTTATTTTTTATCATTGGGCCCCCTCACGAGGTTCTCAACCCAAAGATGGCACTCAGGTGCCTCATGGAGGTTTTCACATAAATCCTTATTATTATTATTCCTTTTCTCAATGGCCTAATGAGGGAGGAGCTGCAACTTGCTCCACCATCATCACTATCTTATTGATATTGTCAATGAAGTCTTGTTTTGATAAAGGCCTCTTGTACATTTTCAATCGATGTCCATTAACAAGCAATGAAATGGCTTCTTCATCTATAGTTCTGATTTGCATGGAACAATTATCGTGGCATCTTTCCACCACATAAGGTCTGAGCCATCTTGTCCTTAGTTTTCCCTTCAAGTTTTTATACCTAGAATCATATAGCAATGCCCAATCAACCTCTTGAAATTGCTTCTCCTTAATATGTTTATCATGCCAGATCTTCCTCTGAAGCTGAACTATCTCTGTATGGAGGAGGGCCTGCATTCTGAATTCATCCAAGCCATTCAAATGGAACAATATTTATTTTTTGTGCTTGACTAAGATCCAAATCTAGTTTGTCTACGATCCTCAATGTGTTATATTCAAACTTAATGGACAGCGAAGCCTTTTTCCCATAGACCAGCTCATAAGGTGTAAATCTAGTGGCAGTCTTCCATGTTGTATTGTAAGCCTAGGTGGCCTCAACTAGTCTCTCTACTCAATCCTTCCTGCTGCTACTCACTACCTTGGTTAATATGCTCTCTAGTTCCCTATTGGTCACCTCCACTTTCCCATTAGCTTGTGGATGATAAGGAGTGGAGGTCCTATGCTTGATTTTGTGATGGCTGAGCAATTCTTCAATCATGTTGGAGGTAAACTGGCTACCTTGGTCTGTGACTAGCTCTCTAGGGTACCCAAATTTGTAGAATACATTCTCCCTTACGAACTCAACCACCTTCTCTTTTTTTGTTTTCTTAATCACCTTAGTTTCAACCCACTTAGTCAAATAATTAGTGCACACAATAATGTATTGTTTTTGCTTTGAAGGAGGGTTGATAGGCCCAATGAAGTCCATCCCCCCCTTGTTAAATGGCTTGAAAGTCACTTGAGGTTGTAGGGGAATTTCATCCCTTGGAGTAGGCTTTCCCATCCTCTGGCACTGATCACACTGACTATTGTACTTTTTCACATCCTGATGAAGAGTGGGCCAATAATAGCCCTCTTGTAACACTTTGGATGTTGTCCTCTTTGCTACAAAGTGACCTCCACAAGGCACATCATGACAGATCAGAAGGATGTCAAACACTTCCTCTTCCCTTACACACCTTCTCAAGATTTGATCTGAGCCAAGTTTGAAAAGATTGTCCCTAATCCAGGTGAAAGGGCTCTTTTCCTGACTATCTTGCTCTTTTCTTTTGATGGCAAGTTTGGTGGGAACTGTGCTGATACCAAATAGTTTGCTATATAAGCAAACCATGGGGAGAGAACCAAAATAGCAAATAAATGCTCATCTGGTAAGTGGTCATCCACCATTCCTTCTTCACCTGCAGGCAGATTCATCCTAGATAGAAATTCTGCAACAAAATTTTCCTTACCAAGCTTATCAATAATAGTTAGATCAAACTGGTGTAATAAAAGAAACCATCTTATAATCCTATCATTCACATCTGGTTTGTTCATTAAATATTTGATTGCAGCATGGTCAATATGCACAAATGTTTGATAGCCTATAATGTAATGCCTAAGTTTGTTTAATGAATGCACAATAGCCAGGAGTTCCTTTTTGGTCACAATATAATTTAGCTCATCCTTTGACAGGTTCTTACTGATAAAATAGATGGCATAGGGCAATTTCTCCTCTACCTAACCTAAGGCTACTCCTATGGCTTTATGTGAGGCATTAGCATGAATATGAAACGAGAGGGCCCAGTTTGGGCCTCGAATAATTGGTGCAGTGATCAACTTACCCTTTAAAATGTCTAAGGCCTCTTGACAGCTTTTTTATCATATAAACTATGAATCTTTGGCCAACAACCCAAATAAAGGAGAGGCCAATTTTATAAAGTCCTTTATGAACCTTCGGTAGTATCTAGCTAACCCCAAGAAACTCTTGACATCCCTCTGCTTTTGAGGAGGTGGAACCCTTTGGATGATTGCTATTTCGTTTGGGTCCACATGTAGTTCTTGCTGAGATATTGAATGACCTAGCATAGTCCTTTCAGTCATTAAGAATTCACATTTTTCTAGACTGAGAGATAGGTTCATTTCAATGAATTTGTGCAATACTTTGCCTAGGTTAGTCGGTGCTTCTTGAAAATCACAGCCATAAACTGTAAAATCATCCATATAGATTTCCATTGCATCATGTACTAATTCAGCGAAAATACTCATGACTGCTCTCTGAAAAGTGGCAGGAGCATTGCATATGCCAAAAGGAAGGACCCTATAGGGAAAAGTACCCCAAGGACAGGTGAATGTGGTCTTATCCTAGTCTTTTGGGCAGATTTGGATTCGATTCTACGCACTGAATCCATCTAGGAAAGAGAAAAACTTATTCCTTGCCAGGTGTTACACTAAAATTTGTCACCATGACTATTTGTAGTTAGTATGGCTCCATCAACTGTCATACTATCCTCCTTGGCAAGTCTCATACCTCTGCTCTTCATGTCAAACTCCAAGAAAGAGAGAAAGTCTTTAAAAATCTATATATCTCTGGGTACGCAGTTTCTCTTAGCCTTACCTGCGTGTACGCACCCCAAGTTCACAATACCTGCGTACTTGTACACTCTGTCTGTAAAGGGGAGGGTGCGTACTCCTGTAAAGGTCAAAAGGCGCAAGTTTCACCCCAAAAAAGTTACTTGTGGTCATTTCTAGAGCATTCTAGAAGCTTGTTTGACGTGTATTGAGTGCCTCCAGATGGTTCATGTATCCCTATGAAAGAGGAACTTATCCCATCAAGAGGGGAGCTATCCCATTCAAAGAGGGGCTTATCCCATTGATGGTGGACCTGATTAACTTCCTCTAGAGCACTATAAATACAGGCATTGGGCCAGAAGGAGGAGAGGTTGAAAGCTGAAAATTCCTAAGGGTGAATGCTGCTGGAATTAGGACTCCCTTATAGAACTTGAAAGGAGATATTCCCATCCTTTCCTAGCCTTATTTGGAAGTGGGTGAGTTGATCAAAGTAAAGGAGAACTCTTGTTGGACCCTAGGAGGGACCTACACAACACCAAGGCTCAGGTTGTAATGGTTTCTTTTGTTTCCACTTAATACAAATAAACTCACTTTTCTCAACAGATTTTTATACATGATTTGTTTCATATACTCCTTGGTCTGTATGATGAATATGTTTTATTTTATAAGTTTATTCAGGTGCTATGTAATCTTTTGTTTGTTAGTGAATGCAGGTTTCGAAGAGAAGGAGGAGCTCATCCGGATCGGCGAGGTTAGACTACTACAAAGCGTTGGAATAAAGGTATGTTATAAACACCTGATTATTTGTATTCTAAATGCATATTTAGAGAAAGGTAGTGTTTAATTGTCTTGTTTGTCACTAGAAAGCCTTAGCTTCTAGGGAGGTCGGTTTTGTCCGCAAAATTGACTCTTTCCGCATGACACCAGGCTATCTACCACTTGGTCAATGAAGGGTAGGGGAAAATGATCCTTCTTTGTGGCTTTGTTCAACTCCATGTAATCGACACAAATCCCCCACTTACCATTTTTCTTGGGAACTAAGATTAAGGGAGAGACCCACTCACTGTCGAAGATAGGGTAAATGAATCCTGGATCTAGCAGTTTTTGCAGTTCTTCTTTGACTATATCTTTAAGAGCTAGATTCATCCTCCTTTGTGGTTGCCAGACTGGCTTGCAACCTTCTTCGATGTATATGTGGTGAGTACAAAATGAGGGGTGTACTCCCTTCATTTCCTTGTAACTCCAAGCGAAGGATTCTAGGTTTTCTCTCAACATGTTGCATAGCTTTTCCTCTTCTAAAGCCGAAAGAGATGGATTAATTTTCAAAGTTTTCTCTAGGCCAAATTCTATGGTTTTGACACGGAGTGGGTTGGAATTGACCAAGCATAAGTCAATTGGATGATTGTTCTGGATTTCCCTTACTTCTTCTTCTAATGGTAATGAACTAGGAGTTGGACTTTGGAGCAAGTGCTCAATTAAGTCATCCTCTCTTGTTGTCCTCCTCCTATGGTTGCTTCCAAAACATAAAGTTGGGCAGAATAAACCTCATCTTCTTCCTTCTCCTCCAGTCATAAAAGTAAATCATGCTCTAGAGAAGGTTGAGCAGGAGGGTATTGGGCTAACTGTTTAGACATATGCCCATTCTTGATGGTCATATTCCCAGCTCTGCAACTAATGTAAGCATCAGTTGTTGCCAACCATGGCCTCCCAAGGATGAGAGGGTAACCAGTAAGCTTAGCCTTAGGTTGGAGAACTAGAAAATCTGCAGGGTACTCCCAGGAGTCAATGGAGACCATCACATCCTCCACAATTCTCTCAGGGGTGACTGTGGAACGGTCTGCAAGTTGCAGAACTGTTGTGGTCTTCCTCAATGAACCTTGGAGGTTGATCTTAAGCATGGTGTCCTTGGTCATCACATTAATGGCAGCCCCAATATCAATCAAAGTGTGTGGGACAATGGTGTCATTGATGTGCACATCTACTACAGGGCTTCTAGGGTCCAAATATTTTAGACATATCACCTACCCCAACATTAAGTTAGTCAGTTGCCCAATGACATTAATGGTAGGGGCATCTCTTTTTCTTCTTCCTAGATGCTTGAAGAATTTCTCCTTAATCAACTTACTATAAATGGGAACATCTAACAATGTAAACTTTGAAACGAAAACTATAAACTCAAAACAGGAACTTTGGCCAAGAAACCTCGAAAAAACATCAAAAACAGTGTTAAAAACGAAAAGTGTTGATCTAGAATAGCACCTTTTTTTCTAGGATAAATTTTCAACATGTTTTAAAAATTGTGGTGAAAACCAAATTTTTGTGCAAAAATTGTCCAAAACACACCCTCAAAATAAAAAGAGTTAACGTTGGGAAAACATTTTTTTTTTTTCAAAAGTAAAATTTCAACATTTCGAAATAATGGTGTAAAAGTTTCTACCATGACCCCGAAAAACATTAAAATTAAAAAAAAAAAAAATGAAAACATAAAATAAAATAAAAATAAAAATAATTAAAACAATGAAAAACACAAAACACAAAAAAGTTCAAAAAAAATAACAAAACATAAATTAAAATATATACTAAAAAAAAAAAAACAAAAAAATCAATCATAAAAATGTAAAAAAAAAAAAAACACAAAATTAATGATAAGAATTAAAAAAGAAAAAAAGAGAACAAAAAAATATTATAAACATAAATAGTTAAAAAAACAAAAACAAAAACTTCTAAACCATAAAAAAAAATTGGCAAAATGAAAAAAAAAAAAAAAAAAAAAAAAAATTGGAAAAGAAAAAATAACATTTAAAATAGCCTAAAATTAATAAAGTAAAAGTAGAGCTGCTGCTATAAGGCTATACGAGAATGTAATTGCCAAGCTAAAGAACAATGAGGGGTGGTCAAAAGATATTAAGTGTAACATTGGAGTTAAACAAGGTTGCCCCCTCTCCCCTACCCTATTTGGAATTTACATCGATAAGCTCGAAGGTTATTTAGAAGAAGCAGGATGTGGTGGCACAATCTTAGCTGGGATAGTCATTATCCTTCTTCTCTATGCTGACGATATTGTTCTTCTGGCAAAGTGCCCTTCTGATCTTGATAAGCAACTCAAGCTTCTTAAGGATTTCTGCTCTACCATGGGTATGACTGTTAATACAGACAAAACAAAAGTTATGATTATCAAATCTAGGAAGGACACTTGCGCTAATTTTACGTATGACAATAATAACTTGGAGGAAGTGTATTCTTACAAGTACCTAGGAATCGATATCCATCACAAGCTCAACTGGAACCATAGCATTGAGAAAAGGATCAATGGGGGATGGAAAGCTTATTTTGGTCTTGAAAATAATTGTAAAACAGCAAACCTCGTAATGTGGGATAAAAAGAAGTTCCTCTTTGAAACTTTAGTCACTCCTGTTATCTTATATGGCTGTGAAGTTTGGGGCTGCAGCATCTCCAGAGAATCATGGAGGAAGATTGAGCAAATCCAGAAGCGTTTTATAACTTATAACCTGAAAATTAAAAGTAATACACCCTATCCTATTCTCCTTATAGAAGCAGGTCTTTCTTCTATTGAGAGCCTAGCTATGCTCAGGTTTCTGATGTACAAGCACAAGCTCAATAACATAGACAATCATAGACTTCCTAAGCTAGCTTTAAATTCCAGCCAAAACCACCTAAGGCTTAACCAAGGATGCCATAAGGACACAAGGGCCTGGTTAAACTATTGGGAGATCAATGAGAATGATGCTTTGCAAAACATAAATAACATTAAAGATATTGTTACTTCTAAGTTCAAAGAAAAATTGTGGTGTGAGAAAGATTTAGCGTCTAAAAGAAAATTAAGTTATTATAAGAAGGTCATCAACCCCACCCTTGAAGATCAAAAGTATCTCTCTATTCTAACTAGCTCAAAAAAGAAAATTAATATAGCAAAGATTAGAACGAATTCTCATGAGCTCCATAGCGAAACTGGCCGCTGGGTAGTTCCTAAAACGCCATGGATGGAAAGGATCTGCCATATTTGTGAGAATGGGAGCATCGAGGATGAAAACCACTTCCTCTTAGAGTGCCCTGCATACAACCACATTAGATCTCAATTTCACAACCTTTGTTACAATACTGACCTTCCTAGCCTTTTACAATGCAAAAATTATAGTGAACTCGGGAGGCTTCTCTCCAAGCTTTTTGAGCATAGGAATAAAATCTTAAATCAAAATACATAATTTGTCTTTTTAGGTCTGATAGATCATTATTTGGTCTCAGCGGACGTTAACCATCATCATTATCATCATCATCATCAGAAAGGAAAAAAAATCAAGTAAAAAAAAAAAAAAATTAAAATAAAAATTAAAAACAAACTAGATTTAGAAAAAAAAAAAATAGAAAATTAACAAACAAAAAATTAAAACTACTAAAATTAAGATTAAAATGTTGATTACTTAAAAACAAGAAATATAAAAATATATATAAAAAAGACAAAAATAAAAAATGTTAAAAGAAATTATCTCATAAACCATAAAAGAATTTGGAAATAAATAAATAAACTATATCTATATATATATATATATAGAGAGAGAGAGAGAGAGAGAAATTGAGAAAAAACTAGAAGAAAAAAAAAATTAAAAAACTAGAAAAATTAATATTAAAAAAAAACAAAAATAAGCTCAAAAAGCTCAAATTATATATATATATATATATATATATATATATAATTTAAAAAAACCAAAAAAAAATTAAAATATTAAAAAAAAAATTAATTTATTTTTTAAACAATTATTTTTTTATTATAAACAAATTATTATTATTATTAACCTTTTCTTAAAACAATTTTTTTTTTATTTAAAAAAAAAATTATTAAAATTTTTCTTTTTTTTTTTGTTTTAAACGAATTAAAAATTTAAAATTGTTTAAAAGAAACAATTTAAAAAATAAAAAATAAAAATTATGGATTTTTTTAAAAACAAACTTTTGTTTTATTTAAAAAATAATTATTATATTAAATTTATTTTTAAAATATTTTTTTTTTATTATTTAAAAATAAAAATCATTAAAAAAAATTAAATCAATAAAATTTTTATTTAAATATTAAAAATTTATAAAAATTATTAAAAAGAATTTCCCTTTCCCGGCCGCCGGTGGTGACGTGGTCGTGGGTGGAGGGCCTACGTGCAGGACCCTCTACCCACGGCCTCGCCACCATGTGCGGCCGGGGGTGGGAAAATTAATTTTTTTTAAATAATTTTTATAATTTTTATAAATTTTTAATATTTAAATAAAAATTTTATTTGATTTAATTTTTTTTTAATGATTTTTATTTTTAAATAATAAAAATAAATGTTTTAAAAACAAAGTTAATATAATAATTATTTTTTAAATAAGGCAATGATTTGTTTTTAAAAAAATCCATAATTTTTTATTTATTTTAAAATTGTTTTTTTTAACAATTTTTAAATTTTAAATTCATTTAAAAAAAAATTAAAAGTTTTTTAATGATTTAAAAAAAAATGTCTTAAACAAAAAGTTAATAATAATAATTTTTTTATAATAATAAAAAATAAATTAAAAAAATATAATTTAGATTTTTTTTTTTAATATTTTAATATTTTTTTGGTTTTTTTTTAAATAATTTTCATTTTTTTTAATTTCTCTATTTTTACACACACACACACACACATATATATATATATATATTATTTTTTCAAAATTCTTATATGGTTTATGAGATAATTTTTTTATTTTTGTCTTTTTTTATATATTTTTTTATATATGTTTTTTAGAGAAAATTATTTCATGTGGATTGAAAATTTAATTAACGATGTATAAATATGTAGAATATCAAAAATGCAAAATATCGACCTTCTTCTTTAAATATCCAAAACAATAAAAACATTTCTACAAAATAATAAAAATAAAAATAAAAACAATAAACTATGAAGAAGAAGACCACTTCCAAAGTTATTAAATTTACAAAATAATTATTTACATTTCATACATTATAAAATTAAAAGTAAAAAAAAGAAGCCTTTTAAAAAAAGAGCATGGTGTAGAACTATCACTTTTCTAAATCAACATCAAAATCACTACCATTCTAAAACGCAATTTACATAACAAAATTTATAGTGCTAAAAACTATGCTCTAGAAAAAACATGTGTCCTGCATCACCCATTTTCAAAATTGGGTCACTTTTTTGCTATCTCTACAAAACAGTTAACAATATCAGTTCCGGTTTCAAAGTTTACATTGTTATCTTTTATTACCTGGAGAAGGCGAATCTTTACACAGATTTTTCAATTCTCCCAGAAGTTCAGTTTCTTCTAGGGTAGGTTGGAGTGGTTGGGCTAATCTCTCAAGAAAAAGTGGATTTACTTTTTGGTTGCTTTACTCTCTTTCTTCCTCAACCTCCCTATGTGGAGAGGGAGGTTGGTTATCTAGGATAATTTTCCCAGATCTTAGGTTGATCTCCTAGTTTTCTATAGCATAAGCTAGGTATGATGTCTCTTCATTGTATACTTGTTGAGCCTCCCTATTGTCTGGGTTCAGATGTGGCTAGGCCCAAGAGGTCTCCTTTGCTTGATGTAAAAAAAGCTGCTCAATAACCAGTTTAGCTCCTTGATATACAACTTTGAGTCCAGGTAAAGAACGAAACCTGTATGTGGAGTGGTTTTCTTCACAGACTGAGAAAATCTCAATGCAGTTCAATTGAAATTCATTCCTGGGATGCCTCTTGGTGCATCTGGGACAAAAGATGGCCAAGGCTCTCTCTGCTTCCTCTTGCTTCCTTTTGATATTCATCGTGTCCAATTGCAAGGCAAGGGTTTGCAGCATCTCACTTTTGAAATCTTCTAGCATATTTCCAATTTCACCCTCGATGGATGAGTTGGACGATGATGTACTGGACATAGGTTGACTACTCCTACCCTTCTTCCTGGCTGCCCTAGAATGGTTTCTAAAGATAGTATTGATATCCTCATAGGGTAATTGGTAGATATATCCTCCTGCTAACAAATGCAAGCTATCCAAAATTTCTTCCCTTACTCCTCTAAGCAAGACTAGCTTTAGTGACTCGGGGTCAAGTGTGAACCTGACCCTTTTGTAACTGAGCTGGAATCTTTCTTCATAGTCTTCTAAGTATTCATCTTGGCCCATGGTTATCCTGAAAATCTCTTCTTTAGTATCCTTTGACCTACAGTAGTCTATATATTTGTTGTTAAAAGCCCGCTACATCTGGGCTCGAGTTGTGATGTTATCTCTAGGTAAACCCATGAACCAGCGCCATGTTGCATCCTCAAGGGTAGATGGAAACAATTTTAACTTTTTCTCATCATCTGTATAGTCATAGGTTTAGCATATAACAACAAAATCAAATAGGAAAGTGTCAGGGTCCTCTGTGGTCAGGCCATGGAAATGAGGCAAAGGCACCCTCAATTCTCTCTCTATTTCCTCTCTCATTTCGGTTTTTAGTCATTGGTTCAGTAGGAATGGGTTCTTCCTCTTCTTATTCCCCTATAGTTCTTCAAATATGTCGGGTTTCTCACCTAAGGGTTCCTCCAGTTTGCAACCACTGAAGAAGAGAAAAGGTTGGCTGTTGGATGCAGTGGGTGTATTTGGCAAGGATTTTCCTAAATTGTCCCTACTCCTATGAGGCATGAAAGGAAATGTTTTTGGGTTGGTTTTTGGAAGATTTTTTAGCAAGAAAGTACTTTCCAGAAATGAAATTGTTGATTGAATGAAAACTACTGACAGAAAGAAAAGTTACTTGCTGAATTAAAATTCTAATTGCAAAATGGAAAGGAAAGCAGATAATGACAACTGAAAGAAAGGAAGCTACTAGATTACTTTTTTAGAAATAAATTAATGGAAAAATGTTGAAGACTAGAAATAGAAGAAAAGAAAGTACTATTCACATTCTACTCTGACACCTCCCCGACAATGGTGCCAAAAAGTGATGAGCGCCAGTATTGTAGCAAGGATGCTACAACTCCTGGGCTACCAACTTTACTTATCAACCAGGGATTCGTACAAACTTGGAGATGATAGTGCTATATGCACAAGTGGAAGTGAAGGTCCTGCCTATTGTCACTGTTCATCTGGCAAGAGACCCGAGGGGTTCCAAGATAGACTTTTATAGAGTTAGAAGAAGCTTTATTCTTTGATGGAAGAAGAAAAAATTTATTCCAAGAGAGCTACTCTACTACAGTACTGAAGAAAACAACATATAATGCTAAATCACACCATATCCTAATTAACCATTTAAACAGATAAACTACAAAGAATTGCTAAATCAACACTAACCTAATGTCGATATCTAAGTTACAGAATTAAAGAGCATCAAACCAAACTAATGTGTAGGTGAGGAAACTAAACTAAGTCTGTTTTTGCATTTTTGGTGTTTTGGTAAAATTAAACATGCAAGGAGTCAAGCAGAAGAGAAAGCGAAGATCGAAATCAGTGAAAGGAGGATGTAACGAAGCAAAAGTACATTGGAACTGTTGCATCGATCAGCGAACAGTAAAAATGGAAGATGAGTGGCAGATATCTTATCACAGGAGATTACATGAATAAATGGACAAACAAGACTAACAAAAGATGAATGGTGGAGATCTTATCGCAGGAGGTTAATTCAATAGATGGACGAACAGGACTAATGGGAGATGAATGGCAGAGATCTTATCGCGAGAGTTTAAGTCAATAGATGGAAAAATAGGACTAATCGGAAGATGAATGGTGGAGATCTTATCATGAGAGGTTAAGACAATATATGGACAAACAAGACAAATTGGAAGATGAATGGCGGAGATCTTATCGTGGGAGGTTAAGTCAATAGATGGACAAACAAGACTAATCAGAAGATGAGCGGTGAAGATCTTATCATGGGGATGAAGTGAATAGATGAACGAAGAGGACTAATTAGAAGATGAATGGCGGAGATCTTATCGCAAGAGGTTAAGTCAATAGATGGATGAATAGGACTAATCGGAAGATGAA
Organism: Pinus tabuliformis; assembly: GCA_031772625.1. Classification (NCBI taxonomy): domain Eukaryota; kingdom Viridiplantae; phylum Streptophyta; class Pinopsida; order Pinales; family Pinaceae; genus Pinus; species Pinus tabuliformis. The sequence goes on along the minus strand of CM062817.1, from coordinate 1,928,266,450 downwards.
TGACAGAGATATTATCATGGGAGGTTAAGTCAAGAGACAGACGAATAGGACTAATTGGAAGATGAGCAGCAAAGACCTTATCACGGAGATGAAGTGAATAGATGGATGGATCACATCAAGTCACATGGCGACAGAAGGGTGTAAAACGTGTGGAATGATGGAGCGAGTTTTCGTAAGAGGTAAGAAGTTTCTCGCGTGCCCTCAATGTTGTAAGTGGAAATCCAAAATTTTACGCGATTAACCTAACTAGGTGACACATAACATGAGAAATCCACTTTTCTTGAATGCTCTCGGGCATATATCGGTTATGCAAGAATCTGCGCGAGATTGCACGATAGCCATTGGATCAATCTAGATAGATCGATGGTGGAGATTTGGAGCACATAAAGTATTGAGATGATGTGATAGCCGTTGGATCAAGCTAGACAGATCGACGGTGGAGATTTGGAGCGCATAAAGTATTGAGACGATGTGATAGCCATTGGATCAAGCTAGACAGATCGATGGTGGATATTTGGAGCACATAAAGTCAAACGTTGAAATGAATACGAAGAAGCTATGCGACCCACGGTTGACGGTGGTTGGTCAGGGTTGTTGTAAAAGGAAATCTACGGGTATAATCCTTGCTAACTTACTAACTGGAGAAAAAAGCACAAATGGAAGAAAACTAAAACACAACCAATCTATGATATGTTCTTGTAATGGAAATGCAGCTACTTAAGAAAATGAATGATTAAACCATGAATCTATGTGCTATACTACTGTAATTGAAATGAAGCTACTTAAGCAAATGAACGATTAAACCATGCATTGACGCTAACATACATGTACAATAAAGAGGAGCCTTAGATGTTAGGGTTGGGCCCTAACCCAAGAGCTTCAACCCTTTGAGTTAACTTAGTGCTGGCTCGAAACAAAACTCATTCTTATTATCAAAAAAATGGATTACATCAAAAACTGTCAGAAGTCTTGCAGCTCAAAAATAAAGTCGAGTTTTAAAATCAAAAGTTCAAATCCTACTGAGGTCCTAGGCCTATCTACTTACACTTCTTAAGTCTCCAACGACTTCCTTAAAATTAGGGAGGCTCGCCGCCCAAACTCGAGATAAACTGGTGCTTTGACTTCCAGTTGTTCGACTGCCTTCTAGTCCTCATGATTTGGCTGTTTGTACTCCGAGCTGATGGAGGAATATTTGAATGGAGGGGTAGTAAATTAGGAGGATTTACCTCCTATAATTCCTCTCCCTTGTCCCATTCGAGTTTTGACCAAGATATTTGCCAAAATCCCTTGCTTTTATCCTTAAATCCTACATTAAATGTACATTATACCACAAAGAAAAATATCCAACTCTAACTCATCTCATAAACAAAATATAATCAAAAGTATGCAATAAGTTGTGATAATAGTTGGTTTGACTAAGCAAGGAGGTGAATTAAGGCCCATATAATCACCCAATGATGAGGCTCATCAATAAGGAAGGTAAAGGTGGAAGATCAAATGAACAAAACAACATTGAGACCTCAATACAGAAAATCCAAATGATGTATGTTGTCTCATAATGGTATAAGTATCTGTTCCATTACTTACTTTTTTTCTAAAATTCCCATTGAATTTTGACAAAGCTATATATAGGCACTTGAGGATGCAAGCCTAGAATTCTATCATTTCACATGGCCAGTTGTGCTAGAAGGAACCGAAGGGGATTTTGCTTTTATGCCTAATAGAACAAGAGATTCATAAGTTGATTGATGAATTTCATAACTTTCCGTGGAGGAAATTACAGTTGGAGAGACACAACCCATAAGTTACTTAAAGCAGGCTGCTATTAGCCCAAGTTGTTTGGTTAGGTTCATGCTTATGTCAGATCTTATGAGAAATGTAAGACTTTTGTAGAGAAGCAGAAGTTAGCACCCCTCCCCTTGATCCATGTTTTTGTGGAGGAACCCTTCAAGCATTCGGGGATAGACTTCATAGGAGAAATACATCCACCATATAGTGGTCAACACAAGTGGATACTGATATCCACTAACTATTTAATGAAATGGGTGGAGGCCATCCTAGCTAGAAATGAAACTCATGCATTGGTTATTAAGTTTATGGAGGAGAATATCCTTCCCAAATTCGGTTTTCTAAGGAAAATTATCGCTGGCAATGCTCAAGTTTTTAAATCTGCTAAGTTTCTAAGTTTCTTCCAAAAGTATAACACCATTCTTGGTCACTCCACTACCTACTATCCATAGGGAAATGGATTGGTTGAGTCTTCAAAAAAAACTCTTGTAAGGATTCTGAAAAGGATCAGATCATAAAATTAAAAAAACTAGGACTCACAACTGGAGTTTTCTTTATGGGCCAACAGAGTTACTACCAATAGATCAAATAGGAAGTCTCATTTTGAATTGGCATATGGAACGGCTGCGATTTTACCTATCCAACTAGCCATGCTAGTGCCTAAAATTCTATAGAATTTTGAGGAAGAGACAAATTCCCTAACTAGGAGAATTAATCAATTGGTAGAACTTCAACAAACCTGGGGGGAGGTAACTTAGAATTTGATTAAATATCAGGAAAAGATGAAGGCTATTTTTGAAAAAAGGAGAAGGGATGGATCCTTACATCTAGGGGATTTGTTGCTGAGATGCGATGTTAGTAGATAGGTTAAAGGAAAACATGGGAAGTTTGATCCCCTGTGGTTTGGACATTTCAAGATATAATAAGCAAAGGGAAACAACATTTTCCTACTGGAAAATTTGGATGGTGAGGTGCTTGAACAACCTTTGAATGGGTGGTTTCTCAAGCTTTATTTCTAGCATTAAAGAGGTCCATTTCATCCACTATATATATCAGTGAGAAAATGTACATACTAGTAATGCTTTAAGTTCTTAATGTTTTTGTTTTTTCTTTTTATGTATTTGAATAAAATGACCACATGCCTAATGGATAGAAGACATTAATATGTAGGTTCTCAATGCATTGCTTGCAATACATTGTCCCCAATTGGAACCGTTGTTCTCACCTATCATACCATCTCATAGTTCTTTCAAATGGCCCTATTTTTCATCCTTATTATAGGGAAGGATGGGTGCAATCTTGTTGTTCCAAAGGGAAAACCAAAAGGGAGAGCCTAGGTTCTGAAGCCATAAAAGAGGGTCAAAATTGCGGAGGCCAATATCACAATGGGACTGAAATATCGGGAGCCGATATCAAAAGGACTTGGTGGTTTATTTTAAAAGACGGTTTGAAATGGCATATGAAAGCCTAAACATTTTGGGACCTGGTATAGGAAGGAGAAGACCTCGCAACAGAATGGTATCGAAATATTGGAGTTTTGTAACTGCTTAGAAATTGAAATTCTTTAAACATCCCTGAGGTTGTGGAGAAAATGAAATATAAAGGAAATCATTGAAAGTTTGAGGACTTGAGGGCCATTTTCTCTCTCCAGCGAAGAAGACACATGGTAGCACATAATTGGCTGCAAGAAGCTAACGAGGCTGATGACATCAAAATGACATGGCCTTATGGTGGACACGTGGAAGTCAGTTTCAGCATTTTCCAGGGCCTAATGGGGTAAATATGGGCAACACATGTCACAACTCAAGAGTCTCAATGTGGTGATAATTTCTTCAGTGTGACATCATCTCGGAGGTTGTTTTTTGGAAGATGGAGTTCTTTCATCTCTTGTCAATTTTTTTTATCAAAAGTTCTAATCCGATGAAGGGGGATATAATGTTAAGTGGCATTTAGTCATGAGGACTTAGAGGACCAAGGGTGAAGAAAGGGTAGAGAACCCAGGTCCTATGTAGAATATCGAAGGTCGGAGTTTTCAGAACCCATTTGAAATTCAATTTTTGAAAAGGTCCCTGTTAGGTCCCTATAATACTAGTGTGTTATAGACATTTTTGGGCACTACAACCCCAAGCATGAAATGTCCATAAACCAAGGGCTCCTAAGTCCCTAAAAGTTTTGTTCTAACCCCTAAAGGAACAAGGTCAACTGATTACAACTTCTCCCAGAAGTTCTCCATGAAAAACTGCTTAGAGTTGGTCAAAACAGGATCATTTCAGCTGCTCCACAGGCCAGGTGCATTGCATCTCACCTAAGTACACTGTGAGGGTGCATTGCATTTCAAAAAGCCCTTCTATGGGGTGTGATGGGCAAGAAATGACAAATGGCAGTGTCATTTCGCGAGGTGGAGAGGCAATGGAAGCTTCCAGAAACTTCTCCTGTGACACTTGTGTTGTTGGGAAAAGTATCCAATACGGAATGACCCTATCCCACTCTAAGGGTGATAGTACCTCAGCAACAATCAAAGCAAAGCTATTCAAAATTACTTCTTTATGAGATGTAAGAGAGGGAAGGAAGAGATCCACTAACCGATGTCTTCCGCTAATGATTGATCCAATCTTCTCTCCTTGCTGCTTGCTCCCAGCTCCTTGCTCTTTCACTGGCCCAGCTACACCAAGATCCTGCAAAATGGCAAGAGAGGGAAACTACAAGAAGCATACATTCATAATTGATTCAAGGATTAGAATAAATCAAATATACAAGTATGGCAACACATCATTGAAACACATGTATATAGAAGAACCTCAAATGCTTTATTAATGGAAGAAGTAAAGTTCAGGAAGTGATACAACCATAAGAGGCCCAATCCAGCATCACCTCCCAGCAGAAAGAAATCTCCTCTTCACCTCCTTCAAGCAAATCACCCAATAGTTCTATACTCAAACCAACAGCACTTCCTTACATTCACAAAATTCCAGCCCCCTTAGACCTCATGAGAGAGCTCTATATATAGGAGTTTTGGAGAAAGGATGAGTCAGCTTGAGGCTGGCATGAAGCTGACTAGTGTCCTCTCCCACTTCAGTTATTCTTCAGTTCTTGAGTCCACTTGGAGGTTCTTACTTCCAATTGGAGATCTAGATCCTCTTACTCATCACAAGTCGAATTCCCTGATCCAAGTGTCATTTTGGAAGCTTCCTGGGCATTGACACCTTGAGGAATGACTGTGCCACTTGGCCAAACTCGCCCAGCGCAGGTAGCCTTCTTTGCAGTTGACATTCAGCGCAGGTACATAGTGGAGCAGTTGACATTCAGCGCAGATGCTCAGTGGAGCAGTTGACATGATCCAGAATTAGCTTGTTTTTGAGTGTTTTCAGGTGGAGAACTGATATTCAGTGCTGTGGTTTGCTGACGTTGTTCCTCTAGGGGTAGGAACAACATGTCTAGGGACTTTGGATCCCTTAGATTATGGAAATTTCATGCTTCATGCTGTAAGGCACAAAAATGTCTATAATAGTTGCCCCCTAAAGTATGAGGTCGTTTATCGGGTGAAATGCTTTATCAGGAGGATCCAAAGTTCATTCAATCGCTGAAAGGTGACCTGTAATAAAATACAATACAATACATTATTTTTCATTCTTCTTTCATGATCTAGCTGAGGCGGGCATTCCCATGCTCAGCTTTATAAATTCATTTTGGTACATAGAACAGACAATCGTCTGATGGTAGACTGATAATTCTCTGCTGAAATTATCATCCTTTGAGTAGGATGATCATCTGCTGTAAAGATGTACATGTCAAATGTCTTTATATTTTCTGAATATATATCGCAGCCCGGATGGATGAAACTAGATCCGGGGTCTTCAAACTCGTTCGATCTTCACTCTAAGTACAAGTCGATCCATGTGAGAATTGTGCTGAAGTCGAACATGGAAAGACATCGCTTGATTACCGGTCAATGATGTAAACAGTTAACAAGCGCGAGAGGAATCACCGATAATGATAATGATCCTCAAGGTACTGCAGTACAATTCACGTGGTGTGAATAAAGGACTGGGCGTCGAACACCACGCAAAATCTTTCGGTCGAAGGTCATTGATGTATACCTGTCGCCGGAAGTGAGAAACTTGCCATTGAGGCATGCAAGCTTCAAAGTACTGAGGGGGTTGTTCCTAGATCAACTTCTTGGATAATGAGCTGAAGTCGAAAAGAAGAGATCTGTCAAAGGAGGGCCTTAATGAATCCCACATCAGTGACACGGAATGGAGCTAATGATTTTAGTGGAGGTGAAAACAGTCTGTGACATATGATTCAGGGTGGCGATCATGGATGGATGAAGGATAATGTATGGCAGTGGATGGGACACGGTTGACTCTTTCTGAACAACATCTCTTGAACATATAACGACACTGATGCGATGGATCGGTAGCATTACCCAAAATGTGGATGGTTTGGCGAAGACCATGGTGGTGAGACCGGTGAATGAAACAACCCAACCCGATGTGATACGGAGGAAAAGTGTCATGTTCAAGAGCGACTTGCTACCATTAAAGCTTTGAGGTTCTCCCAATTTTTCCCCAGTCATTTCTGACCAGTACCTCTTTATTTTTGTCAAGCTTGAGGAGGATAACATATGCTTGTTCTATAACCTGCCCTTCGGGCAAGCCCATCGCTATGTTTTAACGAGCCTAGCGATAGGGAGACTCGTTCTCGTCTAAAGACAAGTTTGTTGCTATTTAATCATTTTAACGAGTCTAACGACAAGGAAAACTCGGTCCTTTTCATTTTTAGAGAGTCTGAAAAGGTACAAAAAGTTAACTCCAAAATTCCTTTTTCGTCATCTAATCCCTTAAGTCCGAAAAAGTATAAAACAATACAGAAGGGATGAATTTTCGATAACTTTAACGAGCCGAATAAAACAAGCGCTCGACCTTTTTGTGCAATAATCCCTCAGGTCCAAAAAGATTAAAATCTACGGGAGGGATAGCTCTTCCGGTCCTTTTAACGAGCTGGAAGGCCAAAACTCGGCAAACTTTTCATATTTTACGAGTCAAGAGAAAAGAGCTCAAAGAGGACTCGTCTTTTGAGGAACGAGTGATAAACAGGGATAGCAGCAGATTCCAGGTACAGGTTGGAATTTTCCAATCACGGCAGTGTCATAAGGATGGCTAGGTGAGATCACTCTTCGCAGTTGTTCCTCAAAATGGGTAAACAATCATATGGAGGTGAACGATCGGCCAAATGGAATGGAGGTGGCAGGTGCACAACACGACCAAGGCTTTTATGGCTAATAAATTTACGATCACAATGGTTATTTACCGGGATAGGTTCATTTTTTTTTATTTAACGAGCTTGAATGCACCAAAAACACTGCTCAATCTTATGTTTATTTTTTAACGAGCATGAACTATGTGCTAAAACTGCTCGGATCTTGCTTTTCTATTTTTTAACGAGCATAAATTCCGCGGTAAAACTGCTCGATATACCAGTCATAAGATAAGAAATGTCTCCTGTAAGATCCCATTTTTTATAGAGCTGGCGCCTTACCAAAGCTATGCTCCCTCTCATCCTTTCTTTATGCAAGTTCGGAAACGGCTAATCCCAAAAACAGATAAATAACCGCTCTTGGCTTGCACTCCAAAAGGTTTGCATGCCCCCGGGTATAAAGTACAATTTCAAGGCTGCCCCTACTTATCCGTTAAAACATTTGTTTTAAAGGGTGAGGCTTGCCTCTTTCTGGTTACCCAAAGATTGTTTCGTTAACACCATCAAACTAAAACATTTCTTCGGCACTGTCTACCGAAATAGACAATGGTGAATGACCTTTGTCAAACAAGTGACCTTGACAACAGAATCTTATTCCAGAACAACCCCTCTTCCATCCACGGACGGGGTACGGACTGGTCATATTCTCTCGCGGAAATTCTACCTTATACCCAGGGTTCTTTCTGCCCAAAGCAGACCAGGATGCATGCCCCCTGGGTTCCAGTCCCATCTTTCCGAATCACTCGCACTCATCGGGAAGGAGGACTGGGGGTGGAGACATTTCTTGATTGAATATACCATTCAGGGTTGGTATGTGACTATTTGCGATGCGTGATCCCGGAAATGAAAGTTGGTCTACGAGTATGACCATTCTTCCTTCGTGTGGAAAACACATTACTCTAAAGAGTGAGGAGACTATAGCTCCCATGCAATATATATAGTCTCGTCCAAGGAGTAGGTTATAATCCAAGGGTCCTTGAACGACCATCACGTTCAATTGAACGGTCTTCCCTTTCAATGTAACAGGCACATTGGGGAGGATCCCTAATGGTCGACTGGTTCCTTTATCAAAACCTGAGAGATTTCTTATCTCAGGCAAAAGCGCCGGGGAACCCAGTGCTTTCTAAGCAATAGAGGAAAGGATACTCACAGATGCCCCTTCATCAATGATAGTGCCAGCCATTACCATTCTATAAATTTGGACTATGATTCTGAATGGTATACTGGCTGGCAACCGGGGTCTGCCTAGTTGGTTCCAATCAAAGGACACAACCAGGTTGCTTGGTGGTGGGACCGAATATACGGCCGGATGTGACCTTGACGATGTTCCTTCCTGCGATAAAGGAATGGGCGCATTGCCCTGATGCTCATCAGAGTCTGTGTTGATGAAAAGAATCTGGATGGTGTCATCCTTATTCTCTTCAGTGAGGGTGTCATTTGAAGATGAATCTTCAGTGACGGTGTCATTTGAAGATGAAACCTCTGAAGGCGGAACCGGGTCAACTGCCGTTTCGACCTTTAGACTTTCGTCTGGTCTGGATTCAGTAGGTTTATTTTCAATGACTGACGCTTCAGCCGACCACTTGAGTGGGCCAGCTGTATTTTCAACCAACGAAGGACTTGGCACGAGTTTTTTGTATCCAGGAGGAAGTCTCAACGGTGAAACCGGGCGATCTTCCAAAACTCTCTTCGCTTCGTCTAAGAAGGGACAACGGTGGATGGCGTGATCGCCTTCACACAGTCTGCAGGGGGATCTTGCTCCCCCTTTTTGTCTTGAACCTTCACTTTCGCTGGTTGACGGTAAGCATTCAACATGTCTATCAGAGGTTGATACTCCCGAACTGTGAAACCGAGGGGACCAGTCCCTTAGTATCCGGGGAATACAGGGACAATCTCTATGGAAGTGGTCTCCTCTACATATGACACATGGTGATTTAGGCCCGGTCTGTGCTGTGTGTGGATTTTTGTCAGATCTCTTTTGCTTGCCCCCAGTCGCCTTAGGCTCCTTCTTCTTCTTCTCTCTCTTCTTCTTCTCCTTCTTCTCCATGGGAGCTTGGCTTTTTCCGGCTCTACCTTGTGAAGATGAAGGATTGGAGGAAGAGTTATAGGAAGTAGAGGGCTGGTGGGCAGCTCTAGACTGATCTAACTGTTGACTCGACTGTTCAGGAACCATGGTGTTCTGAACTACATTGGTTGAGAAAAGCCAAATTGGCAGGCCAATTGTCAGTCCTGGAAGCGACAATGTGGCCATGTGGGGCGCACCAACTTCTCCCCAAGAGGAGAAAGGACTAGGATTTCCATCATGTGGAATTCCTTGGTTGGGGCGTTCCATGTTCTCAACCTACAGATCAACGCAGGAATAGGAGGTGATTATGTTCCGTTTAAAATAAATTTTATAACGACGCTTTAGACACAACTTGCTTTTTAACTTTTTAAGAGTCGAGAAAAAGTTAAAGATGACTCTAGTCTCCTTCGATGTTTTAACGAGCCCGAAGTGGCAAATGCTCGGATGGACTTTTTCAGTTATAGAGTTTGAAAAAGGCCAAAAGAAACTACTCTGGAGTTCTAGGCAGAGGGTGTGCCAAACTTTTCGCAAAACCACAGAATACGTTTTACAATACGAGTGGTCGATCTTCGTGAATGTTGTGTTCACTGCATTGCGATCAGTAGGGCGGCCGACACGGCTTCCTATGGATAAAGGCTTTGTTCCTATAGGGGTCTCCCAATATATACGCGACGGTACGTGGGAGCACAAGTCCGTATTGATACTTATCTGTTCACCGTGGAGGAATCACCCAACCACTCAACGCTAAGATATCACGTTTAACGACGCTGGAACACGTCTCTAGCTTAGACCTCTATGTGTTTGCATTATGTTTCAATGCGTTGTTATGTAAATTCAATTTATTTTAAGGTTGATCTTGTTTAGCAGTTTGCCTTTATGGATCACCACGAGATGTATAGTAACACTCCTAAATGCAGTCTAAGATGATAAGCAAGCTTTTCAATCTTTCAACCTTGAAAATCTTAACTACTGAGGGAAAAGAAAGACATCATCTTTTCACACAGATCATAGAGCACACATTAATGCACTTTTTCCTAAATCAACATGCAAACTGTCAAAATGCACATGCACAATGCAGGTATTTCTTTTCTCTTTCTTAATGTTGATGTAATACAAAAAGAAAGTTGTTGTATAACTTTGAATTCAATTTCAAGTGAAAGCAAACAAGCTTGTCCAAAATCAAAAGACACCTTAAGATTTACTTGTTTCGACACTAGAAATATATAAATTCAAACCATATGACGAAAGAAAAAGCTCAATCAGCTATGAACAACAAACAAACTAACTCTTAAGATCAAAACGACACTTTATCACAGGTCTAGATCTAAGAGGCCACAGCAAGACTAGTTCACTTTCGTTATGGGAAACTGCAAATGATGCAAGAAATACACAAAGAAGAAATACAGTTTCTTTATACAACCGAGGCGGAATAGTGGCAAGGAAAGGTGGTTTCAGATAGGTACATTGACTAATAACAGGCTGCAAAAACAAGGATGAAAACAGGGCAATAAACAGCAGGAACCCCAGTAGCACAAGGCAAAATGGTTCAGCGCAGGTAGTACACTGTCAGTTTGACATTCAGCGCAGGTAGCCCCTTCGGGATCTGCACTGAAATGCAGACTGCCTTCACAGTGCCTGCACTGAAGAGATAAACTTTCGTTTTTCTCAGTTTCCAGGTCACAGATTGCTCAAAAATTCACAGTTTTTGGCCAAATCAGAAGCTATCAATCAAGTACACACTAAGGGATGAAAAGGAGGATGAAAAGCTATCACTAAGAGCTGTTCAGAGTCCTTGTGGATCAGCTCTTCAAATCATAAACATGCCCAGAAACTGAGCTAGAGTAACTGCCCTCTACTTTGCATTTGAAAGATCCAAATGCAGTTCGATTCGGTACTCCCTGTGTTTATGAAATGAATAGAAAAAACACAAACAACCAACAAGATACGATCCCCAGCGGAGTCGCCAATTTGTTGTTGGGAAAAGTATCCAATACGGAATGACCCTATCCCACTCTAAGGGTGATAGTACCTCAGCAACAATCAAAGCAAAGCTATTCACGATTACTTCTTTATGAGATGTAAGAGAGGGGAGGAAGAGATCCACTAACCGATGTCTTCCGCTAATGATTGATCCAATCTTCTCTCCTTGCTGCTTGCTCCCAGCTCCTTGCTCTTTCACTGGCCCAGCTACACCAAGATCCTGCAAAATGGCAAGAGAGGGAAACTACAAGAAGCATACATTCATAATTGATTTAAGGATTAGAATAAATCAAATATACAAATATGGCAACACATCATTGAAACACATGTATATAGAAGAACCTCAAATGCTTTATTAATGGAAGAAGTAAAGTTCAGGAAGTGATACAACCATAAGAGGCCCAATCCAGCATCACCTCCCAGCAGAAAGAAATCTCCTCTTCACCTCCTTCAAGCAAATCACCCAATAGTTCTATACTCAAACCAACAGCACTTCCTTACATTCACAAAATTCCAGCCCCCTTAGACCTCATGAGAGAGCTCTATATATAGGAGTTTTGGAGAAAGGATGAGTCAGCTTGAGGCTGGCATGAAGCTGACTAGTGTCCTATCCCACTTCAGTTATTCTTCAGTTCTTGAGTCCACTTGGAGGTTCTTGCTTCCACTTGGAGATCTAGATCCTCTTACTCATCACAAGTCGAATTCCCTGATCCAAGTGTCATTTTGGAAGCTTCCTGGGCATTGACACCTTGAGGAATGACTGTGCCACTTGGCCAAACTCGCCCAGCGCAGGTAGCCTTCTTTGCAGTTGACATTCAGCGCAGGTACATAGTGGAGCAGTTGACATTTAGCGCAGATGCTCAGTGGAGCAGTTGACATGATCCAGAATTAGCTTGTTTTTGAGTGTTTTCAGGTGGAGAACTGATATTCAGTGCTGTGGTTTGCTGACCTTGTTCCTCTAGGGGTAGGAACAACATGTTTAGGGACTTTGGATCCCTTAGATTATGGACATTTCATGCTTCATGTTGTAAGGCACAAAAATGTCTATAACAACTTGCCTCTCTGAATTCGACCAAGGATGAGTAAGAGATCATCAATCTCCAAGTGGAAGCAAGAACTATTAGAGGGAAGACACTAATCAAATCATAAGATGACTCATCTCCCTTACAGATATCTATATATGGATCCCTCATCCCAGAGATCCAGAGGCTGGAATTTTGCATATTGTAAGGAATTGTTGTTGGTTTCTTGAGACAAACATCAGATTGTTGGGTGATCTAAGCTTTGTATGAGGTGAAGAGGGGCTTCCTTGCTGAGAGGTTGATGCTAGGTCAGAACAACTGGATGTAACTCCTCTTGGTGTTTTCTTGTTTATCAATAAAAGCTATTCAAGTTTTCCTCCATAGTTTTGTATCATTCATGTTTGCTGCATTTGTATGGTCAATTTACATCTAATCCTAGATTTTTTATGATTATAGATGCATGTCTTTGTATAGTGCTATGCTACTGTGATCTTATAGGTACTCTGTGAAGTTGGGCGTGCAAGGGAACAAGTAGCGAAAGACTATCAAAGAAGAGAGGAATCGAACCAGGAGATTAGCGCAAGACAGAGGTTGGTCTTCTTTGTTCCTCTCTATCTATACTTTATAAAGGAAAAATGAAAGTAGCTTTAATTTGTTTGTTTCTAAGGCAGCTGTCACACCTTAGTGGGATAAGCAGTTCTGAGTAGACACTTTTCCCTGTAACAAAATGGCGACTCCGCTGGGGACGAATTAGTTTGTTTGTTTATCTTCCTTGTTGTCTATTTCATAAACTTACAGACGGAGTCTGAAGTCGTGCCAGGTAGCATTCGAACTGCGTTTGCCATAGCAAATGCAAAGTAGATAAATGCCACTTCATTCCATCTCCGGCATCTGTTTATGATTTAAACAACTGATTCACAAACTCTCTGATTTCCCTTGTGATAGCTCTTAGATCCTCCTTAGATCTATCCCTGATTGTTGAATTACTGATTACCTTTTGCTTGGCCAAAACCCATGAACTAAACTGCAAAATGTGACCTGAAACCTAAGAAAAGTCTCGTTTCTGGCCCAGCACAGGTACTGTTCTGAGAATCTGAAATTCAGCGCACTTCCCAAGTGCAGAAGGTGCGTTGCATTTCAAATTCCCTGTGTTACAGGTGCACTGATCAGGCTAGGCTTTGTGCAGTTTTGGTTTCTGTGATTCATTCTTTCTAGTTCTATTCCTGAATTTTGCTGCCTGTGATCAGTATATGTCTGTTTGAAACCCCTTTTCGTTGATGTTATTCCACCTCCTTTGTACAAAAGAATTGTAAATGTTTTTGTGTGTTTGTTGAGTCATTTTCAGTTCCCCTTTGCAAAAGTAGCGTAATCGTATTGTCGTCCTTTGATTTGAAACTGTCGCAAGTGTTGATTTCAATCGTAGGAAAGAGTTTGATTGCTGTTGATAGTCGATTATCCTGTTACTATTGTTTTTGGTCTGAATTTGTAATTTTTCTAGTGTCAAAACAAGTATTCATTTCAAAATCGCAAGGTGTTGTGATCGTATCCATTTTTTATTTCGAAAAGAAACTTGTTGATATTTGTCGCTTGAAAAGAAATTCAGCTTTGTGCATCAACTTTCTTCTTATCATTCATATACTAAGAAAGTCGAAAACAAATACATGCATGTGCATTTGCATTTAGATAGTCTGATTGGTTTGATTTAGGAAAGTGCATTTAGAGTGTGCTCTTTGCTCTTTGTGAAAGAATTATGTCTTTCTTTCCTTAGTAGCTAGGATTTTTATTGCACAAAAAAGATAAAAAGATTGTTTATAATCTTAGATTGCATTTTAGGAATTACATCTACATCTCGTGGTGAACCTGAAAGGCAAACTTCATAAACAAGATCAACTATAAAATAAATTCAATGAATCTAACAACGCTTTGGAACTTAACGCACAACATTTAGAAGTCTAGGCTAGAGACGTATTCGGCGTCGTAAAGCCTGGTAACTGTTGTTCTCACTGATGGTTGGGTGATTCCTCCACTTTGAGACGATAAGTGCCAGTACGGACTTGTGCTCCCACGTACCGTCGAGTATATTTTGGGAGACCCCAATAGGGTTAATCCTTTATCCATAGGAAGTCGTGTCTGCCGCCCTATCGATCGCAATGCACTGAACACAGCATTCGAGAAGATTGACTACCGTACCATAAAAAGTATTATGCGGTTTTGCGATTCGTTTGGTAATCCCTCTACCTAGATTTCTAGAGTAGTCCCTTTCGTTCCTTTTCAGACTCTTTAACGGAAAAGGTCCATCTGAGCACTTGTCACTTCAGACTCATTAAAAATCAAAGGAGACTAGAGTCATCTTTTGTTTTTTCTCGACTCTTAAAAATTGAAAAAACAAGTTGTGTCAAAGCATCTAAAATTTATTTTAAACGGAATATTCATTACCCTTTCCTACGTTGATCTTGGGTTGAGAAAATGGAATCCACCAACCAAGGAATTTCCCTTGGAAAAAATCCTAGTCCCTTCTCCTCTTGGGGAGATGTTGGTGCACCCCATATGGCCACATTGTCACTTCCAGGACTGACAATCGGCTTGCCTGTATGGATCTTCTCAACCTCTGTCATTCAGAACACCGCAATTCCTGAACAATCAAATCAGCAACTAGACGAGTCCAGAGTTACCCACCGACCTTCTACTTCCTCCAATTCTTCCTCTCCTCCTTCCTCTTCGCTTGATGGGGCTAGTAAAGCCAAAAGTCAAGTACCTGAAAAGAAGAAGGAAAAGAAGAAGAAAGAGAAGAAGAAGAAGGAGCCAAAAGCGAATGGGGGCAAACGAGCATCGTCTAGTGAAAATCCACAACTGCACCGACCAGGCCTAAATCGCCATGTGTCATTTGCAAAGGAGACCACTATCATAGAGATTGTCCTTGCATCCCTCAGATCTTAAGGGACTGGTCTCCTCATTTGCACAACTCGGTGTCGTCAACCTCTGATGATCATGTTGAAAACACACCGTCGACTAGTGAAAGTGAAGCCCCAGGACAAAAAGGAAAATATAGATTTCCTTGTAAACTGTGCGAAGGCGATCATGCCGTCCACCGTTGTCCCTTCTTAGACGAGGCTAAAATATTTTTGGATGATCGTCCGGTTTCACCGTTACGACTTCCTCCTGGATATTAAAAACTCTTGCCGAGTCCGTCACTAGTTGAAAATTCGGCTGGCCCGCTCAGGTGGTCGGTTGAAGCATCTATCATTGAAGACAAAACATCTGAACCCATACCAGACAAAAGTCAAAAGGTCGAGGTGGCAGTTGACCCGGTCTTGCCTTCAAAGGTTCCATCTTCAGATGATACAATCACTGAAGAGAACAAGGATGACACTGTCCAAATTCTTTTCGTAAGCACAGACTCCAATGAACATGGGGGAAATTTACCCGTTCCTTTACCGTAGGAAGGAAGTTCTTCAGAGTCATACCCGGCCGTCTATTCGGTCCCACCTCCAAGCAACCTAGTTGTCTCCTTTGATTGGAATCAACTAGGCAGATCCTGTTTACCAGCTAGTGTACCATTCCGGATTATTGTTCAAATATATAGAATGGTTATGGCTGGTACCATCATAGATGAAGGGGCTTCTGTGAGTATCCTTTCCTCGACTACTTGGAAAGCGCTTGGTTCGCCATCGCTTTTGCCTGAGATGAGAAATCTAACAGGCTTTGATAAAGGAACCAGTTGACCGTTAGGGATCCTTCCCAATGTACCCATAACATTGAGAGGAAAAATCGTTCAAATGAATGTAATGGTAGTTCAAGGACCCCTGGATTATAATCTACTCCTTGGACGAGACTATATTTATTGCATGGGAGCAATTGTCTCCTCACTCTTTAGAGTAATGTGTTTTCCGCACGAAGGAAAAGTGGTCAAGCTCGTAGACCAGCTTTCATTTCCCAGATCACACAGAGCAAATAGTCATATACCATCCCTGAATGGTCTTTTCACACAAGAAATGTCTCAATCCCCAGTCCGTCCGCCCGATGAGTGCAAGTAATCTGGGGGACATGACTGAAACCCAGGGGGCATGCATCCTGGCTTGCTTCGGCAGGAAAACTTCGGCTATAGGGTAGGTTTCCGCGAGAGAATATGACTAGTCTATACTCCCGTCCGTGATTGGAAGAGGGGTTATTCTGGAATAAGATTCTCTTGTCAAAGTTATGTGGGTTGGCACGCATTGCCACTCACCTTTGTTTATTTCGATAAACATCGCCGAAGAAGTGTTTTGTTTACGCCGTAAATAGAACAATCTTTGGTAACCTGTAAGAGGTAGACCTCTCCCGGTAAAACAAATGTTTTAACGGAAAGAAGAAGAGGTAACCTTGAAAATCTGTTTTATACCTGGGGACATGCAAACCTTTTGGCATGCAAGCGAAGAGCGACTATTTTTTTTTTTAAATTTGTAGGTCCTCTAACCCTTTAAACTCGTAGGATTGGCTGTTTCCTAACTTTCATAAAGAAAGGATGTGGGGCAAAACTCTAAAAGTTGTCATTTTTATATATGAGACATTCTTATCACACGAGTGGATTAATCGAGCAGTTTTAGCGCGGACTTCATGCTCGTTAAAATATAAACATAAGCAATGAGCACATGTTCCCCCAGAGTTTAAGCTCATTAAAAAATGAACCAATTTCCAGTAAATAACCATCGTGAATGTAATACTTCAGCCTTTAAAGCCTTGGTCGTGTTTGCACCGTCACCTCCACTTTTGCATTGGCCGATCATTCACCTCCATTTGATTGTTTACCCATTTTGAGGAACAGCTGCGAAGAGTGATCATGTTAGCCACCCTTGTAACACTGTCGTGATTGGAAAATTCCAAACCTTACCTAGAATCAGTTGCTACCCATTTTATCACTCGTTCCTCAAATGACAAGTCTCATTTAAGCTCTTTTCAATTGACTTGTAAAATATGAAAAGATTGCCGAGCCATTGGCCTCTCCAGCTCATTAAAGGGACCGGAAGTGCTATCCCTCCTCTAAATTTTAATCTTTTTGGACCTGAGGGATTATTACACAAAAATATCGAGCGCTTGTTTTGTTCGACTCGTTAAAAGTATCGAAAATTCATCCCTTCTATATTGTTTTATACTTTTTCGGACTTAAGGGATTAGATGACGAAAAAGGAATTTAGGAGTTTCCTTTACGTTCCTTTTCAGACTCTCTAAAATTGAAAAGGACCAAGTTATCTTTGTCGTTAAACTCGTTAAAATTTTAATAGCAACAAACTTGGCTATAGACGAGAACGCGTTTCACTATCGCTAGGCTCGTTAAAACATAGCGATGGGTTTACCTGAAGGGAAAATTATAGAACAAGCATATGTTATCCTCCTCAAGCTTGATAAAAATAAAGAGGTATTGGTCAGCAATGACTGGGGAAAAATTGGGAAGAAAACTTGAAGAAACTTTATTGGTAGCAAGTCGCTCTTGAACATGACACTTTCACTCCATCATACCAATCCATCATGTCAGTGTCACCGATATGTTCAAGAGAGGTCATTCAGAGAATTCACCTGTGTCTCACCCACTACAATACATTTATACTCCATTCTTTCATGACCGCCACCTTGAACCTTATATCACCAGATCATTTTCACCTCCATTAAAATCATTTGCTCCGTTCCGTGTCATTGATGTGGGATTCATTAAGGCCCTCCTGTGACAGATCACTTCTTGTCGACATTAGCCCATTATCCAAGAAGTTGATCTAGGAACACCCCATCCAGTACTTTGAAGCTTGCATGCCTCAATGGCAAGTTTCTCACTTCCGGCGACAGGTTTACATCAATGACATTTGACCGAAAGATTTTTTGTGGTGTTCGACGCCAAGTCCTTTATTCACAACACATGAATTGTACTGTAGTACCTTGAGGGTCATTATCATTATCGGTGATTCCTCTCGTGCTTGTTAACAGCTTATATTATTGGCTGGTAATCAAGCGATGTCTTTCCATGTTCGACTTCAGAACATCTCTCACATGGATAGACTTGTACTTCGAGTGAAGATCGAAAGAGATTGAAGACCCCTGATCTAGTTTCATCCATCTGGGCTGTGATATATATTCAAGAAAATAAAAACATCAAATGTACATCATTGCTGCACAGATAATCATCCAATCAAAGGGATGATAGCTCTATCAGAATCATCAGTCTACACTCAGATGATTGTCTATCTTATGTACATGAAAATGAATATATAAAGCTGAGCATGGGAATGCCCGACTCAGCTAGATCATGAAAAATATTATGAAGATAACGTATTGTATTGTATCTTATTACAAGTCTCCTCCCCGCTTGAAAGAACTTCGGATCCTCATAATAAAGCATTTCACCCGACTTCAAAAGATTGAAGGCCTCATGCTTTAGGGGGCAACTGTTATAGACATTTTTGGCACTACAACCCCAAGCATGAAATGTCCATAAACCAAGGGCTCCTAAGTCCCTAAAAGTGTTGTTCTAACCCCTAAAGGAACAAGGTCAACTGATTACAGCTTCTCCCAGAAGTTCTCCATGAAAAACTGCTCAGAATTAGTCAAAACAGGATCATTTCAGCTGCTCCACAGGCCAGGTGCGTTGCATCTCACCTAAGTACACTGTGAGGGTGCATTGCATTTCAAAAAGCCCTTCTATGGGGTGCGATGGGCAAGAAATGACAAATGGCAATGTCATTCCGCGCGGTGGAGAGGCAATGGAAGCTTCGAGAAACTTCTCCTGTGACACTTGCCTCTCTAAATTCGACCAAGGATGAGTAAGAGATCATCAATCTCCAAGTGGAAGCAAGAACTATCAGAGGGAAGACACTAATTAAATCATAAGCTGACTCATCTCCCTTACAGATATCTATATATGGATCCCTCATCCCAGAGATCCAGAGGCTGGAATTTTGCGTATTGTAAGGAATTGTTGTTGGTTTCTTGAGACAAACATCAGATTGTTGGGTGATCTAAGCTTTGTATGAGGTGAAGGGGGGCTTCCTTGCTGAGAGGTTGATGGTGGGTCAGAACAACTGGTTGTAACTCCTCTTGGCTTTTTCTTGTTTATCAATAAAAGCTATTCAAGTTTTCCTCCACACTTTTGTGTCATTCATGTTTGCTTCATTTGTATGGTCAATTTACTTATGATCCTAGATTGTTTATGATTATAGATCCATGTCTTTGTATAGTGCTATGCTATTGTGATCTTACAGGTACTCTGTGAAGCTGGGCGTGCAAGGGAACAAGTAGCGAAAGACTATCAAAGAAGAAAGGAATCGAATCAGGAGATTAGCGCAAGACAGAGGTTGGTCTTCTTTGTTCCTCTCTATCTATACTTCATAAAGGAAAAACGAATGTAGCTTTACTTTGTTTGTTTCTAAGGCAGCTGCCACACCTTAGTGGGATAAGTAGTTCTGAGTAGACACTTTTCCCTGTAACATAGTGATTACCCCATTACTATTATAGTTGTAACCCTTATTAATATTTTTGTGCCCCTATTATCCCCATATTGTTATTATTGTGCCCCATATAATCCCTCTATTGTTATTTTTGTGGCTTTATATTATTATTGTTAGGTCGGCTGGGTTATATTGTGACTCCTTAGACTCCTATATATAGAAAGGAGGTTTTGTCATTTGAATCATCCAAGAATTGTTCATTTATGTAATGTAAAGGAGGTTTCTCCCTCAAAGAGGCTGAATTATAAGGCGTTGATCTATCTTTCCTATCTTTTTCTTGAGCTGGTTTCATAACATTTGGTATCAGAGCTTTGGATTCTAGGGTTTCGCTGCTCCAAACAGGTCATCGTGGCATTTTCTCTATAACGTTTTTTCTGTGACGTTTCAGAAGTTGCAAAAAAATCCCATTTGAGAAGAAATCATGCGGAACCTTGGGTCCGAATTTCAGAGCTTTTCGTGCTATATTTGCGGAGATATGATCTGAGGAAGTTGGTCTTTTTGCAGACTCCTGAATTACATTCCAAACAGGTGACTTGGGGAAAAGCGTCATAACTTTCTCTCTGGGGATCGAATTGAAATTTAGTAAGAAGGTATATAAAGAGGATGGACTGTAGTTTCTTTTATGCATTTTTTAGATCCGAAGGTCGAAAAAGTGACTCGTGGCATGTCGTACATGTTCGCTCTACTGAACTAGTCTATAATCAAGTCACTGTGGGAGATTTTGCATAACTCTTCCTTGGAGAATCCAATTTGGGTCAGACTTGTGGCATTGGAAAGAGGACACAGAGGGCTACTTCAGATCACAAATTTAGATCTAGATGATTGGAAAGTATAGAGACACATCAGAGGGAATATCGAGCTCCTACAAAGTGAAAAAAGGTGTGTAGATTTTCTTAAATTTTTGCTTAAGCTTGGTTTGAAAATTTATTTTGAAGGAATTCATAGGGCATAGTAGAGCATTATTATCGGTAACTGATGCCCTGAGGAAAGAAAATGCAAACACCTAGTAAGGAACCTGAAAGCTCTAGCATGACTCATGAAGAAGAGGAAGAAATGCAACATGATATATCAAAATTACAAGACCAAGTGCAACAACTGTCCCTTGCACAAAAAGGAACATAATCTAATATGGATGGTTTAAAGAAAGGTGTAGAAGCTAAGATGGATTGTTTAAAGAAAGGTGTAGAAGCTAAGATTAATGATGTGGAAGCTAAGATGGATGATTTGAAGATAGATTTGAAGACAAACATGGAAGAATTGAAGATAAATATGAATAAGTTGCTACAAGAAAGGGTCACTAATGGTGAAAGGGTAGTAAAGGAAACTCATGATGAGAACAAAAGAAATGTTAATCATGATTCCATAGACTCTAATGTTGGATCAAAGACCCACCATATTCCAAAAATCGATATGAGGAAGTTTGATGGCAAGGATCCCGCAACATGGATATTACAGATGGAGCAATTTTTCGATCTCAATAATGTGCAAAACACACAAAAGGTACGTATTGCAACTTTATATTTGGAACCAAATAAGTTTGTATGGTATCAATGGCTTTGATCTCATAAACAATTTATCACTTGGGCAATTTTTACAGAAGAATTGATAGCACATTATGAGGATACAAAAAGCAACACATTTTTTAGCCAATTGATAAGTCTCAAACAAAAGGGTTCAATAATGGAGCACATTGAGGAGTTCCAAAAATTGAACATAAGGGTAAAAGATAGTCCAAAGGAGCATAGGATTGATGTGTTCATAGGGTCTTTAAAGGATAATATCAGACATGATGTTCGCCTTTGGGAACCTGATTCATTAGAGAAGGCATTCAGGTTAGCAAGAAAAATGGAAAGCAAAATTATGGCAACCAGGAAGCATACCACTCACAACTATAAAGACGGAATTGTTGTTGCCACTAGTCTTCCACAACCTATAATTTTGACACCACAACAATTGGAAGAAAAAAGAGCAAAAGGGCTTTGTTACAGCTGTGATAGCAAATACACTAATGGTCATAAGTGTGCTGAGAAGAAATTATTCTACATAGATTGTGAAGAGGAAGAAGAAAAGGAGCAAGAAAGGTCAAAAGAAGAGGATATACTCCAGGAACAAAGCCTAGATAAAGAAGAAATGAATCCAACCATATCTTGTAATGCATTGGCGGGAATTACCACTTCTCAAACCATCAAGATAGAAGGACAAATCAAGAAGAAAAAGGTAATAGTGTTGATTGATTCAGGAAGTACCCACAATTTTATTCATTGTAAGGTAGCAAGAGAATTGAATTGCTTCTTATATCCAGCACCAGAGTGTCAAGTGATGGTTGCAAATGGAGGAACAATAAATTTCTCAGGAAAGTGACATAATATCAAGCTATCCATGGGAGAATATGTATTGACTAGCCCAATGCTTTCCATTCCAATGGGAGGTGATGATGTTGTACTAGGAGTCCAATGGCTACAATCCTTGGGTACAATAGCTTTTAATTTTCAAGAACTTTTCATGAAATTTTCTCTGGAAGGAAAGGAAGTTGAATTAAGGGGTATTGTAGGGAAACTGAGAAAGATAATCAGCTCTAACAGTATGACAAAGCTTCTAAAAAAGGAACAAAGAGGTGTAATTGCACAATTATGTTCGCTAGATGTGTCCATAGTGGAATCATCTATTTCTCCAAATCTCCAAAAAGTCTTGGACAATCATTCCAAGGTATTTGAGACTCCCAAAGGTCTCCCACCTACTCGTGATCATGATCATGCTATTCATCTGATTCCAGGAAGTGTTCCTCCAAACATCAGGCCGTACATATATCCCTATGCCCAAAAGAGTGAAATTGAACGTATGGTTGTAGAAATGCTAGAGGCTGGTATAATTCAACCAAGTCAAAGTTCTTTCTCTGCACCAGTCATATTGGTGCACAAGAAGGATGGATCATGGCGCATGTGTCTAGATTATAGGGAGCTCAACAAGCTCACTATTAAAGATAAGTTTCCCATTCCTGTCATTAATGAATTACTGGATGAATTGCATGGATCAATTTACTTCACCAAGTTGGATCTTCGTTCAAGATATCATCAAATCAGAATGAAGATTGAAGACATTTCGAAAACAACATTTAGAACTCATGAGGGTCATTATGAATTTTTGGTCATGCCTTTTGGCCTTACCAATGCACCTTCAACATTTCAAGGTTTGATGAATTCAATTTTCAAACCATTCCTTAGAAAATTTGTGTTAGTATTTTTTGATGATATACTAATCTACAGCAAGTCTTGGAAGGATCATGTTGAACATGTTGACAGGGTGCTACAACTATTGGAGGAGAAACAATTATATCCAAAAAGATCCAAATGTTTCTTTGGAGTACAAGAGGTGGAATATCTGGGTCATATTGTATCTCATGAAGGAGTTAAGGTAGACCCTAGCAAAATTAAATCCATTAAGGAATGGAAAATTCCCACATCCATAAAGCATCTGTGAGGATTTCTCAGGTTGATAGGGTATTATCACTAGTTTGTTAAGAATTATGGGAGAATAGCAACACCTCTAACAACATTATTGAAGAAAGATGCATTTTCATGGACTCCAGAAGCAACAAAGGCATTTGAACATCTTAAAGAGGCAATTGGCCAAACATCGGTCTTAGCTACACCGAACTTCACAAAAACCTTTATTATGGATTGTGTTGCTTCAGGAAATGGAATTGGTGCTGTTTTAATGCAAGATGAAAGACCCATTGCTTTTGAAAGTCATCCAATCAAGGGAAAGTTTTTACACAAAGCTATTTATGAGAAGGAAATGTTGGAAATACTCCATGCACTTAAGAAATGGCGACCCTACCTAATGCGAAGACACTTCAAGGTAAAAATGGATCATGATAGCCTTAAATACTTTTTAGAACAAAGATTATCCTCTGAAGAGCAAAAAAGTGGGTCACAAAGATGTTGGGTTATGACTTTGAAATCATGTACAAAAAAGGGAAGCAAAATGTGGTGGTAGATGCACTCTCAAGAAAGGATGAGGATGTGGAAGCATTGTTGTGCGCCATTTCTATTATCCAACCAGATTGGATAAACGAAGCAAGGGAGGAATGGAAGAATGACGAAGAAGTGTGGGCACTTATTCGAAAGTTACAACAAGATTCCAGTATGTCTGATACATTTAGCTGGAAAAATGATTCTTTATGGTACAAAGATCGCTTATACCTCTGTAAGAATTCCCAGCTAAAACAAAGATTCTTATGGAATTGCACACTTCTCCCTTAGGAGGGCACTGAGGATTTTTAAAAACTTACCACAGGGTTAAGAAGGAATTTTTTTGGGATGGCCTTAAATCAGATATTCAAAAGTTTATGGTGGAATGTTTGGTTTGCCAACAAAATAAAGTTGAAACAATTAAGACACCGGGTCTATTACAACCTTTATCCATTCCAAGCCAACGTTGGGAGGAGGTTTCAATGGATTTTATCATAGGTTTACCCAAGTCTAAGGGAAAGAGTGTCATCATGGTGGTAGTTGATAGACTTACAAAGTATGCACACTTTTGTGCATTATCACATCCATTTAAAGCTAGTAGAGTTTCTACTTCATTTATGGAAACAATTCAAAAGCTACATGGAAACCCAAAGATTATTGTAAGTGACAGAGATCCCATTTTCACTGGAAATTTTTGCATGGAATTATTTTCTTGTCTTGGTATTCAGTTAGCTCATAGCTCATCTTATCATCCTCAATCTGATGGGCAAACTGAGATAGTAAACAAATGTTTGGAAGGATATCTTCGTTGCTTTGTATCTAATAAACAGACACAATGGGTCAAATGGTTGCCTTTGGCTGAATGGTGGTATAACACTTCCTTCCATACAGCAACACAAATGACCCCATTTATGGCACTTTATGGGTATCAGCCACCATCCATCACATCATATTTAAGAGAAAATTCTAAGGTTCAAATAGTGGAACATCACATTGAACATAAACAACAAGTTCTCCAACTCTTAAAGGATAACCTTGTGTTGGCATAGAATAGAATGAAACAACAGGCAGATCAACATCGTAGCGAAAGAAGTTTTGATGTAGGTGATTGGGTATTCCTACAGCTACAACCATATAAGCAAATGTCCCTCAAGCAAGCTAAGAAGGATAATAAATTATCACCAAAGTATTATGGTCCATACAAGGTGTTGCAAAAGATTGGTATTATGGCATACAAATTGGAGCTTCCTGCAGCTTCTCGATTGCACCCAGTTTTCCATGTTTCATGTTTAAAGAAGGTTATAGGCGACAAGCTCCCAGTTCAAACAATATTGCCAGAACTTGACGAGGAAGGAAAAATTATATTGGAACTGAAAGTAGTCACAGAAACAAGAACATGACAGCTACGAAATCGATCAATTTCGGAGTATCTTATCAAGTGGAAGAACTTATCCACTGAATATTCCACATGGGAGGATGAGAATTTTATACAGAAGCATCCAGAACTTCTCAAGCGTTGGGGACAACACTTTTTTGAAGGAGAGGGGCATGTTGGGTCCCTATAATACTAGTGATTACCCCATTACTATTGTAGTTGTACCCCTTATTAATATTGTTGTGCCCCTATTATCCCCATATTGTTATTACTGTGCCCCATAGAATCCCTCTATTGTTATTTTTGTGGCTTTATATTATTATTGTTAGGTCGGCTGGGTTATATTGTGACTCCTTAGACTCCTATATATAGAAAGGAGATTTTGTCATTTGAATCATCCAAGAATTTTTCATTTATGTAATGTAAAGGAGGTTGCCCCCTCGAAGAGGCTGAATTCTAAGGCGTTGATCTATCTTTTATATCTTTTTCTTGAGTTGGTTTCATAACAGTCCCGATGAGAAGGGCTTCCGATGTATTGTTGGCATTTGGTTTCAAGGGCTCAAAGAACTAGGGGAATAGACCAAGGTCGACCGCCCACATGCTATGTAGCTCATCGAGAGAGTGAAGTGATCAGAACTCTATTTTTAATTTCAAATTGAAGAACTTTCAATGAGAGGAGCTCTGACGAGGAGAGGCAATTGGTTGCAAGGATTGAAAATAACTAAGGGAAAAACAAAATTACAAAGGGAAATATGCCCTTAATAAGATCCTAAAGGCTTTAGCACCCAAGTGTGAAGCCTACATTCATCGTACTCGGTGCCATAGAGGAAAAATGAGAAGGGATCTAAGCAAAAAGGAGCTAGGGGCATCAAAACTTTTTGATTTTGTAACGTTTTTTTTTAATATATTTATGATGGAAGAAGGCTCTGATACTGTAGGCCCTAAGAGATAAATCGATGGTCAAAGATGGTGGTTCTATAGTGTATGAGCAATAAGTAGCTAAGCACGGAGGGGGAAAATGGAATCAGAAATTTTTGTTTTCATAACGTCATTTTAAATAAAGTTATGATCTGCTTTGTCTCTGAAATTACATTATGGAAATGTTAAGAGATGTATTGGGCTTTTATAGTGTGCCACAGAGGTAATAAATGGGTGGATGGGTCGAAAACTATGTCTCAAAACTGGCAACTCTGCCACACCTAATCATGACCAACTCCAAGAGGGGAAATTAAACAGTTAGAGAAAGAAAGAGACAAGTGAATTGGTTGGCCATCGTGGAGGAATATATGGCCAGATCATCATCTTGCCACTAATTGAGACATTGGAGCCTAAGTCTACTTGAGGAAATCAAAGGAATTGGCATGGAGATATTTTGTTGTGTCCATCATGACACCTTATGTTTCTCATGTTATGTTATTTTGTAAATTTTTTTCATTTTCAAGAAGAGAATCAGATTTGTTTTGTAATCATTAGGACATTCACATGCTCAGAGAGTTGTGTTGTTTAGATGACTGTAACGTTTCAAGATATTTTGTAAGTTCTTTTTCTTTGGTTCTCCCTATTAAAAGAGGGAATAAACTCATCAAAAATTTCCCAGATTCTATTTTCAAGAATCCAAATTCTGTATTTTCAAATATTCTAAGTTCTATTTGCAGATAAAGAGGTTCCAAGTTCTAGTTCAATTGCTTTTCCCCAGGTGGTAAATGTTACACCAATTTCAAAAGTGTTGAGCATGTGATATGGACTCCATTTTTTAATAATAATGAAGAAAATCTAGTGATTCCAAGCATAGTAATGTGTAGTATGTGTTCTTCCTCTGTATGTAATTTCATATGTGTTTCTCTTCATCAGAAATTGTGTACGTTGTAGTTGTTGGATTCACTTATAAATCATGGATTTTCTTATGTTATATTGTAGCAGATAGTACCTATGAGATTATAGATTTACTATGTTATACTGTAGCAAAAGGTACCCATGAAATATTCAGCTGAAAACCTTAAAATTTGCTCCATAATTTATGCACATCATTTCCTTATTCTTTCATAATTATGCTAGGATTTATTACTTAGGATTCTAGGTTTGTCCAACCCTCTATGTTGAATTCCTTCCTTACTTTCACCCTTCCCATATTTACTACAATAAAAATATGAGTTGCATTTACTTTGTGTAGGCCACTAGACTTGAACATTTATTCTTGGGATGATCTATATTGTTTATGTGTATGCTTGAATCTACCTCTATGAAAGATAACTGAACCAAATTTAAAATTGTTTTTTCATTTATCTCTTGAGCAGTAATGAATCATCTTCAAGAGAGAATAAGATGTCCTACGCACTGACCTCTCCTTAGCCCATGAGTTAACATGGATTTGGGGACTAAGGAGGAGAAGCTTCTTGTGTATAATTTAAACTCAAAACCAATACACTTCATTATTTACCTACCTAGCTACGTAGAATATTTACTAGTTTGTTAGTGCAGACATTGGAGTTGTGTTTGGGAAATCTATGGCAAAGGACATGCCCATATTATCCTTAATCTCATGGTACATTTTGAGAAATTCAACATACTAGCCAGGGACATGAAGAAGTGAGAAAGAGGAAGGAGTGTTTTAATGATGTTGCATGTCACTAACATACAGGGGGTCTCCTCGATGTGAAGCCTGAACTAGACCTCACACAATTTGGAGTAGGAACCGCATCCATTTATATGGTTCAACCACCATTGCGAGTGATTTAGAGGTATGCCTTGGGTGCAACACATACACAGGAGATCGTGAACACAACGTTATGGTAGAAAGGACATAAATTTTGTGTGATACTAAGTGTAGATTGTAAATGGAGCTTCCACAAACAATAAAGAGATGAGTATTTAGCATGGGATTAATAGTACTATCCTAGTAGAGATGTGTGAGAAAAGGAGAAAGACTTGTTGATTAACCTTAAAATTAGTTGACAATATAAGCAATAAGCATGAAATCATAAACAACACTATTATAGACATATTTGGGCACTACAACCCCAAACTCATATGTCCATAAACCAAGGGCTCCTTAGTCCCTAAAAGCGTTGTTTCATACCCTAAAGGATCATGGTCAACTGATTACATCATTTCCTAGAAATTCCACCTAGAAAACTACTCAGAACTGGCCAAAACTGGACCATATTGACTGCTCCATGGTCAAGGTGTGATGCATACTAGCTACTACACTAGCTAGGTGCGGTGCATACTGAAAGAGCCTTCTGTGGGGTGCAATGAGCGAGAATAGGCAAATGGCAGAGACAGTTTGCTAAGTGGATGATCATGGAATCTTCCAGAAACTTCTCCTGTGACACTTGCCTCTTTGAATTCGCCCAGGGATGAGAAAGAGATCAATGAAATCTCCAAGTGGAACCAAGAACTATCAGTGGAATGACACTAATCAAAAATCCAGAGCTGACTCACACCCTTGCAAGACATCTATAAATGGATCCCTCATTTGAGAGATATCGAGGCTGGAATTTTGTAATTTGTAAGGAAGTGTTGTTGGTTTATCTGTGAGAAAATACATTGTATTGTTGGGTGATCTTGACTTTCATGAGGTGAAGAAGGCTTCTATGCTGGGAGGATGATGCTGGATCAGACAACTGGGTTGTAATCCTCTCTTCTACTATTAATAAAGTTCTTTGAGTTTTCCTCCATATAATCTTGTATTTGTGAATCTTATTGTTTATGAATGCAATTGTATGGTCAATGTGTTTCTGATTCTACATTGTTTATGATGTTTTAGATAGAGATTCTTTGATGGTTTTCTGTTACTTTGACTCTACAGGTACTCTTTGAAGTAGGGAAAGTAAGAGAGAAGTGGAAAATTATATCAAGGGAAAGAGAAATCAAGCAAGGATCCAAGCAGAAGATCTAGGTTGGTCCACTTTTCTTCCCTCTTTTCTATCACACTTAAAGGAAATCTCGAATTTCTTTGATTGTTTGTTTCTAAGGTAGCTACCCATCTTAGTGAGACTAGCAGTTCAAATTGATGCTAGTTTTCCCTGAAACAAAATGGTGACTCTGCTGGGGAATGAATAGTTTGTTTTGTTTGTTTACTTTTTGCTTTATAAACTACAGATAGAGCCTGAAGTTAGCTAACTAGCCTTAAAACCGCCTTTGCTATGCAATTGCGAAGTAGATGAATGCTACTTCAGTCAATCTCCAGGTTGGTCTATGAACTGAACATCTGACTTACAAGAATTCTAAATGCGCTTTTGGTAGCTCAGTAACCTCATAAGACCATACCCCTATACTTTGTTTTTACTGTCCATCATAACTCAGCCTAAATCACTGAACTTAGCTGCAAATTTTGAGCAAAAACCAAACTTAGTTTCGCTCCTTGGTCCTTGCACTGTCTGTAACTGGGTAGCATATATGCATCGCACCTCCCATGTGTTGCAAGTGAGATGCATCCCTATTTCCCTGTGCTGCAGATGCAATGATTGAGTGACACTGTTTCTCTCTTTGAAAGTTGGTTTTTTCCTCCTGATTTTATGCTTTATTCAGTATTTTTGCTGTTCATGATCAGTATCTCATTGCTAAAGCCTCCTTCCTTTACATTATTTAGCCTCCATTGATTAGGATTTGTAAATTTTTTTATGTGTTTGTCCATCATTTACTGTCCTCCTTTGTCGAAAGTAACTTAAGCGAACTGTTGTTTTTTGATGCAAAAAGTGTTGTAACTATCATTTTGAGTAAAAAAGAAGAGTTTCGTAAACTCTTCCTCCTGTAGATAGTCGATTGTACTTTTGTCATTGTATTTGATGTGGATTATTAGTATTTGAAGTGTCAAAATTAGTTTTCAATTCGAAACCAAAAAGTGTCGTTTTAGTCTTCCTTTCATTTTGAAAAGAAATTGTTAAAGATGCCGCTTTGAAGAAAGTAGTTCAGATCTGTACTTAGTTTTCCTTCTTGGCATTCTCACATTAAGGAAACGAAAAAAAATACATGCATTTGCATTTGCATTTAGATTGTGTGCGAAAGATGATTTAGGAAAAGTGAATCTAGGGTGTGCTCTTTGCTCTATGTTGAAAGAATCGTACTCTTCTTTCCTTAGTAGCTAGGATTTTCATTGCTAAAACAAAATAAATGACTATTTATCATTTTAGATTGCATATTTAGGAATTTTACATTTAGATCACATGGTGAACCTTGAAAGACAAACTTCTAAGCAAGATCAACTCTAAAATAAATCTCAATGAACATAAAAATGCTTTGGAACCTAATGCAACAGATCTAGAAGTCTAGGATATGTGTTCCAGCATCGTAAAACCTGGTAACTATCATTTTCATCAAAGGTTGGGTAACTCCTTCTCTTTGATATGACAAGTGCTAGTACGGACTTGTGCTCCCTGTACTGTCGAGTATATATTGGGAGACCACAATAGGTTGATACCCTTTATCCTTAGGAAGTCGTGTCTACTGCCATATCGATCGCAATGCACTAAATACAGTATTCAAGAAGATTGACTGCCGTACATAAGTCCCTGGTAATTTCTCTATCATTTATAACCAAGGTGTATTTTGCAGTTTTGAGATTAGTTTGGTAATCCCTCTGTCTAGATTTCTAGAGTAGTCACTTTCGTTCCTTTTTGACTCCTTAAAAGAAAAGGTTCATCTGAGCACTTGTCACTTTAGGCTCATTAAAAATCAAAGGCGACTAGAGTCATCTTTAGCTTTTTCTCGACTCTTAAAAATTGAAAAAGAAAAGTTTTGTCAAAGAATCATTAAAATTTATTTAAATATGGAACATATTTTTCCCTTAATTTTGAGTTGATCAAGTAATCCACAATCGTGGAAGAAATTCAATCAAAACCCCATCGTTCACAGAGACTAGCAAGTCAACCATCTTTGACTCTGGAGACGAAACCATTCCGGGAAAAACGGTCTCGTTTAACTGAGTCCAATTCACCTGATTTATTTGAAACTTGTGTTTCAACATCGTCAGAGACTACAATTACTCCGATCATTTCTGGTACATCTGCCTTTACAGAAGAAGCTCTGCGATTACAAGATGACATTAGAACTAATCCTAGTGTAACAGTAGACACTTCTATACCTAATACAACTCCATCTAGGGTTGAACCAAAGACTGAAGTTCACTTACCTGAACATCTGGAAGTTGAGTCCCAGAATTCAGAAGGTGTCACCCCTCCAGTATCTATTACTGCAGAAGCTATACCTTCTTCTGCTCCAGAAATATTTTATGGACCTGACGGTCTACCTCTTCCAATTGGACTGATTGCCATGAAAGAGATAGTAGAGGATCTTCCATCTAGTACTCCATTGCATTTTGGAACTGGGATCCACTTATATCCTTCTATTTCTGAAGTTAGTTCTCTTAATAATCATTCATCATAAGTTCCTATCGAATCGCTAGGAAATCTTTTGGATAGACAAAATATGTCTGAGCAACCATCAACATCTAGGACTATGTCAACTGATGCAGCTACAGCGGACCTTCCAGCTGCCATTCCTACAATGTTTGTTGGTATACCATCTGTCCCGGCTAGTTATTGTATAAATTTTGAATAATTTAACACATATCCAACAGAGATTATCCTGATCATGTACTATTGTGGAATACATACACAATACATAAGCTCCTCTACATTGACCATCAATATAGCAGCATCAATAACAATAAAACATCAAGAGCATTCAGACATTAACACAGTATGTAACTCGGGGAAAGCATCTCGCTAAAAACCCCACACTATCTGTATATTAATGATTGAGACCATGTAACATTACAAAGTACAATGCTTATCACAAGAAATCCAGTACCAGCTCCACCTATTACACACAATACAGCTAAGATCTGATCTCCAAATCTATTCCACTGCTTGCCTGCCTCCACTGCTCAATACCTGCTCAAGAATGAATGAGAATGGTCTACCAAACTCGTATTTCACCTCCAAAGAATCACTCACAATGTGTAAGACGTGAGCAGAAGCTACAAACTGGGCAAATACATGAGCAAACTCATTGGCATACTCAATCCCTTGATTGTGCAAGATCTGATGCACAACTATAGTCACAACTGATAGCAATCTGATTCTCTAACACCTGTCCCTGCTGAACTGAACATGCACTGACATGCAACTGAGTTAACTGATGTATTCTGTAGTTTTATTATGAGTTAATAATTAGTTTAAAAACTCATCATTAGTCTATTTGAAGTTAGACTAACTACAACTAGTTTAACCAAGTCAAACTGAACACAACTCCATCAACTCCACAATCAACTCCACCAAACTCAACTGATTGAGTTCTAACTGAAGTCATGCATGCAACAACTCAACTGACTCATAAGAAAAGCGTACTTCCTTCTGACAGCTGCATGGGCCACATATGTAGCTCAAACTAAAGTGCTCCAAGAGAAAAGATCAAGTTTATAGTCCAAATATTATTATGAGACAATAATATTTGACTTTTCTATTTTTGACAGCGAGTCGAAAAATAGACTTTGATCACCCACACTGTGGTCACCCACACTTTGGTCACCCACATTGTGATCACTCACACTGTGATCACTCACACTGTGATCACTCACACTGTGGTCACCCACACTGTGATCAAAAATAGAACTTTCGCCATAATTTGCCTGCGGGCCCACTTAGTGAAGGCGACTCTTTTCACTAAGCTCCATTATCTTGTTGCAATCTCAACACTCCCTTTCGAAAAGATATGGATTATCAGCAACCCCTATCCTACCTCGGTGGTACTCGAATTTGCTCCTGGTGAGAGCCTTCATCAGAATATCAGCATCCTGATCCTCCGTTGGAATGTATGAAAGCAACATGATCCTCCGCTGCACACAATCTCTGATATGATTGTACATGATGTCAATATGCTTAGATCTATCATGAAATAGAGGATTAGCCAAGAGTTTAATGCAACTCTGGATATCACAGTAAATCACAGTAGGATCTAAATGAGAACCGAACAAACCAACCAGGATCTTCCTCATCCATATAGCCTCGAATGCAGCCAAACTTGCTGCCATATACTCGGCCTCCTCTGAACTGAGTGTCGCGGATCTCTGCTTCCCGTTGTACCAAGAAACTGTTGTCGATCTAATACTGAAGACCCCTCCTGATGTGCTCTTTCTATCCGTTAGGATCCTTGCCCAATCTACATCCGCGAAGCCACATAGCTTCACCTCATCCTCTTGTTTGTACCACAAACCATATCCCGATGTGCCTCTCAAGTAGCGCAATACATCCTTGCCCGCCTTCCAGAAGAGCTTGGTAGGCTTAACCATAGCTTGTGAAAGCTGGTTAACTACATAGCATATATCAGGTCGTCTATTGACCAAATACATCAGCGACCCCACCAACTGTCGATAAACAGTGGCATCCACTTCTTCTCCCGAAGTGGCATCCTCCTTCCTCCAACCTCCAGGAAGAGGAGTATCAACAGGCTTGCAGCCATGCATGTTGAACTTCTCCAGTATCTCCCGAGCATACTTGCCCTGAGAAACAAATAGTCCACCACTGCGCTGCCATATTTCCAATCCTAGGAAATAGTGAAGGAGGCCCAAGTCCTTCATCTCAAACTCTGTAGCAAGATCCTTCTTGCATGACAGTATCAACAGCTCATCGCCCGTTAGAATCAAATCATCAACATACAGTACAATGATAAGCAACTTACCCTCCACCACAATTTGGTATAGGTTAGGATCCGCCTCGCTCTTGGAGAATCCAAGTCCTCTGAAATAGTTGTCTATCCGTGTGTACCAAGCACGTGGTGCTTGCTTCAACCCATACATTGCTCTCTTGAGCCTGCACACATGCGACTCACTGTTGAATACCTCAAGGCCTTCAGGCTGCTCAATGTACACCACCTCCTTAATGACTCCACTGAGAAACGTAGTCTTCACATCCATCTGATGAATGTGCCATCCCATCTGCACTGAGAAAGCAAGAATCGTCCGTATGGAAGAATACCTTGCGACAGGTGCAAAGGTCTCCTCATAATCGATCCCCTCTATCTGTGAAAAGCCTCGGGCAACAAATCTTTCCTTGTACTTCTCCATACTCCCGTCAGCTGCCTGCTTGACCTTGTAGATCCATCTCGAACCCACCACTGATTTCCCTTCCGGTCTAGGAACAATCTCCCATGCACTGTTTCTGACAATAGAATCATACTCTTCCACCATGGCGTCTACCCATGCGAGATCCTCCACAGCTTCCTCGAAAGAGGATGGCTCAGTCACAAAACACTTGCTCATCAGAGCCATGTATCCAGTTTACCGATCAGGTGACTGTCTTTGCCAGCGTTGGGCTGTAGGTGGTCCTACAACTTTCTATGCATCTTGAGCCAGTCGCTCAGTTTCTGTGAAGCGCTTTCGCCCTCTAATGGTTGGCGCTCCATGAGTGGTCTCTTCCACTCCATGAACCTCGTCCAGTGGCTGATCCACGTCCTGAAGCTCATCCTTAGGAACTAATAGCTCCTCATCTGCATGCAAGCATAGCTCCCTCTCAAGCAAACACTTCATGGCTTTCTCATCCTGAAATTTTATATCCCGTTGCACAACAGTTTTACCACTGTCTGGCAAATACACACGATAGTTGTGGGGCGCATAAGTGTACCCCACAAATATCTCAACCTCTGTGGTTGGCTCCAACTTCTTCTTGGAATCCTTCGCCACATGCATGTAAACGTTAGCACCAAAAATCCTCAAATGAGAAAGATCAGGCTTCTTACCAGAATAAGTCTCCTTAGGTGTACTCATGCCAAGTATACTATGAGGACAATGGTTCTGCACATAAATTGTTGTATTGTATGCTTCCGCCCACAAGTGAAGGGGTAGGCCCTGATCATGCAACATTGCCCGTGCAACACCCACAATAGTTCTGTTCTTCCACTCAGCTACCCCGTTCTGTTGTGGGTTATGGGGAGCTATGAGCTCTCTACGAATCCCTTCTACCTTGCAGAAATCCTTGAACTCATCCGAGATGTATTCACCACCATTATCGCTCCTAAGAGCCTTCACCTTCTTCCCCGACTCCTTCTCGACCAGTGCTTTGAATTCATAGAACTTTGAATATGTCTCGCTCTTCTTCTGCATGAAGAAGTTCCAGCACTTACGAGAGAAATCATCAACAAAAATCACATAATACCTATGTTTTGCTGTCGAAGCAACTGAGAAAGGTCCACACACGTCTGTGTGAATTTTCTCAAGGATCGTTGTGGCGCGACTATCCTTCTCGTGAAAGGTGGATTTCACAAACTTCCCCAAAGTACACCCCTTGCACTGATCTGACTGCGCATGTGTGCCTTTAGGAAGCCCTGTAGTGATCTGCTGCAGTATCTTCAAGGCTCCATGGTGAAGGTGACCCAATCTCCTGTGCCACAACTCGCCATCATCCCGGCTCACCAATCCTTCTGCCTTACCTGCCATTGCTGTGCATCCATCTACATGCAACTGATAAAGGTTCCTCACTCGAACCCCTATCTTCCGGGTCTCACCAGTTGTCTTGCTGCGCAGGAAAGCCTTTCCCTCGCTGAAAACAATATCATACCCCTTGTCTTCTAACATCGCCACTGAGATGAGATTCTTTGTCAATCCTGGAACATGCATGAATTCCTTCAATACGAAGGGTTTACCAGACTCCCTCTCAAAGGAAATGGTACCGATACCAGTCACACTGTATCTACCATCATCGCCCATCTCGATGTGCACTCCAAGATCTTTGGTCCTCCAGATCAGAGAACAAATCTCTATCTCCCGTCATGTGAAAAGACGCACCACTGTCCAAGAACCACACTGATCCCATCACACTTGAAACCAAGCATGCGATCAATGAAAAATCAAGCTCAAACTGTGAGGCTAGAGCCTCTCCTGCTGAAGATCCAGCAGCCTGCTTGTTCTTCTTCTTCTGCGGAAAATTAGTGGCATAGTGTCCGTGCTGGTGACAGTGAAAACACTTCACCTTAGACATATACTGCTTCTTGCCTTTCGCACCAGACTGAGAAGCTTTCTTGCTCTTCCCTTTCTTTGCTTTGGCAGCGAAAGCACAATTCTCTTCATTAGCTCCCTTTGACGAAGATCCGTCCCTGGTACTCCGCCTGATCTCCTCCTGCACAAGATCTGACCATAGCCTTTCCCATCCTGGTAATTTCTCCCGACCATTGACAGAGTCCTGATAGGAATGCCAACTCTTTGGAAGACCAAGGAGAGCCAAGCTCACCAAGTCCTCATGATCGACAGTAACCCCCACACTTCCCAGCTCATCTCGACATTGAGTGAACTTCGTGAGATACTTGGGAATACTGTCACCCTTCTCGCATTTGATGTTTCTGAGTTTATCTTTAAGCGCCAGCTTCCTCTGATAGCTCTTGCTTTGGAATAATTCTGTTAATGATTTCCACATCAAATATGGAGTAGCCTTTCCATGGAGGCTGGACACAATGTGATCCTTCATGCGCTCCAACAGAATCCTTCGACATTTTGTGGTCTTCTTTTGCCAAAATTCCGCCTCAGCAGCATCAGTAGGCTTTGGGATATCCGTATCTATGAACTCCTTCAGCCCATTATCATACAATACTGCCTCCATCCTGTCCTTCCATGCAATATACTTTGAGCTGCCCTCAAGAGCATACTCCAACCGCAATCCGTTGAGAGACATTGCTGCATTGTCACCAAGAAAACACTGCTGAAAATTCGAATTCCACCAGCAACCAACTCAACCGCCTCGGATCTAAGATTCGTGAGAACACAATATTTCTCGTACAGAGATTTACTATATGGGCATTCACTGGATATCTCACCTTCCAAAGGAAGGATGAATCCAGAGGCTACCTGGCCCGATTACAGACTCTGCCTGAAGAAATAGAATGTAAATACTTCCTGAATAGTAGATCTGATGATCAACAGCTCTGGTACCATGTAGAAATTTTGAATAATTTAACACATATCCAACAGAGATTATCCTGATCATGTACTATTGCGGAATACATACACAATACATAAGCTCCTCTATGTTGATCATCAATACAGCAGCATCAATAACATTAAAACATCAAGAGCATTCACACATTAACACAGTATGTAACCTGGGGAAAGCATCTCACTTAAAAGCCCACACTATCTGTATATTAATGATTGAGACCATGTAACATTACAAAGTACAATGCTTATCACAAGCAATCCAATACCAGCTCCACCTGTTACACAAAATACAGCTAAGATCTGATCTCCAAATATATTCCACTGCTTGCCTGCCTCCACTGCTCAATACCTGCTCAAGAATGAATGAGAATGGTCTACCAAACTCGTATTTCACCTCCAAAGAATCACTCACAATGTGTAAGACATGAGCAGAAGCTACAAACTGGGCAAATACATGAGAAAACTCATTGGCATACTCAATCCCTTGATTGTGCAAGATCTGATGCACAACTATAGTCACAACTGATAGCAATCTGATTCTCTAACACCTGTCCCTGCTGAACTGAACATGCACTGACATGCAACTAAGTTAACTGATGTATTCTATAGTTGTATTATGAGTTAATAATTAGTTTAACAATTCATCATTATTATATTTGCAATTAGAATAACTACAAATAGTTTAACCAATTCAAACTGAACACAACTCCATCAACGCCACAATCAACTCCACCAAACTCAACTGATTGAGTTCTAATTGAAGTCATGCATGCAGCAACTCAACTGATTCATAAGAAAAGTGTACTTCCTTCTGACAGCTGCATGGGCCACATCTGTAGCTCAAACTGAAGTGCTCCAAGAGAATAAGATCAGGTTTATAGTCCAAATATTATTATGAGACAATAATATTTGACTTTTCTATGTTTGACAGCCAGTCTAAAAATAGACTTTGATCACCCACACTGTGGTCACCCACACTTTAGTCACCCACATTGTGATCACTCACACTGCGATCACTCACACTGTGGTCACCCACACTGTGATCAAAAATAGAACTTGCGCCATAATTTGCCTGCGGGCCCACTTAGTGAAGGCGACTCTTTTCACTAAGCTCCATCATCTTGTTGCAATCTCAACAGTTATCAACCAATAGCTGGAGTCCAATTTGGGACTGCTTCGATGACATGGTCTGTTCCTATTTCTTCATCTGGATTCTCATCTAGTATTTCTCATGTCGAAACTCAACAAATTGGTCGTGTATGTCAGTATCAATTTGGGTAGTCCAGTATTCAAAGACCAGTCTATCCTTTAAGCCCTGGATTGCCACCATATGGGGGGCAGTATGCCTTTTCATTGTTCCCTCTTGGGGAGAAACCATATGAGAGTTTACAAAAAATTTAGGTCGAACTAGAATTACATCTAGTGGTTGGGTACCAATACTGCCTCAACAACCAAGGGTTGTATATTCAATGTAACCAGTCAAACCTGTGTCTCGAATATTCCCACTACACCTTCTATTGTGACTGTATCGCAGATACAAGCACTACCTGTTGTGTGTCAACCTCAAGTCTCTCAAGTTGCAATACAACAGACTCTTGTCTCTACAACTCAATTACAACCTCAGGTTAGTGCCTCCTTACCTGGAACGACTCAGGCTCAAATAGGTACCGTCACTCCGCATGTTGGTCAATCATCGAGTATTGGGCAACAGCAAATGGTCCAACAACCATGGCTGGTACAATATCAACAACCGCAATTCCAGCAAACATACCGAGGCCCTAAGCAACAAGGCTTTGTAGGTAATGGGCAACCCCATTTTCAAAATGGTTATCAACATCCATACTATAATAATTATGCCCATCAACCTTATCAAAGTTATCAGCATCAAATACATTATGCTGGTATGGAAAGACCTACTGCTCAGGCGATTCCATCTTATCCTCGGTATGCTTCGCCAAACTTGAATCAACAGTTTCCTTTTGTAGCAACTCTAGAATTACTAGATCTGAACTGGCTGACGAATGATCCAATTGCTTATACCCCTTGGTGGCTAGCGATTCCTCATAAAATTCCCTATGGATTATTAGCAACCCCTATCCTGCCTCGGTGGTACTCGAATTTTCTCCTGGTGAGAGCCTTCGTCAGAATATCAGCATCCT
Source organism: Pinus tabuliformis (assembly GCA_031772625.1). NCBI lineage: Eukaryota > Viridiplantae > Streptophyta > Pinopsida > Pinales > Pinaceae > Pinus > Pinus tabuliformis. The sequence continues at coordinate 1,928,227,442 of CM062817.1, read as the reverse complement.
GATCCTCCGGTCGAATGTATGAAAGCAACATGATCCTCTGTTGCACACAATCTCTGATATGATGGTACCTTATGTCAATATGCTTAGATCTATCATGAAATACAAAATTAGCCGAGAGTTTAATGCAACTCTGGTTATCACAGTAAATCACAGTAGGATCCAAATGAGAACCGAACAAACCAACCAGGATCTTCCTCATCCATATAGCCTCGCATGCAGCCAAACTTGCTGCCATATACTCGGCCTCCGCTGAACTGAGTGCCGTGGATCTCTGCTTCCTGCTGTACCAAGAAACTGTTGTCGATCCAATACTAAAAACCCCTCCTGATGTGCTCTTTCTGTCCTTTGGGCTCCCTGCCCAATCTACATCCGTCAAGCCACATAGCTTCACCTCATCCTTCTGTTTGTACCACAAACCATATCCCGATGTGCCTCTCAAATAGCGCAATACATGCTTGCCCGCCTTCCAGAAGAGCTTGGTAGGCTTAACCATAGCTTGTGAAAGCTAGTTAACTACATAGCATATATCAGGTCGTGTATTGACCAAATACATCAGCGACCCCACCAACTGTCAATAAACAGTGGCATCCACTTCTTCTCCCGAAGTGGCATCCTCCTTCCTCCAACCTCCAGGAAGAGGAGTATCAACAGGCTTGCAGCCATGCATGTTGAACTTCTCCAGTATCTCCCGAGCATACTTGCCCTAAGAAACAAACAGTCCACCACTGCGCTGCCATATTTCCAATCCTAGGAAATAGTGAAGGAGGCCCAAGTCCTTCATCTCAAACTCTGTAGCAAGATCCTTCTTGCATGACAGTATCAACAGCTCATCACCCGTTAGAATCAAATCATCAACATACAGTACAATGATAAGCAACTTACCCTCCACCACAATCTCGTATAGGTTAGGATCCGCCTCGCTCTTGGAGAATCCAAGTCCTGTGAAATAGCTGTCTATCCGTGTGTACCAAGCACGTGGTGCTTGCTTCAACCCATACAACACTCTCTTGAGCCTGCACACATTCGACTCGCTGCTGAAGACCTCAAAGCCTTCGGGCTGCTCAATGTACACCTCCTCCTCAATGACTCCATTGAGGAACGCAGTCTTCACATCCATCTGATGAATGTGCCATCCAATCTACGCTGAGAGAGAAAGAATCGTCCGTATGGAAGAATACCTTGCGACAGGTGCAAAGGTCTCCTCATAATCGATCCCCTCTATCTGTGAAAAGCCTCAGGCAACAAATATTTCCTTGTACTTCTCCACACTCCCATCAGCTGCCTGCTTGACCTTGTAGATCCATCTCGAACCCACCACTGATTTCCCTTCCGGTCTAGGAACAATCTCCCATGCACTGTTTCTGACAATAGAATCATACTCTTCCACCATGGCGTCTACCCATGAGGGATCCTCCACAGCTTCCTCGAAAGAGGATGGCTCAGTCACAACACACTTGCTCATTAGAGCCATGTATCCAGTGTACCGATCAGGTGACTGTCTCTGCCTGCGTTGGGCTGTAGGTGGTCCTACAACTTTCTCTGCATCTTGAGCCTGTCGGTCAGCTTCTGTCAAGCGCTTTCGCCCTCTGATGGTTGGCGCTGCATGATTGGTCTCTTCCACTCCATGAACCTCGTCCTGAAGCTCATCCTTAGGAACTAATAGCTCCTCATTTGCATGCAAGTGTAGCTCCCTCTCAAGCGAACACTTCATGGCTTTCTCCTCCTGAAATTTTATATCCCGCCGCACAACAGTTTTACCACTGTCTGGCAAATACACACGATAGTTGTGGAGCGTATCAGTGTACCACACAAATATTCCAACCTCTGCGGTTGGCTCCAACTTCTTCCTGGCATCCTTCGTCACATGCATGTAAACGTTAGCACCAAAAATCCTCAAATGAGAAAGATCAGGCTTCTTACCAGAATAAGTCTCCTCAGGTGTACTCATGCCAAGTATCCTATGAGGACAACGGTTCTGCACATAACCTGTTGTATTGCATGCTTCCAACCACAAGTGAAGGGGTAGGCCCTGATCATGCAACATTGCCCGTGCAGCACCCATAATAGTTCTGCTCTTCCACTCAGCTACCCCGTTCTGTTGTGGGTTATGGGGAGCTATGAGCTCTCTACGAATCCCTTCTACCTTGCAGAAATCCTTGAACTCGTCCGAGATGTATTCACCACCATTATCGCTCCTAAGAGCCTTCACCTTCTTCCCCGACTCCTTCTTGACCATTGCTTTGAATTCATAAAACTTTGAATATGTTTCGCTCTTTTTCAGCATGAAGAAGATCCAGCACCTATGAGAGAAATCATCAACAAAAATCACATAATCCTGTGTTTTGCTGTCGAAGCAACTGAGAAAGGTCCACACACGTCTGTGTGAATTCTCTCAAGGATCGTCCTGGCGCAACTATCCTTCTCGTGAAAGGTGGCCTTCACAACCTTCCCCAAAGTACACCCCTTGCACTGATCTGACTGCGCAAGTGTGCCTTTAGGAAGCCCTGTAGTGATCTGTTGTAGTATCTTCAAGGCTCCATGGTGAAGGTGACCCAATCTCCTGTGCCAAAACTCACCATCATCCCGGCTCACCAATCCTTCTACCTTGCCCGCCATTGCTACACGTCCATCTACATGCAACTTGGTGAGCTCCAGTACTGTAGCAATAATGCTACAACTCCTGGGGCTTCCTTCTCTAATTTTATCAACCCGGTAGTTCGTAACAAACTTGGAAGCGACGGTGTTGTATGCACAAGTACTAGCTCTTGTCGCAACTGTCACTTGGTCAGCTGCCACAAGTCCGCTAGGGCTCAATCCAACTTCTATATGTTCTCAGAAGAAGCTTTCTAAATGATGGACGAAGGCTATCTCAAAGGAAATTAACCTACTTTGCAAGAATGAACTGAAAGCCAACCAAACATGGAAACCCTAGTAAACCCTAATCTGACTAGCTTAATCTCTATGATGCAATGGTGGGAATGCAACTTCTAGAAATGATGCCATTACTTCTAGTGAGATGAGATGCATGAATTTAAACTACTTCTATTGAAGAGAACAAGTGTTTGTATTTTTGCTCAAGTGGGTGGAGTTATTGTGATTGTGCTTCTTACTGGGTCTTGACTGTGCAGGTGTAGTTCAAAGGGAGGAAGGCCTGGGAAAGGTTAGGAGGACTCTGAGAGGTTACACGGGATCCCTCACATCATTCCATAGAAGTCCACAACGTTCAGGTGCTTGGCAACCGTGTTTGCAGGCTTCTACAGGATGTCTGCAAGGGATCCTACAGGAAGTCTGGGATTTCTACAGGAAGTCTGCTAACTTCTACAGGATGTTCTACAGTCGGAGTTTTGGGTGATGGAGGAGTGAAGGAGTTGTATGGATGGATGGGTAAGATGAAAGAGGAGCTTGAGATGGCCTATGGACAGAGAGATGAGGTGGAGAGAGAGTGGATAGAGCTGGTTGGTCAATAGAAGGGTAGAGTAGTGGAAGGTCAAAAAGATTGAGCAACGTGGAAAGTAGAAGGGTTGGAAGGCAAACGAGCTGAATAGAGGATGCGTAAGTGGCTTAGGCAAGGTTTAGAAGAATAAGAACACGATGAAGAGGTGTTGTGCAGTGTAAATGAAACAAATCACCCTTATCTTGCATGGAAACGAAAATTCACCAACCTATTCTAACTGTTTTATTAGAAATCAAAGAACAGCAATGTAAGTTGAAGGGAATTCGTGCATGATGCTGAACCAAAGAGTCATTACTCAAGATATAATCGCATGGACAATTCTTCAATCAAAAACATTACATCAATACTTGCATGCATATGTTAAAACAATGTTTTTGGCAGTTGGCACGGTCTACACTTCCGGTCCGCAAACAGAGGTGAAAGTGAGCATGCATTCAACCTTTTTCTGAACTCAACATAACTTCAATCTCCCTATGCTAATGCTGAACTACTGAAACAATTGCATTCATGAAACTAACCTACATAACCAAACCGAAACAGTCAACTCAGCAAACTGTGTTTTTCAAGTGCATGTAAAGGAAAGAAATGCAATGATAAAAGAAAGACAAGTAACAATACAAGGAAAAGGAGGTCTATTGCTCTCAGGTTGGGCCCTAACCTGAGAGCTATAGCTCCCCTAAGAACTCAGAATCGAATCCAAATCTGCCTGCCTTTTATTAAAAGATCATAATCATGAGTCTAACAACATGCCAAAATTGGCTTACAAAGAGCAAAAACAGAGTTATAGCTCGTAATCCAAAATCTACAACAAAAGTTCAAGAGTCTCATCGAAGGCTACAGCCTCAATATTTATACATGATGAGGGCCAAGCTAGCCTCCTCAATTAGTGGAGCTTGGCTGTCCAACTGAAAGTAAACTGCTGTTCCTATAGAATCCGTTGGCTGCCTTCTAGCTCGGTGGTGATAGCTATTGGAGCTCGGAGTTGGGGTGGAGATCACGAGGGAGGTCATTGAAGGCTGTGGACAACCTCCCTATAAACCCGTAATGCCACCTTGGCTGTCTCCTTGTCTCCATTTGCATGGTCTTTGCTCCATTTAATGCCAAAAAACCTGAAATCATCATGTATTAGCCACATAGGCATAATGACTACCCTTCTTCCTACAAATAACACGAATATACTAAGAAATGATGCATAAGTGATAAAAAATGAAGGGTTGAGCAAGGTAAGTAGGCCAAATGAGCCCGAATTGGTACCAAAATTTGGGGCTCATCACAACTGATAAAGGTTCCTCACTCGAACCCCTATCTTCCAGGTCTCACCAGTTGTCTTGCTGCACAGGAAAGCCTTTCCCTCGCTGAAAACAACATCATACCCCTTGTCTTCTAACATCGCCACTGAGATTAGGTTCTTCGTCAATCCTGGAACATGCATGACTTCCTTCAATACGAAGGGTTTAACAGACTCCCTCTCAAAGGAAATGGTACTGATATCGGTCGCACTGTATCTACCATCATCGCCCATCTCGATGTGCACTCCAAGATCTTTGTCCTCCAGATCAGAGAACAAATCTCTATCTCCCGTCATGTGAAAAGACGCACCACTGTCCAAGAACCACACTGATCCCATCACACTTGAAACCAAGCATGCGATCAATGAAAAATCAAGCTCAAACTGTGAGGCTATAGCCTCTCCTGCTGAAGATCCAGCAACCTGCTTGTTCTTCTTCTTCTGCGGACAATTAGTGGCATAGTGTCCGTGCTGGTGACAGTGAAAACACTTGACCTTGGACATATCCTGCTTCTTGCCTTTCGCACCAAACTGAGAAGCTTTCTTGATCTTCCCTTTCTTTTCTTTGGAAGCCAAAGCACAATTCTCTTCATCAACTCCCTTTGACGAAGATCCGTCCCTGGTACTCTGCCTGATCTCCTCCTGCACAAGATCTGACCATAGTCTTTCCCATCCTGGCAATTTCTCCCGACCATTGACAGAGTCCTGATAGGAATGCCAACTCTTCGGAAGACCAAGGAGAGCCAAGCTCACCAAGTCCTCATCATCGACAGTAACCCCCACACTTCCCAGCTCATCTCGACATTGAGTGATCTTCGTGAGATACTTGGGAATACTGTCACCCTTCTCGCATTTGATGTTTCTGAGTTTATCTTTGAGCGCCATCTTCCTCTGATCGCTCTTGCTTTGGAATAATTATGTTAATGATTTCCACATCAAATATGGATTAGCCTTTCCATGGAGGCTGGACACAATGTGATCCTTCGCGCCCTCCAACACAATCCTTCGACATTTTGCGGTCTTCCTTTGCTAAACTTCCGCCTCAGCAGCATCAGTAGGCTTTGGGATATCCGTATCTTTGAACTCCTTCAGCCCGTTATCGTCCAATACTGCCTCCATCCTGTCCTTCCATGCAATATAGTTTGAGCTACCCTCAAGAGCATACTCCAATCGCAATCCGTTGAAAGACATTGCTGCGTTGTCACCAAGAAAACACTGCTGCAAATTCGAATTCCACCAGCAACCAACTCAACCGCCTCGGATCTAAGATTCGTGAGAACACAATATTTCTCGTATAGAGATATACTGTATGGGCATTCACTGGATATCTCACCTTCCAAAGGAAGGATGAATCCAGAGGCTACCTGGCCTGATTACAGACTCTGCCTGAAGAAATAGAATGTAAATACTTCCTGAATAGTAGATTTGATGATCAACAACTCTGATAACATGTAGAAATTTTGAATAATTTAACACATATCCAACAGAGATTATCCTGATCATGTACTATTGCGTAATACATACACAATACATAAGCTCCTCTACCTTGATCATCAATATAGCAGCATCAATAACATTAAAACATCAAGAGCATTCACACATTAACACAGTATGTAACACGGGGAAAGCATCTCGCTAAAAACCCCACACTATCTGTATATTAATGATTGAGACCATGTAAAATTACAAAGTACAATGCTTATCACAAGCAATCCAGTACCAGCTCCACCTGTTACACACAATACAACTAAGATCTAATCTCCAAATCTATTCCACTGCTTGCCTGCCTCCACTGCTCAATACCTGCTCAAGAATGAATGAGAATGGTCTACCAAACTCGTATTTCACCTCCAAAGAATCACTCACAATGTGTAAGACATGAGAAGAAGCTAAAAACTGGGCAAATACATGAGAAAACTCATTGGCATACTCAATCCCTTGATTGTGCAAGATCTGATGCACAACTATAGTCACAACTAATACAATCTGATTCTCTAACACCTGTCCCTACTGAACTGAACATGCACTAACATGCAACTGAGTTAACTGATGTATTCTATAGTTGTATTATGAGTTAATAATTAGTTTAACAACTCATCATTAGTCTATTTGCAGTTAGACTAACTACAACTAGTTTAACCAAGTCAAACTGAACACAACTCCATCAACCCTACAATCAACTCCACCAAACTCAACTGATTGAGTTCTAACCGAAGTCATGCATGCAACAACTCAACTGACTCATAAGAAAAGCGTACTTCCTTCTGACAGCTGCATGGGCCACATCTGTAGCTCAAACTGAGGTGCTCCAAGAGAATAAGATCAATTTTATAGTCCAAATATTATTATGAGACAGTAATATTTGACTTTTCTATTTTTGACAGCCAGTCTAAAAATAGACTTTGATCACCCACACTATGGTCACCCACACTTTGGTCACCCACATTGTGATCACACACACTGTGATCACTCACACTGTGGTCACCCACACTGTGATCAAAAATAGAACTTGCGCCATAATTTGCCTGCGGGCCCACTTAGTGAAGGCGACTCTTTTCACTAAGCTCCATCATCTTGTTGCAATCTCAACAGTTATCAACCACTAGCTGGAGTCCAATCTGGGACTGTTTAGATGACATGGTCTGTTCCTATTTCTTCATCTGGATTCTCATCTAGTATTTCTCATGTCGAAACTCAACAAATTGGTCGTGTATGTCAGTATCAATTTGGGTAGTCCAGTCTTCAAAGACCAATCTATCCTTTAAGCCCTGGATTGCCAACATATGGGGGGCAGTATGCCTTTTCATTGTTCCCTCTTGGGGAGCAACCATATTAGAGTTTACAAAAAAATCAGGTCGAACTAGAATTACATCCAGTGGTTGGGTACCAATACTGCCTCAACAACCAAGGGTTGTATATTCAATGTAACCAGTCAAACCTGTGTCTCGAATATTCCCACTACACCTTTTATTGTGACTGTATCGCAAATACAAGCACTACCTGTTGTGTGTCAACATCAAGTCTCTCAAGTTGCAATACAACAGACTCTTATCTCTACAGCTCAATTACAACCTCAGGTTAGTGCCTCCTTACCTGGAACGACTCAGACTCAAATAGGTACCATCACTCTGCATCTTGGTCAATCATCGAGTATTGGGCAACAGCAAATGGTCCAACAACCATGGCTGGTACAATACCAACAACCGCAATTCCAGCAAACATACCGAGGACCTAAGCAACAAGGCTTTGTAGGTAATGGACAACCCCATTTTCAAAATGGTTATCAACATCCATACTATAATAATTATGCCCATCAACCTCATCAAAGTTATCAACATCAAATACATTATGCTGGTATGCAAAGAACTACTGCTCAGGCGACTCCAACTTATCCTGGGTATGCTTCGCCAAACCTGAATCAACAGTTGCCTTTTGTAGCAACTCTAGAATTACTAGATCTGAACCGGCTGACGAATGATCCAATTGCTTATACCCCTTGGTGGTTAGTGATTCCTCATAAAATTCCCTATGGATTATCAGCAACCCCTATCCTGCCTCGGTGGTACTCGAATTTGCTCCTGGTGAGAGCCTTCATCAGAATATCAGCATCCTGATCCTCCGTTGGAATGTATGAAAGCAACATGATCGTCCGCTGCACACAATCTCTGATATGATGGTACCTTTTGTCAATATGCTTAGATCTATCATGAAATACAGGATTAGCCGAGAGTTTAATGCAACTCTAGTTATCACAGTAAATCACAGTAGGATCCAAATGAGAACCGAACAAACCAACCAGGATCTTCCTCATCCACATAGCCTCGCATGCAGCCAAACTTGCTGCCATATACTCGGCCTCCGCTGAACTGAGTGCCGCGGATCTCTGCTTCCTGCTGTACCAAGAAACTGTTGTCGATCCAATACTAAAGACCCCTCCTGATGTGCTCTTTCTGTCCGTTGGGCTCCCTGCCCAATCTACATCCGTGAAGCCACATAGCTTCACCTCATCATCTTGTTTGTACCACAAACCATATCCCGATGTGCCTCTCAAGTAGCGCAATACATGCTTGCCCGCCTTCCAGAAGATCTTGGTAGGCTTAACCATAGCTTGTGAAAGCTGGTTAACTACATAGCATATATCAGGTCGTGTATTGACCAAATACATCAGCGACCCCACCAACTATCGATAAACAGTGGCATCCACTTCTTCTCCCGAAGCGGAATCCTCCTTCCTCCAACCTCCAGGAAGAGGAGTATCAACAGGCTTGCAGCCATGCATGTTGAACTTCTCCAGTATCTCTCGAGCATACTTGCCCTGAGAAACAAATAGTCCACCACTGCGCTGCCATATTTCCAATCCTAGGAAATAGTGAAGGAGGCCCAAGTCCTTCATCTCAAACTCTGTAACAAGATCCTTCTTTCATGACAGTATCAACAGCTCATCGCCCGTTAGAATCAAATCATCAACATACAGTACAATGATAAGCAACTTACCCTCCACCACAATCTGGTATAGGTTAGGATCCGCCTCGCTCTTGGAGAATCCAAGTCCTGTGAAATAGCTATCTATCCGTGTGTACCAAGAACGTGGTGCTTGCTTCAACCCATACAACGCTCTCTTGAGCCTGCACACATGCGACTCGCTGCTGAAGACCTCAAAGCCTTCGGGCTACTCAATGTACACCTCCTCTTCAATGACTCCATTGAGGAATGCAGTCTTCACATCCATCTGATGAATGTGCCATCCCATCTGCACTAAGAGAGCAAGAATCGTCCGTATGGAAGAATACCTTGCGACAGGTGCAAATTTCTCCTCATAATCGATCCCCTCTATCTGTGAAAAGCCTCAGGCAACAAATCTTTCCTTGTTCTTCTCCACACTCCTGTCAGCTGCCTGCTTGACCTTGTAGATCCATCTCGAACCCACCATGGATTTCCCTTCGGTCTAGGAACAATCTCCCATGCACTGTTTCTAACAATAGAATCATACTCTTCCACCATGGCGTCTACCCATGCGGGATCCTCCACAGCTTCCTCGAAAGAGGATGTCTCAGTCACAACACACTTGCTCATCAGAGCCATGTATCCAGTGTACCGATCAGGTGACTGTCCTTGCCTGCGTTGGGCTGTAGGTGGTCCTACAACTTTCTCTGCATCTTGAGCCAGGCGCTCAGCTTCTGTCAAGCACTTTCGCCCTCTGATAGTTGGCGCTGCATGAGTGGTCTCTTCCACTCCATGAACCTCGTCCTGTGGCTGATCCACGTCCTGAAGCTCATTCTTAGGAACTAATAGCTCCTCATCAGCATGCAAGTGTAGCTCCATCTCAAGCGAACACTTCATGGCTTTCTCCTCCTGAAATTTTATATCTCGTTGCACAATAGTTTTACCACTGTCTGGCAAATACACACGATAGTTGTGGGGCGTATGAAAAATAATTTGCTTCATTTCATGTCGTAGATGTGGGATACATCAAGGCCCTCCTATGACAGGTCACTTCTTGTCGAAATCAGCTCATTATCCAATAAGTTGACTTAGAAACAACCCTTTTATTACTTTGAAGCTTGCATTCCTTAATGGCAAGTTTCTCACTTCCAGCAATAGGTTTACATCAATAACCTTCAACCAGAAGATTTTGCGTGGTTTTCGACAACGGCTCATATATTCACACCACGTGAATTGTACTGTAGTACCTTGAGGGTCATTATCATTATCGGTGATTCGTCTCACGCCTATTAACAACTTACATTAATGGCTGGTAATCAGGCAATGTCTTTCCATGTTTGACTTCAGAACATCTTTTCACATGAATCGACTTGTACATCGGGCGAAGATTGAATGAGTTTGAATACCTTGGATCTAGTTTCATCCATTCGGGATGCGATATATTCAGGAACATAAATACATCAAATGTGCATAGAATCTACACAGATAGTCATCTAAGCAAAATAAGATGACTCTTCATATGAAGAATCACAATGTCTTGTGTACATGAAAATGAATTTACGAAGTTGAGCATGGGAATGCCCACCTTAGCTAGATCATGAAAATAATATGATGATGATGTATTGTATTGTATCTTATGCAGGTCACCTTCCAGTTCGAATACCTCATATCCTCATGATAAAGCATTTCACCCGACATCATAAGATTTATGACCTCATGCTTTAGGAGGCAACTATTATAGACATATTTGGGCACTACAAACCCAAACTCATATGTCCATAAACCAAGGGCTCCTTAGTCTCTAAAAGTGTTGTTTCATACCCTAAAGGATCATGGTCAACTAATTACATCATTTCCCAGAAATTCCAACTGAAAAACTACTCAGAACTAGCCAAAACTGGACCATACTAACTGCTTCATGGTCAAGGTGCGATGCATACTGAAAGAGCCTTCTATGGGGTGTGATGAGCGAGAATAGACAAATGGCAGAGATAGTTTGCTAAGTGTATGATCATGGAATCTTCTAGAAACTTCTCCTGTGACACTTGCCTCTCTGAATTCGCCTAGGGATGAGTAAGAGATCAATGAAATCTCCAAGTCGAACCAAGAACTATTAGTGGAATGACACTAATAAAAAACCCAAAGCTGACTCACACCCTTGCAGGACATCCATAAATGGATCCCTCACCTGAGAGATCTAGAGGCTAGAATTCTGTAATTTGTAAGGAAGTGTTGTTGATTTATCTGTGAGAAAAGACATTGTATTGTTGGGTGATCTTGGTTTTCATGAGGTGAAAAGGGCTTCTATGCTGGAAGGATGATGCTGGATCAGATAGCTGGGTTGTAATCATCTCTTCTACTATTAATAAAGTTCTTTGAGTTTTCCTCCATATAATCGTGTATTTGTGAATCTTATTGTTTATGAATGAAATTGTATGGTCAATGTGTTTATGATTCTGCATTGCTTATGATGTTTTAGATAGAGATGCTTTGATGGTTTTCTGTTACTTTGACTCTACAGGTACTCTTTGAAGCGGGGCAAGTAGGAGAGAAGTGGAAAATTATATCAAGGGAAAGAGAAATCAAGCAAGGATCCAAGCAGAAGATCCAGGTTGGTCCTCTTTTCTTCCCTGTTATCTATCAAACTCAAAGGAAATCTTGAATTGATTTGATTGTTTGTTTCTAAGGTAGCTACCCATCTTAGTGGGACTGGCAGTTCGAATCGGCACTAGTTTTCCCTGAAACAAGCACTCATTCAACAATATCCATATCCAAAGAAATAAAATAGTTCATTGTGTTTAGTATGTATTATAACAACTTATACCGTAAACATATAATGAATAACCTTACTAAATTCGTGATACATTCATAAAGAGTGGCTCAAATGGTTTCTAATAATTAATGAAATATTCCAAGTACATTGTTACATAGGTGAAACACTAGCTCCAATAGTGGAACGTGAAGCCACAACTTACTTCTCCAAACAAAAGATATCTCTCCTATGCAGCCCTAGAGAAGCCAAGACCAAATATCTAAGAGTCCAATCCCTTTGTTTGAGTTATGAGGACCTATTTATAACAAAAAACAATGATGCTTGAGTTTCCTCATTACTCTTTTACTTCTATGACTTATGGACTTCCATCATGACTCTTCACATTCTATATATATCTCTTTAAATTCCATATGTGTCTCTTAACATTCCACATGTTTCTCTTGGACTTCTTTACATTGGACTTATTAATTACAAAATACAAATTACATATAACATGGTGGCTATATAAGAAAAAACTTTAATAAGAAAAATGTCCTCATAGAGAAGAAAGAGACAAATTAGTAGCTTCAACATGGAGTTAATTTGTGATATATGAGTGTTGTTGTAGCTAAATCTTTCACCATGCAGCACAAGTGTAGCAGGAGACAAGGAAGGCTCCCTAGAGACAGCCTATGGGTTGATTCTAGACCAGTGCCTATGACATCTTAAATAGAGGAGTGCTTGTGAGGTTATATGTGAGGGGGTTGCAACACTCCAATTTTCACATAAAAAGGTATGATGCACTTGGTTCAATAAGCTTTCAAAGAGGAAGGTTCAGGCCAATTCATGGATCCAAATGTTGGGGGATGTTTGGGCAATCTCAAAGAGAAATGACTTTTCCTTTTGGTGGCTGACACATGAAAGTGAGACAACTTAAACTGAAGTTGTATTGATGGTGAAGTGGAGGAAAGGAGGGAGAGAAATAGATGAATAGGGTTGTAACAAACAGAATCCTAGGTAGCCATGTTTCAGCAAAAAGGGGAATTAAATGGATAGGGATGTAAGCAAGACAAAACCCTAAAACATGGCTTCCCAATGAGATGAGATAAATAGAGGAGAAAAAGAAGGTTTCAAAGCAAACATAACATGGCTATCATTCGCTCCCAAAGAAGCTAAGATAAATACATAGATTAGAGGAACCAACAGAGTTCATTACACTATTTCAAAGAAAGAAAAACACAGATGAAATGGGATAAGCAAGAGGAATTTACTGCACATTAATCATGCTTGGAATCAATAGGGAAACACCATTTAACTCAAAAGGTCCAATAACCAGTCCATACACTCAGCAATGATATTACTGAAACCCCATGAATAAGAAAATTAGAACCAAAATGGCATCACGGAGTTCAGCCATCGCGGGTCAGAAATTCTAGAACCTCTCTATTATGTTTCATCCCCCAATTTATAAGAATAGGGGAAGAGCTTTGAATTACAATGAAAATATCTGAGCCTGAGCCCAAATTGTCATATTAGACTAGTTGTTTATCTTGTACGACTTCGCTACCTACAGATCACAATAAGGATCAAAACCCTTTCTTAGAAACAGAAATACAACAAGTAAAGGAGGAATAAGAGGAAGAATGGAGGAGGGGTCCTCTGTTGTCTCTGTGAGAACTCCAGAACAAGGCATGTCTCTATCACAGTGTGCTTCCCATGCTTCTCAGGTTACTTATGTCTCTTCTCTTGTGACTGATTACGACATCGACTTGTGGAGGCATGTTGCAGTCTGAGTGATCTGAATTTATGCAGGAACACAATAAAGTACTCAAATAAACATAAATACAGAGATGCAACAAAAATAATACTTCATTTCATTGTAAAATACTGAAATATGCTTACAAATAGAAATGGATATAAGGCTAGATCAAGCGATGGTAGCTTATCTCTAAGGAGAGATGTGGCGGCTACATGCCTCTGAAATGTGAACTATTTTACAATGAGGCTTGAAGGCCTATTTATTGTTGAGAAACAATGGAAAACCCTAAACATCCAAAAACATAACCCTAGGAGATGAAGCTCCAAACTATGGGCCCCGTTTTGGTAAATTGGTAAATCAACTTCCCGGGGTCATAAATTTTCCACACAATCTTCATTCTATGTGCACATTAGCTACCCATATTTCTCCCGATTTTCCAAAAACACTTCATTTAGGGCCTCAAAACAGATCCAGAAGTTCAAGACCTGAAAAAATGACAAAAATAGTAAAATGTGCTACAAGTAAGGAAACTGAAAAAGTGAAAGAGATAGTTGTAGGGGTCCATGTGGGATAGGTAGTTGGCCACCAAAATCCACCTGGATCATTCCTCCCCCCTTAGGAAGAAATGGTCCCCATTGAGTTGAGTTCCTCCATGAGATGGGGAAACTTCTACTGAACTTGGTCCCTAGTGAGTTGTTCTACAATCTCGGATCTATTCATTAATGGTCAGAAGCATGGTCAAGGGTGGTCCACATTGAACACTCAGCACAAGCCAAGGAAAGGGAGAATGCTATGCTCCAAAGCATTATTTCCCACAACCTTGGTAATGGCTTAAGGACCATGTCGGTGTGGTCGAAGCTTCTGATGGGCTCTAGTAAGGTACTCTTTCTACAAATCCAACCAAATTTTTCGTCCACCTGAAACTTGCATGGCACCTGATGTTGATCATTTCACTGCTTGTACTTGGAATTTACACAATGGAGCGGTGATATATCGGCCTGTTGGATAGAGGTGCTCTGAGAGTTAGATCAAATGAATGATTGACATTATAGTGCAATGGTAGCCTTGTGGGTGAGAATAATATGTTCCTATATTCTTTCGCGACCGCAGCCCCTATTGCTATTGCATGGAGGAACCCTTCTCGAGGTCCATGATTGTGGCTACGATCTTTCCCTTTCTTTGAGAGTGAACCAGAAAGAAAATAAATTTCCTAGTCTGGGAGATTATCTTATTGCCTTCCTTAGCAAAGATGAAAAGAAGTGGTGGTAGGTGGGACTACCTCCAGTATCCTGTATAATGTATTACCCAAAGAAATAATAACATCACGAGGCCTTGACTCATACATAGCATGTCCCTTCCACAAGTATGGTTGGCCTAATAATACATCAGAAACGTCAAGAGGAGAAACATTACACAATACCTCATCTGTGAAGGGCTTGATGTTGTAGGGAAGGAAGCATTATTGGCAGACTAATAGATCTCGTCCCTGGTGAAGCCACCCTATAATGTACAAATGCGGGTGTGGTGTGGTCTGTATTCCTAGCCACTTCATCACCTTTTTTGAAATGAGGTTCTTTTGGCTCCCACTGTCAACAATGAATTGCAATGGTGAACTCTTCACCCACATTTGTGAGTGGAAAAGATTCTCCCCCTCCTCTGGATCTCTGGGCTCATTCTTCTAGATCTTGGCAGTGGAAACAGTGGCGTTGGGCTCCACATTAATAATATTCTTCCATTTTCCATTCCTCTTGTCGGGTTCTGACTCAGCGTTAGAATAGACGTCTAATTCTGAAGCCTTCAACTCGGCCACCATCGACTGCTTGGCTTGACACTAACTTGTGCTATGAGTGGGGCTCTTGTGGAACTCACACCACTTTCCTATGTCCTTCTTTGACTTCATGGTGTTGTTATTTTCTTATGGATTCAATAGGCTGTCTTGGGTCACATCGTCTTGGCTTTGACATTGGTTCTATAGTCTGGGGAAGCATTTCCCTTGCTTTGGATTTGCGGGTATGAAGTCTCGTTTCTTCTGTTTAAACTTCTACTCGATCTTGACAGTGTGTTGGTATGCCATGCCAAGTGACGAGATGTCTAGGAACTCCATCTCATTCTAGATGTACCTATGTAGAGAGCCACAGTATTTGAGTACTGAATGCTGCTAAGAATCCTTGATATTCACCTTTGTGTGAAGGGTATGAAAACTTTGGCACGTCTTGGTCCCTTCCCTGCCACAACGTGGTCCACTTTATGTATTTATCCTCATAGCTTCTGACAAGGTATTACTGCTGCTTGATGGCATCCTGGAATGAATTCCAAGTGGGTGCAGCTAAAATTAGTGAGCCCATAATTTCATCCTTCTCCTCACAGTAGGTTTCCCACTAGTCCTTGATGTCGGGGGTGGCTTTGAGAAGAGCGAAAGTAATCTTTTCCCGCCTAGAAAAATCATGAAGAGAAAAGTTCCCTTCTACCATATTTAACCATTTATCTATGGCGTTTGCATCTATCTGACCCTCAAGTATGGGAATGTCAAAGTTAACTTGTACCTTAAAGGGTGTGGGACTTCCAGAGTAACTGTTGGAAGTAGATGCATTGCCCTTGGGTAGCCGCTGAAAGATCTAGGCAAAGTTGTCCATCATCGTGTTTCTTTGTCACTCAAGGGATTATTCGAGCAATATTTTAATAGAATCTCCTACCCCCTCATCTTTATTTTCTTCCACCATTGGCGGCCATCAAGGTTTGAGAGGCTGATCTTGGAAAGGTTCAACCAGATTAAACCCTAACTCCTTATATATTGACCTTGTTAGGGACATGCAAAGAAAAACAGAGAAAGAGTAGACCGCTCTGATACCACTAATCTAGATTTATGCAAGAATGCAATAAAGTACAGAAATAAACATAAATATAGAGGTGCAAAAGAAATAATACTTCATTCCATTAATGTAAAATACTAAAATATGCTTACAAACAGAAATGGAAATAAGTCTATCTCAGGCGATGGTAGCTTATCTCTATGGAGATATGTGGCAGCTACATACCTCTGAACTGTGAATTGTGTTACAATGAGGCTAGAAGACCTATTTATTGTTGAGAAATAATGGAAAACCCTAAACATCAAAAAACCTAACCCTAGGAGATGAAGCGCCAAACTATGGGCCCCGTTTGGGTAAATTGGTACATTAACTTCCCGAGGTCATAACTTTGGAAAACGATCTCCGTCTTACGCGCACAATACCTTGTTAGAGATATATATCTGAGGATTACAACGTTTGAGTGAAAAACATCAAACAATGACCCTTGTTGATCTTGTTTTTCCCAAAAAACGTCGTTTAGGGCCTGAAAAGGGCTCCGAAAGTTCAGGACCCAAAAAACTGCCAAAAATAGTACATTTTGCTACAAATAAGGAAACTGAAAATCTGAAAGAGACAGTTGTGGGGATCCAATTGGGATAGGCGGGTGACCACCAACATCCACTTAGATCACTAAGTAATTCCCCAAATGATGCCTATTCCTTCCTTTACCATCCCAGTTCCCGACCCATCCATTATTTAATGCTCTGCGTAGTAATCTGTTGTGGCGAACAATTGTGTGGTCGCGAGCCTTCTAATACTAAAGGGATGGAACAGGTAGGCATTTTTAATTAACCCTTAGGCCCCCATTTTTATAGCCACTTTTATGAATTTCTGCATGTGACCAGGGGCTGGGACTGGGTGCTGAACCCTTAGGAACTAAGGCCTTGAGACCCATTTCTGGAGGCCTTCTCCTTTTCTATAGCCTTCTCCTACATAACGCAAAATTCCCATACTGACACTTTAAAATATGCTCTAACCTTTTCCTTGGAGAGGGCCCATAGTCCAGAAGCAAGGTCCTTATAGACCCTGCCTTAATATTTTATTGCGTCTGGGGGGAATCCTGCATATCGCAATCACACTGCACCGTTTCTTAAGCCTTTACCCCTTAAACCCTTGTGATTGCCAATCTCCAATAAACTTGGTAAGGCCATCACTGTCGCATCACATACTGATGCCATCACTGCCTTGTGAGTGGTGACACATGGCACTCAGAAACAACCCCATAGGACTCTTGAAAATGCCAAAAGTGAGTGACACACGTCCTCTGCCACATCATATTCTGTACCTTCCATGTTATTGCTGACATCAACTTCCATGTCAGCTCGATGAACCAATCAGACGCTGCCACATGGTCACCTAGAGGAGGCAAAAATAGGCTCGTTGAGATCTATTTTTCATGCTTTCCTTTGTATTTAAAAGTCAGCTTTCCCCAATGATTTTCGTCCATATTGCAATATCGGTGATTTATTATAGTTTCAGACTTGTGACCCCATCGATCGTTGATGCCATGTGGAGGAGAGAGAAGGAGCATCCCAACCCTTGGTTTGGCGGCTTTTTCCTTTGTTAGTTTTTCAGTTCCTCCCCGACGATGTTACATTATACTACAGGATTAGCCCCCCATGAGGTTTGTTAATTATGGAACCTACCATTTTGCCAATATGCGATGTGATATGCACCCAGGTCCCAATTGTGATTGTCTCCTCAGACGTAGCCATTTTTTTGGGTTTTCAGATTTTTTCCATGGTATACTTCAAAATTCCTTAACTTCTACTCTAGGAGTCCACTTTTGGACTTCCATATACCGTTGGAAAGAAATTTTTAAGAACTACACAATGGAGAAGGAAAAATTAAGATTTGATAGTGTCTGGGGCTCAAAATTTGGCATAAAACTTCAGTTCTTTTGTGTATTTGAGGGAATTAAAGATTGATAAAGCAGTGACTCACAACAAGTGCCATGATTTGAACTCTGTTGCAATTATATTGACTCGAATTGGTAGCTCCACGACATATTTCATATTCACCTCCAATGCCTCTGACAATATGGATTTGGAGTTTGATTGTACATTATTCCATAGCCAGGATAATTTCATGTGAAATTTGGTCAGTGTAATTGCATCATGTAGAATAGTGTTATTGGTGATCTCAAAGCCTTCCTATCATATTTCTTTCTTGATTTTATCTATTAACTACTTTATCTCCTACATGATGACATCCTTGCCTCTTATATCTTTCAGTGATCTAACAAAAGGAAATCTATGCTTCTATGTGAGGGACTCCAAACCACTATGCAGTTGACCATGTGTAATTATGGTGTTGGTCACTTGTTCTCCAATATGAGTATATCTCTGAATATGGAGTCTTAACTGTAATATATCCATCTCAAAAAAAAATCTATCCTTCTAGGCCAACTGCTCTGGAACATCTGCATACTTGACACCCCAATCCTCTATCAGGTCTAGAACTCTATTTGCAACCTTTAGGAGCCACAGGATCTCTTGATATTTCTTCTGTATATCAACCGGGGGTGCCACTACCTCATGCAAGAGAATATTTTATTTATATAATTGTTCTATTATCTCCTCCATTAGACTCAATTTCTCATGTATAGATGACTATAACTCCACTATAATGAGACCAGTGGAAGACAGCCATTGATTCTCTGCAACGAGATAATATATCTGTCACTTTGTTGCACCTAACGCCTTCTCAACCTTGAATTTTCACTCATAAGATATTATGAGTTATCTTGTGTTGTGATCACAAAAGTGAAATTTTCTACCATGAATACTCGAGGATCTCTTTTGGTATTAATTCTTATTACCTTCATAGTGGATATGGAGACTCAATGATTCGAATCATTTGGCAAGTATCTATGAAAATTCAATGTCCGAAAATTAAGACACTTGAGTTATTTGATTTTAGGTTCAACTTCCTTAAGGCTCTTTCCATAAAGGAAGAGTGGTCCAAGGAGCCTTTTTCCTCCTATGAAGTTGTGCAAATAGTCCATTATTCAGTTGATAGGCTACCTCCTGCAAGACCACCTTGTTGGTCACAAATCTTGGCATAAGGTGAGGGGTTGTCTAACATCCAAAACATCTACTATATGTGCCTTGCGATCAGGCAAACCAATATGTGATTCCATACAGTGCCTCATTCACCTAATGAGTCATGCAAGGATGGTCAATATCATAGATCATCTGGTAAATTCTTGCAAAGAAATTGTCTGGTCTCTTTTCATAAACTCCTCAGAAACTGATCTCTGGTAATAATCTACAATGGAGATATATAAGTAGATTTTCTTATGGGGTCGAGTTCCATTTCTTTCTTGCAAAATCATACCGAGGACAAATCCATCTAGTGGATACACTAAAATATAGAATTTTTGTGGTTTCTTTTCTTCTAAGGTTTCTTTAGCCTATTGTACATGACGACATAGCTCATAGGAAACGATATCTACCCAATTGAAAACTATACCTCTTGTGACAACAAGGTTGAGCAGGACAATCCAATTCTCCTTAAAGTGTTCTACTTTTTTATGCCATGTAATCTACAACATATTATATAGGATACTAAGAAATTGTTCTCAATATTCTTAGATATTAGACTTTTGTGGTCCATATTGAAAATAAGAATGTCTTTCGAATTAATCACATCATCAAGATTTGGTCGACATTTTAAACCAACTAATGTGGTTCATACTCAAGATTCTTATCAAGTTTGTTTCACTTGGTCTCTAATGGAATCTAGCAGGCTCTTGGCACTAGGATTTTATGATCTCCTTAGTGTTGAGATTTTCGCATGTTGCATAAAACTAAATGTTTGCAAATTCTCTAGGATTTACCATCTTATAACAAGAATGCATTTTGTTTAGATGGTAAGTGGAAATATCCTTAGTTCTTTCAATACATAGGGTCACATTTATGTTATCGATATGTAATAGGATCCATTCAATGGCTTTGGCACAGGGCACCACTAGGAACCTACATGCAACTTTAATGATCCTCGACCTTTTGATGTTGATGCATACTTCCAAGTCCTCCAAATATTTAGGGAATTACTTCTGCATGAAAGTATCCTTTATTTATTTCCATGTGACTTTGAGATATTTGTCTACAAAGCACTATGTATCCACAAGAATAACAACTCTGGGCTTAACAATTTCCATTACCTCCTTGGCACTTGCTTCTACCATTTCTTTTGAGATAGTTCGACAAGTACTAGGAGGCATTGTTTTGAAAGATGATGAGACATAAATATAACTTGTATCTAGACCACCAATATGTGGAAATGAACTCATGGAGAACAAGAATCAGTTTCAATAAATTCCCTAACTAGCACATGAAAATTATTCAAAATATGATGACAAAGGGAAAATTAGATCTAAATAGGAGCACAAGCCTATCAATGATGAGACAAGGTGACTTAATCAACCACTAAAGTGAAAAATTCATCATGCCAAGAGGAGGGTGCATGTCGGAAAAGCAGTGGACAAAGAAGGCTTACTTGAGGCTTGATGATGCATTGCATGATCAAGGAGAAAGAGGGAGAGGTTGGAAGGGCACAGGGGGTAGTTTCAAGGCACCAGGAGGGAACACTTAAGCTTTTGATTGTTCTATGTGCTCAAGGGGAGCCATTGAGGATGCAAGGTGCACAATCAGTGGACAAAAGGGGGCAAGCTTTGATTCTTGTTTATGGGTTGTGTGCTCAAAAGAGAGAGAGAGCTCCTTATTGGGTGAAATTTTCAGGAGTAAGGGGTCCTTGTTTCTCCAGAGTTCACTCTAAGAGGATGCTTGGTCTTCTTGGTGAATTTTTCTAGGATAGTGGGGTTCTAATATCTAGAAGTGCACTCAAGCTAGATATGGGCGCAAAATCTACTAATTGAAGACCAACAACAAGTGTAGATTGCAATTATAATGAGAGGAAGGGTCATAAAGTATTAATATGACGTATTGCAATCATGACCAGAAGATGAAAGGTCATGGAATGCGAAGAGTCACACGAAACACTACTTTTGATAGAATAATCACACTTGCAACAACAAAAAAATAACAAAAGCAATCAAGGAAGACAACATGAAAAACTTACATATGATCACGATTGAAGACAAAAATTCTTAATGCAAAGAAGTGCACTCAGCCTAGAATGATGAATGATTGTGAGAATGATCGATTTTTGGGTTGGTTATAAGGATATTTTACAGGCAGTGCAAGTTCATGCATGCCTGCCACTTGTCGATTAATGAGTTAGTTAGTTACATGAAGTAGTGAAGGCTCCTATTAAAATTTCTAGGGGCGTGCCCAACAAGCCAAAATGAAGGTTCCATGCCTAAAGTACAAGATGACACAGTCATTGTTGCTAAGGTGTGCTCCAACTAGGAGAAATAGTGCACAATTAGTGAGAACAAACAGTGCACTCTCTTTGTTAACTATGAGTGCACTTAACTGTTCGAAGGAAGTGCGCCCAATGAGAGTTAAGAGTGCACTTTTTCCTAAGGAGGAGGTGATTTTAGACAACAGTTTATTTTAGTAATTTCAAATTTAGTAAAGTGTGCTTTCTCTAGTGGGGACTTTTTTCTTTTATTTATTTTTTATTTCATGCATCTCTGGTGGAAAAAGCTAGTCACTAAGTCAATGAAAGTTAGCGCTTTTCTATCTTAGAAAGATAAATCAAGTGCTTCCAAATAAACGATGAAGATACTTAGGAAAATTTAACTTGGGGTGAGAAACGATGCTTAGGGAGCTTGTAACGATAGTGGACATTTAGAAAAAAACATGAAAAAATAATGAGGCAATACAAGAGGGCTCCAAACGACAATTCATGTAGGCTCAAAAATTGAATTATGCAAAAAATTTGAAGGGTGGTTATTGCAACAATAATAGGGTGGAAGGAAAATTATTGGAAAATGAAAATGTTCGAGAAATTGGGAAGAGAGAGAGATGATGATTATATAATGTTCCCCATGAAATGATGGGAAGTTGGGTTGTTTCTTGAGAAAGCAAAGTAGATGAAATTGAAGCGTATGCACATGAGTGGGAGTATTTGAGAGGAGCACATTGGAGAAATATTCTAGTGATACCCTGTCTATTTATTGATGTCAATTTGACAGAGAAATCTTAGGGAAATACTGATTCACTTGGTGTTACCTTAGGGGCTGAGAAAACACCCTTTAGAGTGAGGTAAGGTTTCTATACTAAGAGAAAATTCCTCGAATATTGGTTGAGTTCCCATGATTTTTTTTTTATGAGATAGAGTGAGTCATTGTGGTATTTGTTGCATGGGTGCAATTGATATACCACTATAGAAGTGGACTCCTCCTATTGGCAACTTGATTGACTAATTAATGGTATGAACACCCTTAATCACTTAACTCCTCAATTTTTGAATATGATGTAGGGGTGATTAACTGCAAGAAAGATTGCAGTGCAAATGGCCTACAGTTGGGTGGATATTTAAAGTTCCTCCTCTAGTTTCCGACCATTTCAAAGTTAATTAGATAAGTGTTTATTCCTATATATTCTTGTATCATGGATGACTAATGATTATTCTTGTATTATCCAGGTAAGAATGTTTGATTCATTATATAGCCATGGTTGACTATCTATATAGTGTATTTACAGTGAAAATGAGCTACCTTTGCTATGTGGTTGCAACTTTATTAACTCATTTGTAGGTTTCCTGATGTGTCCATGAATGAGGATTTGTAAAGAAGCAAAATCAACTTGTTAGTTAACATGTTTTAGTCATATTTTATGTTTATGAGGTTGGGGTAGTTCCCTATAATAATTATGATTATGGATTGTCTCTTGAGTAATTTTTATTATATGTGGTGTGAGTGGACTTGCTCCACCTTTGAGGGGACTGTTCATATCCTTGTAAGTCCATGATGAGTTCCTGCTACATGTTCTCATGGTTATGTGGGGTGCATGGACCTTTTTGGTTCATGTTGGCTGCATGAGATACAAATTTATTTACATGAAGTTTCATGGTTATTCAACCTGCTTCATCTAATCCATTATGAATTATTAATGAAGAATAGGTATTCCTATGTATTTGTATTGATATGGCTATATAATTATTCTCATGGTGTGACATACATTCAAGTCCTTGTGCTTTCTAGTAATGATTCCTAAGTTAAAAATTTATTTACATGGTCTTGTATGAATGTTTGATGTGCTCAAATAATATATTACTGTGTTTGATGTCCATTGTTTGATATGTTATGAATAATCATGGACATTTTTTGTTGACTAAGAATGATGAAATGCATAATGTATTTATGAATCAGATAGAGTTGATAGGATCCATTCTCTACTATAATGTGTTGTTATTGTGCATGATTCGTAGAGTAGTGTTAGTCATGACTTGTCTTGATCTAGGGCCTCTTGGAAGGAATGAGGTTAAATCAGTATGGTGTTATGGATATGGATGGCTCTTCGAATGTCAGTGGTTGAGAAACACTTGATTGCAAGAAAATTTTGGGTAAATACCCATGAAGCCTTAGGAACTCCATCTCTAAATATTGCAGAGACATCAAGTTTAGTTACAACACCAAATAAGTCCTTGATGGATATAAAAAAATATATTCGACATGGAAAATGTTGCGGATTTAGTCCTAATTGTGTGTTAATTACCTATTTATCACTTAACTAAGGTGATTAGTGTTACTACTCATCACATCATCCATGTCAAGTGATGTGCATTGGCCCCTATGGAGACTTGGCACTATTGATAGGAGAAACGAGGGCACAACGAGAAATATTTCTCGTTAAGAAACAAAGAAATGTATGTACCATGGAAAGAAAGTAAGCATGTTCTAGGGGATGGATATTTGTCTCCATGGGATTGGAAGTTTGACGTCTAGAGATAGAAGTAAACATGTTCAAGGGGACAAGAATATTTATGGTTGTTGAAATGTTATGGTGACATTATGACACCTAGTCAAAGGATTGGCCTTTTGAAATGGCCAACTAGCTAGTTTTTGGGTGACATGTGGAATTGAGACAAAATTCCATGTGGGAATGTTATGTCATTTTGTTTTCATCATCAGAACATAAGGATGTAGTGGAAGCAGGTGACGTGGAGGATGATGCTAATGTGGAACCTAGATGACATGTGGTAGTGGTTTGTGGTGCCACATAGATTATGGTTGCCACATGTTATTGATATGGAAGTGTGCATGGTTGGGAGCCATGTCCATACAAATCTTAGGTTCCATAGATGTTTACAATACCCTTTTCATATTAGGCCATGATATTGACAATAGCCACGAAGTATATGTGATATGTGGGATGGATACCCTTCCTATTATTTGATGTAATTATTCACATTGTGTAGTGGATGATTAGAATGGAATCTCAAGAGGAAGCTGCATTGGCACAATCACAATGTGACACTATTGCATTGTGTGTGCCACATTATACCATGTGTGATGTGACATATCCTTGCCAATGTGCCAAGGGTCTCAAGCTTTAAATGGGAAAAACTTTCAATCGATGTTTCCAATTGAGGTAAAACTTACATTGATAGAAAGATATCAATGACCTAAACATGATGGTGCTTTCCAAAGTGAGTTCTACACACTTTGTGTGAGAAGGAATTTTCTAAACCCATCTTCATAAATATGCCATCAAGGTTGGGGTAATTAAAAGTAATGCATTCTAATTAATTGGGATTAATCCAACAATATGGGAGGAAGCGTTACATAGTGCTATTAGAGCATCTAGGTTCAACACTTGGACAAGTGAAGTTGGTAGTTTGATGTATATAATGGGTACGAAAGTAAATATTTCCAATATAGTGGGAATATTGAGAAGGCTTATGTCAAAAGTAGGGAAGCAACATTGAGCAATAGTAAATAAGGTTTTCAAATATCTACATAGAACTAGTGGTTATGGCTTGTGCTATCATGGAAGAACATGATTGAAAAGAATGTTGGACATGCATGGATTTGTTGATGCAAATTGGGCTGGAGATATGGATCAAATAATATCTAAAAGTGGGTATGCGTTTAACCTATTTGGAGAAGTAATCGGTTGAATGAGAAAGAGACAATATGTAGTGCCACTTTCAACTATAGAGGCTAAATACATGGGAGCCACTCATGCAAGAAAGGAAGCATTTTGGTTGTCGATATTATGTTCAAGCATGGGTTTGGCGCATCAAGCTATAAGGATATATTGCAACAACCAAAGTGATTTTTTTTGGAAAATAACCATGATTATCATTCAAAGAAAAATAATCTTGATGTTCAGTACCACTTTGTGAGGGATACAATTGAAGACAAAAGGGTGTTGTTAGTAAAGGTGGACACTTTGAAGAATGTTGCAAATGCATTGACAAATTTTGTGAACATTGAGAAGTTTTCTTGGTGTAGAGAAAAAATCGGTGTTGTAGCCCTAGAGCAATGAAAGTATACTCCTAGACCTCCCGATGCAAAAATAAAACAAGTGGGAGAATGTTGGGTATTTGTTATATTCCTTGCACAAATAATTTTGGGAATTGTTACATTACGTTGACCGCATTGGGCAGTATTAGGCAGGTGGTATTCCCCTGTATTAGGTGGCTTTTAGGGGGAATTAGTTCCCTTGAATAGGGTTCAAGGTAGCACCCCCAAAAGAAAAAAAAATGGGCAGACCCAAGAATGGTGGGAGGACCTACCGATGGTTTTGTGCATGGTTCTAAGTATGACAGTTTTTCCCATGGTATTTGGTATATTCATTTAAACGAACTATTATTATGTTATAATATAGGGTTAATGGATTGGGTGTTTATAAACGCATTGACATGTATATAATGTATTGCAACATTGAAAGAAATATAATGAAAAATCGATATGGTTTCCCTGGTTTTGGGCCTCAAAATAAAAATGTACAACCAAAATCAACTTTATAAGAACCAATAGGATTCAAGATTATGATTTATGTTACACAGGACACATCCCTCTTGCAGACAATAACGATCTTCCTAGATCCTCGACAGAAACTAGAAACAAGAAAGACAATTGAACTAACTCTTTCCCTAAGTTGGACTTGTTTGAATTATAATAATTAAGGATAATATATGAGCCTCTTACCTATTTCACGAAATGATCGATGAATATCCCCTGTTGTGATTTGATGCAGCTCCAAAATGCTTGACAAGACCTGCAATCATAGACCATAATAGGATCAAAAGCATATGTGATATAATAATCCAAACAAAACTTAGCCTAATGATTAAGGAAATTAGGAATTGAGTTTGCCTTAATAAAAATGATAAACAATTATAAACCATTCATCATTCCAATAAGACAAATCAATGGGAGAAATTGTTCAATTGTAATAATCAAAGATAAAGAGGGGATTTACAACCTTCACCTTCATGTCGTGAGGTTCCTCCCAAATGCCTTCAATATCCTCCTTAAATGACAGTCTTTCCAATCTCAAACTAACAACATAAATTTATCTTCTTTGAGTTCTAACCTCCTCAATCCCTCTACCCACTAGTTATTTTATAGGTCAAGAGGAAGAAGTTTCATATCCAAAAGAGGAGGATGACACCCCTTAATTGAGGGATTAGGTTTCCATGAGTAAAAGGATTTAGATGCATCATCTCAGGGTTATATCTCAAATAATCATCACCTGGAAGCTTTCAGTTGGGAAATATTAGACCAACTGTGTTTATAGAATGTACCATTTTTCTTACTTTCTTGAATTCAGCAGTGTGGGTTTATAGTGGCAGATAGAGCACATCTTTGCGCTATTCTCGGAGTTAATTTCAATGAATGAGCAGGAAAAGCTAGTAAAATCAGCATAGGTGAAACTTAACAAGGTGTGACAGTGATCTTCCCCAAATTCTCATCTACTTCAATATATTTTTGGTTGTTTGACTTGTAATGGAGTTCATTCAAATATGTTCATGGTGGTAAAAAGAACCATAAACTGATAAAGTGTCATGGCGACAAATTGACATGTAATGGATTTCCCCCTAAAGTGCGAAGTATGTAAAATAAGTTTAAAAGATTGAAGTGGTTTATCATTCCAAGGATCAAATCAGAGACAATGGTTGGAAACCTACATGGAACATAAGGATTACAATGCAAATGTATATCAATAATCATCATTGAGGTAGGCATTCCCATACTCAGAGTAAAGTGAAATCAATGAACAAGCATGGAAAAACAAAAATCATATAGATAGTAGACACAACATGGATGCATCTATCTGTCATAAATGGGTCTACATAATATTGAATATAAATTCTCCTCACAACCTAGATTGATGAAACTAGATCGAGGGTCTTGATCACCATTTCTCGATCCACAATATGAATCTAGCCACTCAAGTGAATGTTTCAAAGTCTAACATGGCAGAAACTACTTGATTATCGTTCAATGATGTGACCCATTAACAAGTATGAGAGAAAACACCTATAATGAAAATGGTTCTCAAGGTACTTCCAGTATAATCTATGAAGTGCGAATAAGTGATCTGAGAGAAAACACACAAATAATTGTTCGATTGAAGGCCACTGATGAGAACTTGTTATAAAAAGCGAGAAACCTGCCATTAAGGCATGCAGGTCTTAACATACTAAAGGTTTCTAGATCAACTTCTGGTGACAGTTCTGGACCCGCCAACATGTAAAGGGGATCTCGCTAGTAAGAAGTCCCAATTAGACCTCATATCGTTTGGTGTAGGAGTCCCAACACTGAGTTGTAAGGTAATTCCTTGACCGCGATGTTGCAAGGAGGAAAGTAAGATAACTTGGTCAGTAGCAATGGTGTGACTGATGCAAAAAGTCAAGGAATGCGTACGAGAGGCTCCAACACTTTGAAGGGATAGGAAGGTGAAGGTGAGTTCCAGGTTGAAAGGGATCAATCCCAACTCAACTAGGAACACACCACACAAAGGACATGCACAGCTTCTGGTGGAGCAGTCCACTCGGATGCGGCAGTCACAACATACAAGGTAAGATAACACGAACAACACTCACGGATCAGTCTGAGATGAGTGTGACAATTGATATAGCAAGGTTCATGAAAAAGGTCCGTCTGATGTCAGCACAGCAATCAACATGGACGGTGACAGCATTAACAACATATGAAACACATTAACAACAAGAATCATATAGTTGCATACAAATCAGTTCATATACATGTATGTAAGTTGAAAAACATATATCATTAAGGAAACCGGAATAGTCCAACTACAATAACAACATATGCATGAAAATGTGCTTGCTCTTATTATGTCAAGAAGTGTAAGTCTCAACCATACAATACATCCATGTAAACCTACTAGCCCCAACAATGCAACGTTACAGCCACATCCGCCTGCTCCTCCAAAGAGATGTACTAACTCTGTGCAGTGGAGAATCCAAGGCGCATTACAATATTTTCCAAGCCTTCTTCAATATAGTCTTAGTAGAAGCTTGGTTGACCAAAAGCCTATACAATGAGTTATGAGGGACTATTTATAGTGAACGGTGGGGTGACCCTTAACATTCCCCTTTGTGACCATTCAACTACCCTCATGAATCTTCAGCTACTCTATGATTGTTACATTCATTCTTGACACTTGACTTACACTTGACATGACTCAACATTACAATGCACATGTACTCTTGTGAACAATGGCTCTAACGAGCTAAACTAGACACCACTCTAACTTAGGAAAATATAGAAGTCCAACTGTGTGACATCCTCACGCTGATCAACAGTAACATATTGGTGCCAAGATTGGTAGTCTCTGATAGTGTCTATGTGTTCCACTGTGTTGTCTTGATGTGGCCTGACCTAGGTTCAGAGTTAATTAGCCAAACAAATCCATACACTACTGGCCTTTTCGATGTCAACTCGCAGAGCGCAGACTGAAGTCTCACCTGAAACAGTATGGGGGGATGTTGGAACCAAGTTTACGCACCATTGAGGTGTCTGAGGTGTCGATTTATATCAACTATGACTAACCTCGTGTAGGTTAATTCGAAAACTATTCTAACCTTTAATACCTTCGTGATCTGTTATAATCGCCTTTCACACAGCCCTAACCAGGGGCTGATATGCTTTCGCATTGCTATGGCAGCATCCAGCGCTATTTCCCCAAAATACACCATGTATCTTACTTATCTTCTTAAATATCTTAGTTAACTTCACGTAAACATATATTCTAGCTTGCATTCAATTATTCAACACATTCATACATATCCGTGCATCATATAAGCATTAAAAGTACGATGTATATTCAATGTAATAGATGCATAAAACAAGAAATAAATACGTAAAATGGATATGAACCTTCTCTTTATTAATGCTCCAGCTGTTATAGACTTGACTCACCCTATGCACTCAGCTATAGGGATTCGCGCACTCAACTGCAGACTACTACGCCTCTCTGCACTCAGCTGTAGAGCATTCCCCTACACTATTACCCAAAACTAGACTTTACACTTTAGATACGACTCAATTCTTATCCTTATTATGCCATGATCTATTGATTACTTAGAGTCTCTCTCTATTTATACAATCCCATGGTCCGCGGACCATGTGTAGATCTCTACAGCCAACATTACATTACAAAATTGAGGGTGGACAATCCTATGACTCTTTTACAAACTACACACTTTGCACCCACAAAATGCGGAGTCTTTACATCAGGGTTACAACTTTAGACCAAAATATGGGCTCTAAGCCCCCAAAATTCCCTTGGGGGATCTTGCGCCCAACAAGCCCCCAACAAAAACATCATGACTCTCCATCGAGTCACTCTTTCGGTGCACTACCAATCTTGCAGCGATCCAAGAAGAGTTGGGAGGTCTTCGCGCAAAGATCTATGCACCCTGGGTTTACACCTCCATTTCTACATCCTCCTCCTCCTCTACCAGGATTTCTTCAAATTATTCCTCCTCATTGGCCTCCAAATTGATCGTCTTCCCCTTTTCTTCCATGGTAAGCCTAGTCCTTAATAGATTCCTAGGGGACATGCGCACTGGTACCATATGCTGCTTGTCTTTCTTGGGTCTCGACGTGCGTGGCGATTTAGGGATTTTTGTGACTATCACGACACTTTCTGGGGCTTCTCCTACTGTCATGGCCTACACGGCCTCCTCAATGGTCATTGCTCTAGTATCGATGGCCTCCTCAGGCATGGCCATAGTGCTATTCCACAGTTCTCTCAATGGTTTGGGCAAGTTCTCAAACAACGAATTCGCCTTCAACATATCGAACACGTCTGGGTTCATGAATGTCTAGGCACGCAATAGCTCAGTTCTCAAATTGCCAGGTGTTGTTTGTTGGATAGCCCTTTGCAATTTATAACACCTTTTGAATTTGAATTCGACTATTCCCCCGACATTCTGTCCATTAATGCTCACTTGGCGGCAAATTTTCAAGAATCTAACCCATAAAGTTCACCTTAAATGCCTGTCACCCACTCCATTTGGTGTTAAACCAAGCATCACATTGTGAATAGTGACTGTAATGGCCATTTTCCAGCTAACCCGCATGACAGTGCAGCTACGCTCGCACTGTTGTGGACCCTGCGACACTTCGCTACTACGCGTAGACCCGACATCATGTAGCTCCTGGGCAGAGTAGTTTATAGTCTTGCACCTCCTTTCAACTGCCCGGAGCACTAAGACTGTGCTTCTATGGGCTAGTAAGATGGTCGGACCACCTATGTACGACTTCAAATGACTACCATTGAATTTTCCTAGGAAGAGTTATGCATTTAACTTTACCAACTTCACCGCGCCACCATCTGTGATCTCCTTAATAAAATATGGTCCCAGCCAATGCATTCTGAGCTTCCCTCAGAATTTATCGAATTTACTATCATACAAAAACACCAAATCATTCGCCTTGAAGGTGCACAACTTAATATGTCAATCGTGCCAAGTGTTTTCACGCTGTTTTTTGACCTACTGGTGAAATCAAGCCAAAAATCGTTCTTCTTCGAGCTCCTCCAACTGCACGAGCCTCTCCTCCAAGGCTCCGCGGTCCATCATACCTATGAGCACTGCTATGCGTAGACTAGGCATGATGTATTGCATAGGCATTACAACTTCCACTCCATAGACAAGCGTAAAAGGTGTCTGTCCATCAGCTTCTTACATGTCGTCCTATAAGCCCACAATACTATGGGTATGCATAGGTCCCAATCACTTCGCTGCACATTGCATACCTAGTTTAGCGTGTTTCATACCTTGTTGAATGCTTCCACATGGATAACCTTCTATGTGATTTTTCTTCCTACAGAAAGTTTCCCCAACATTAAGAGCCATTTGCACATTCCCCCCCCCCCAACACATGCTTATTGATCATACAGTTCAACGCGAAGTTCATGCGCATCCGCATAGGTCATTTTGCATATGCTTGTACGCACCTGGCCAGATGCATGCATGATCATCCTGCCCATTGTACTTATTTTTCATTCGCACCCTAGGCTTCCCAAATCATATGTGCATCATTCCCCTACACTTGCACAAGTCGTCAAAGCTCCCTTTGTACGTACCCCACCACCTCGTGGGCATAGCGCGCAGTACCCAATCCAAGGCCTAGAAGCTTTGCTTTTGCAGCACCTCCATTTCAAATTTATTCAAGAAGGTATCTACCTCACTTA
This sequence comes from Pinus tabuliformis, assembly GCA_031772625.1. Taxonomy (NCBI): domain Eukaryota; kingdom Viridiplantae; phylum Streptophyta; class Pinopsida; order Pinales; family Pinaceae; genus Pinus; species Pinus tabuliformis. The sequence continues at coordinate 1,928,195,301 of CM062817.1, read as the reverse complement.
GGCCATCATAAGTGGGCAGGTCTCTTACTTCTGTCGATACGCATTGTAGCGACCTTGTCAACATATTACAATTCAGTGTAGTTACCTCATGTAACCGATTCTTCCATCACTCCATTTCCTCATTAGAATCTAAAGTACAGGAGCTTTCATACTCCCATGCAATCTGCCCATCTGCAGTGGGATTCACCCAATCTTGGTTTCATGTTGTTATCTTATAGATGCAGTCCAAATCATCATCACTTTCATAGTCGCGCATCAACTCCGTATAGCGTGATCCTTCAGCAGGGTCTAGGGGTATAATTACGCCTAGTGACTTCTTTTCAAAAATCATTTTTCACTTTTTCAAATTAATCACCCCATTCATGTCAGTGGCCCAATAAATTCCTAAGAGTGAGGGGTAGGGATTGTTGTCATCAACAATCTCTATCACTTCAAAGTCTACTAGCGCGCTCACTCCCTCAATGTCCATGGTTATTCCTTGCAATCGCCCCATGGGTATTATTTTCTACCGATTCACCATTTGCAGCTGAATTGGAGACCACTGCAACAAAGGTCGCCCCATTCGCTTCCATGTATGTTTTGGCAGAACATTCGCATCCGATCCTAAATCAAGGATGACTTGATCCATCTCATATTCTTTGATCTGTGTGGTTAGTCTCATTTCTCTTCCCATCCTTGTCTTATGTTTTCCAATCTTCCGCACTATGCATGGTTCTCCAGGCGCAGTCCCAGCGCATCTGTTAATGAGTTCCTGTAACCCTTTCACTACCTTACTGTCATGCAGTAGCTTCATACATGTTTCCAGGAATGTTGTGAGCTTAGACGAGTCCATCTCTGGCTTGGTTTATCTTTGCTTCCTGAAGTGGAGGCATCAGCGAAGATCTTCTTGGCTTCCATGAAGCTTTCCCTAGTGCGCTCGAAATCAAACTTTTCTTCTTTTGCTGGATCTTTGTGAACCCAAGTACTATATTCTGGTTGTTTACCTTTCTCATCTCCTGTCACGATTCCACTTTGGAGCACAATGTTTACATTTTCATCTTCCTCATGCGGCTCAGACCATGTTGGGCAGCGGATCCCCCCATAGAAAGTTTTAGGGCTTAAAGATCGAGTTTTGGTCAATATAATGTAAATACCCAGCGAAATGTGGGTGTGAAGTGCAAGAGTGTAGGTTTGTCCACCCTAAAATTATGTAATTTAATGTATGGTATGTCGGCCTACTGTTGTTGGGAAAAGTATCCAATACGGAATGACCCTATCCCACTCTAACGGTGATAGTTCCTTAGCAACAATCAAAGCAAAGCTATCTAAGATTACTTCTTTATGAGATGTAAAAGAGGGGAGAAAGAGATCCACTAACCGATGTCTTTCACTAATGGTTGATCCAATCTTCTCTCCTTGCTGCTTGCCCCCAACTCCTTGCTCTTTCACTAGCCCAGCTACACCAAGATCCTGCAAAATGGCAAGAGAGGGAAACTACAAGAAGCATACATTCATAATTGATTCAAGGATTAGAATAAATCAAATACACAAGTATAACAATACATCATTGAGACACATGTATATAGAAGAACCTCAAATGCTTTATTAATGGAAGAAGTAAGGTTCAGGAAATGATACAACCATAAGAGGCCCAATCCAGCATCACCTTCCCAGCAGAAAGAAATCTCCTCTTCACCTCCTTCAAAGCAAATCACCCAATAGTTCTAAACTCAAACCAACAACAATTCTTTACATTCACAAGATTCCAGCCTCTGGATCTCATGGGAGAGAGATCCATATATAGGAGTTTGGAGAGAGGATGAGTCAGCCTGAGATGTCACTAGTGTCCTCTCCCACTCCAGTTCTTCTTCAGTTCTTGAGTCCACTTGGAGGTTCTTGCTTCCACTTGGAGATCTAGAACCTCTTACTCATCACTAGTCGAATTCCTTGATCCAAGTGTCATTTTGGAAGCTTCCTGGGCATTGACTCATTGAGGAATGAGACTTCCACATGTCAAAACTCGCTCAGCGCAGGTAGCCTTTGTTGGAGTTGACATTCAACGCAGGTGGTCCATGGAGCAGTTGACATTCAGCGCAGATGCTCAGTGGAGCAGTTGACATGATCCAGAATTGCCTTGTTTTTGAGTAATTTTCAGTGGAGAACTTGTTTGGATTGCTGTGGTTTGCTGACCTTGGTAGGAACAACATGTTTAGGGACTTTGGATCCCTTAGATTATGGACATTTCATGTTTCATGCTGTAAGGCACAAAAATGTCTATAACAGTTGCCCCCTAAAGTATGAGGTCGTTTATCGGGTGAAATGCTTTATCAGGAGGATCCAAAGTTCATTCAATCGCTGGGAGGTGACCTGTAATAAGATACAATACAATACATTATTTTTCATACTGCTTTCATGATCTAGCTGAGGCAGGCATTCCCATGCTCAGCTTTATAAATACATTTTTCTGTACATAGAACAGACAATCGTCTGATGGTAGACTAATAATTCTCTATTGAAATTATCATCCTTTGAGTAGGATGATCATCTGCTGCATATGTCAATGTCTTTATTTCCTGAATATATATCGCAACCCGGATGGATGAAACTAGATCCGGGGTCTTCAAACTCGTCCGATCTTCACTCTAAGTACAAGTCGATCCATGTGAGAATTTCTTGGAGTCTAACATGGAAAGACATCGCTTGATTACCAGTCAACGATGTAAACTGTTAACAAGCGCGAGAGGAATCACCGATAATGATGATGACCCTCAAGGTACGGCAGTACAATCCACGTGGTGTGAATAAAGGACTTGGCGTCGAACACCACGCAAAATCTTTCGGTCGAAGGTCATTGATGTATACCTGTCGCCGGAAGTGAGAAACTTGCCATTGAGGCATGCAAGCTTCAAAGTACTGAGGGGGGTTGTTCCTAGATCAACTTCTTGGATAATGAGCTGAAGTCGACAAGAAGCGATCCGTCAAAGGAGGGCCTTAATGAATCCCACATCAGTGACACGGAACGGAGCTAATGATTGTGATGAAGGTGAAAAGGATCTGTGAAATATGATTCAGGGTGGCGGTCATGAAAGGATGAAAGATGATGTATGTTAGTGGATGGGACACGGTTGACTCTTTCAGAACAACATCTCTTGAACATATAATGACACTGATGCGATGGATCGGTAGCATTACCCCAAATGTGGATGGTTTGCGAGACCATGGTGATGAGACCGGTGAATGAGACAACCCAACCCGATGTGGTACGGAGGAAAAGTGTCATGTTCAAGAGCGACTTGCTACCATTAAAGCTTTGAGGTTCTCCCAATTTTTCCCCAGTCATTTCTGACCAGTACCTCTTTATTTTTGTCAAGCTTGAGGAGGATAACATATGCTTGTTCTATAACCTTCCCTTCGGGCAAGCCCATCACTATATTTTAACGAGCCTAGCGATAGGGAAACTCGTTCTCGTCTAAAGACAAGTTTGTTGCTATTTAATGTATTTTAACGAGTCTAGCGACAAAGACAACTCGGTCCTTTTCATTTTTAGAGAGTCTGAAAAGGTACGTAAAGTTAACTCCAAAGGTCCTTTTTCTTCATCTGATCCCTTAAGTCCGAAAAAGTATACAACAATACAGAAGGGATGAATGTTCGATAGTTTTATCGAGCCGAACCAGGAAAGCGCTCGATCTTTTTGTGCAATAATCCCTCAGGTCCAAAAAGATTAAAATCTAGAGGAGGGATAGCTCTTCTGGTCATTTTAACGAGCTAGAAGGCCAAAACTCGGCAAACTTTTCATATTTTACGAGTCAGAAGAAAAGAGCTCAAAGAAGACTCGTATTTTGAGGAACGAGTGATAAGCAGGGATAGCAGCAGATTCCAGGTACAGGTTGGAATTTTCCAATCACGGCAGTGTCACAAGGATGGCTAGGTGAAATCACTCTTCGCAGCTGTTCCTCAAAATAGGTAAACAATCAAGTGGAGGTGAATGATCGGCCAAATGAAAAGTGGAGGTGACGGTGCAAACACGACCAAGGCTTTTATGGCTGATGAATTTACGGTCTCAAATGGTTATTTACCGGTACTGGGTTCATTTTTTAAAGAGCTTGAATGCGCCAAAACACTGCTCAATCTTATGTTTATTTTTTAACGAGCATGAACTATGTGCTAAAACTGCTCGGTTGTGCGTTTATTTTTTAATGAGCATGAACTTTGCTAAAACTGCTCGTTTATATAGTCAAATTTTGATTTTTACCATAAATAGCTTTTCTCTTTTCAAGGATAGTACTGCATTCTCAATTGCTGCAACAAACTTTGTTAGAAATGAATAATATTTGCATGCAAATGAGATTATAACCCTAATATTCCGCTTTGAACTACGTAAAAAGCCATTAAAAGGTGTTTTTACCTCTCATTTTACCATTTCATTTGAATTTTGTTCGTTGGAGCTCTGGAGGTGCCTCTTCCCCCTTGATTTTCACCAGCTGATACCGGGAGATTCTGTGGACGATTCTCGGCACTGTCTGGACTAGGTAGGAGCTAAACCTTAGCTCTTTCTTTTCATGGTTTCCTTTTTTCATTCTGTGCCTGTTTTCCAGTCTTTCTGAGCCTCAGGGGTTTTGCCAGGGCGCCCTAATTTCAGCGCAGGTTTCCCATTCGAAAACTGCGTTGAATGTCAAGCTGCCTTAAGGTAGCCTGACCTTCAATGCAGGTAGGAAACTCTCTGCCTGCGTTGGGCTCAGAAAACTGAGTTTTTAGCACATTTTTTTTGATGAATTTTTGCCGGTTTCTCATCAAACTCAGGAACTTACTCCTTCTCTTATTTGTTTTGCAGGGATCTTCGAACAAAATGTCCCTTACATGGCGAGAACGAGAACATGAAGAAGAGGACATGATTGCCCTTCATGACCCTGTCACGGTGAACGCTCTGCGGAACTGTGGCCTGCTGAAGTTTTTCCGTATCTCTAGCATGAGAGCACAGATTACTTTGCTGCAGTATATGCTTGATGCTTGGGATCCCATCAACCAAGTATTCCAGATTAGAGGAAAATCCATCCCCTTGACCATAGAGGAAATTTACTTCTTGACTGGACTGTCAAGGCGGGGTGCCCCCATTTCTTTGTCAGGTTCGGCTCGAGGGACTGACTCCATGAGAGATTATGTCCGCCAGTATTGTAGGGAAGGTTCCCAGCCGAGCAGAGACGGCAAGGTTGTTATCCGTGAGATTACTGATCGGTCTCTCAGGTCCATTCTGTATACTATTGGTAGGATGGCCGGTAGCGCAGCTTTACATGTTGCCAACAGGTCTTATGTGCAGCACGCCTTGGAGTGTCTCCAACCGAAAGTATTCAACTGGTGTGATGCAGTACTTGTTCAGATGAAAAGTCAGTTGACCAAGGTGAAGGACGGGAAGCTGAAGAACTTTGGATTTGGTTCTATTCTGACTGCCTTCGCCTTGGAGAAAATCCCACTGATGCAGCCTCAATATATTATACTCGACTTGCCTTCTCCGACCGAGCCACGCATGCAGAGGTGGGTCGATCACATGTCTAGGCATGCTGGTCAACCTCAGATTACTTTCACTGATGCCTTCTTCAAGTGGTTCGAGCGCCAGGAGATGATCTTTTCCGAGTATCCATATGTGGGTATGGATTTCCGAGGTGATCCGGATTTGGTGTTACCGGATGGCGAACAGTGGGGCGCTATTGGTAAACTCTTTGACCATATCACTGTTTACTGCTCTTATTCATAATGTTGCTGTGCTTTATTCTATCAAGACTTTTAATCATACTCTTGGGTGCATGCAGATGTTGGTCCTGTTCGTCCAGCAGTTCGTCCGAGACCGCCAGTCGCTGCCCCGGCAGTGGAGCCTGCTGGGAGAGTTATCCTTCGCGACCTTGACGATACTGAGACCCTTACAGCTGTGCAGGAGCAGGTTGAGAGCCTTACTCTCGGTATTCCGGATGTACGGATCGATGAGTTACCTTTACAGTTGCAGCGGCATACTACTGGTGTGCCTAGACGATGGACTCGTCTCTTGCGCATGATTGCACAGGCCGTGACATGCTATCATGAGCACCACTAGGCTAGGGTGCCCCCTAGCACTTTTGAGTTTTTGGGTCATATGACCGATTTTGTCTTGGTTACAGAACATTATGTATGAACGATAAACAACTTATATATATTTTGATTTTCAAGTTTTATTCTGGTTGAGTTATATGATCCATATGTACAATTATTGATGATGTATCCCTTTTCACAAATGTCGCAAATGTCTATCTAACACATAATTTGCTAATGAGTCGGTTAATGTGTTTAAGTTTCTGGAAATATGCTGGTATTGAATTGAATCAAACTGTCTTTCCAAAATCTTAACCCTTAGGAACATGCGATAAATAGCTGGATTGCGGACGGAATATATACCATTGAGTTGTAGTATTACGAGCTGTGAGTCTAGCCTGACAATTAGTCGGCGTATGCCACGTGTGATGGGATCAGAGAGTAGTTCTATCAACGCACTATACTCAGTGATGTTATTCGTTGATTGCCCAATACACACTCCTCTGAAACTTACTAACTCGCTGCTTGGATCAAAAATGGCCCAGGCTGCGGAGGATAGGTTCCGCGAACTACGACTCGCTCCGTCGGCATATCCAACAAATGTCTCCAGAATGTTTGACATCTGCAACAAATGAAAAAGGTGGATCACCCGACCAGAACAAATACTTTTAGCGAAAACAAAATACAACAAAAGCATGCAGGTTACTATTTAAGCATAGTAACGCTTGAGGTACAACCCGTTGCGGGGCTGCGCCAGTGGAATTCCGTCATAATCCATTAACTCGTAGGCTCCTTTTGCTAACACCCTTTTAACAATATAGGGGCCCATCCACAAGGAATTAAATTTACCTGCTCCCAATTTATCGGATTCTTGATCATAAAGCAAGACCAAATCACCTTCTGAGAAGACACGGGGTTTGACATTTTTGTCGAACTGAGCCTTGACTCATTTCTTATGGGCTTCATTAGCCAAAGCGGCATCACAACGGGTTTCATCCAACTGGATTAATTCCACGAAACGAGCCTCTTCCTCTGATGTTCCGGGGGGGAGATCAATTGCGAGTTTAAGCGACGAAATTTCGCACTGGATTGGCAAGACTGCTTCCAGGCCATACACCAGTTGAAAAGGTGTGAACCCGGTCGCGTTCTTTACCGACGTTCGGTAAGCCCACAAGGCTGAGTACAGGGTTAGGTGCCACCTTCTTTTATGAACCCCGATCATCCTTTGCAACATACGCTTCAGGACCTTGTTGATTGCTTCAACTTGTCCATTGGCCTGCGGATAATACGGGGTAGAGCTGTCGTGAGATAGCCCTAGCTTGGCAGCTAATTCGACCATCATGTGATTGCGAAAATGTGATCCATGATCTGTAACTATAGCCTGTGGTACACCGAACCTAGCGACTACATGATTGAAAAAGAAAAGGGCAGCTGTTTCACTAGTGTTATCCAATGTAGGCATCGCCTCGGCCCATTTGGTAAAATAGTCAACAGCGACTATAATATACCCATGCGCCCCGATCGAGGTGGGGTTACATTGCATGAAATCGATGCCCCATTTGGCGAAAGGCCCAACAGTAACTATCGGCTGTAAAGGTGCGGGCGGTCTTCTGGTTTTGCTATCAAAAATTTGACAAGCATTGCAACTTCTGACTGCGATTATGCAATCTTTGAACATGGTTGGCCAGAAGTATCCTGTTCGTAAGATTTTTTGTGCTGTTGCATATCCAGATTGATGCCCCCCACACGCGCCTGAATGACACTCATTCAGGGCTTTTTCGGCCTCCTCATGGGTAAGGCACCTCCTCAAAACTGTATCGATACCACGATGGTAAAGTGTATCACCGACGATCATGTAGTCTTTTGCTTGGTATCGTATACATTTCTGTTCAGAGTGAGAGGTGTTAGGCCTGAATTTTTGGGTTTGGAGATAAACTATGATATCTCTATACCACTCATCGCTTGTAGATATCAGAAACAAACTTTCGTCCACGATTGACTCTTCTGATGTTTCATCGTTGGACGACGATGGGAGATCGCACAATAATTCTGCGAAAACTAGAGCTTTCTTTGATTTGGATTTTACAAATTCCAGATCAAACTCTTGAAGGATCGCTATCCATTTTGAATATTTGCCCCCCAGCAACTGTCGCGACAGTATGTAAGTCATGGGGTTGCAATCTGACAAAATGGTAGTTTTCCGAAAGAGGACATAATGTCGAAATCTTTGAATCGCTTGAACCACTGCAAGCGCTAGTTTTTCAACATAAGAATATTTACTTTCTGTATCATTTAAGTTTTTACTCAAATAATATATAGGATGTTCAATTCCATCGACTTCTTGAACTAAAACCATCGCAATGGTCGTATCCGCTGCAGCCAGATACAGGTTAAAATCTCTTTGATAGTCTGGGGCGTACATTAATGATGCTTTTACTAGACAATCTTTTAGAGCATCAAAGGAAGCTTGTGCCACCTGGTCCCAGACGAAAGGTACATCCTTTTTCAAAAGACGAGTATAACCTTTAGCAAGTTCTGCGTAATTTGGAATGAACCTCCTCAGAAAGTTTGCTTTCCCTTGGAGTTTCTGAATCTGAAGCAAATTTGAAGGTGGAGGCAAATTAATGATTGCCTGAACCTTGCAGGGGTCGAGACAAATCCCATCCTTAGAGACTACAAAGCCAAGTAAACGACCAGAACTGACGCAAAACACACATTTGTGTGGATTGAGTCTTATCTTGTAGTGTCGGCAACGTAGAAATATCGCTCTTAAATGCTGCGGATGATCAATCCGCTTTCGCGAATGAGCCAGAAGGTCGTCGAGATAAGGTTGAACAATGTTCTTGATGTCATGGAAGGCATAATTCATTGCCCTCTGAAACGTCGCCCCTGCGTTATTTACACCAAAGGGTAATTTTTGATAAGCGAATGTGCCCCACGGACAAATAAATGCAGTCTTTGACTGGTCCTGTGGGCGGATATTTATTTGATTATACCCAGAAAATCCATCCATAAATGAAAAGATTTCACATCCGGCACATTCATCAATTATCTGGTCGATGAAGGGTGTAGGGTAGTTGTCCTTCGGACAAGCTTGGTTTACATCCCTATAATCGACACACACTCTAATCATCCCTTGTTTCTTCATAACAGGGACAATATTCGATACCCAATCGGTTAGAGGAACCGGGTAGATGAATCCAGCATGGAGAAGCTTTTCAACTTCTGCCTTAATGGCAGCGGCTTTCTTGGGGTGCACCTGCCGAAGCCGTTGTCTTACTGGTTTGACATCAGGATACATTTTAATTTCATGTTCAATGATACTCGAGTCAATGCCTGGCATTTCATCATATGACCAAGCAAAGACATCTCTAAATTCGTGAAAGAGAGTGTTATATATTTCCAGTTCTGAAGGGGAACAACCTTTGCCAACATAAATATTCTCTACAACATTCGTTTTAGTCGAGATATTTATGGCTATAGTCTCTTCAATATTGGATAAATTTCGCTCGGAATCCACCATATTTACAGTATTTGTTAGGAATTCAAAAACTGAAGGGTGATAAAGGTCACGTTGAGTATCTTCTTCATATTCCGGAAGAAGGGAACGATGGTGGTGATCATTCCATGGTGCCCCCCCAATCACCATTGATTGTAAGATTCCTTCGTCAGTCCCATGTACTTTCGACCAAGGATCCAATGGGGTACCATATTCTCTAGACCTATCTACCCAAACGCTTGACGAGCGTTGATTTGGGTTCGCCTCCCATGCTTGAAACATTGATTGCTACAATATTTCTAAAGGGCTTGGGGGCAAAAAAATTGCATGATCCATGTCGACCTTGTCTTCTACGACCTTCGTAGAAGATATCATGTTGCAGGTTGCTACAAACGGTATATTTCCTATGTAAATAGGAGGTGGTAGCGCGAAACTTCCCATCAATGTGGGGTCTTTTAATAATCCTACTCCGATATCTTGAAGCGAACGGTTGCTCTCATGGATCATGGGAATGCTTCCTGTAACTTGTGAACTATTAGGGAGGAAGTTCTGTTGGTCGACGACCGTAATCCCTCCTTCAAACGGGAATGCGATCTTCCTAAAATAAGTCGACACAACAGCTGCCATGGCATAAATCCATGGTCTACCCAGTAGGATGTTGTAGTCAAGATTTCCATCGATGACCTCAACATCAATTTCTACTGTTTTTCCTCCCAGTTCAACTTTCAAGTTATTAAGGATACCGTATGGGGTATAAGTCCTTCCGTCGAAAGCTTTTAATGTCGTCGAAGATCGTGACAAGGTTGGAGATCCTAAAGTTTTCCAGCAACTCATCGACATAATACATGTTGATGCTCCCTCATCAATAATTGTTCTGTGAACAGTTTTGTTGAGGGCTTTCACTTGAATAAGGAAAGCTAGTTGAGCTGGTAACTGAGGATCGTATCCTTTGTGATCAAAGGATACAAGATTAGAATCCTTAGGATCAACCCCACCAATTGCTGATAACAACGCCTGCCTTTGGGATGGACAATTTTGTAGTACCTCAAGAGTCGACATAGCGGATGGCGATTGTGCCAAATCTTCCACTATGTTATAATGTTGCGCCGCTCTGGCGCGAGGATTAAATGTCGACTTGTGTACTACACCCTTTGGCGGTTTGATTGTTAATTCAGGAATTATGGGTGGGACAACTTCGGTTGAAGTTGTTGTCGAACTACTTGGTTGATCTTTACCTTTGTCGTTCGACAGTTGCGGATTCCCGTAATCTTTGTTCCTTGTTGAAATCAAAGCATCATTTTGCTGCTTGGAGATCGACAACATTAGCACTTGCGACGGGGAAGCATTTCCACTATCAACCAGATTTTGACCTGGGTTTGGAAACGGATCAGTTAACACAGCTGAGGTTTGTGAACTTTTAAAGAACCTTTTCAACTCAGCTTTGTATGGACAATCTGCTGTCCAATGATCCTCGTCACATATCATGCATGGACTTTTTGGTTTCCCTTTCCTAGGAGGGTTTGAAGAATTTTTTCCAGGAGATGATTCACCCTGTTTCTTCTTCTTCCCTTTGTTTTGCTTATTCTTTCTTCCTGGTTGATTGGTTTATTTGCCCTTATCTGCTGATACGACATTTACTTCCGAAGCAAGAATTTCTTCTTTTGCATTTTGATCCGAATTCTTACGGGCTTTCTTAGACGAAGCCTTTATCGATTTTGCGTTTGCAGTGCCAATCACGCCATCACTGGCATGAGAGTCACTATTGGATTTAGGAGGAGGAGGAATTGAGAATTCTGGTCTAGGGGCATCAGGTATTTTGTCGTAGAGCGTGCCAGACTGAGTATATACTAAGTCTAGATATTGAGCACGAGCAATGACTTGCTCCTCTGTCACGACTCCCCCCTTGGCCACATCTTCCGTTATAGCCGGAAGTAACGACTTGATAAACCATTCAGCTAATAGCTGATCAGGAACATACGTTTTTACCATCCTTCGACGACGACGCCACTCATGTATATGATCAGATATGTGAGTAGCTGTTGTCTGTTTGAAGTTGGTTAATATTTTGGTTCCCATTTCATACCTTATTGGTAATTGAAAATGGGTTAAGAAAGTCGTGGCTAAGGAGCTGAAATTGTCGAAAGAGGCTCTTGGCAATTCAATATACCATTTAGCCGCTGGACCTGTCAATGTCCTCTGAAAGAGGCGAAGCCTTATCGAATCATCGTTTAGAGTGTTCGATGAACACCATAGATGGAAGGTCATCACGTGATTCGATGGGTCTTCACCTGGATTTCCATTGAATTTAGGAATGTCCGAAGGAAGTTTGTGAGGAATCGCTGGCCACCAAGGGGCATAAGCAATCGGATCGTTCGTCAACCGATGTAAATCGGGTAACTCTAGAGTTGCCACGAATGGTAACTGTTGACTCAGATTAGGCGAAGCATACCCAAGATACGATGGAATTGCCTGAGCAGTTGGTCTTTGCATACCAGCACAATGTAATTGATGTTGGTATGATTGATACGGTTGATGGACTACACCACTGTAAAGTGGTTGATTTTGACCGTTTTGGATATACGGTTGTCCACTGTTCGCAAAGATCTGTTGTTCAGAACCTTGGTACACTTGCTGGAATTGTGGTTGTTGGTATTGCACCAGCCACGGTTGTGAAGCCATGTGTTGTTGTGCTATACTAACCGTTGGACCAAGATGTGGGGTAATGGTACCCGTTTGTACTTGTGTCACCCCGCCATTTGGCGATTGTGGTTGAGTCACGGGGTCAAGGGGCTGTTCCATTCCAACTTGAGAAATCTGAGGTTGAGATACAACAGGCATCGTTTGAACTTGCGACACGGTTACAATCGCTGGCGTTGTCGGGATGTTCATCACAGGTACACATTGTTGCATAGAATACACAACTCTTGGTTGCTGGGGTAGCATAGGTACCCAACCACTTGTCGTAATTCCAGTATAACCTGAATATTGTTGTGAACTCCCGTATGGGTAACCTCCTGGAGGGGGTAATGAAAGGGCATACTGCCCCCCATACGGTGGTGATCCAGTACTGAAAGGAATTGTTAAACCTTGAGGACCGGATTGCCCAAACTGACCTCCAAACGGATCAATTTGTTGAGTTCCAACATAAGAGTTACCGGGTACTATCCCAGAAGAACAAACAGGAACAGACCACATTGTCGTTATAGCCCCTGAAGGGGTTCCTTCCAGCTGTTGAGAGCTAGTTGGGACAGATGGTATGCCGGCAAACATTGTTGGAGTGACAGCAGGAGGTTCTGCTGTCGCTGTGTCATTTGACACGGTCCTAGATGTTGACGGTTGTTCAGACATTTTGAGTCTATCCAATAGATTGCCTAGCGATTCTACAGGAACTTCTCCTGGTGATAGGCTAACTTCTGATGTAGAGGGATATAGAGTGACCCCTACTCCAAAATGGGTTGGAGTGGTTGCTTGTGGATCTTATACAATTTCCTCTATAGCAATCAGACTAGGTGGAAGAGGAAGACCGTCAGGTCCGTAAAATATTTCTGGTGCCGAAGAAGGGGTTGATTCGACAGTGACAGTTGTTTGAGGAGCAAGACTCTCTGAACCGGTTACAGATGGAACTGATTCAGTAACGCAAGTATTTGCTCTCAGACCAGGACCAGTGTTACTGTCCCTCTGGGGCTGTTGAACTTCTTCAATAGAGGCAGGGTTCCCAGAAATGTTTGGAGTAACCGGAACCTCAGATGTCGTTGGAACAATTGTTCTAACTTTGATAGGAGATTTTGAACCGGTTAAACGAGTTCGCTTTGTCTGTACTGTTTTCGATTCCGGAGACAAAGACGGTTGACTCGTAAGCCTCCGCGAATGACGGGGTTTCAATTGACTTTCTTCCACGATTGTGGATTACTCGATCAACCAAAATACAAAGGGGAAAATGTCTTTCCGAATTGAATGAATTTTAGAAGATTTTAGACACAACTTGCTTTTTCACTTTTTAAGAGTCGAGAAAAAGCTAAAGATGACTCTAGTCTCCTTCGATGTTTTAACGAGCCTGAAGTGACAAATGCTCGGATGGACTTTTTCAGTTATAGAGTTTGAAAAAGGCCAAAAGAAACTACTCTGGAGTTCTAGGCAGAGCGTATGCCAAACTTTTCGCAAAACCACAGAATACGTTTTACGGTACGGGTGGTCGATCTTCGTGAATGTTGTGTTCACTACATTGCGATCAGTAGGGCGGCCGACACAGCTTCCTATGGATAAAGGCTTTGTTCCTATAGGGGTCTCCCAATATATACACAACGGTACGTGGGAGCACAAGTCCGTATTGATACTTATCGCTTCACCGTGGAGGAATCACCCAACCACTCAACGCTAAGATATCATGTTTAACGACGCCGAAACACGTCTCTAGCTTAGACCTCTATGTGTTTGCGTTATGTTTCAAAGCGTTGTTATGTAAATTCAATTTATTTTAGGCTGATCTTGTTTAGCAGTTTGCCTTTATGGATCACCACGAGATGTATGGTACAACTCCTTAATGCAGTCTAAAGATGAGAAGCAAGCTTTTTCAATCTTTTCAACTTATGAAAATCTTAACTACTAAGGGAAAAGAAAGACATCATCTTTTCACACAGATCATAGAGCACACACTAATGAACTTTTTCCTAAATCAACATGCAAGCTGTCAAAATGCACATGCACAATGCAGGTATTTCTTTTCTCTTTCTTAATGTTGATGTATTACAAAAAGAAAGTTGTTGTATAACTTTGAATTCAATTTCAAGTGAAAGCAAACAAGCTTTTGTCCAAAATCAAAAGACACCTTAAGATTTACTTGTTTCAACACTAGAAATACATAAATTCAAACCATATGATGAAACCAAAAGCTTAATCAGCTATGAACAGTAAACAAACTAACTATTAAGATCAGAACGACACTTATCACAGGTCTAGATCTAAGAGGCCACAGCAAGACTAGTTAACTTTCGTTATGGGAAACTGCAAATGATGTAAGAAATACACAAAGAACAAATACAGTTTCTTTATACAACCGAGGTGGAATAGTGGCAAAGAAAGGTGGTTTCAGATAGGTACATTGACTGATAACAGGCTGCAAAAACAGGGCAACAGAAAGCAAAGAACCCCAGCTGCACAAGGCCACACTGGTTCAGCGCAGGTAGAACACTGTCAGTTTGACATTCAGCGCAGGTAGCCCCTTCGGGACCTGCGTTGAAATGCAGACTGCCTTCACAGTGCCTACAATGAAGAGAGAAACTCTCGTTTCTCTTGGTTTCCGGGTCACAGATTGCTCAAAAATCAACAGTTTTTGGCCAAATCAAAGCTACCAATCAAGTACACACTAAAGGATGATTCAAAGGAGGATGAAAAGCTATCACTAAGAGCTGTTCAGAGTCCTTGTGGATCAGCTCTTCAAATCATAAACATGCCTAGAAACTGAGCTAGAGTAGCTGCCCCCTACTTTGCATTTGAAAGATCCAAATGCAGTTCGATTCGGTACTCCCTGTGTTTAGGAAATGAATAGCAAAAAACAAAAACAATCAACAAGATACAATCCCCAGTGGAGTCGCCAGTTTGTTGTTGGGAAAAGTATCCAATACAGAATGACCCTATCCCACTCTAACGGTGATAGTTCCTTAGCAACAATCAAAGCAAAGCTATCTAAGATTACTTCTTTATGAGATGTAAAAGAGGGGAGAAAGAGATCCACTAACCGATGTCTTTCGCTAATGGTTGATCCAATATTCTCTCCTTGCTACTTGCCCCCAGCTCCTTGCTCTTTCACTAGCCCAGCTACACCAAGATCCTGCAAAATGGAAAGAGAGGGAAACTACAAGAAGCATACATTCATAATTGATTCAAGGATTAGAATAAATCAAATACACAAGTATAACAATACATCATTGAGACACATGTATATAGGAGAACCTCAAATGCTTTATTAATGGAAGAAGTAAGGTTCAGGAAGTGATACAACCATAAGAGGCCCAATCCAGCATCACCTTCCCAGCAGAAAGAAATCTCCTCTTCACCTCCTTCAAAGCAAATCACCCAATAGTTCTAAACTCAAACCAACAGCAATTCTTTACATTCACAAGATTCCAGCCTCTGGATCTCATGGGAGAGAGATCCATATATAGGAGTTTGGAGAGAGGATGAGTCAGCCTGAGATGTGACTAGTGTCCTCTCCCACTCCAGTTCTTCTTCAGTTCTTGAGTCAACTTGGAGGTTCTTGCTTCCACTTGGAGATCTAGAACCTCTTACTCATCACTAGTCGAATTCCTTGATCCAAGTGTCATTTTGGAAGCTTCCTGGGCATTGACTCATTGAGGAATGAGACTTCCACATGTCAAAACTCGCTCAGCGCAGGTAGCCTTTGTTGGAGTTGAAATTCAACGCAGGTGGTCCATGGTGCAGTTGACATTCAGCGCAGATGCTCAGTGGAGCAGTTGGCATGATCCAGAATTGCCTTGTTTTTGAGTAATTTTCAGTGGAGAACTTGTTTGGATTGCTGTGGTTTGCTGACCTTGTTCCCCTAGGGGTAGGAACAACATGTTTAGGGACTTTGGATCCCTTAGATTATGGACATTTCATGTTTCATGCTGTAAGGCACAAAAATGTCTATAACACCTACCCATGGTCCGTGGACCATGGGAGTGTATAAATAGAGCGAGGCTCTAAGTGTAAAGGCAGTATTAAGTGATATGATGTTCTTTTGGATGATGAATTAAGCTATGAGTCTATAAGTCTGAGTATTGGGTTGTAGTAGTAGGAAGAGGCTTTGCTGCTGTGTGCGTAGAGGCCTGGTAGAGTTCGTAGCTACATGTGCAGACCCTTGCAGCTGAGTGGGCAGGGTGAAGTCGGGATTATACTTGAACAGAGGATTAATAAAAGATAAGTTGATTCTAAAATATTGTGCATCTGTTCATTGATCTGTGTGTTTATGCTCATGTTGTATTTATGCATCTCTTTATAGTTTTATGATTTCACGCACTCCTTGTGAATGTTGAATGGTTAATAAGAATATGGTTACACACAATTAAGTCAAGATCTATAATAATAGCATCTTAAGGATAAAGGAACTAGATAGCACCTCTTCGCGCTCTTTACAGAGCTGCGCGGAAGTAGTCGCACAAGTTGTGAAGGTCAGAAGGCTGCGCAGAGCAGTGCCAGCACACAGGTTAGGTTCACAAACTTCCTAGACCTCACCAGGACATCTTTAGGATGTGGAAACTTTGTTCCAATACCCCACCATACTACCTCAGGTGAGACCTCAGTACGCGCACCGCGGACTATTTCCGAAAGGGCCGGTAGTACCGGGATTTGCTTGCCTAAACTCACTGCTGAACATGAGTCAGGCCCCATGTAGCCAACAAATGGTTCCATTACCGGGACCGAGATCTGCCTAAGAGATGTCTAATGTCATGCCATTGGAACCCTGCAAAGGAGTAAATTGAAGAGTGGTTGGACAAGAAGCTTCACGAGTTTGTGACATAGGAAAACAGAACTCTGCAGATATCCAAGAAGAGGTAGCTGGATCGCTACGTATATATGGAAATCCACGAGATCTTCTTTGAGGTTAGCCGACAGCTAGGGAAGGTACAAGTTTGATCAACCAATAGAGTGGACTCCAGAGTTAGTGCGCAGACTAGAGACATCAGAAGATAAGATCACATGAGCTATGGACCATTGGCTCGACCGGATAATATGGGATTTATCACTGAGTTTGTGATAGACACAACCGTGAGCTACAGTGAAGTAGAGCGACGTTTTCTCAAGTGACCGTGAGGTAGGCACATTAAATCCCTGAATACCTGGATTAAGATGTTGTTATGTGAGAAACAGGTGATGCAAATTCATTAATGTTTGGAACAACGCGAAGCGGAAGAATCTACAAAGGTAACAGGAAATTAGGAAATAATCCCTTGATTTCACCTTCACGAGAGAGTGAGGAAGAGATCGTTCAGGTCTGTCCGCAAAGTGTGGTCAGTTTGATAAGGCAGCGCATTCCACAGTTACCACCTCCATTTATGCCACCCCTCATTTCATCTCCTTCACCTACATCTTCACCCACCCCACCTCCACCAACACTACAGTTCAGCATGGCGTATGCGATTAAGCTACCCGTATTCAGAGGAGTGGGAAATGAGGATTTGGATCAGTTTTGGTTCATGGTAAGAGCAGTGTGGGAAGCACAAGGGGTCATGGATGACAACATTAAGAAGGCTACATTGGTGAGCACACTGTAGGATCATGCGTTGACATAGTATGTCAAGCATTCCAATGATCACCCAAATGTAGGAATAACAGAGATCCAGAATGTGCTGAATAGAGAATTTAGCCAGTCGAAATCAGAGACCCAGTCAATCATCGGATTTAAAGAGATCGTGATTCTTCCAGGCGAGACCCCATGGGATCTAGATCAATACCTGAAGAGTACGATCTACAAGGCTAATATGATGCTCACATATGCGTAGCATCGCGCATGGTTTGTGGCATCCTTGACACTGCACCTGAGGATGGCGTTGTCATAATAGAATCTTTCAACGCAGGCTGAAGCATTGGAAATGGTGATGAGGTTGCATGAGACCCCGATATAAGACCCTGGGTTGGGAGTTCAACAAATCCATGTGTAATTAGAGAATCTATGCTTGGAGATGTAGAGTTTGAAACAAAATAGGGCACCACGGCCAGAGGCGTGAGATGAAGTATGGTGTATAAAATGAAAAGGTTAGGGCCACGATAAGGATCACTATCCAATATTTGCGAACTACTTGGCAGGAGGGGGACCGATTCCATTGACACCAGAAGCACAGGCAAGGCCGAGTACAACACTTGTGTTATGTTGCGTGATTTGTCAGATAGGAGGAAAACACACAATGGACAATTGCCATATGTTACAGAAGTATACATAGACTCCGCAGCAACTGTTTTGTAATTTCTGTAGGTTGGTGGGCCACGAAGAGCGTACTTGTCGCAGCTACCAGTTCATGATGGAGTGAACCCTAGCCTATAGAATGGAGACAGAAACGTGAGGCCTCAACCCAGCCATGGGGATGGAGCACGCTAGATTTCAGGGCTAAGGTCGAGGACGAGGAGGAATGGGGCCAGGAAGGGGCCGCAGATAGTTAATCTGTTACAATTGCGGAGGACCAGGACATTACGCCCACAATTGTACTAATCCAACGAGAATGTATTGTTCATATTGTGATCATTTTGACCATGAAATGATAGATTTTCCTACGTTAATAACATAGATGTGCGAGAAATGGGTACTCTAGTCCTCTTCGACTCAAAATATCCAAATGATGAAATCTAAAGCCCACGACGAACACCCCAATGTGAACATGACGCTCAGAAGTGGTGTGACCACAGGGGAAGATAAGAGGAAACAACCCAAGGAAGATACATGGGTTCACAAGGCTCCTACAAAGGAACCTAGGTTTGACTTCGAATGCACAAAGGAGACGTTCATGGAAGCTAAGAAGACCTTCATGGAGGCCTCTACTTTAGGTAGTAAGGATCAACTAGAGCTAGGAATAGATCCTTCTATGCTTACTACCTTTTTAGAGACATGCATGAAGTTGCTGCATGATAATAGGATAGTTAAAGGACTACAAGAGCTTATCACTAGGTGCACAGAGTCGGGTGAACCGTGCGTAGTCTGGAAACTGGGAAAGCATACATTACACACTGTAATGGAGATGAGGTTGACGGCGTAGATTGGTGAATATGAAATGGATCAGGTAATCTTGGACCTGGGGTCCGATGCAAATGTGTTACCTAAGCAGACATGGGAACGCATGGGTAGGCCCATGTTACAATGGTCCCCTATTCAATTACGAATGGCAAACCAATAGAAGATTTTGCCCATGGGGAGGTTTCAAGGGGTAATAGTTGATATCAAAGGCGCGAGCATGCAGATGGACTTTGAAGTTGAAGTGATAGAGATTGTTGATGACAACAAGACTTATCTTGCATTGCTAGGAATAGAATGGGCCACTGATATGAATGGAGTCATCAACTTGAAGAAGCAGATGATAATATTTAAGAAAAGGTCCCTACGCGTAGTAGTTCCACTAGATCTAGTCAAAGGAGCCCGCTGCACTGAACATGTGAGCGACGATGACAGCGACCATGAACTAGATTTCATTTACCAGATAACAGCGCAAGGCCAAGATCAGGTGAACCCGACTGTAGATGGGATAATCTCATGGGAACATGACAGTTCATGTACTTCGGATTCAAATGAAGAAGTAGAACGCTAGCAGAACTGGTTGCATGAAGTGACAACACTTAATTGCAACATGATGATTAGATAACTGCGGTGCGTGATGACAGAAGAAAAGGGAATTTCCAACATATGATGGTGTAACAATGATGAATGAATTCTTAGACAACTTTGAAAATGAAGTACCAGAACAACAGTGTATGGTGCAGTGGAATGGTCGTTCCGTGTGACACCCACACGATGGTGTAGTACACATCAGAAGACTATTGGAAACTTGCGTGAATGTAGAAGATGGATGTGATTACATTTTGGAAGTCCCCAACGTCGAACGAGATTTGGGCAGCCTGGATGACGCAATTTGCATGCCCACCTATGTCGATGGATGTAGACATGTGTTGTGCAATCACATCCCAGAATAAGGATCGAAAATCGGAACCCAACGCAGTGGCAAGAAAAGTGATGCACACCACAAATATTCTACATCAGAGGATTCACAAAGCTATGTGGAATCATGAACAGAGTTTACTAGGTGGGATGAACTGATTAGGACATACACGTTCTAGTGGTCCAATGGGCCTATAGGCCATATACAAGAACCTAAGCACGGAAATGATTCCGAAGACGATGAGCCGATTCAAGGCCATAGATTTGGGAAAGAATCTGCGCGCAATAACTACCATAATTGCGACAGAACGCGAGGACACAAGTGAAGAGATTATCCAACCACACAAGGAAGAACATATGCAAATTCAAGAAGCCATTCAGTGACGAAACCTTGAGCTTTGCAAACTCAAAGAAGATTGAGTACAACTGAAGAGAAAAGCATGTTAATGGACAAGGATATCAGAAAATTGGAAACTAAAATCGCGCAAGCATTATGCGTCGATAGAAGGATGGGGCCACGTATGGGTAGCCCTACCACCATACTAGAATATTGTCGCCAAGAGTTTTTGGCTATACTACCATGGCTGCGACCGCACCTTATCAGACAAAGTAACCAAGGAAGTGCACCGCATAAGGAAATATGTGAGGTGCTAACTAGCGCGAGGGTAACTAAGGAAGGCCCACGGACCAGGTTGGAAGGTGACTTGACACCTCGTACTAGTAGTGCAACCATCTAAATATATGTAGAAATAACAGTCTCAGTGCTCCAAGCAGTTGAAAGAGAGCGCGAGACTATAAACAAGTATGTAGGAGCACTGCGCAGGAAGGAGGTTACGCACAGGGTCAGTATGTCACAAGGGTCGCGGTAGCACATAAGGGGCTGTGCTACTACGTGGGTAGGCTGGAAGGTGATCTTTGATGTCACTATTCATGACAAGAGGTCCAATTTAAGGTAGAAAGGAGCAGGTAGCAGGCAATTAAGACAGGAATTCAGAGCTAGATTTGCAATGATCTATCGCCAAGAAGGTATTAATGACTCAGAAGTGGAGGGAATGGTTGAATTCAAATTCAAAGATAATATATAATCCCTTGGGCTAGCCTTGAGGCAACACTTGGTTGTTTATGATTTGAGCTAGTATAAAGCATTGAACACTAAGCACTCTTACCATCCTTGAGTACGCGACTGAACGGATGCAGTGTAGACATGGTGATTGTTGCGAAAACTAGAGTGATATTCGCGGAAGTTACCCCAGAGCCCCGTATGATCTAGGAGGAGCTTAGAGAGGCGAAAACTACACCAGAGGTTCCAAAGTCACCACGCACGTCGCGACCACAAAAAGATAAGAATACAATGGGTCCAGTTCGAGTATCGCCATGGAACCCACAGTTTAGTAAATTGTCAATGGCAAAGAAGGGAAAAGTCTTCACATTTGAAGGGGAAAGCCAAGATACCAAAGGACCTGGAGGCCACGAAGAGTGCGCTCCAGACCCCGCTCATTCTTGATGAAATAAGGTTTGAAGGTATGCTATTGGGATGGCTACCTAATATGAAATTCGAAGACTGGGACCTCACGGATGGCGAGAAGTTCCCACAGTTGGCCGCAGAGAAATTACTGAAGCAGAAATGGCTACGCGGTGTAGAGAAGGCTAGGCTACTCAATCTACGATGGATACACCACTACCACTACGCACCCATCACTATTTTTGTCACCCGACAGCTACTGTGCCTAGTACATGATGGGTATCTCTGGCTAGACGAGCCAATTCCCATCATAGCCGATCTAATTCACCAAATTTCTCAGCTGCCCATCAAAGGAAACGACCCTGCAGACATAGTAGGAAAGAGCAGTGACATGGCCCTTGAAGAAGCTATGAAGGCCAAATATAAGCTGGAGAAGAGGAAGCGAGGGTACGTAATTGCAAGCATTAAGGACCATGGGGTGTGCCTAGCGACCCAGCTATTGGTCAAAAAGCTGATGAGAAAATGCCGTGCAGATGAAGTGCTAGCATCTGTAATTGCATTGGTATAGCAATGTGTAGAGGGGGTCCAGTTCAACTCGGCGCAGTTCCTCTATGACAAGTTCTTGACAAACTGCAGGGAGGCCCAGGAGCAGGGTAAGAACTTCCACTATGCGTGGTTGCTCTTATCAACCCTGTTGGTTGTAGGAGAACTGCCAAAAGACAACCAGTTTCCCACGGTTGAGGGTGACCTACCCGAAGACGCGAGGTACACCTCGCTCTCGGCAATGAAAGACGCGACAAGGATTCGTGAGATAAAGGTGTTTTGGCTGTTTGTAGAGGCGAGCATATGAACATTGATGAATCGCATGCTACACTTGTCCCATACAGTCTATAATAGCTTACAGAGCGTGGCAGAGTTCAAGGCGGATATGCATAACTTGTATATCCAGGCACACAAAGATCCCGCACGAAGATGGGCGAAGCTCCCGTTCAGTGCAATGGATGATGCCATCTTTGTGGTAATGGAGTCCTCACCTCCAGAGTGGCGTGCCCTAGACTTGGTATAAATGGAAAAGATCACAACACAACAATGAAAGAAGGATACCAACCTAAACATTGTGCAGCTGGTGGAGAGAAGGCACCAAGATGAAGAAGCGGTCGCACAGCAGAAGGCAGCTGAGGGAGCAGCGGTAGCGCCAGTGACAGAGACCACAACCACGGCCACCCAAGAGACTGAGGAAGGCCAGGAAATGTCCACAAAGTAGGAAATATAGGGGAAGGCTGAGATATAGGAATGCACAGACCTGGCACCAAAATCGACCCAACTCAAGAGGTCACACGTCCATGAAAAACCAGCGTCGCGGAAAAAGAAAAAGGCAACAAATACCTCCGTCGACCCAACCCAACTCACCAAGGGAGACCTTCTTGACATTGGCGAAACAATTCACGATGTCACTAAGGATGCTTTTGATGAATTAATGATGGAGCAAACAAGTGTGTTGGGGGCACTCAGAGCAAAGTTTCAGGCATTACAGGTGTGATCCCCAGGAATGATGGCACCGCATGTTGCAGTAGGTACATCCGAAGCCAAGCCGATGTTGTGCGCCTACACCATGAACACTTTTGTATTACCAGAAGGTGCAGCCTTAGCAGCCACCGAGGGCAACAAGGCCACGACAAGTCAAATGAAGGGTTGGGGATTGAATTTGGCCACCCTTCCTAGAGAAACCTTATACCAATTACATGATGGGGTAATTGATGAGCTTCGCGCTAGGGAGGGTCGTTCCCTCTAAGTCTTGAGCGAACAGAAGATAAATTAGAACAACTCAGCCTGCAGTGCGACAAACTGGTCGCACACACCCAGGGATTGGAACAGGCCATGGAGGAGGCCTGTAGCAACATACCAGATTTGGCTGTGCCGGTAGTACTCCCAATAGTAGAAAAGACTCAAAAGCTAGTGGCTAGAGTCCGCAAGGCCTAGGAAGAGGCCGCAAAGGTTCAGTTGGAGCTGAAATTGAAGATCGCTAAGCTATGGATGATGGTGCAACCCTCTACACCCCCAGAAGTTAGAGCGTGGTGCCACTACGCCATTCAATCAGGGTTGGAGGAAATAGAGCACGCTATACAGGACTGCACGGGACTGTTGGATCAGTCCCTCTTCACGCTCACCTCACTGCAGGAAGATCCAACCATATAATGTCTGGAGACAGAAGCATGGCAGTTACAACAGGCATATGACAATATCAGGGGGACCACACAGATGGTCGGCCTTACTCAGTGACTTCCCAAGATGAAGAAGGCCTGGGCTCTAAAGGAACAGGTGGATGTTGCATGCCAGAAAGAAGCAATTCTTAAAGCGCATCCAGCCTTAGCTCGAGGAAACATTCATGGTCACCGCCACGATCGAGGGAAAGTTTGCACAGATGCAAAGTACATTTGTGCTAAGGAAAGAAGGTGCCCCTGACAACAATGCATCGAAGATTTGCACACAACTGATACAGTGGACAACGGAGGAGTGTGTTGCAGACATAAGCGAAGCACAAAAGTTGTTGGATGGACTCCGCGAGAAGATCACCGCACTAGCCGAGTGACTTGGGATGAGTCACTATGAGTGGGGGCTTGTTGGGTAGCAGATCCCCCCATAGCAAGTTTTAGGGCTTAAAGCCTGAATTTTGGTCAATATAATGTAAAGACCTCGCGAAATGTGGGCACGGAGTGCGCTAGAGTCTATGGTTGTCCGCCCTAAAATAATGTAATTTAATGTATGGTATGTTGACCTACCATACAGTAGAGTGAGGCTCTAAGTTTAAAGGCAATATTAAGTGATACGATGTTCTTTTAGATGATGAATTAAGCTCTAAGTCTATAAGTCTGAGTCTTGGGTTGTAGTAGTAGGAAGAGGCTCTGCAGCTGTGTGCGCATAGGCCTGGTAGAGTCCGTAGCTATGTTCGCAGAACCCTACAGCTGAGTGCACAGGGTGGAGTTGGGATTGTACTTGAATAGAGGATTAATAAAAGCTAAGTTGATTATGAAATATTGTGCATCTGCTCATAGATCTGTGTGTTTATGCTTCTATTGTATTCATGCATATCTTTACAGTTTTATGATTTCACACACTTGTTGTGAATGTTGAATGGTTAATAAGAATATTTGGTACACACAATTAAGTCAAGATCTATAATAATAGCATCGTAAGGATAAAGGATCTAGATAGCACCTCTTTGCGCTCTTTACATAGCTACGCAAAAGCAGTGGCACAAGTTGCGAAGGCCAAACAACTGCGCAGAGCAGTACCAGCACGCAGGTTGGGTTTGCGAACTTCCTAGACCTCATTAAGACATCCCTAGGGTGTGGAAACCTAGTTCTAGCACCCTCCCATACTACCCCGGGTGAGATCTCAATCTGCGCACTGTGAACTGTTGAAAAAAGGGCCAGTAGTACTTGGATTTTCTTGGCTAAACTCACTACTAAACCTGGGTCAAGCCCCATGTAGCCAACATACCTCATCATCTGCAGGTTCTGAGTCGGGAGAGGCGGTAGCACTACTTTGTCACATATCCTAGCTATCAGTGTAGGACAATCTTATGTCTCATGATCAAACAAGTTGCAATACAAACATGATAGGCACATTGGATTTGTACAATCGCATGCATAATGTCTTGGCCCTCCGCAATTGTAGCATATCAATTGTACATGACTTCTTCCAGGTCCTCCTCCACCTCGACCTCATCTGTGCTCCTGAAATCCTATTCATGCCATTCCTTCATTTTGATCAAGGGTCCACGTTTTGGCCTGAACTCTGTAGGTAGGAGTTCTATCCATCATTAACTCATAGCTTCTACAAGTGCACTCATCGTGTCCCACTGACCTACAAAATTTGTAGAAAAACTATTGCGAATTTTACGTGTACTTCTATAGCAAGTGACAATTGTCTATGGCATGTTTTCCTGCTATTTCACAGATCACGCACCACAAAGCAGGTGCCATGCTGGGTTGTTCTTGCAGTTCGGGTATTAAGGGCATCGGCCCTCCTCTTGTGAGGTAATTTGCGAAAACCAGGTAGTGGTCCTTCTCATGACCCTGACCCTTGCATTTTACGCACCACACCTCTTCATGCACTTATGGTCAAGTTGTCCTGTCCTGTTTGAGACTCTGCATCTCAAGGCATATATTCTTAAGCTGGGTGTGGATCTGTTGAACTCCCAAGTTAAGAAACTGCATCGGGGTCTCATGAAGCATCATAACAATCTCTAGGGATTCTGCCTAAGTTGTTAATTTCTGCTGCAATAGCACACTCCTCAGATGTGGCATTACCGAAGCTACAAACCATTCGTGATGTTGTCCATTCGTTAGATTCATATTATATTCTTGAATCTTACATTTTAGCCTCTGATCCAGCTCCCAAGGATTCTTGCCTAGTAGCATCATGATCTCTTTGAATCCAATGATTGACTGTGCTTCAGACTTCACTCTTCTGAATTCTTTGTTTGGCGCTACTTGGATATCCGCGATTCCCACTTTTGGATGATCATTGGAGTGCTTAATATGCCAAGCCAACGCGCAGTCCTATAGGGCACTAACCAGTGTCACCTTCTTTATATTATCATCTGTAACTCCTTCTGCTTCCCATACAGCGCTTACCACGAACTAGAATTGGTCTGGATCCTCATTTACCAAACCCTTGAACACAGGCAACTTCACTGTGCTTGCCATATTAAAACTTGGTGGTGGAGGAGGTGGTACGGGTGAAGATGGAGGTGATGGTGGTGAAGCTAGTGGCAGTGTGGGTTGGGGTGGTATTCGTGGAATTATTTTCCTTATCAGATGGACCAAACTTTGAGGCAAGACCTTCACGACCTCTTCCTTGTCCCGTCATGGAGATGAAATCAAGGAGCTAGTTTCTGGTCCCTTACCTCCTTTGTTCATGTAAGCTTTTCCACTTTGCGTAGCCCCGAACATCAAGGTAACTGCATAACCCTCTTTTCGTACAATAGAATTTTAATCCAAGTACTCAAATACTTTATGTACTTACCTCACGGTCCCTTGAGAAAGCATCACTCTGCCTCGCTATAGCTGACTGAGGTGTTGACCGCAAACTCAGTAATGAATTCCCCTATAATCTGATCGAGCCAATGATCAACGCTGCACGTGTTATTATCCTATGATGCTTCCAATATTCAAAATAACTCCAGGGTCCACACTATAGGATTGTCAAGTTTCCACCTTCCTTGGCTATCTGCTAGCTTTGCGATCCACTCATACAGCTCAATAGGGAAAGATGCGAAGAAGATTTCGTGGATATCTATGTACAAGTAGAGTTTAACCACTCTTCTTTTGATAGTCATGGGTTCCTGTTCTCCTGTGTCACAAACTTGTGAATTCTTCTGTCCAACCAGCCTTCAATTTCCTTCTTAGTTGGATTCCAATGATACGACATCAGACATCTCTATGCAGATTCTGGTCCCGACAACGAATACATTTGTTGGCTTGATGGGGCTTGACCCAGGTTCAGAGTTAATTATCCAAACAAATCCCTACACTACTGGCCCTTTTGGCATCAACCCATGGAGTGCGGACTGAGGTCTCACCCAAAGCAATATGGGGGGATGCTAGAACCAAGTTTCCGCACCCTTGAGATGTCTGAGGTGTTGTTTTAGATAAACTATGCCTACCCTCATGCAGGTTACTTCGCACACAGTTCTAACCTTTTGATACCTTTGCGATCTATTATAATCACCTTTCACGCAGCCCCAACTAGAGGTTGAGATGCTTTCATGCTACTATGGCATCGTCCTGCACTATTTCCCCAAATTACGCCACGTATCTTACTTATCTTCTTAAATACCTTAGTTAACTTTGTGTAAACAGATATTCTATATTGAATTCAATTATTCAACACATTCATACATATTCGCGCATCATATAAGCATTAAAAGTGTGATGTATATTCAATGTAACAGATTCATAAAACATGAAATAAATATGCAGAATGGATATGAAACTTCTCTTTATTAATGCTCCAATTGCTACAGACTCGTCTTTCCCTGCACACTCAGCTGCAGGGGTCCATGCACTCAGCTACAGAATACTAGGCCTCTACACACTCAGCTACAGAGCCTTCTCCTACTCTATGACCCAAAACTAGACATTACACTTTAGATACGATTCAATCCTTTATCGTTATCCTTATTATTCCATGATCTATTGATTACTTAGAGCCTCACTCTATTTATACAATCCCATGATCTGTGGACCATGGGTAGATCTCTATAAGTGACATTACATTACAAAATTGAGGGCGAACAACCCTATGAATCTTTTACAAACTATGCGCTCCGTACTCACAAAATACGGAGTCTTTACATCCGGGTTACAACTTTTGACCAAAATCTGGGCTCTAAGCCCCAAAAATTCCCTTGGGGGATCCCACACCCAACACACTGTGAAATCTATCTGGAACCTAAACCTTTCCTCCATGGCATCCAGGTACACTTCTTGGGATCCTCTATCCAATACATCTGAAATAATGCACATCATTGTCATCAACGTGGCTGCACTAGCAACATACTTACACATGATGTCTGCACTGATAGGCAAGTCTGGACTAATGGTGAGACGCTTCAACGCATCGTCATACAAGTCAAGCTCTTGTTGGACTTGCTTGTTGGTCTTCACTTGGTTGAGAGTCCCAAGTGATGGAATCACATGTATGTGCACCACAACCTCTATGCTCTTGAATACTCCTGCATGGGAGGCTTGTATGCTAGTGATGAGTTGCAATAGGTCCTCATAGTTTGGGATTTGACTCCGGATACGTGCTTGTATCTCAATTGCATTGGCCTTCATCATCTTGGGTAGATGAAGCAGGGCTCCCTTTACTTCATCATCCATGCCTGCATGTTGTCAATGACATTATGTATATTCTTCAAGACGACCTCTTCTCACACATCAATGCTTCCATCTGTGAAGATGAATGACTGCTTGAAGCACGGTACCAAAATTGGAGTACAATTCTCACATGACTATGTCCAAGGACAATACTTCATCTAGTATTGCCTTCTGCAACTTAGCTTAGGTGGACACTGTCACCAAGTGTACTCCTTGCTTGGCTACCTATAGTTCCTTCGCCATTTTCTCATTATCAACTATGAGGAAGTGAAAATTGGAGCTAGTGTTTCATCATACACTCTAGTTGCACCAGCCAAAGCAGTTGGGTCTTTGTGCACATCGGTCATGGTCACTTGTTCTTCAACTTGTGCAGGGGATATTGAGTCCTCCAGAGTTGGTACTCTGTCAGGCTGCACAACTCGATGTTGAGATTCATCAAAGGATCTTTTGTACATCTTTGCTTCTAGCTGACCACCAAGGATCTCAGTGCCTCCTTGGTCATTTGAGACTTGCTCATCATCTGGATGCATTGAAGCAGGTAAGTCGACCTCTCTGTGGTGAGGCATGAGGTCAATGTCCTATTCCAACTCCAACTACTCCATGTCTGTATCCAACTATTCAAGAGCTTGTTCTATCTCATGAGCAAAGTCTTGTTGCTACGAGGGTTCACCCTGTTTGCCTAATGCTAGTTGTTCAGAATAATTAACTACTTGTACGACCACTGCTTCGTTTGTCTACATGTGATGCGCCCCGTGCTGAATCTGCTGATGTTGTGCTTCCTTCTCAAGTTGGAGCATATATTGTTCTTTTTGGAGTTGATCCCTTAGCTCATGCAACTCCCTCTTTGATTCTTCCATTCTCTTCTTATCCCTCTACCTTTACATGATTCGCTTGTCGTGATGCTACCTCTTATGTTGAGTAGCCATAGCTACATGTTATACAAGTGGATTTGCTCAAAAATTGCATCTTTGTTCCTCCTCCATGTAGTCGAAAATATTTCTCTTCCCTTTGTCACACACATGTATGATTGCACCTATTGTCTCTGTTGTTGCTGCTACTGCTGCTACTGTTGGTGTTCTCCGTGGTGCTGCTTCATGCTGTCATGCTAACCATTCTATGGCGAAACCGACTTGTGCATTGGGTCTAGAGTAATGGTAACAATACCTCCATGAGTCTTCCTCGACCCAATGAAATGCCCCATGGATCCAACTGAACTAAACTCTCATGTAGTGATCCTTCAAAATATAATGTGGGTCATACAGGTTGAAGCTTTGGAGGTCAAACGAGTACTTCCTCATTTATTCAGCTTCAACATCTACTTTCTTGATGCTATATATCTCGTATAACCTAATCTGCAATGGATTAGTTGGCCAAGGTGCCTTCTTCTTCCACTACAGCCTAGTTGTTAATCCTGTTGAGATATGATACTCTACTTCCTACATGACAAGCACGTCAAAAGCAAAGTTTGGCAGAACATACAAAGGCTTCTCCGCACTAAACACTCGGATGAACGTGTCATCCAGTGAGGCATACCAATCTGCAATTCCTAACAATGCACTCATTTCTTCTTCTCACATGTGGGGTGGATCCTGTTTGAATATCAACCTATACACTGGGGTGACAAGATGGTCGTACAACCATATGATTACTCCTCTAAAGCTGCACTTGGACAACAACTTGAAATATGTGCTCACAATAGTCTTTGCTAGTGACCATGCCCACTCTAAGCACGGGAACTTATGTCGAGCACAGACTACATCTAGAATGTAGGGGAACATGTAAATATTTGCATGCATGCCTTTGAGTGACTTTCGAGCCTTCATGACTTGCTCCTTCAGCTGATGAGCCAGTATGCCAAACCAGTTACATGGTCTTGTGTCTCTACCCGGTTGGTTCAGCGCGACCAGTTGGTTTAGCACGACCACTCAACTCTTAGGGAAGGTCTAAGTGCTCTCTTGGCCACTTAGTCGACACATGAATATGACCAAGTATTGGTATGCCTTCCTCAATATCTTTGTATTATAGATCCGATTAGGGGTCATCTTGAAACGAGTTAGCTCCTTTACCTAATCCTTGAGAATGTCTCTAGAGTGGCATTTGTTGTTGGGCAAGCTAAATGGAGGAGTCATGACAATCATGGGCTCATTCATCTGATACATCTCTTTGTAGTCTCATTGCAAGAAGGTTGCAAGATTTGTCCCACTGACACTACTCAAGGTCATCGTCTTGGGGTCAGTGTCAGAGATGATTCAGTGAATCATATCCGCACATGGGGTCGTGGGGTATCTACATGCAATCCGATATAGGCTAGACTTATGAGTTTTCATGTACACCTGACAGCCTTCAAGGCCATCCCCAAAAGTACCTGCGAATATTTCATTCAACTCTTGTCACTTCAGTTTGATGTCCTTGTCTAAATACAACTTCATATCTTCATAGATCGACAAACCAGAGGACACCTACTCAGCTGCTGCTCCAGCTGCCATACCATCAATGCCCTGAGATCCTCTTCTCTTGGAAGCCATTGGGACAGATGAACACCTGAAAGATTTGGAAATAAGCAAAATTCATGGCAAGAAATATGTCAGTGGAAACAAAACAAATACGAGGAAGCACACAACACATACCTGGGGAACTGATGAGCAAGATTGCGCAAATTTCACTGGGAGGCTGAGTGACTAGCTGCCAGGACTGTGCAAAAGGTAGTCTAGACTAACTAGGGGGATGGACTGGCTATTGGATCTCTGAAATGTGCAATCCAGTTGAGTAGTTGGTTGTTGGGATTACGCAATGCGTGATTCGAGCTGGGAAAGACTGCTAGGCCACAGACAGATTTTCAAAAAAAATTGGTTCAAGCAACCACTGACCTCCATAAATGCATAATTCAGTCTATGACACCAATGCGAGGCCAGAATGCACAAATATGGAGAGGAAGGTGAGCCTTCCTTCTCCAAGTTATGCAATGCGGCCTTGGTGAAGGCAAAGACCAAGCAAAGGTTGGGTCGACTTGCCAATGGGCAACTAAAAGCAAGTAAATTGATAAACAGTGCATGAAAAACTTGAATGGAATATTGAGAAAATAGATCAACATGCATGTGGGTGAGGTCGTTTGAAGGTTGGGCGAGCGTCCATGAAAAATAGTTTCATTCATGTGAAAATAGTGAGATAGAAATGAAAATTGAAACAGAGCTACGACAAGCTAGAATATATGTAAACAACAGCAGGAACTCAAAGAAATCAAGTGCTAAAAATAGCTCCCTGAATCATGGGATGCCTTTTGCATGTTGTCTCTTGCTATTCTAGGAATATCAAGTCATGCATGCATGCAAATCAAGTTCACTCAATCCTGGGTGAAACTAGTCAACCATATTGTACATGCATGCCAGTGCTCAACTACTTAGGAAAAATGTGCATTCTTGACTATAAGCTGGGTTGAATGACCAAGTGGATTACACAATTTCTGGATAGAGCAGCTGACTACTGCTCAGATTTGCACAAATCCTGGGCTGAACAACCTGCTGCTAGGTAAAATTGCATAAATCCTACTGAGAGGGTTGGCTGGCAGGATTGCACAATCTTGGAGACCAGTAGGCTATCAAAAAGGATTACGCAATTCCTGGAGGGAAGGCTGGTTTCCCTCTAGGAATTCATAATTTTGAAGGGGAAGATGATCATCCTGCAAGTGGACCAAGTTCGGGTAAGAAACCTATGAGGGGAATGGATCGACTGTGATCGACAATTTTCCTTTATGCGAGGAAAACGCTGAATCTTGAGTACTTGATAAAGCGAGACAAAGTGTTGTGTAAGGTTGGTAGGGAGGCTCCAAAACAACCTAAGGAAAGGTTTTGGAGGGTGGTTGTAGCCGCTACAGAAACTTCCTAGATAATGAGCTGAAGTCGATAGGAAGCAACCCATCGTAGAAAAGACTATGACATGAAACACAGTGTCAAGTTTTGAAAATATTTTGCAAGAACTGACTCAAGGATGGCTCACAAAATCAAAGGCTAGAATTTGCAAAGGAACTTGAATTGAGGTTGAAATTATCTTGAACAAATAACAACATGACATTGACTTGGTAGAATTTGACTTAACGATAATACCAAAAACCATGACAAATTTCAATGATGTTCGATTAATTGTAAGACAAATGGATTTCCCAACCTGGACATGAATGTGATTGAGTGTCATGTTCAAGAGTGACATGTTACCTTTAGAAATGAAAATGTAAACTGGACGCCTTTTCCCAATTCCTCCCCATGATTACTGGCAAGTACCTCTTTATTTTTTACAAGCTTGAGGATGATAACATA
The DNA here is from genome assembly GCA_031772625.1 of Pinus tabuliformis. Classification (NCBI taxonomy): domain Eukaryota; kingdom Viridiplantae; phylum Streptophyta; class Pinopsida; order Pinales; family Pinaceae; genus Pinus; species Pinus tabuliformis. Next base: position 1,928,162,471 of record CM062817.1, on the reverse strand, counting down.
TGCTTAGACTCTAAGCTCATCCTTCATGTTGGCTTAGTGGGTCCTGACCCAGGTTCAGAGTTAAGTTTTCCAAACAAATCCCTACATTACTGGCCCTTTCAACATCAACCCACAAGGTGTGGACTAATGTCTCACCCGAAATAGTATGGGGGGGATGTTGGAACCAAGTTTCCACACCCAGAGATTAGTGTAATGTCATTTTATGCCCTAGACCTGCCTTCACGTAGATCGATAAGCCTTTAAGGCTTATCAATATAAATTAATTTAACCAACCTCTATACCTACACAAAGGTCTACGAATGTTTTTTACGGACCCTACACAAGTGAATCAACCACTTACATGCTTCTGTGATTACTCCTAATCCCGTATTTACCTAGATCATCTTAAGTGTTTAATAACTTCCACATAGAATAAGATATTCTTCGCACAAATAGTTACCATTACTTGTGTTCATATGACAATATAAAGCATGTAAAATTGCACATAAATATAGTATTAATTCATAAACCCATCATTTATTATAACATAATAGCGCATTCATTCATAACAGAAAGAAATAGATAAACATAGGAATTTCTGGAGCAATCTCTTTATTAATACTTCAATTCTGCTTACAAACTCAAAAATTCCTTATGCACTCAGCTGCAGGGGTCCGCACACTCAGCTGCAGACTCTACTCTAGGCCTTTGCGCAGAGAGCTGTAGAGCCTACTCTAGGCGTTTGCGCAGACAGCTGCAGAGCCTCTCTTCTACTCTAAGACTTCTTCGCTCTTACTCTTACTAACCCATTACATTCGTCTTCATCATCTTCGTTACTTTATTTAGACTCTCCAAGACTCTCCTACATATACAATCCCATGGTGATTGGACCATGGGTAGATCTATAAAGCTGACACAACTTACATAAAAGAAGGGTAAAACCCTTTATGACACTTTACAATCTATGCGCTCCGTGACCACAACTTGTGGAGACTTTACACTTTATACAACAAAACTTGGCTTTTTTGCCCCAAAATTGACCCGAGGAGATCCTTTCCCAACACTTCAAATGAGTCCATCGAACTATTTTTAACGAACCCTAAGAAGGAATGGTTCAGTCCCATTATGTGTTATTCAACCATCTCACCAAATAGAAGAAAGAGATAGATCAACGACTTCAAAAGTAGCCTCTTCAAGGCGGCAACCTCCTTTAAATTACACAAATGAACAATTCTTGGATGATACAAATGGCAAGAGCTCCCTTCTTTCTATCATGTCTTTCCCCTCTAAGATGATGAGGGGGTCAATTTTTTGTATAATAGATGCCCCCTAAAGTGTGAGATCAGAGGCTATGACGATGGCTAGAATACTTTACTTAACAGTAATTTTCCTTCTTCGACAAAGAGAGAGAGAGGATCAGAGCTTTAGGTGGTATGAGAAACCTGATAAAACACATATATATAAAACTACTAACATCATGTCCTGAGTCGAGCATTCCCAAGCTCAGTAGCTATGTCAGAGTGATTTTCTCATAAAAGAGATATGATGATATTGGCCGCCGATAAGCACAATGCGGATCCGGTGTCATAATAGGATCATTCTGATGAGTTGTCTCCAAAAAACAATATACAAAACTTGGGAGAGGAAGCAAGGTTGATTGACACAACCCTCTACCCAAGGTCTTGATTTTTGTTTCACCGAACAACATAGATCAATACATGTGAATATATGCATTGATGTCGAACATGCATGAAATCATCTGATTACCAATCAATAATGGAGAGCATTAACAGACGCAAGGAAGGCCACCAATAATGGTGATGGTCTCCAAGATGCATAGTACAATCGAACGAGTGTCAAAGATGTTTTTGTCATCGAACACCCGTAGAATCACTTAACCAGGAGCCAATAATGATAACACCTGATTAAACACAAGGTGACCTGCCACTAATGTCTACAAGTACCAAGGAACTGAATGTGTTTCTGGGTTGTCTTCCTAGATAGAGTGTTGAAGTCGATAAGAAGATACCTGTCGAAAGGTAGGCAATAATGTGTCCTACATCAATCAACATGAAACGAGATAAGAATGATTTTCTTTTTGAGGAATCTTTGAGGATTGGGTCCAAACAACAGAGGGCATCATGAAACGATATGCTTGATGGGTTGATAGAGGAAACAAAAGGTTAACCCTTGAATAATAGAAGGCACAATATCGCTTTTAACCATGCAGCACTAGACTCATGAACACCAAAGAGTGTTAGGATACAGAGATGCAAGAACATCAAGGTATTTAGGCTAAACTCATAGGATGGTAGGATTCATATTGAGAGGCCGTCACAAGGATGGTTTATCGGAGGGAGTGCCATGTTCAAGGGAATGACTGCTTCCAAACCACACTTTCTAATACTAAATGAAGTTGTGTTGTCTACTTTCCCCGTCTGATTAGTTTAGTGAGTCCATACGGGTAAACTCGTCGATCTTTTCATATTTTAAGAGTCTAAAAAGGACCGCAAAAAGAGCGACTCTATGCCCTATCTGATTAGTGTAATGAGTCTAGATAGGAAAATATGTCAACTGTTTCATGTTTTGAGAGTTTGAAAAGGATCATAAAAAGAGTGACTCTATATCTTGTCTTTTTAATTTAATGTGTCCAGACGAGACAACTCAGTGGTATTTTCATATTTAGAGAGTCTGAAAGGATCGTAAAGAATGACTCCATGGTAGTCCCTTTGTCATAGTTGTTAACCAAGTGCGACAGAAGGTTAATAGTATACCCGGATTAGTTACTTTTCTGTCAGTTAATATGTTGAATATGGATAAAGAGAAACCTACGTTCAATAGATGTTGACCTCATTTTGTTATGAGTACGAGGAGATGGACTAAACTCGTTTTTCATCGTGAATTTTTAATGAGTCACGTGACGACAAACTCAATACCTTCATCAAATTTTAACAAGTTAAATGAAGAAAACTCAAGGTATCTTTTTCAGTTTATTGAAAAATGAAAAAGAGGTAAAAGAACTACTCATTCTTTCTTCGTAGATTTAACAAGCCCGAAGAAGGGGAAAAACTCGAGGATTTTTCAATTTACGAGCAAGAAATGGTCCCAAAAAAGTAAGTGCTCTTGTTGCTGCCATAGATTTTTAATGAGCCCAGTGACAAAAACTCAAGATTTTTTAGTTTAACATGCGAGAAAAGTACCTAAAAGAATGCTCAAGTCATCTTTATAAATTTTTAATGAGCCTAAAGAAAAACTCGGGGATTTTTTTCAGTTTTATGAGTGAGAAAAAAGCGCCTAAAAAGAATGCTCTAATGATCCTTTTCAGTTTAATGAGCTAGAAAAAGAGCGAAGAAGAGTTTCTCGGACCATCGTTGTATGTGTTTAACGAGCCCAACAATGACAAACACGAGGATTTTTCAGTTCAAGAGCGAGAAAATATTCCATAAAAGATCATGCACATATCTTCTTTGTAGTAGTTTAACGAGCTGAAAGAAGGAGACTCAAGGTTTTTCGGATTAATGAGTAAGAAAAATACCATAAAAAGAATGCTCGATCTTCTTCGTGGTAGTTTAACGAGCCTGAAGAAGGAGAATCGAGGATTTTTTGGATTAACGAGCAAGAAAAATACCATAAAAAGAATGCTCGACACTTCTTGATCTCATGCTTGACAATAGAAGGGTCTATGCCATGCATTTCCTCATAAGACCAAGGGAAAACATCGTGGAAGTCTTTAATTGGGTTGGTGAAGCTCGCAATTTCCTCGGGATTGCGATTGGATCTAATCCATATGTTTTCCATGATGCCTGTCTTGATTGAAATATTGATGGGCAATGTCTTTGAAAGACTACCCATGTTTCCCTCCGAGTCCAATGTTTGGATAGTTGTATATGGTCAGGAAACAATTTCAAGTGCCTTAGATGACAAGATTTGAAGAGGCATAATGTCCAATTCAAATATCAAAACATGATGGTGTGAGTCCTCCCAAGGTCGCTCTTCTAAACTCGTGATTTCTCTAATAGCTTCGTCCATAGGTAAGACTTGATTGAGGAGATTGAAAGAAGGAGATGTTATGGGACGGGTAGTGGTACAGTTGGCCATAACCAATGTGACCGGAGACTCAGATACAGATTGAATGGCCTCATAGGCCAATTCAGCTGGTGATAGTGGCATTTTTTCTCCGTAAGTGTCAATGTCTGAAGGGGCCAGGAGGATCCAAGGATTCGTCAGTTTATGAGGAATGGATGAAACCATAGAGACCATCTGTGGAACCATGGGCAGTAGAAGAGGGAAACAACCCATCAGGGAAGAGCCCTTCAATAGGCCACTACCGATACTAACATAAGAGTTAGGTACACCACCCACTAAGGGTACAAAGCTGCTAGGTAATGGGGAGTAATCTAGGGTGCAAAAGGAAACTGGTCCACTGTGACTATGTTTCCATCTAATGGAAATAGGATGATACGAAAGACTAAAGACACAATGGAATTCATGGCATAAGTCCAATTACGGCTCAAAAGTAGATTATAGTCGAGTTTATGATCCATGACTTCAATATCCACCATTACTGTTTTCCCACTGAAGGTGAGGGGGTAGCTGGCTAGGTAACCTTTTGGGATGAAAGTGTGGTCTGAGAACCCAAAGCAAGCCAACATGAAGCTGAAATGATGTAGGTAGAAGCAATTTCATCTATGACAGTTCTATGTATACCTTTAACTTTCGAAAAGATTTGCACCTGAAATTCAAACTAGTGAGAAAGGGGAGGTTTACACTTTTCCATGTTGAAAATTGCAAGCATGGAATCCTGTGGGTCAATACCACAAATAGCCAAAAGAAAAGGTTTCCTTTGTGCTGGAAATGTTTGTAATACTTCGAGCACTGACATAGTCGACGACGCTTGCGCCAAGTCTTCTACAATGTTGTAGTTTTGGGCGGCATGTGTAGATGTATTATGGATTGTGCGTCGAAGTGCCCCTTTAGGGGGGCGAATCACAAGGTCAATAACTGACCTTTCGATATGAAAATCATTAAGTGGTGGTGGTTTTTGACTTGAGTAAGGTTCCTCTACATGAGCGACAAGAGCTCCATAGGATTTGGCTCTTGTTTGTGGATCTACCATTTCAAAGGTGTAAATGGTAGAAGATCCTTCACCAGCTAAAGGATGTTGCAAACTACCATTGCTCCCTTGTGGGGGTAATGATTGGTTTGCAATCAGGTGTTGCTGCTACTAAGTGGGGAAAGGATTATTCAGGACAATGGGGGTCCTACTAGTATCCTTGTTAGCAATGAAATCTATGCATTCCTGAAGATGTGGACATAAATATGTCAGGTGGTATTCAGCACAGATTTTGCAAGGGAATTGGGAAGGTTTATCCTTTCCATCATCATAGGGCATAGCGGCCTTCTGCTTTGGGTTTTTCTACTTTGTTGACTACTCCTCAGAAGGAGCGGTCTTTTTCTTATTCTTCTTATTCTTACCACGGGGTTTTTGCGTAGACTGCACAGAGTTTATCACAGTGGTAGGAAGAGTAGTCGATTTGGAAGAGGAGTCCACTAACATCTCGGTAATATGACCACTGAGTTGTTTTATATTAGCCCCAGAGGTTATGTCGATAATCCCATCAATGTGTGCTCCTAGGTGCTGAGTAGCAGAAACATTGGAGTTATGAGGGGCATTGGGGATTACATCATAGAGAGTGCCAGACTGTGAATATATCATATCCAAGTGTTGGGAAAGACATATGGATTGGTCTTCTATGACTGCACCACCTAAAGCGACATCTTTAGGGATTTATGAGAGTAGGGACTTGCAGAACCAGTCCGCTAAGAGATAGTCTGGGAGGGGAATTTTAACTAACCTCTGCCTATGTCTCCATTCATGTATATGATCAGAGATGTGGGTGGCGGTATCCTGAAGTAGTGAAATGAGGAGCTCTGTCCCCGTCTCATAATGGATGGGTAGCTGGAAGTGCTTTAGGAATTCCATTGCTAGAGCATCAAAGGTATTTACTGATGCGCGTGGTAACTCAATGTACCACTTAGCTACGTTTCCAATGAGGGTGTGGGGAGAAAGATGTAACCAGACACTATCGTCAACCATGGAGTTGGAAACACACCAAAGATGATAGGTGGTCATATGGGTGCCCGGATCCTCCCCTTGTTTCCCTTCGAACTTGGGGATGTCTATTGGTAGTTTATGCGGGATCGGCGGCCAAAGTAAGTCGAGGATATCCAACGTTGCCAAGAAAGGCAAAGTGTGTGGTGCCCCCGACACAGACCAAGGCAAGGACATATGACTTGAGGACCCTTACGGTCCTCCCATCATTTGAGTCCCAATATTATACACAGGTTGTGTGGTATAGTAGTTTCCTTGGGGTATGGCGTTGTAGTGTGGATTTCCATGGGGAATCTAATGTTGAGGTATAGAGTTGCCCCCAGGATAAGCAATGCCCCCTTGACTCATTTGAATTTGTGAGTAGGGTACCCCCATGGATTGGTTGGGACCTCCTTGAGGATTCCCGCCTGCCATAGAAATAACCATATGTCCTTGATTGACATAAGGAATGCTCATGTCAATCAATGACTGACCATGCATGCCTAAGAATAGAGGGGGAACTGTTACGTTCCCGACCTGTATGTGCATATTGGTAATGCCCCCAGATACTTGAATTTGGGGTTTTAATTGTACAATGGTTTCCAACCATATTGTTGGTGGATGGGAACTGCGTTAATAGTGCTATATTGAGCTTTATAAGGAGCGATGTATGTAGCACTTGTCAAAGGTATATAGTTTCACAGTCAAGGGGTGGAACCTGGCATCAGCTGGGTTCCACTCGTGGAGGGTGTCATGTGAGTAGTTGTACCTAGGACAAATTGGATAGCGGAGTTCGCCATCAATGGTGTGGTGGTGACTGTTAGCTGGGGTAGTGGTGGAGGACAAACAGTGTCCACAAAGTTCCACGACCCGTTAGTCATCAGCAAGATGGATGGAAATGTTCCACCTAAAGAAACAAAGAGTACAGGTACCACGAGAACCAAGAGTGGGTCCAACGGATTCATAAGTGGAGGGTTAATGAGAGCAAGAAATCCTTCGGTAAAGAAATCCTCCGGCAAACTTGAATCGTCGGTTTTCCAAATAGATTTCGTGTGAGATCTAGGAGACTGATTCCCCGAAGATGGGGAATTTGGTTCACTGGAGCTCAACATATTTTCCACAATGAGTGGAGGAAATCCTTACAATGGTCTAGATTGATGACGACGGTCGATTGTAGCCACGGTGATTGTTAATTTTATCTATAAATTTTATTTTGATATTTGTTAAAGTCTTAAATGGTAACACTCGGGTGCCTAAGAAATATAAAAAATACACTAAGTTGATCAATCAGCAAACAAATGGAAATGACCCTGTTTAATAAGCACCGCTCACTGGAGATGAAACCCAGTATCACAATGAATAACAGAGAGGGCTAGCCAAATGTATAGTCACGATTACTCTTGGGCTTCGCCCGAACCTCAAATTGAGGGGCCAAGTACTCTCATGAGGATGAGCACCCTCCCAAAAATTGAAGACAGAGTTGGTCTGTCTATGTTAGGTACCAAGGAAGCCCGCCCCAGTCACCTTGTTTAAGTCCCTAAAAGCTTGGCCACTAGGGATACCTCAAATCACAGACATTACAGGGGGGAACATAGTCGCAGATAGTACGTCGTGTGGGCAGGATACCTGAGTCCCCAACTCAGCTCTGGAATCCCCGAAGGGATCCCCAATACACATAATACCCAAAGGAGTTCAAGCAGATGTGGGCTACCTTCACTTATAGTTGAATGTTGTCTCGTATTTAGCTCGCTTTGTGTTACCGGGAAAAGTGTCTATTTAGAACTGCTCTAACCCACTAAGGTGTGACAGCTGCCTTAGAAACAAACAGAGAAAACTACTTTTGTATTTCCTTTATGAATTAAAGATAGAGGGGGATAGAAAGAACCGACCTGTGTCTTGCGCTAGTCCTTTGATCCAATCCCTCTCTTCTTTGACAGCTTCTAGCTACCTGCTCCCTTACTTTCCCAGCTTCACCAAGTTCCTGTAAGATCACAGAAGAAGAAAACTATACAAAGACATGGATCTATATTCATAAACAGCTTAGGATCATATTTAAGCTAAACATACAAATGTAACAAGCATCAATAATACACAAGCATGTAGGAGAAACTCAAATAGTTTTATTGATATACAAGAAGATCCAGGAGGAGTTACAACCGATGATTCCTGACCCAGCATCAACCTCCCAGCAAAGAAGCCCCTTCTTCACCTCCAACAAAGCATAAATCACCCAATACTCTGATATCTATCTCAAAACCAACAACAATTCCTTGCAATGTACAAAATTCCAGCCTCTGGATCTTTGGGATGAGGGATCCATATATAGATGTATGCAAGGAGGATGAGTTAGCTTATGATTTGATTAGTGTCTTCTCTCTGTCAGTTCTTGCTTCCACTTGGAGACTGAAAGCCTCTTACTCATCCTTGGTCGAATTCAGTGAGGCAAGTGTCATTGGAGAAGATTCTGGAAGCTTCCATTGTCTTTCCACCTCGCGGAATGGCACTGCCATTTGTCATTTCCCACTCAACGCACCCTGATAGTGCATTTAGGTGCGTTGCAACGCACCCAGCTAGTGTATTTAGGTGCTATGCAACGCAGCTAGCCAGTGGAGCAGCTGAAATGATCCTGTTTTGACTTATTCTAAGCAATTTCTGATGGAGAACTTCTAGGAGAAGCTGTAATTTGTTGACCTTGTTCCTTTAGGGGTTGGAACAACACTTTTAGGGACTTAGGAGCCCTTGGTTTATGGACATTTCATGCTTGGAGCTACAAGGCACAAAAATGTCTATAACAGTTGCCCCCTAAAGTATGAGGCCGTTAATCGGGTGAAATGCTTTATTATGAGGATCCGAAGTTCTTTCAATGTTGGGAGGAGACCTGTAATAAGATACAATACAATACATTATCTTCATACTGTTTTTCATGATCTAACTGGGGTGGGCATTCCCATGCTCAGCTTTATAAATTCATTTTCATGTACATAGGACAGACAATCGTCTGAGTGTAGACTGATGATTCTGATAGAGCCATCATCCTTTTGGTAGGATGATTATCTGTGATGCAATGTTGTACATTTAATGTCTTTATTTTCCTAAATATATATCGCAGCCCGGATGGATGAAACTAGATCTGGGGTCTTCAATCTCGTCCGATCTTCACTCAAAGTACAAGTCGATCCATGTGAGAAATGTTCTGAAGTCGAACATGGAAAGACATCGCTTGATTACCAGTCAATGATGTAAACTGTTAACAAGCGCGAGAGGAATCACCGATAATGATAATGACCCTCAAGGTACTACAGTACAATTCACGTGGTGTGAATAAAGGACTTGTCGTCGAACACCACGCAAAATATTTCGGTCGAAGGCCATTGATGTAAACCAGTCGCCGGAAGTGAGAAACTTGCCATTGAGGCATGCAAGCTTCAAAGTACTGAATGGGGTGTTCCTAGACCAACTTCTTGGATAATGAGCTGATGTCGACAAGAAGTGATCCGTCAAAGGAGGGCCTTAATGAATCCCACATCAATGACACGGAACGGAGTAAATGATTTTGATGGAGGTGAAAACAATCTGATGATATACGGTTCAGGATGGCGGTCATGAAAGAATGAAGTATAATGTATGGTAGTGGGTGGGACACAGGTGACTTCTCTGAATGAATTCTCTTGAACATGTCGGCGACACTTATGTGATGGATTGGTAGCATTAACCCCAAATGTGGATGGTATGGCATGACCATGGTGATGTGACCGGTGAATGAAACAACCCAACCCAACTCGGACACGGAGTGGAAGTGTCATGTTCAAGAGCGACTTGCTACCAATAAAGATTCTTTGAGTTTTCTTCCCAATTTTTCCCCAGTCATTGCTGACCAGTACCTCTTTATTTTTGTCAAGCTTGAGGAGGATAACATATGCTTGTTCTATAATTTGCCCTTCGGGCAAACCCATCGCTATGTTTTAACAAGCCTAGCGATAGTGAAACTCGTTCTCGTCTAAAGACAAGTTTGTCGCTATTAATCTTTTTAACGAGTTTAATGACAAAGATAACTCGGTCCTTTTCATTTTTAGAGAGTCTGAAAAGGTATGTAAAGGTAACTCCAAAATTCCTTTTTCGTCATCTAATCCCTTAAGTCCGGAAAAGTATAAAACAATACAGAAGGGATGAATTTTCGATAGTTTTAACGAGCGAAACAAAACAAGCGCTCGATCTTTTTGTGCAATAATCCCTCGGGTCCAAAAATATTAAAATCTAGAGGAGGGATAGCACTTCTTGTCCCGTTAACGAGCTGGAAGGCCAAGGACTCGGCAATCTTTTCATATTTTACGAGTCAGTTGAAAAGAGCTTAAAGAAGACTCGTCTTTTGAGGAACGCGTGATGAAATGGGTAGCAGTTGATTTTAGGTAAGGTTTGGAATTTTCCAATCACGGCAGTGTCACAAGGATGGCTAGTGAAATCACTCTTCGCAGCTGTTCCTCAAAATGGTTAAACAGTCAAATGGAGGTGAATGATTGGCCAATGTAAAAGTGGAGGTGACGGTGCAAACATGACCAAGGCTTTAATGGCTGAAGTACTACATTCACGGTGGTTATTTACCGGGGAATAGTTCATTTTTTAACGAGCTTAAATGCGGGTGGAAACATTTCCTCGGTCCGGGTTTATTTTTTAATGAGCTTGAACCTCGCGGTAAACACTGCTCAATTAATCCAGTCATATGATAAGAATGTCTCATATAAAAACGGCAATTTTTAGAGTTTTTCCCCACATCCTTTCTTTATGCAAGTTAGGTAATGACTAATCTAAAAAAAAGATAAATAATCACTCTTTTCTTGCACTCCAAAAGGTTTGCATGCCCCCAGGTATAAAACAGAGTTTCAATGTTACCTCTACTTCTCTCCGTCAAAACACTTGTTTTGACGAGAGAGGCCTACCGCTTACAGGTTACCCAAAGATTGTTCTATTCACACTGCAAACAAAACACTTCTTCGGTGATGTCTATCGAAACAAACAAAGGTGAGCGACGATGCCCGTCAACTCACATAACTTTGACAAGAGAATCTTGTTCTAGAATAACCCCTCTTCCAATCACGGACGGGATACAGACTAGTCATATTCTCCTGTGGAAACCTTCCCTATACCCGAAGTTTTCCTGCCGAAGTAGACCAGGATGCATGCCCCCTGGGTTTCAGTCATATCCCTCCGATTTACTCGCACTCATCGGGAGGACGGACTGGAGATTGAGACATTTCTTGCGTTAAAATACCATTTAGGGATGGTGTATGACTATTTGCTATGCGTGATCCGGGAAATGAAAGCTGGTCCACGAGCTTCACCACTCTTCCTTCGTGCGGAAAACACATTACTCTAAAGAGTGAGGAGACAATCGCTCCCATGCAATAAATATAGTCTCGTCCAAGGAGTAGATTGTAATCTAGGTGTCCTTGAACTACCATTATGTTCATTTGAATTGTTTTCCCTCTCAATGTTATGGGCACATCGGGAAGGATCCCGAAAGGTCGACTGGTTCCTTTATCAAGGCTTGTCAGATTTCTCATCTCAGGCAAAAGCGATGGCGAACCAAGTGCTTTCCAAGCAGTTGAGGAAAGGATACTCACAGAAGCCCCCTCATCTATGATGGTACCAGCCATAACCATTCTATATATTTGGACAATAATTCGGAATGGTATGCTAGCTGGTAAACGGGGTCTGCCTAGTTGATTCCAGTCGAAGGAAACAACTAGGTTGCTTGGAGGTGGGACCAAATAGACGGCCGGGTATGACTCTGACGAACTTCCTTCCTGTGGTAAAGGAACTGGTATATTGCCCCCATGTTCGTTGGAGTCTGTGCTTATGAAGAGAATTTGGACGATGTCATCCTTGTTCTCGTCAGTGAGTGTATCATCTGAAGATGAAACCTTTGAAGGCAAGACCGGGTCAACTGCCGCCTCGACCTTTTGACTTTCGTCTGGTATGGATCCAGATGGTTTATCTTCAATGATAGGCGCTTCAACCAACCACCTGAGCGGGCCAGCCGGATTTTCGACTACTGACGGACTCGGCAAGAGTTTTTTATATCCAGGAGGAAGTTGTAACAGTGAAACCGGACAATCATCCAAAACTCTTTTAGCTTCGTCTAAGAAGGGACAACGGTGGACAGCATGATCGCCTTCACACAGTTTACAAGGAAATCTATATTTTCCTTTTTGTCCTGGGACTTCACTTTCACTAGTCGACGGTGTGCTTTCAACATGATCATCAGAGGTTGACGACACCGGGTTGTGCAATCTAGGAGACCAGTCCCTTAATATCTGAGGGATGCAAGGACAATCTCTATGAAAGTGGTCTCCTTTGCAAATGACACATGGCGATTTAGGCCTGGTCGGTGCAGTGTGTGGATTTTCGTTAGATGACACTCGTTTTCGCCCATTCGCCTTTGCCTCCTTCTTCTTCTTCTCTTTCTTCTTCTTTTCCTTCTTCTCCTTAGGAACTTGACTTTTGGCTTTACCAGCCCCATCAAGCGAAGAGGAAGGAGGAGAAGAAGAATTAGAGGAACTAGAAGGTTGGTGGGCAACTTTGGACTCGTCTAATTGCTGATTCGATTGTTCGGGAATAGTAGTGTTCTGAACGACAGAGGTTGAGAAGAGCCATATAGGCAAACCAATTGTCAGTCCTGAAAGTGACAATGTGGCCATATGGGGTGCACCAACATCTCCCCAAGAGGAGAATGGACTAGGATTTCCACCAAGGGGAATTCCTTGGTTGGTAGACTCCATTTTCTCAACCCAAGATCAACATAGGAAAGGGGTAATGAATACTCCGTTTAAAATAAATTTTTAGACGCTTGGACACAACTTGTTTTTTCATTTTTAAAGAGTCGAGAAAAAACAAAAGATGACTCTAGTATCCTTCGATTTTTAATGAGCCTGAAGTGACAAGTGCTCAGATGGACCTTTTCCGTTAAGGAGTCTGAAAAGGAACGAAAGGGACTGCTCTGGAGATCTAGGTAGAGGGAGTACCAAACCAATCGCAAAATTGCATAATACTTTTTACGGTACGGCAGTCAATCTTCCCGAATGTTGTGTTCAGTGCATTGCGATCGATAGGGCGGTAGACACGGCTTCTTATGGATAAAGGATTTAAGCCTATAGGAGTCTCCCAAAATATACTCGACGGTATGTGGGAGCACAAGTCCGTACTGGCACTTATCGTCTCACAGTGGAGGAATCACCCAACCATCAGTGAGGACAACAGTTACCAGGCTTTACGACGCCGGAATACGTCTCTAGCCTAGACCTCTAAATGTTGTGCGTTCAGTTCCAAAGCGTTGTTAGATTCATTGAATTTATTTTAAGTTGATATTTTTTATGAAGTTTTCCTTTTGGGTTCACCACGAGATGTAGATGTAATTCCTAAAATGAAATCTAAAGATGATAAGCAAACTTTTATCTCTTTTCAGCAATGAAAATCCTAGCTACTAGGGGAAAAGAAAGACACAATCTTTTCACAAAGAGAAAAGAGCACACTGTAAATGCACTTTCCTAAATCAAGCCAAACAGCCTGTCAATATGCAAATGCACATGTGCATGTATTTGTTTTCGACTTTCTTAATATTGATGCTAAAAAGAAAGTTGATGTACAAATCTGAATTTGCTTTCAAGCGACAAACACAAACAAGCTCCTTTTCGAAATCAAAAGATAAAAACGATTACGACGCTTTACGATTTTGAAATAAATACTCGTTTTTGACACTAGAAAGTCACAAATTCAGACCAAAGGCAAAAGTAAAAGTATAATCGACCATCAACAGCAATCAAACTTTCTCCTAAGATCGAAATCGACACTTGCGACAGATCTAAATCAAAGGACGACAGTACGACTATTCTACTTTTGCAATGGAAAATTGTAAACGACTCAACAAACACATAAAAACATCTACAATTCTTATGTACAAAGGAGGTGGAATAACAACAAGGAAAAGTGGTTTTCAAACAGACACATATACTGATCAGAGGCTGCAAAAATCAGAGACAAAACTGGAAAGAATGAAACACAAGAACCTCAACTGCACAAGGCTAGTCTGATCAGCGCATCTGTAACACAGAGAAACTGGATTGCAGCGCAGGTTTCCCTCTCGGGAACTGCGCTGAAATGCAGGAACTCTTCACAGTACCTGCGCTGGGGCAGAAACGAGAATTCTATCCGGGTTCTGGGTCACGGTTTACAATTTAGTCTTTGGTTTTTGGTCGAGTAAAAGCAATCAGTAATGCACAATCAGGGGGTAGATCTAAGGAGGGTCTAAGAGCTATCACAAAGGGCAATCAGATCATTTGTGAATCAGCTGTTCAAATCATAAACAGATCCAGTGAATGGATTGAAGTAGCAGATGTCTACTTTGCATTTGTTGTGGAAAATGCAGTTCGAATGCTACTTATAAGTTTATGAAACAAACAACAAAAAGATACACAAACAAACTAATTAGATAATCGTCCCCAGCTAAGTCGCCATTTTGTTACCGGGAAAAGTGTCTATTTAGAACTGCTCTATCCCACTAAGGTGTGACAGCTGCCTTAGAAACAAACAGAGAAAACTACTTTTGTATTTACTTTATGAATTAAAGATAGAGGGGGATAGAAAGAACCAACCTGTGTCTTGCGCTAGTCCTTTGATCCAATCCCTCTCTTCTTTGATAGCTTCTAGCTACCTGCTCCCTTATTTTCCCAGCTTCACCAAGTTCCTGTAAGATCATAGAAGAAGAAAACTATACAAAGACATGGATCTATATTCATAAACAGCTTAGGATCAGATTTAAGCTAAACATACAAATGTAACAAGCATCAATGATACACAAGCATGTAGGAGAAACTCAAATAGTTTTATTGATATACAAGAAGATCCAGGAGGAGTTAAAACCGATGATTCCTGACCCAGCATCAACCTCCCAGCAAAGAAGCCCCTTCTTCACCTCCAACAAAGCATAAATCACCCAATACTCTGATATCTGTCTCAAAACCAACAACAATTCCTTGCAATGTACAAAATTCCAGCCTCTGGATCTCTGGGATGAGGGATCCATATATAGATGTATGCAAGGAGGATGAGTCAGCTTATGATTTTATTAGTGTCTTCTCTCTGTCAGTTCTTGCTTCCACTTGGAGACTGAAAGCCTCTTACTCATCCTTGGTCGAATTCAGTGAGGCAAGTGTCATTGGAGAAGATTCTGGAAGCTTCCATTGTCTTTCCACCTCGGGGAATGGCACTGCCATTTGTCATTTCCTGCTCAACGCACCCTAATAGTGCATTTAGGTGCGTTGCAATGCACCCAACTAGTGTATTTAGGTGCTATGCAACACAGCTAGCCATTGGAGCAGCTGAAATGATCTTGTTTTGACTTATTCTAAGCAATTTCTGATGGAGAACTTCTGGGAGAAGCTGTAATTCGTTGACCTTGTTCCTTTAGGGGTTGGAACAACACTTTTAGGGACTTAGGAGCCCTTGGTTTATGGACATTTCATGCTTGGAGCTACAAGGCACAAAAATGTCTATAACACTTTGACTGGAGTGATCCAGGTAGTATGAGTGCAGCAGGAATTTTCTCTCTTTTAATGACACTAGTTTTGGTTTCTCATCTTGGGCAATTTACTCACACTTCCTATCCCAAGATCCTAGCCTGAACTAATGTTTGTTTGCTCAATAAAGGGTTATTGATTGATTTTAAGTAAATTTTATGTGTACTTTTTTAGTGTCTTCGGTAGGGGAGTTGACATATGAAATGTGATGCAACTCTGACTCAAAAATCATGCACAAGACAATGCCTTAAAAAATATTCAATTCGATGGAAACAAGTCGTATTCTACAGGTGAGAGTATTTCACATATTCATATTTGTTCCATGCATCCTAGTCATTATAACACATGAATATCCAACAGAAATATTTCCAATTCTTTCCTAACAACTACTTGAAACCAAAATAAAGCAGCTTTCAACCAGCTAAATAGAAGAATGAATAAAAAATGTGGATCTTTATTTCATAAAAAATGTTTTAAAAAAAGAAAAAAAAACTTATTTCCTAAAAAAAAATTCTTCCAGGACACCGATCTTGCTAACAAAATGTAGTTGCAGACCCTCTTTCATTCCATGAGCAGGCTTCCTATCCCCTTGAGTTTGCAGACACAATTGTATATCAAGATTTTAAGGGGCTAACGCTCTATAGCAATGGCCACAGAGAGTTAGTATGTCCACTAATGCTCTATGTATGCAGACGTAGAGCTTTATAAAGCACTTTGTAGTCTACTAACCTATGTTAGTGTGGGAAAAAAACTCAGAACAGGGCCTTTTGGATCAGATTCAATGCTGACTATGTGAAGGAAGAATGCAGCAAGGTTTTGGTGGGTCAGAAAGGGAATGCAGAAGTATAAGGAGGTCTTAGAAGGAGGAGGAAACTGAGAACTGTCTAGGTAAACCAGGAACTAGATGTATATTCCTCAGCAGAGTTGCCAATTCTACTATAGAATAAAATGCATGGTGTATGGAGAATGGAGTTACCCTCAAAGGTCTTCCCGAGACCTTTGGTAGACTGTAAGATTATCTGCAACTGTCACAAAGTTACATGCATGTTCATAAACAATAACTAACTATCAAAGTAGGACAAATAGATTACCTCAAGCCTCCGTGTAGATTTGCTGGAGAGCATAATGAAGCTAGGTGGAAGTCCCCTGAGTTGGCTCCAGATCAAGTCTTGCACATAGAAGATACAAGCATAATCACAGCATACAACCTCGATAACTAATGCATGAATACATAAAAAAATATCTATTTACACATAACTAAGCTACTCATGCTAAATTGTATTGGACAAACAAGCTAATGAATGATAGTACCAACACCATGTAGTAGACAATACAACTGCAGTTCTATATTAATGTTGGAAGAGTGATTACAACCATATGTTGCATCAACCTTCCCTTACCTCTCCAGTTTCTCTCTCTCTCTCCCTTCTTACCAACTTCTTTTGATTTGAGACAATTCTCAACAATAAAGTATGCTATCCTTTCTAATGATCTAACCTCTATCACCATATCCCTAGCTTTGGTTATGTAGCAATTGAGTTAGGGTTGCCAAGTTCCTCCATGAGTTCCTTAGGGTAAAAGAAATGAAGTTGGCATACTTTTCAGCTCTTTCCCATTTTCCTCCTTCATTAGGATTAGAAATCCCCCAAATAGGTCGAACTTGAGATGTTTCCTTGCTTTTCTTGAGTAGATTTAGGAGAAAATATCTATATATTGATGAGTCAATTCACTCCTTTGACCTCTAGAACTTCATTAGGATCCACTAACGCTATTCTTGAACTAGCAACTAGAGTTAGTAAGGTCACTAACACACCTTTAGTCTCACAGAGAAGCTTTATAAAGCAGGTTGTCAGTGCATAGCCAACGTTAGTGTGGAAAAATGGCATGTGATCTTGGTCTTTGCTTCAACTATCATGTATTTCCACTCTGAGATGATGAGGGGGTCAATTTGTTGTTTAACACTATGTAGCTTTCGAATTGTTTCCATAAATGCAATAACAATTGTACTGGCTTTAAATGGATGAGATAATGCACAAAAGTGTGCATACTTGGTAAGTTTATCAACTACCACCATCATGGAACTCTTTCCTTCGGACTTGGGTAAAACTATGATAAAATCCATTGAAACCTCCTCCTAACATTGACTTGGAATGGAGAAAGGTTGCAATAGACCTAGGGTCTTATTTGTCTCAACTTTATTTTGTTCAAAAACCAAACATTCCACCACAAACTTTTGAATATCATATTTAAGGCCATCCCAAAAAAATTCCTTCCTAGCCCTATGGTAATTTTTTTTAAATCCTGAATGCCCTCCTAAGGGAGAGGTGTGTAATTCTAGAAGAATCTTTTGTTTGAGTTAGGAATTCTTACAGAGGTATAAGTGATCTTTGTACCATAAAAAATCATTTATAGCTAAATTTATCAGATGTACCAGGATCTTACTGCAACTTTTGAATGAGCGCCCACACCTCTTCATCATTCTTCCGTTCATCCCTTTCTTTGTTTATCCAATGTGGTTGGATAATAGAAATGGCACAAAGAAATTCTTCCACATCCTTATTATTTCTTAAGAGTGCATTTGCAACAACATTTTTCTTCCCTTTTTCTTAGATGATTTCAAAGTGATAACCCAACATCCTTGTGACCCATTTTTGTTTCTCTTCTATAGATAATATTTTTTCTAAAAAGTATTTAGTATTATCATGATTTGTTTTTACCTTGAAGTTTCTTCCCATTAGGTAAGGCTTCCATTCCCTAAGTGCATGTAGTATTGCCAACATTTCCTTCTCATAAATAGATTTGTGTAAATACTTTCCTTTGATTGGAAGAATTTCCAAAAAAATGGGTCTTTCTTCTTGGATTAAAACAACACAAATTCCATTTCCTGAGGCATCACATTCTGCAATAAAGGTTCTTATGAAGTCTGGCATAGCTAAGATCGGTGCTTGGCACATTTCCTCTTTAAGATTGTTCAAAGGCCTTTGTTTCTTCTGGAGTCAAAGAAAAGGCATATTTTTTCACTAATGTTGTTAGAGGTACTGCTATTCTCCCATAATTCTTAACAAACCTTTGATAATACCCTGTCAACCCGAGAAATCCTCGCAGATGTTTTATGGTTGTGAGGATTTTCCATTCCTTAATGGCTTTAATTTTTCTAGGGTCTACCTTAACACCTTCATGAGATACAATATGACGCAAATATTCCACCTCTTGTACTTCAAAGAAACATTTGAACATTTTTGCATATAATTGTTTCTCCTCCAATAGTTTGAGCACTCTGTCAACATGTTGAACTTCATCCTTCCAAGACCTGTTGTAGATTAGTGTATCATCAAAAAATACTAACACAAATTTTCTAAGGGCTTGAAAATGGAATTCATCAAACCTTGAAATGTAGAAGGTGCATTGGTAAGGCTAAAAGCCATGACCAAAAATTCATAATGACCCTCATGAGTTCTAAATGTTGTTTTCAAAATGTTTTTAGTCTTCATTCTGATTTGATAATATCTTGAATGAAGATCCAACTTGGTGAAGTAAATTTCTCCATGCAATTCATCCAATAATTCATTAATGATAAGAATGGTAAATTTATATTTAATAGTGAGCTTGTTGAGCTCCCTATAATCTCGGCACATGCACCATGATCCATCCTTCTTGTGCATCAATACTATTGGAGTAGAGATAGAACCTAACTATGTTGAATTATACCAGCCTCTAGCATTTCTACAACCATACGTTCAATTTCACTCTTTTGGGCATAGGGGTATCTATAAGGCCTGATGTTTGGAGGAACACTTCCTGAAATCAAATGAATAGCATGATCATGATCATGAAAAGGTGGGAGGCCTTTGGGAGTCTCAAATACCTCGGAATGATTGTCCAAGACTTTTTGGAGATCTAGAAAAATAGATGATTTCAATGTGGGAACCTCTAGTGTTGGGAACGAGTCCCCTAGGGTCAATTTTGGTGTTAAAAGCCCAAGTTTTGGGGTATAAACTATGAATTTTGTATAAAGGAATGTAAAGTCTCTACATTTTGTGGTTGCAGAGTGCAAATATATCAAGAGTCAAAAAGGGTTTCTACCCTTAGTTTAGATAGGTTGTGTTGTCTTGATGAGATCATCCCTTGGTTCGTGGACCGTGGGATTGTACAAAAAGGAGGTCTTAGAGGAGTCTAAGATAGTTCAGTGGATAGTTGGAGTCATTGATGAGTCTGAAAAGAGATAAGAGCAAGAGTATTAGCATAGGAAAGAGGCTCTGCAGCTAAGTGCACAGAGGCCTATGGTAGAAGTACACAAGTGAGTGTGCAGAACCCTGCAGCCGTGTGTGTAGGGTAGTTAGAGTCTGTACTAGAAACTTGAATCATTAATAAAGAGAAATATTTTAAAATTACCGAGCATTTCACTTCTATCAATTGCATATGATTATGTCAGGTTAAGCATTGGGTTTATGTTTTATTTCTAATTTTATGCATGAATATATATGTTTCCCTCTGTTATATGAACGCAAGTAGAGATATATGTTTATGCGAAGACAATCTTGATTTCATGGTAGAATTGGTGAGCACTTAAGATAAATCAAGAAACTATACAACAAAGTAGTTACAGAGGCATGTAAGTTCCTCAATCGTTGGTTACAGTTACACGAAGGATGAACTCAGAACTTTGCGGAGGTTCTAAAAGAAGAATAAAGAGGTACATTTATAAGACCCAAGGGCTTATCAATCTGTGCAAAGGAATAGTTGAAGTGTAAAACCAACATCACAACCATCTCAGGGTGTAGAAAATTGGTTCCTACATCCCCCCATACTACTTCGGGTGGGACTTTAGTCCATGCTCCGTAGATTGATGCTGAAAGGGCCAGTAGTGTAGGGATTTTCTTCACTAACTAACGCTGAGCTTGGGTCAGGTCCCATCAAGCCAACAAATGGTTCCATTACTAGGACTGGGATTTGCATAACGAGATGTGTTATCTCACATCAATTGAATCCAACTAAGAAGGAGATTGAAGACTGGTTGGATAGAAAGATCCATGAATTCATGGCACAAGAAAACAAGAATCCGTGATTGACGAAAAAACAGTAGTTGGAGAGATATATGTACACAGAGATATACGAAATATTCTTATGTTCCTTCTCAGTTGAATTATATGAGTGGATCGTGAAGTTTGAAGGTGGCCAAGGGAGGTGGAGGCTTGACGATACAATTGTCTAGACCCTGGAGTTGGTGTGGAAATTGAAAGCCTTTAAAGATAAGATCGCATGCGCTCTCGCTCATTGGCTTGACCATATCATAGGAGGGTTTTTGACAGAGTTCACGGTCGATACTTCGGTCAGTTACAACGAAGTAGAATGTCGCATCTTCAAGGGGCCACAAGGTAAGTATTTGAAATCATTAAATACTTGGACTAAGATGCTTTTGTGTCAAAATAGGGTCATGCAGTTACCTTGATGTTTGGGGCTATGTGAAGTGGAAGGTATTTTAAGGACGGAGGAATAAAAGGTCCTGAATATAGCCCGCTTATTGAACCTCCTCTGAGTGGCAATGAAGGAGAAGCACAGGCTTCTCCACTAAGCACTATATAGTTGATAAGACAAGGATTCCCATGAATACATACACCACCTCCATCCTCACCTCTAGCGCTTACCCCCTCACCCACACTGTTACCACCTCCACCACTATTCAAAATGGCGAACTCCACAAAGCTACCTATGTTCAAGGGCATAGGAAATGAAGATTCGGGCTAGTTTTGGCTCATCGCGAAGGCTGTATGGGAAGCTCAGGGTATCATGGATGATCAAATGAACAAAGCAACATCGGTTAGCGCTTTGTAGGACTACACACTAACATGGTACATTAAGTATAGTACAGATAACCCGATGTCCACTTTGGAAGATATCCAGACTCCACTGAATAAGGAATTCAGTAGACCTAAGTCTCGAGCATAATCCATTGTGGGATTAAAAGAGATTATGATGAAGCCTAGAGAGATGCCTTGGGATTTGGATCAAATATTGAAGTGTACAATATGTGAAGCCAACATGAATCTGATTGATGGGCAGCACCGTGAATGGTTTATGGCCTGGCTCTTGCCTCACCTAAGGGTTGTGCTATCATAACAGCAGATCGGGACCTAGGCGGAAACTCTGGAAATCGCAATGAGATTATATGAGATGCCAATGTAGGGATGCTAATCAGGGGGTTCGAAAGATTCACGTGCAGTTGTAGAACCTTTGCCTTGAAAGGAAAAGTCTGAAGAAAGATAGAACAACTCGGATAGAGGCGTGCGAAGAGGTCTAGTGCTTGAAATGCAAAGGTCATGGGCATGACAAGGATCACTGTCCAATATTTTTGAATTATGTTGCAGCAGGGGGACCAATGCCTCTGAGGCTGAAGGATGCAGCAGGGGGACCAATGCCTCTGAGGCCGGAAGCTGCAGCAGTACCGAGTACAAGTCCCACACTATAGTGTGCTATCTGCCAAGTATCTGGGAAGCATGCAACCAACAATTTCCATTTACTATAGAAATTGTAAATACACCACAACAACTCTTCTGCAATTTCTACCAATCAGTAGGTCATGATGAATTAATAATGGATAGGACACCCGCATACAGGGTGAGGGAAAAAACACGGCCTCTATACCAATGTGCTGGAGGAGGATGAGGTGAGTATCAAAGGGGTGGACAAGGCCGAGGTGGAGGAGGACCTGGTAGAGGTCGAGGGAAAATTATTTGTTATAATTGTGGAGGACCGAGACCTATGCGAGAGACTTCCTGATTCCAAAGTGTCTTTCATGCTGCTATTGTACTTAGTTTGACCATGTGACGGAGGATTGCCCTATATTGTTGGCTAAGATTCGTGAGCAGGGGGCGTAGCCTCCACAACCAACTCAGAATCTACAGATGATAAGGGTTGAGCCTCGGGAGGAAGACCCTAAGGTAAACATTATGTTGCAATAAAATGACGACTGGTGAGGATAAGGGGAAGCACCCTATAGAAGGTGAGTGGGTTCGCAAAGCACTAGAAAAGCAGACCGGGTTTGATCTGGAACGTGCAGAAGAAACATTTATGGAAGTGAAGAAAAGTTTTGTTAAGGCCTATACCTCAGAAAGTCAAGAGAATTCGATGAAGGAAATGGTCCTGTCCATTGTTACCATGTTCATAGAGACCTACATGAAACTGATATGCAATAGCAAGGTGATGAAGGGATTGCAGGAACTGATCAATCGGTGCCCTCGCAAGGAAAATGCTATTGGTGAACTGTGCATAGTCAGAGAGCTTGGTAAGCACAAGGCAAGGACTGGATGTGAGATGAGACTTATCGCATAGATAGGGGAATATGAAATCGACCAAGTTATCTTGGACCTAGGGTTCAACGTGAAGATTTTGCCGAAACAAACATGGGAGACGTATGCTACATCACTTTTGCTCCCTTCAAGTAGGAGGTTTCAACTAGGCTCGATCTCTTTCCTTTCATTTTGGGGAGTCATGGGCGAGAAACTTCTTTTTTCGGTAGGGAAAGAAAGAAGGACGGTCGCCCTCCCTGTGTGTCATAGAATTAGAGGGTTTTGAATCCAAGGTTGGGAAATCCCATCGGGAACTCCAATTCAATTAAGGATGGAAAATCAGCAGAAAAACATCCCAATGGGAAGGTTGCAGGGGGTAGTAGTTCATACCGAAGGCACGAGTGCACTAGCGGATTTTGAAGTAATAGAGATTGTGGATGATAGTAATCCCTACCCAACACTCCTTGGGGTTGATTGGGGCACTGACATGAATGGGGTAGTTAACATGAAGAAGTGAAAGATGATATTTGAGAAGAAATTGCTCTACGTAGTGGTGCCATTGGACCCTGCAGAAGGACCATGCTATATTGATCTGATCCGCGATTATGAAAGTGATGATGATTTAGACTAGATTTACAAGATTAAGGGACACGATCAGGATTGGGTGAATCCGATAGCTGATGGACATATCACATGGGATTGCAGGAGCTCCTACACATCAGATTCAGACGAAGAACTAGAGCATAGGCAGAACTGGTTGCGTGAAGTATTTACGTTGCAATGTAATATGATGACCAAGTCATTGTGCTGCGCATCATCAAAGGTAAGAAATCTTCCTCACAATGACGGGTTAACTGACGTTGATCACTTTTTCGATGAATTCGAAAGGGAAGTTCCCGAGAAGCATCACTTACAAGCATTAGATTGGGTGTTTCACACTACACCCGCAAGATGGTGGGATATGCACAAGCATAGTTTTGAGGATTGGCACAAATATAGAAGGATGATGAGGATACACTTTGGCCACTCAAAGGTACGACTAACAGAAAAGTATGATGGGAGAAATGATCTGTGTGATCATTTAGAAAATGGACTGAAGAATATGGATCGAAGCCTCAGCCAGAGTGGCTCCATATATTTTTTCATACTTTGGATGTTATACCAATGAATCGGTACTTGGAGATAGAACTTCATCATGGCATCAAAGAATTGGATGTTTTGCGCCAAGGATTTCTGATGACGTACAATTTTAAGGATGGATTTGAATATATCTATGAAGAGTTACAGGAGGTAAATACAACCATCTTTAGGATACCACAAGATCCTCTAGACCTGATTCAACCTGATTGGACTACCCAGCTGAGCCATGTGCTAGATCTTGGTGGGCCATGTGGTTTGCAGACAAGGCTTGATGGTAGACCCAGCAAAGATCACGGTCATAATCAATTTGGAGGTGCCAAGGAGTGTGAAACAGCTACGTGCAATGTTGGGGCATAAAGGATACTATAGAAAATTCATCAAGAGCTATGCCCACATCACTACACCGATGAAAAAATTGTTAATAAGGATGTTACATTTTGTTGGAATGAAGAATGCCATAAGAGCTTGGATGTGCTGAAGGAGAAAATGGTAACCGCGTCGCTCCTAGTCTTCCTAGATTAGAAGAAGGAATTTCATGTGCAATTGGATGCGCCATGTATTGCATTTGGAGAAGTACTGACACAAGTCAGTGAAGGGGTCTTGGATCATCCTATAGAGTTCGCAAGTAGGAAGTTTTCCAAATGGAGAAAAATTATTCCACGACAAAGCACGAAGGACTAGCTATGGTGTACACGCTCCAAAAGTTCAGGCACTATTTGTTGGGTGGATGCTTTAAGATGTATATGGACCATTTCGTGTTTAAATACCTGATCAACAAGCCTGTTTTGGGGGGAAGATATGCAGGTCGCTGTTCTTGTTCCAGGAATATGATTTTGAAGTTATTGTGAAACCAGGATGCTTGAATGTTGGACCGGATCATCTCTCATGGATTGAAATAGGGGAGGAGCCTACTAATTTGGAGGGGCTACTTGACATGCAGCTCTTTGTAGTCCACGTCATGGACAACCACTGATAAGATATTATACACTTCTTGACAACAGGTACGGATCCAAAAGGATATACAAGCCAACAGAAGAAGGAACTTGTACAGAAGAAGAAGAAGCAGACTTTTCTATCATTGTAGGGAACTTGTACAAAATGGGATTAGATGAAATATTGTGATGTTATGTGCCAAAGTTTGAAAGAAAAAACATCCTCAGTGAGGTTAGTAATGGAGCCATGGGAGATCATTATGCAGGAAAATAATTAGCGCAGAAGATTCTACGTGTTGGGTTGTGGTGGCCGACCTTGCATAAGGATACAAAAGCGTATTATAGGGCATGCAACACATGTCAAATGACGGGAAGACCCTTACGCAGGGATGAGCTTCCGCTAAATCTGTGGCTACCATTACAGCCCTTCAAGAAGTGGGCGATTAACTTTGTAGGACCAATTTAGCCTCCAGGTAAAAAGACAGCTGCGCAGTACATCATCACCGTGACTAAGTACTTAACCAAATGGGCAAAGGTGCAGCCTATGAAGGACTTTACAAGCACAACTGTAGCAAAATTTATCTTTGAGTATGTGCTAACAAGGTTCAGTTGTCCAAAAATCCTAATGAGCGATCCCGGTACACACTTTTTTAATGAGACGATCAGTACGATGACAGAGGAGTTTTAGGTTTACCATCAGAAGAGCACACCCTATCATCCATAGGCTAATGGGATGGTGGAAGAATTTAATAGAATATTGGAGAGCATGCTCACAAAGGTTTGCATTGCTCAAATAAATGACTGGGATGTACGCATACCCACGGTGTTATGGGCTTATAGAAAGACTTGTAAGAAGTTGACTGGACAAATGATGTTCAGACTAGTTTATGGCATGGAAGTTGAGATGTCCATGGAGTACATTGTACCTAACATGCACATAATGGAATTCAAAAGAATGGAGGATCACGGAGCCCTGGAGGAGAGGCTCACGCAACTAATAGAGCTTTAAGAACATAGATTTCTAGTTGGATTCCATCAACAGGTTCAAAAGGAGTGCGAAAAGGCATGGCATGATCGGCACATCAAACTGCGCACCTTCAAGTTAAATGATCTCATTTTGTTATATGACACCAAGTTTGATAAATTTCTAGGGAAATTTAGAATGCATTGGCTAGGACCCTATGTCATCAAGGAGATTACCGATGATGGAGTAGTTTAGTTGGTCAAATTGAACAGAGAACCATTCCCAAGGTGGGTGAATGGCAGCCGATTCAAGCCATAAACTGGTGAACCGACTAGATGACTACAAGATGGAAACACAGTGCTAGCGCTCCAAGCAGCTGAATGGAGACGCGGGAATATAAACTACACTACCCGGGTTAGGGAACTGCGCAATTGGGGAACTATGAGGAATGCAGAAATGTCACAGCGTCACAAATGTGTAGGGAGCTACGCTATCTAAGAAGGGATTGCACAGGGCCGCCAAAAACTAACCGTTATGGTCACTATTCATGACTTGACAATGGGAAAGTAGCCAAATGGAGCCGGGGGGAGCCATTTAAGTTGGAATTTTAGGGCAATATCTAAGAAAATATGCCACCAATCCAACATTTATGAATGAGTTATGGGAGGAACAATCGGATTTGAGTTTGAAAATGGCTATAAATTACAGGTGGCTGCCCAGCGAAAAACACTTGGAATTTTGAGAATTGAGGTATTCAGCTCTAAGCCGCATATGAACCTTAAGATGTTTGAAGCTCTAATAGCAACTTGAGTGTTTGAGAAATTTCCAATGGAGACACAGGAGTTGTTTTCTAGCATTATGATGACGCCCACAAAAACCGTGAGTGCAGGAGAAGCAATGGCAGTAAGAGGAACTACTCTAGAAGTAGTAATCACATCTAAGGGAGTTGCCCCGAAGGTTGAAAGCGTCAAAGTACTGGCAGAAGTGCCTAAAACCCTGACAACACCCAGGTGGAGGCCTACATCGATGAAGGACGGTCCAAAATCAAAGAAGGATAATCATAAAGCACAACAGTCGATGCAATCATCACCCAAAAAACACCCACAGACAGGAAATCCCACTGCGCAAGAGAAGGGCAAGGTGATTTACCTAGAGCCTGAAGCTGATCTTGAAGAACTTCATGTGGGTGCGGAAGACAATTGATATGGAGGGGGTGTAGGATGTTGATGTGGAAGGGTCTTACCCCATTTCTACACTGCCCGAGTACATTCCTCCGTACAGAGGAAAGACAAAGGTTTTGAAGGATACTGATGAAAGTAAGGTCACACTGCACACACCCTTACTACTAGACCAAATCATCATTGAAGGATCATGTTTGCAGCACATCCACCTTTTAAAATTGGAGGACTGGGATTTGGCTAATGTGGAATGCTTTCCCCATTTAGTGACATACCAACTCATGCACTGCATCTTCTACAAAGACTCTGGTGTGACCATGCTGGAGACAAGAAAGTGGGTGAAAGGGGTGGATAAGGTGTGTCTGTTAAACATGTTGTGGGTACCATATTACAACCACACACCCATAACCATGGTAGTGATCAAGCAACTGTTGTGCTTGGTGCATGATGGGTGTCTGTGGCTAGAAGAGTTGATACCCATCACTGAAATGCTCATCCATAGGATCACTTGACTGCCGCACTCGGGAGAAAATCCGGTCATGGTGTTTGGTGAAAATACAGGCGAGCATGACTGCACTGATGTAATGAAAGAAAAATTCAAACTCGCTAAAAAGCCTTGCAGCTATGCCATCATTAGCATGACTAAGCTCGCAGTCAAAGTAGCAACGCAAATCTTGGCAAGAAAGATTATCCAGAAGTGTCGTGCAGAGAAAGTGTTGGCACAAGTAGTAGCCTTAGCGTCCTAGTGCAAGGAGGGTGTACAGTTTAACTGGGTGTGCTACCTTTGTGATGATTTCCTCGCGAACTGTAGAGAGCCACAGGATCACAACAAAATATTCCACTATACATGGTTGCTGCTGTCAATAGTGCTCATCACGTGGGAGTTACTAGAGGATATCCAGTTTCCTTGGTTGCGCCTGACCTACCAGAAGTAGCAAAGTTTGCTTCACTATGGGCTACAAAGGACCCTCAAAGGGTCAAGGATAGCAAGGTCTTTTAGATCTTGATGGAGATGAGTATCCATACGGCCATCAACCACAAACTGCAGCTGTCACCAACTATTTTTTAGAAGCTGCAAGAGTATGTGGAGTTCAAGGACCCCTTCCACTATGTATCGATACATGCGTGAAAGGATCCTGAGTAGAAATGGTATGACCTTACATACCTGGCCATAGACGACGTGATTACAACAGTCCTCGACCACTGACTGACAGATTGGCGCACTGCCTCGGACTTGACAACTAGGTCTAGCAAGTCCACAACGCAGCAGAAAAAGGAAAAGGCCCAGCTGAAGATGTAACAGTTGGCCGCAAAGAGAAAAAGGGAGGCTAAGGACAAGGCCAAGGCAAAGTGCACCATCGCGAAGCAGATGAGAGGACAGGTGGAAGAAGAGGAACACAGCTCTGACAAGAGTCATAAGTTGCCTTCACCATTGATAGAGGAGGAGGACCAACAGACAGAATAGGGAGGAGTATACCCAGAGACTACTCCATTTCGCACTAAGCATAATAGAGATCCATAAAAAGTAGGGCCTCGAAATAATTCTAAGGCCAACAAGACTTTTATCGATCTAATCACCTTAACAGAAGGTCATTTGAACGATATCGACAATACGGTAAGGGATGCCACCGCATAACCACTACAAAAGTTCGAGCTACAGCAGAAGTAGGCCTTGGGTGCCATTCAGATGGGTCTACATGAGCTACAGATCTAGGCATCACAGGTACAAACCAGCGTGGGATGAAGCAACATGACGTAAACTAGTTTGGTGCTCGACACATCGAAAGCAGCATAGCTGGTACGCACACTGGATCCTTGGGAAATAGTGCTTCCAGAGGGAGCACTAACCGTAGAGACCAAAGCTAACAGACTCACTATTAGCGCCCTCAAAGGAGTTGGGCTCAATTTGGCTATGCTTCCCATTGAGGCACTTCACATTTTGCAGGATGGCATGATCACAACACTTTGAGCCCATGAACAGTGCGCGTTACAGGTAATCAGTGAGCAGAAATTCAACAATGCTTAGATGACTGTACAAAGAAATCCCATTATTGAACTCATCAAAGCCATCACAGAAAAAAATGAGAGCATAGCCAAGGTGGTGGTTGTGGCATGCAGGTCTTTCCTAGAGCCGGACATTCCAAATGATGATCCAGTAGATGTGTGGATTCAGAATCGCGTTGCGAATGTGCATGACACAAGAACATAGTTGGTGAAGGTTTAGCTTGACCTAAACCTCAAGATTGCAAAAATGGAGTTAAAGGCCCAGCCTTCAACTCTGACAGAATTTAGAGAGTAGGGCAAGACATTTATGAAAGATGTCATGGCAGCAGTAGATAGCGCAATGAAGGAGTGCAGCGCACTCTTTGAGTAGGTGCTCAAAGTGGTTACCAATTTTCAAGAGGATCCAACCTTGCAAAGGTTGGAAATGGAGGCCCAGGAGTTGCACCAGAAATATGATGAAGTCAAAGCAATGGCAAGCACTATTTCCCTTACGCATAGGTTAGAAAAGTTGTAGGAGGCTAAGGTGCTAAAGGAGCAGGTGGATGCAGCACAGTGCAAAGAGAGCATCCTTAAGGCCAGAATAGGGCCTTGGCTTGATGAAGCCTAGGTGCTCATAGCCACCATCGAAGGAAAACTATCGAGTCTATAGGGAATGCAGCAGAAGGTACAGACATATGATGCAAGGCCAACGACAGAGCAACTGGTCGAATAGATGAAGCAGGTGGCAACACAGTGCACTGCAAATGTTGGAGTAGTCCAAGCAGAGCTGGGAGGTCTTCGCGACAAGATCCTCATGCCAACCAAGTGACTCAAGGGCAAGTCACCATGTTTTTGTTGGGGGCCTATTGGGAACAAGTCCCCTGGGGTCAATTTTGGGGTTAAAAGCCAACCTTTTGGGGCATAAAGCCAGAATTTTGTATAAAGGAATGTAAAGTCTCTACATTTTGTGGTCACAAAGAACAAAGATATCAGGAGTCAAAAATGGTTTCCACCCTTAGTTTAGATAGGTTATGTCAGCTTGATGGGATCCTCCCTTGGTCCGTGGACCATGGGATTGTATAAAAAGGAGGTCTTAGAGGAGTCTAAGATAGTTTAGTGGATAGTTGGAGTCATTGATGAGTCTGAAAAGAGGTAAGAGTGAGATTTCTAGAGTAGGAAAGAGGCTCTACAGCTAAGTGCACAGAGGCATAGGGCAGAAGTCCGTAGCTAAGTGCATGGACCCCTACAGTTGTGTGCGCAAGGCATTTAAAGTCTATACTCGAAAATTGAATCATTAATAAAGAGAAGCATTCTAAAATTACTATGTATTTTACTTCTGTCAACTGCATGTGATTATGTCATGTTAAGCAATGGGTTGATGTTTTATTGATAATTTATGCGTGAATATATATGTTTCCCTTTTTTATATGAATGAAAGTAGAGATATATGTTTACGCAAAGGCAATCTTAATTGCATGGTAGAATTGGTGAACACTTAAGATAAATCGGGAAACTATACAACAAATTAGTTAAAGAGGCATCTAAGTGCCTCGATCGCTGGTTAGGGTTACACGAAGGACGACCTCTAACCTTCGCAGAGGTTCTAAAAGAAGAATAAAGAGGTACACCAATAAGCCCCAAGGGCTTATTGATCTGTGCAAAGGCAGAGATAAAATGTAAAGCTGACATCACAACCATCTAAGGGTGCAGAAAATTGGTTCCTACATCCCCCATTCTCCTTCGAGTGAGACTTCAGTCCGCGCTCTGTGGATTGATGCCGAAAGGGCTAGTAGTGTAGGGATTTTCTTGGCTAACTAACGTCTAAATTGGGTCAGGGCCCATCAAGCCAACATCTAGAAAACATAATTGTGCAATTACACCTCATTTTTCTTTCTTTAGAAGCATTTTGATGTCGTTAGAGCTAATTATCTTTCCTAGTTTCCCTACAATATCCCTTAATTCAAATTCCTTTCCTTCCGAAAAAAATTCAAGAAAAATTCTTGAAAATTAAAATCTATCCTAGCCAAAGATTGTAGCCACTGGACGCCTAGTACAACATTAGTACCACCCATTGGAATGGAAAGAATTGGACTATTCAACATATATTCTCCCATGGATAGCTCAATATTATGGCACTTTCTAGAGCAATTTATGGTTCCTCCATTTGCAACCATCACTTGACACTCTGGTGCTAGATATAGGAAGCAATTCAATTCCTTAGATATCTTACAATGAATAAAATTATGGGTATTGCCCGAATCAATCATAATTATTACCTTTATATTCTTCATATGTCCTTCTATCTTGATAGTTTGAGGAGTGGTAATTCTAGCCAATGCATTAAAAGATATGGTTGGATTCATTTCTTCTTTCTCTAGGGCTTCTTCCTAGTGTGTATCCTCTTCTTTTGAAGTTTCTTGTTCCTTTTCTTCCTCCTCTTCACAATCTATGTAAAATAATTTCTTCTCAACACACTTATGACCTTTAGTGTATTTTCTATCACAATTGTAACAAAGCCCTTTTTCTTGTTTTTCTTCCAATTATTGTGGTGTCAACCTTGTAGGTTGTGGAAGAATAGGAGCAACAACACTTCCATCTTTATAGTTTTGAGTGGTAGTGTTGGCTTGTTGGGGCTTGACCCAGGTTCGGAGTTAATTAGCCAAACAAATCCTTGTACTACTAGTCGTTTTGGCAACAGTCCACAGAGCACGGACTAAGGTCTCATTCGAAGTAGTATGGAAGGGTGTTAGAACCACATTTCTGCACCCTTGAGATGTCTGAGAGGTACGACTAGTCCTCGATTTGTCCCTCCGTGCAGGTCGCTTTGCACACTTCCCGTTCCTCACTGCCTGATCCACCGCCTTCACACAGTCCTAACTAGGGGCTGTGTTGCACTCTGTGCTATCACCCGAGATCTTACTTATCTTCTAGTGTTAATTAATTACCTTCTCCTAGTTGAATGTTTTAAGTTATAATTAGTAGTACAAAACATTCATACACGGTCGTGCAGAAAATAAATAGTATACATGCAAATTATATCCAATCATGCATTAAACCAGGAAATATACATAAAATTATAGCAAAACTTCTCTTTATTGATCCTCCCAATGGTTACAGACTCGACATGCCCTACGCACTCAGCTTCAAGGGTTTGTGCACTCAGCTGAAAACTTCTAGGCCTGTATGATCTCAGCTGCAGAGCCTTCTCCTACTCGATGACCCACAAACCCACTTTACACTTCGACTCAATCACTTAGACTTCTTATGCTTCCATTCTATTCCTCTATTGGTTATCATATATGCTTAGATCCTCACTCTATTTATACAATCCCATGGTCCGCGGACTACGGGTAGGTCTATCTAGATGACATTACATTACAAAAACTAGGGTGGACAACCCTATGACTCTATTATACTTTCATGCCCCGCTCCCACAATTCGCGGAGCTTTTACAAAAGTATTCGGTCAAAACTTGGGATTTAAACCGTAAAATATGCCTTGGGGGGGAGTTCCATGCCCAACAGGCCCCCAACACAAACATCGTGACTCACCCTCGAGTCACTCTGTTGGTGCAGAGATCTTTGTGCAGAGTCCCTCCAATTGTTCTCGAACTGCAACAAGGTCAGCAGCACACTGAGCTGTTGCTTGCCAGATCTGCTGCATACGTTGTTCCAAGACCTCAATGTCAGAAGTGCTTCTCTACATCATTACATGCATCCCCTGCATGTGTGCAAGCTTGCCTTCAATTTCTACTGTGATGGTGAAGGCCTCGTCAATCCAAGGCTGAACGCGTGCCTTTAGGACTACTTCCTTGTGTTGTGCCACATCCACCTACTCTTTCAGCACTTTAGCCTGTTACATCCATTCGAACCTCTGAGTGAGGGCCACCATCTATGCAATTCCTTTGATGTTATCATACTGTTGTTGGAGTTCTTGCACCTCTATCTCTAAGCGCTGGATGTTGGGGTCCTCCTACAGATTTGTGAAGACCTCAAATGATTCTTCCAACATGATGGTACAATCTTGCACTGCACTGCTCAGTCCCACTGTGATAGAGCTAGCACGCTATTCTATGACTTCTGGACGGGTGGATGGATGCGCCTTTAACCTAAGCTTGACGATCTGAAGCTTCAGCTCCAGCTGAAGCTTTTTCATTTCCTCCCGTGCCTCACGCACCCTTGCTACTAACCTATGGATGTGTGCCTCTGCTTGTATGTCTACTGGGATGGCCAGCTCTGGGATGCTTTGGCATGCTTCGTCTATTACCTATACCAGCTATTGATTTTGCGACACCACTTCATCACGCTGCAAGCTCAATTGTTCCATATTGATTTTCTGCTTGCTGAGGACTTGTAGTGCACGCCTCTCCCTAGCTTGGAGCTATGCAGTTATCCCATCCTGCAAAACATATAAGGTCTCTCGCGGGAGTGTAGCCATATTGATACCGAGACCCTTCAGCGCACTAACTGTAGGCCTATCGGCCTCATTTGTTTTCACTAGTGCTCCTTCTGGAACCACTATGGTATTTTTCATTCGTGCACGCAACATTTGTTCTGGTGTCATTATTCTAACTGCGACGCTGGTTGAAAGGCTACCACCCTAAGGAGGGCACACCTGTAATTCCTGCAACTGCACTCTAAGGGCCCCCAACACAATCTGGTTCTCCTGCATGAAATTTTGGAGGGCCTCAGAGGTGAAATCGTACATTGTCTCACCGATGTTGTGCAGATCACCCTAGATTAGGGTGATTGGGTCAATAAACAACTTCAATGCCTTGACCTTCTTCCGTGACCCTGTCCACTTAGTTGGGTGTTGGCTCTTCAATTGTGTTGATGCAGTTTCTGGGTCCGTGCCTCCCTCTTCTTCCCATGCTTCCTGCCCATGTGAAGGTAATGTTCGGCCCTTGCGCACCTTCGTGACTACCTCCTGTGCTGCTGTTTCGGCCTTTTCCTACTCAGTTGTTGTCTGTGTAGCATCCCGCATTGCCCGCACCTTTACTGTTGTTGCCTCCTTCCTTCCCTTTTCTGCCAATTATTAAATGTGTAGCTTGGCCTCGTCTTTCTTCCTCTATGCCTCCAACTTCTCTATCTCTACGATGTCTAGAGTGCATCACTCTGGTGGCCATGTTTGCAGGTCGTTAAAGATGACATCATCTGTAGCTACAAAGGGTAGCTTCCTCCATTCTTTGGTCACGTCCTTGAGAACTCTAATGTAAATGCTATGGATGTCCGCTTTAAATTACACAAAACTCTGAAGGCTATTGTACACATTGGGAAACAACCGCAGCTTTCAGTTGATCCCCATTCTAAGGTTCATCTCCATGAACACCCAGAATATTTTGTTGTCGCAGATCCTAGTGGCATCCTTTATGGCCCAGAGCGAAGCGTACTTCATGGCCTCCGACGGATCTCTGTCAATTATGGGGAATTGACTATCCTCCGATAATTCCCCTACCACAAGCACTATGGATAGTAGAATCCATGCATAGTGGAACATTTTTTCCTATTCCTGAGCTTCATGGTAATTCTCTAAAAACACCTTGCAGAGGAAATCAGACCAGTTAAAATAGACCCCCTCCGCACACTGATCAGCTAGTGCTACCACCGGCGTGGGTACCTCGTCTACGCGGCACTTGTGCATAACCTTACTGGTAAGTATTTGGGTTGCCACTTTAAATTCTTTGTCACTGATGTTGGATATGGCGTAGCCCCTTTTCTTCTTCATTAGCTTGTATTTTTTCTTCATGGCCTCCGCGATGGCCAAGTCACTGCTCTTCCCCTCCAAGATGTCCGCGAGGTCCTCTCCTTTCCATGGAAGCCGAGAAATGTGGTGAATCAAGTCTACCATGATGGGGGTGGGATCCTCCAGCCACAAACACCCATCATGCACTAGGCAGAGCAGCTGCCTGATGATGAAAATGGTTATTGGGGCACGGTGGAAATGTGGAACCCAAAGCAGGTTCAGTAGCCTAGCCTTTTCAATTCCACTCAACCACTTTCACGGCTCTAATTCTGTAAACCCCACCACAATGTTCTTCTTGGGCTTCATGAGGTGTGAGTTCTCAAGGTGAGGGAACTTCTCGTGGTCAGCGACATCCCAATATTCGAATTTTAATCTCAGCACCCGTCCCAGGTGCATGCCCTCAAAAGTAATGTTGTCTAGGAGGAGCGGGGTCTGGATCAAGCTCTTGGTCTCGTCAAGGTCTTTGGGCACTCTAGATTTTCCTTTCTACGGGGAGACATAGGCGGGCAACTTTGTTGGGGGGTGTGCAGGCTTAGTTTCCTCCTCCATGTCTTCATCCTCATCTTCTGCAATGATTAGGTCCTCCAGGTCTTCCTCTTCTTCATCAGTCTCTATGGTGACAACTTTCCCCTTCTCCACCATTAACAGCTTGGTGCATAGTGGTTTCCATGAGGACACATGTATGAGAACCATCTCTTGTTTGTCCTTCTTGGGTCTTGGCATGCGTGGTGATTTCAGGATTTCTGCCACAATCTCGGCACCTTCTGGAGCATCCCCCTTAGCCCGGGCCTACGTGACTTCTTCGGAGGTCAGTTCTATTATCTCCATAATGTCCTCAGCTATTTCCATTGTGTCCATCCAAAAATCTAGCACTCATGAACTCAGGGGCACAATCAACGCTCAACACACAACAATCAGGGCTCTGCTCGATAGCTCAATTCGTAAATAACCTAGTGTAGTTTGCTGGGCAGACCTTTCTAATTTTTAGTACTTTTTAAATTTGAATTTGACCGCTCCCCCCAAATTTGGTTCATTAATGCTCCCTTGGCAGCAAATTTTCCCAAATCTTCCCTATAAATCGCATCTTAAATGCCTATCACCCGCTCCATTTTGTCTAAAGTCGAGCATCCCATCATGAATAGTGACTTCAACAATCACTTTTTGGCCAACCCGCATAGCAGTGCAGCCCCCCGTGCAGTCGTGAACCTTGTGACTCTTTGTTTCTGCACACAGCTCCAACATCGTGTAGCTCCTAGGAAGAAGAGTTTATAGTCCCACACTTCCTCTCAATTGCCTGGAGGGCTAAGACTGTACTTCCTTCAGCTAGTCAAGTGGTCGCACCACCCATGCGAAGTTTCATCCAATCATCCATCATGTTTCATGGAAAATACCAACCTTTTATTGTTACGGTCGACATCGCGCACTTTACCATATTCAATGCGCTACCCTAGTCAATACACTTAGCAATGTGTGGTCCAAGCCAAGGCATCAGATTGATCAATTCATGGCGATAGGAATTAAACCTATCATCATGATCATACGCATCCTGCCTGATCACCCTGATCTTTTTGCTGAGAAAATCTTCCTTTATCTCATCCTCTAGCTTCTTGACTTCCGCATCCACCAGAGCACTTTTCTTCCTTAATCATATTCTTTTTTCTTCAAGTTCTTGGAGTCTAAAATTTCCTTGTTGGATTTCTACTTCCAAGGTTCTGCGAACCGTCGTATCTACTAGTGCTATCATTCGTGGTCTAATCTCTCCAAGTATTATAGGGCTTACTATGGTTGCTT
This sequence comes from Pinus tabuliformis, assembly GCA_031772625.1. Taxonomy (NCBI): domain Eukaryota; kingdom Viridiplantae; phylum Streptophyta; class Pinopsida; order Pinales; family Pinaceae; genus Pinus; species Pinus tabuliformis. The sequence continues at coordinate 1,928,125,816 of CM062817.1, read as the reverse complement.
CATACTCCAGCCTTCGCAGTGCCTGTGCGATTAGGTTTTTGCATGCAATCCTATAAACCCAGCGAACTGCTGGTACATGCAGGTCCCGATCAGTCCACTTCACATTGTGGACCTTGTTCAGTGCTTCACGTACTTTGTTAAAAGCTTCTGCGTGGATATTTTTCTGTGCACTTGGTCTTTCCATACTACGTGGTCCCAACCGAAGGGGTCATTCGTGCCATTGCCTTACCCGCATCTGCTTACTAATCATGTATCCTTCCACGAGGATGGTGTGCATTCGTGCAGGTTTCACACCATATGCTTGTATCTACCTGGGCAGGTGGGTGTGTGGGTTGGTTCACCCATCATACTTGTCTTTCAATCGCATCTAAGGCTTCCGAAACCACATGCACATCATCCTTTTGCATTCGCACCAATCCTCAAAACTTCGTTGGTGCGTACCCCACCATCTTGCAGGCGTAGCTTGCAGTACCCATTTCAGGGCATCTAAATGTTGTTGTTCTGGTACTTCTCGTTCAAATTTTTTCAGGAAGTCATCCACCTCACTTAACCCATCATACATAGGCAGATCTCTTACCTCTGCTTCTATGTAGCATAGTGACATTGTCATCATGTTATAGTTAATAGAGGTTACCTTGTGTAACTGGTTCTGCCATCGTTCTATCTCCTCGTCAGAAGTGGATGTGCAGGAGCTTTCGCACTCCCATGAGTTTCAGCCATCTACAATTGGATTTACCCTGTCCTTCTCCTGCACGGCTATCTTGTAGATGTAGTCCAAGTCATCATCACTATCAAAGTCGTGCACCAGCTCCGTGCAGTGTGATCCCTCTATAGGGGCTAAAGTTACCACTACGGGTAGATACTTTTTCTCAAATATCATCTTGCGCTTCTTTAGATTTATCACTCTATTCATGTCAATGGCCCAATCTATTCCCAATAGCATGGGGTAGGGATTTCTGTCATCAACAATCTCTATTACTTCGAATTCTGCTAGCGCGCTTGCTCCTTCAGTATCTACCGTGATTCCCTGTAATATCCCCGTAGGTAGGATATTTTCTTGGTTCACCATTCATAGTTGGATAAGAGACCATTGGAGCGCAGGCCATCCCATGCGCTCCCATCTCTATTTTTGCAGGAAGTTCGCGTCCAACCCTAGATCCAGAATCACTTGGGCCATCTCATATTCCCCAATCTGCATGGTCAATCTCATTTCCATTCTTGTTCATGTCGTGTGCTTCCCGAGCTTCCAAACTACACGCAGTTCTCCTGGCGTGGCCGCAGCACATCTAGTTATGAGTTCTTGCAGCCTCTTTATAACCTTGTTGTCATGCAAAAGGTTCATGCATGTCTCCTAGAATGTAGTGAGCATTGATGGATCCATTTCTGACTTCATTCTATCTTTACTTCCTGAAGTGGAGGCATCAACGAAGATTCTCTTAGCTTCCGTGAAGGTCTCCTTAGCACGCTCCAAATCAAATTTTGGTTCCTTCGTTGGAGCCTTGCGAACCCAAGTACTTTCTTCAGGCTACTTGCCTTTGTCATCTCCTGTCATAATTCCACTCCAGAGCACGATATTTACATTAGGGTCTTCCTCATGCAGCTCAGACCTCATCATTTGCAGGTTTTGAGTCAGGGGAGGTTGGAGTGCTCGTTTATCATGTAACCTCGCTATTAATGTGGGACAATCCTCTATCTCAAGGTAAAACAATGTACAATAGAAGCATTATGGTCGCGTTGGATTTGTACAATAGCAGGCATAATGCCCTGGCCCTCCGTAATTGTAACATATCAGTTGTCCATGACCTCTTCCTAGCCCCTTCCACCTTGGCCTCATCCACGCCCTTGAAATCCGGTGCACGCCATTCCTATGTTTTGATCAAGGGGCTGTGTTTCAGCCTGAACTCTATAGGTAGGATTTTGATCCATCATCAGCTCATAACTTCTATAGGTGCGCTCATCATGTCCTACTGACCTACAAAAATTACAGAACCACTACTGTGAGTTCTACGTATGCTTCTATAATAGATGGCAATTATCTATATATTGCTTTCCTCCTATCTAACAAATCACGCACCATAGTGCAGGCGTCGCACTTGGTCCTACTTGTGCCTCTGGTCTTAGTGGCATTGGCCCTCCTCCTGCAAGGTAATTTGCGAACACCTAGTAGTGATCCTTGTCATGCCCTTGGCCCTTGTATTTTATGCACCATACCTCATCGCACATCTCTAGGTGGGTTGTCCTGTCTTGTTTCAAACTCTGCATCTCCAGGCACAAGTTTTTCAACTGCATGTGAATCTTTTGAACTCCCAGATTAGGTTCTTGTATTGGAGTCTCGTGTAATCTCATCGCATCCTCCAAAGCCTTAGCCTGAGTGGTTAGCCTTTGTTATGAAAGCATGTTCCACAGATGCGACATTAACAATGCTACGAACCATTCACTGTGTTGCCCATCTATTAATGTGATTTTCACTTCATGAATTGTGCACTTTAGTTTTTGATCCAACTCCCATAGGGTCTTGCCTGGTAGCATTGTGATTTCCTTCAATCCAATGATCGTCTGTGTTTCTGACTTTGGCCTGCTAAATTCTTTTTTTAGCGCAACTTGGATATATGTGATCCCCGCATTTGGATTGTCACTGGAATGCTTAATTTACTAGGTCAGCACACGATCCTGCAGAGTGCTGACCAACATTGCCCTCTTTATATTGTCATCCGTGACACCCTATGCTTCCCATACAACTTTTATTACTCACCAAAACTGGTCTGGATCTTCCCCTACTCCCTTAATCACTAGTAGCTTTATCGTGCTTGCCATACTGCTTCGCGGTGGTGGCAAAGGTGGTATGGGAAAAGATGGGGGCGAAGACGGTGAAACTAGTTGTGGTGTGGGTGGGGGTGGTATGTGTGGAATTCTCTATCTTATCAGATTGATCACACTTCTTGGCGAGACCTTCGCAAGCTCTTCTTCGCCCCCTCGTGGAGGTGAAATCAAGGGGCTAATTTCTAGTTTTGTGTTACCTTTGTTTTTGTAGATTCTCCCACTTTGTGTAGCTCCAAACATCAATTTATTCACATAACCCACTTTTCACACAGTAGCATTTTAATCCAAGTGTTCAAATATTTAACGTACTTACCTCGTGGTCCCTTAAGGAAGCATTGTTCTGCCTCACTATAGCTGACTGAAGTATCTACTATGAATTCGATGATGAATCCTCCTATGATTTAATCGAGCCTATGATTGACAGTGCGTGCAATCTTATCTTCTGATGCTTCTAGTTTACACACCAATTCTGGAGTCCACACAATAGGTTTGTCAAGTTTACACCTTCCTTGGCTATTTGCTAGCTTCGCGATCCACACGTACAACTCAACGGGGAAGGATGCAAAGAAAATTTAGTGGATATATGTATACAAGTAGCAATGTAACCACTCTTAATTTGATAGTTGAGGATTCCTATTTTCCTATGTCGCGAACTCATGAATATTTCTATCCAACCAATCTTCAATTCCTTTCTTCATCAGATTCCAGTGATATGACATATACATCTCTATGCAGATCCCGGTCCCAGCTCGGAGTTAATTAGCCAAACAAATCCCTATATTACTGGCCCTTTCGGAAACATTCAGCGGAGCGCGAACTGAGGTCTCACCCAAAGTAGTGTGGGAGGGTGCTAGAACCAGGTTTCCACATGCTTGATATGTCGAAGAGGTACGACTAGTCCTCAGTTTGTTCCTGCGTACAGGTCACTTTGCGCACTTCCCATTCCTCATAGCTTGATACACTGCCTTCCTGCATCCCTAACTAGGGGCTATGCCTCACTCTGTGCTATTACCCAAGATCTTACTTATCTTCCAGTGTTAATTAATTACCCTCGCATACTTGAATGTCTTAAGTTATAATTGGAAATACAAAACATTCATACACGATCGTGCAATAAATAAATAGTATACTTGCAAATTATATCCAATCATGCATTAAACCCGGAAAATATACACAAAATTATAGAAAATCTTCTCTTTATTGATTCTCCCAACGGTTACAGACTCAACCTAACCTGTGCACTCTGCTGCACAGGTCCACGTACTCAGCTGTGGACTACTAGGCCTCTGCGCACTCAGTTGCAGAGCCTTCTCCTACTCTACGACCCACAGACCCATTTTACACTTTGACTCAATCACTTAGACTTCTTATGCTTCCCTTATATTCCTCTATTGGTTATCCTATACACTTAGAGCCTCACTCTATTTATACAATCCCATGGTCCACGAACCATGGGTAGGTCTATCGAGTTGACATTACGTTACAAAAACTACAGTGGACAACCCTGTGACTCTATTATACTTTCGCGCCCCGTGCCCACAATTCGCAGAGCTTTTACAAAAGGATTTGGTCAAAACTTGGGCTTTAAGCCCAAAAACATGCCTTGGGGGGATTCCATGCCCAATAAGTAGGCTTTCTTGTTGCCATAATTTTTCCTTCAATTTTTCTTTCCAACCTGAATGTCTTCTCCAATGAATCAGATTCCTAAAGGAAAACCTCATGTTGGATGTTATCCTTTAAAGTACATATGAACACATAAATCCAATGCTCCTCTGGAATATCTTTTACCCTTATATTCAATTTTTGGAATTCCTCAATGTGCTTCACCATTGAACCCTTTTGTTTGACATTTACCAATTGAAAAAAGTTTTTCTTTTTGTTTCCTCATAATGTGTTATCATTTCTTCCGTAAAAATTTCCTAATGGTCCTAAATATCAAGTTGCAATGTGTACTTTTTGTGTTTTTTCACATTATGGAGATGGAAATATTGCTCCATCTATAGTATCGATGTTATGAGATATTTTCTATCAAACTTACTCATATTGATCTTTGGAACATGGTGGGTCTTCCATCCAACATTAGAGTCTATGAAATCATGACTAACATTTCTTTTGTTCTCATCATGAGTTTCCTTTACTACCCTTTCACCATTAGTAAGAATTTCTTGTAGCAACTTTATCAAATCTATATTCAAATCTTCCATGTTTCCTTTAAGTTTTGGTTATATACCATCCATCTTAGCTTCCATTCCATTATTTAAACCATCCATATTAGCTTCAGTTACTTTTTGTGAGAGCGAAATTTGTTTCGCTTGGTCTCGTAATTTTGATATATCATGTTGCATTTCTTCCTCTTCTTCATGTGTTATAGTAGAGATTTTAAGTTTCATACTAGGTGTTTCGATTTTCTTTCTTCAAGTCATCAATGAATGATAAAAATTCCCTTTGAATCACTTCAAACTACTTTCTCAAACCAAATTTATGAAAATTTAAAAAAAACTACACACTTCATTTTTCCGCTTTGTATGAGATCGATCTTGAAATGACTGTAACTCTATAGTTTTGGATCTCCAAGTTCTGAAATTTTGGCCTGTGATATCCCTTTATGTCCTCTTTCCAACACCACAAATCTGGTCATGACTGGATTCTCCAAGAAATCGTTATACCCAATATCACGCGATGACCTAATTATAGACCGGTTCAGTAAACAAAACTTGTATGACGTGCCATGTGCCATTGTTTTGACCTTCGGCTCCGAAAACAATACGCAACAAACTATAGAGAATCCTCTTTCTATCACGTTTTACAAAATTTGAATCCAATGCTTAGAGAGAAACTTATGACAATTTTACCAAGGTAACCTATTTAAGATTGAATTCGGGAGCCTTCCAAAACCCTAAATTATTCAGTTTATATCTCTGTAATTATAGTGATACAAGATCTAAAATTAAGTCACAAGGTTCATCACTATTTTGGCTCAAATTAGTTTTAATTTTAACAGCTAAAGATTTGTAGAAAAAACAGTTATAGAAAAATTTCCACGATGACTTGTTTGAAGCAATGAAATCCTAGAATCCAAAGCTCTTATACCAATTGTTATGCCACCATCTCATCAAATAGAAGAAAGAGATATATCAACGACTTCAAAAGTAGCCTCTTCAAGGGGGAAACCTCCTTTACATTACACAAATAAAATTTCTTGGATGATATAAATGACAAGACCTCCTTTCTATATATAGGAGTCTAAGGGGTCACAATATAATCAGAGCCGACATAACAATAATAATGTAAGGAAAAAACAATAACAATAGTGGGATTATATGGGGCACAATAAGAAAAATATGAGGAAAACATGGGCACAATAATAAAAATAAGGGGCTACAATGAAAATAATAATCAGGGAGTACACTATTATTATAGGGACCTAACATTATGCTTAACAAGACCTATACTCTTTAGTTTTTATGAGTCCAGTAAAGGAGTAAATCGATGTTTTTTTCTTTTAAAGAGTATGAAAAATATACAAAAAGGAAAATCAGTCAGTTTTCTTACCATAAAATTTTAACAAGCCCAGAGAAAGTAAAGATTGACTTTTTTTCAGTTTTAGAGAGTCAGAAGAAAAACATAAGTAGACTCCATCAGGTTCTTTTAGTAAGTTTTAGTCTCTCTGGTGACGAGCCTCATAAATGGGTAATTATATGGGCTCATTTAACCTCCTAACCTAGTCAAATCAACCATTCTCTTAGCTTATTGTATGATTTTTCTGATTATATTTATGCTTATAGGGTGAGTTGAGTTACTTATTATGCCATGTGGTCTAACATGTTTTTAATGCAAATTATTGATGGATTTCGAGGTCAAAGTCAAGCATCCAGTGGTCAAATTGCAGCAATAACTCAAAGTGGACAAAGGAGAGGACTTATAGGAGGGAATCCCCCTCATTTATTACTCCTCACTTCGAATTCCCCTTCATTTAGCTCAGAGCGCAAGTAGCTCAATCATGCACTAGAAGGAAACCGAGCAAGTGGAAGATGATTGATAGTTATCTTGAGTTTTGGGAGCTAAGCCTCCTTGACTTTAAGAAACTTGTTGGTAGCTTTAGATGTATAAGTAGAGAGGCCTAGGGCCTCACTGGGGTCGGATTTTTTTGCTTGTGTAAACTCTGCTCAAATTTCGAGCTTATTCTTTTGTGACAGTTTCATGTAATCTTGTTATTTTTTGATAAAGAAGATGGAATCCTTTTTGAGCTAGCACTGAGTTACTTCAAAGGGCTGAAGCTCTTGGGTCAGGGCCCAATCCATGTAGCCAATATTCTCTTTACTTGTATTTGTATGCTTTACTTTAGTTTTTAGATTAATTTGCTGTTAGATGTATTTCTCTTATGGTTTAAGAATAGGTTGCTTTTGATGATTTTGTAGCTTGCTTCCATTTATGTTTTCTATAGTAGGTTAAGCAATGATCAGAGAAATTCAAAAGGCTACCAGTAGTGCCTTGACCTCTCTTCCTCCCTTCAGGACCCTGATTTGAGGCAAAGACTCTCTTGCTGCCCCAAAAACACAGATTTTCCTCATTCCTAGGACTTCTAGTGTTTGTAGCTCTCTAGTAGATTGATAGTCCAAATTTTATTTTCTTTAGATATCTTTTATCATGTTCACTTCTTGATTTGTGATATTCCTCTTTCATGCTTTCCTTTCTTACAACATTTCCTAGCATTTCCTTCTACGCATCATATTTTAGGCCATTTTAATGCAAAACTCTGTTTTTCCTAGGATGCACTCATTTCATTAGCTTCTTGATTTTCTTGGTTGACTGTCATTTTCTATGCAGTAGATCTCTTCCAGTTGTATTCCAGCTTACTAGAAATCACACCCTCTATCTGATCCATGCCCTACAGGTCTCCCAAACCTCACCTCAATTCTGCCCTAGTTTCCTTCATTTTTCATAGAACTTCTTCCTCTCTCCTTGAGCAAACCCAATCATCTTTCTCTCTCCTGGTCACTCATGGTAGACCTTAGGCACCCTAACACTTCATTCCAACCTTCATCCACCTTTTCCATCCATTTTCACACCCTCAAAACAATGGAAATTGCTCTCGGCCTCCTCCTATAGGCCTCCTGTAGTTTCCTTGTTTTCCTCCTGTAGTTTTCTTGTGTCCTCATGTAGTTTTTCCTGTAAAGCCTCCAAAAGGCCACCTAATACTTCCCAGGACCCATCCACATCATCCTACATCCCCCCAAGCTCCAAAGCCACCCTCTAACACCACCTGTTCGTTGCCACACTCACACACAATAAATTAGATGCATGTTAAATTCACATAAAAACACATAAAAATCCAAAAATATGTTTTTTGCTTATTTACTTCCAGAGATAGCATGGTTAGGTGTTGTTTACTTCCTTGAGTAGGTAATGTCATTTCTTTCATGGTTTTCATAGTGGTTTTGGGAAAAGTAGAATTATCTTGTTAATTAGGCTTCACTAGGTTTTGCTTTACATTCCAGTATTTCTCCTTTCTACAATTAGAATAGCATCTGTAAAGTAATATTTCTTTCCTTCCATCACACATAGAGCTTCTTCTAAAATTTATAGAAGTTGTCTTGAGCTCCTAGTGATCTCACGCCAACTGACCAAGTGACAACCTGCAATGAGAACTAGTACTTGTGCATACAGCACCAACGCTCCCAAGTTTGTTACGAACTACTGGGTTGATAAAAGTAAAGTTGGCAGCCTAGGAGTTGTAGCATTCTTGCTAAAATACTAGCACTCACCACTTTTTGGCGCCGTTGCTGGGAAAGTGTCAGAGTATTCTGTGATTACCACTTTCTTCTATTTCCCATTGCAACATTTTGCTAATAGTTTATTTCAGCAAAAGTAGACTAGTCATTTCTTTTCTTCCAGTTCTGCATTTCCTTGCTTTCCTTTTCAATTCTGTAAATTTCCATTCGGCAAGTTCATTTCAGCTAGTTGCAATTTGTTTTGTTCAATCACAATTTTAGTTTCTGCAGGTACTTTCAGTGTGGGGAAAAAGAAGCATAAAACCAACCAAAAAGATTTCCTTTCATGCATCGTAGGAATAGAGATAACTCAGGAAAATTTTTGCCCAACACCCCCACTGCTTCACACAACCAACCTTCTCTCTTCTTCGATGGCTGAGATCAAGAAGAACCCTTAGGTGAACAACCATACATATTTGAAGAACCTATAGGGGAAGAAGAAGAATAAAACATTCTTCTAGAGCCAAGCACTTAAAACAGAAATGCTAGGGGGAATGGAGAGAGAATAGAGGGTACCTTCCCCATTCGAGAGACCAATGGGGACACCAAAATGAAAAATATAAGTCTGTAAACCCTACCTCACTTCCATGGTCTAACGACAGAATACCTTGACACCTTATTGTTTGATTTTTTTTGTCATCTATCAAACTTATGACTATGCAGAAGACGAGAAAAAGTTGAAACTGTTCCCTTCTACTCTCAAGGATGGAGCACTGCACTGGTTCATGGGATTACCTAGCAATAGGATCACAGCTTCGGCTAAGATGCAACAAGCCTTTAACAATAAATATCGAGACTATTGTAGGTCAAAAGATAATAAAGAATTAATATTCCGAATGACCATGGGATGTGATGAGTCCTTGGAAGACTATGAAGAGAGGTTCTAGCTCAATTACAAAAGGGGCGGGTGTACACTTGACCCTGAGTCTCTGAAGATGGTCCTCCTCAGGGGAATTCGAGAAGACCTTTTAGACACCCTCCATCTACTAGCCAGGGGAGACATCTACCAACTATCCTATGAGGACGTAAAGACTATTTTTAGAAACCATTCTAGAGTAGCCAGAAAGAAAGGTAGGGGGAGTCAACCCATAGCCAGTACCTCTTCTTCCAATTCATCCATTAAAGGTGAAATTGGAACCATGAAGGAAGACTTCAAGAGTGAGATGCTACAGACTCTTGCCATGTGAATGGATACCTTATATATCAAAAGAAAACAAGAGGAAGCAGAGAGGGCTTTGGCCATTTTTTTCCCTAGATGCACCAGGAGGGATCCTAGGAATGCATGTCCATTGAACTTTGTATATGTTTGTTCAGTCTGTGAAGAAAATCATTCTACAGATAAGGCGGTGAAGGAGCCACTGAACAGATCTATTACATAAACCAAAGGAGGCCACCTGGACCTAGATCACACCAACAGAGGATGAAAGGGACATCTCATACATAGTACAACCCCAACCAAGTCAACTCCATACTTTCTTAAGGCCCCCCTACTCATCCTTACTGGTCCACGCCTCCTCCTTGGTCCTTCACATCTCAATATCATGCCCAACCAGCCACTCATTCATTTCAACCCTTTGCTCAGCTGCAACCTCAACGGAATGCATCTCATCAAGGGTGGAGGCCCCAATACAACTCTTTTCCCACTCTTCTACCTCCACCACCTACCCAGCCACAATCATTACCTTCTGCTCCACCAAGGCAACCCCAAATGCCTACCCAGCCAATTCTAAACTTGAACAACAGACAGGCTCAGCAAGTGTATAGTGGGGAACCATCATGCTCAACTTATGCTATGGAGATTCAAGAAATTAACTTGTGATATGGGAAGGTTCTCCCAGATAGCTAGCCTCCACCTAGGGAGGTTGAGGAAGATAAAGAGGAAAGTGAACCTAAAGCAAATCCACCCTTTCCTGAGAGACTATCCATGACAATCTAGCCTACCCCAGAAGAGACTGAACTCCTGGGAGAATTGAAACATTTATGTGTGAAGATACCACTTCTCCAAGCCATAAAAGATGTGCCTATATACAATAGGTTGATCAAAGAGAAGTTATTTAGCCATCTAGGAAGGTGCAAGAGAGATGCCCCAACCATCAATGTCATAGGACAATTGTCCGACCTGATGTTGGGGCAGATAATCTATCCAAAATATCTGGACCCTAGAAGCCTAGTAGTTGATGTCCACATCAATGGCACAATGGTCCCACATACCTTGATTGATCTGGGACTTTCCATTAATGTGATGACAAAGGAAACGATGCTCAAAATTAACCTCCAAGGCTCCTTGAGAAAGACCACGACAGTGCTGCAGCTAGTAGATTGCTCCATAGTGACCCCTGAGGGGATTGTGGAAGATGTGGTGGTCTCCATTGATTCCTTGGAGTACCCTATTGATTTCTTAGTTATCCATCCAAAGGAAAAGCTCACTAGGTATCCTCTCATTCTGGGAAGACCCTGGTTGGCTACAACCGATGCCTACATTAGCTGTTGAGCTGGGAACATGACCATAAAGAATGGGCACATGTCCATGTAGTTAACCCTATATCCTCCTGCCCAACCCTTTCTAGAACATGATCTACCTCTCTGGTTGGAGGAGGAGGATGAGGATGAAGTTTATTCTACACCACTTTGTACATTAGAAATCGCCATGGGGGGGAAACTGCAAGCTAAGGATGACATGTTTGAAAATTTGATTCAAAATCCACCTCCCAGTGCATCACCATTAGAAGACATAGTAAGAGAAACCCAAAACAACCGCTCAACTGATCTCTGCATGGCTGACCCTAATCTTCTCCATGTTAAAAATATAGATTTTGGCAGAGGAAAAACATTGAAAATCAATCCCTCCCTATCTACTTCCCAGGAGAAGGAGCTATGTGGCATACTGAGAAAACATCTAGATGCCTTTGCCTGGAATTATAAGGAGATGAAGGGAGTGCATCCTTCAGTATGTGCTCATCATATATACATCAAGAAATATTGAAAACTAGTCAGGCAGCCTCAAAGGAGGATGAATCCAACACTTATTGTTAAGGAAGAACTGCGGAAATTGCTTGATGCAGGATTCATCTATCCCATTTTCAATAGTGAATGGGTCTCTCCTTTGGTGCTAGTGCCAAAGAAAAATGATAAGTGGAGAATTTGTGTCAACTATCAAGAATTGAACTAAGCCACTAAAAAGGACCATTTTCATTTACCTTTCATAGATCATGTGTTAGACGGTCTGGCAGGGAAAAAGTTTTTCTCTTTCCTAGATGGGTTTAGCGGGTAAAATCATATTCAAATCAGCCCGAAAGACGAAGATAAGACCATTTTCACTTTTCCTTGGGTACCTTTGCATACCGTGTCCTTCCTTTTGGTTTGTTCAATGCTCCAGCCACTTTTCAAAGAGCGGTATTGAGTATATTTTCTTAATTGGTTCATGATGCAGTAGAAATATAAATGGATGATTTTGCTCCTTATGGCTCTGACTTTTCGGAGGATTTATCTAAGGAAAAGTTCTAGATAAGTGTATTGAGATGAACCTGTCCCTCCGTCTAGAAAAATGTGAATTTTTTATGACTGAAGGGACTGTGCTGGGTCATGCAATATCTCAACAAGGACTACAGGTGGACCCCAAAAAAATTGCCATCATCCAAAGGTTCCCACCTCCTCAAAAGGTGAGAGATGTCAGAATTTTCCTAGCCTTAGCTAGATATTACAAGAGATTCATTAAATACTTCAGCAAGCTAGCCTCTCCTTTGTTTGGCCTCCTAGGAAAAAATGTTGAGTTCATATGGTCAGAAAACTGTCAAGAAGCCCTAGATACCTTGAAGAGCAAGTTAGTGACTGCCCCAATTCTCAGAGGCCCAAATTGGGCCCTACCTTTCACATCCACACAAATGCCTTGAACAAAGTGATAGGAGCAGCCTTAGGACAAATTGATGAAAAGCTACCTTATGCCATATAATTTATAAGCAAAAACTTGTCAAAGGCAGAGTTAAACTATACGGTGATCGAGAAGGAATTCCTAGTTTTCGTGCATTCCTTAAACAAATTCAGACATTATATCACAAGCTATCAACCATTTGTGCACACCAATCATGCTGCAATTAGATATTTAATGAACAAACCAGATGTAAATGCTTGCATTATTAGATTGTTGCTTTTACTGCAGTAGTTTGATTTGACCATTATTGATAAGCCTGGTAAACAGAATGTTGTTGCTGACGTTTTATCTAGAGTACATTTTCCTGCAGGTGAAGAAGGAATGGTGGATGAGTAAATTTGATATGAAAACCTATTTGCGATATCAGTACTCTCTCCATGGTTCGGTGATATACCAAACTACTTAGTTTCAGCATAGTTCCCACCACAGCTATCCTCAAAAGAGAAGAGCAAGATAGTAAGAAAAAGCACCCCTTTCACCTGGATTGGAGGCAATCTCTTCAAACTTGGCCCAAATCAAATTTTGAGAAGATTTCCCAGGGAGGATGAAGTCTTTGAAATACTCCTAACCTGTCATGATGAGCATTGTGGAGGTCATTTTGCAGCGAAAAGAACGGCCTTCAAGATATTGCAAGCAGGCTACTAGTGGCCCACTCTTCATCAGGATGTGAGAAGATACACGAGCCAGTGTGATCAGTGTCAGAGGATGGGGAAACCCACTCCAAAGGATGAAATTCCCATGCAACCTAAAGTGACCTTTGAGCCATTTTAGAAGCGGGGCATGGACTTTGTGGGGCCTATCAACCCCCCTTCAAAGAAAAAGTAGTACATCATTGTGTGAACAGACTACCTGACAAAGTGGGTGGAGACAAAAGTAATCAAAGCAACGATAGAGGAAAAAGTATCTGAGTTTTTGAGAGAAAACATATTCTACAAGTTTGGGTATCCAAGAGAGTTGGTCACAAACCAAGGCAGCCAGTTCTCTTCCAACCTGATTGAAGACCTGCTCACACATCATAAGATCAAGCACAATACTTCCACCCCTTACCATCCACAAGCCAATGGGCAAGTGGAGGTCACTAACAGAGCATTGGAGGGGATCCTAACCAAGGTAGTGAGAAGCAGCAAAAAGGACTGGGAGAACAGATTAGTTGAGGCCACTTGGACCTACAACACAACATGGAAGACCACCACCGAGTTCACACCCTATGAACTATTCTATGGGAAGAAGGCTTTGTTGTTAATAGAGTTTGAATTCAATACCTTAATGATGTCATCTCAGCTGGACCTAGACCTCATCGATGCACAGAAGGAGAGATTACTTCAACTCAATGGATTGGATGAATATCGATTGCAAACCCTTCTCCATACAAAGGTAGTTCAGCTTTAGAGAAAGATATGGCATGCCAGAAATATCAGGGAAAATCAATTCTAAGAGGGAGATTGGGCACTACTTTATGATTCAAGATACAAGGATTTCAAAGGCAAGATGAGGAAAATATGGTTGGAACCTACACTGTGGAGAAATGCAATGACAATGGTTCAGTGCTAATCAGAACCATTGATGATGAATCCATCCCCATGCTTGTCAATGGACATCGGTTGAAAGTCTACAAGAAACCCCTCTCTGAGCAAGAGTTTATTGAAGATTTGAATAAAACAGTGATGGTAGTGGAGAATGTCCTAGCTCCCACTTCACCCACTCACTGAAGAAAAAGATAAAATAAGGACTCAAGTGAAAACCTCCATGAGGCACTTGAGTCCCATCATTGGGTTGAAAACCTCTCCTGAGGCGGCCTAGTGATGTCAAAAAAAAAAAAGAGAGAGAAAAAGAGAAAAAAAAGGAAAGAATAAGATCCCTAGGTGAAAACCTCCCTTGGGGGTGCCCAAGGCAGGAAATTAGGGTGAAAACCTCTCTGAGGCGCCCTAGTTGTTTTCAAAAAAAAGGAAAAAAGAGAAAGAAAAATGAATTTCTATTGCATTGCAGGTTTGCAGGAGGACTACAGGGAGCAGAAGAAGGTGCCAAGGGAACCCTGACATTCATACGAGCACCCATATCATCTTCTCCACACCTTCCTCCATCATTTTTGGCATCTCTTTCACCCCATTGTACCTCTTTTTCCAAAACTATGTTTTCTACGGGAAGCTCTGTGTTTTCTACAAGAGGCTCCTGTGGGAATTACAGAGAGACAAAAGTGTCTACAGGAGGCAGTTTGAGGGACAAGAATAGCTTCATGAGGAACCTATGATCCCTCTAACCATCTTCAAGCATCCTTACCATCATTTCCAAGCCTGCATCACACTCCAAGCATCATTATTTTTTTTCCTTGTCTAAGAAAAAAACACAAAAAAACAATTTTTTAGTTTTGAAAAAAGAAAAGAGGAAAAGGCACCATTAACCTTACCTAAAGCTTACCTACTATCCCTCTATCTTTATCTACACCTCTGGAATAATTCTCGAGCTCCAAACATAGGAGAAAGCTAAAGTTTCAAGGGGAGAAGTAGCTATAAGAGCTCCTGTAGGAATTCCTGTAGCAGCTGATCCCATAGAATTTCAACACCAGCAGCAAAAGTGTGCACATCTGCAAGTTGAAAAGGAACATGCAGCTCAACTCCAACAAAAGAAGAACCTACAAAAACACAGAACAACACATCAACAAGCAGAGATAGCATGCATAAAGGAAAATGAAGGCATGCAGCAGAGAAAGCCACAACACCTCACAGCAAATACACTCGGATCATAGGTAAGTAACTAAATCACTCCTCTAGCTGCATTTGTGTAATTAGAAATCATACGAAGGCAATGAGATGGTTTAAATCAAAAGGTGGCTAGTTAACTTGGCCACCTTCATGTAGTTGACTCCACTTCACCGAGATGTCACCCACAAGTGCGCACAATCAACTCAAGCATAAGATGCCAAGGACAGGTAGTGAGAGGGAGAGTTAACTCCAATGCAATAATGAGGGATGATTGTGAGGGAGGGTCATGATGACAAAGTAGGTGGGGACCAATGGTCTTAATCATGCCAACGTACACCTTCCCAGCTCAACACTCCTAACCGAAAATATCCATAAAAGGTAATGAGCACTCCTCCCCGTTGATTCTCACCAGGTTTTCTTCATTTTCTCCTCGTAACTAAGCCATAAAGCAGTCTTCTTGTGCCCCCACAGCCCCGTAACCACCATCATCCATCGATTTCCTCCATATTCTTGCTATCAAATTTTTCTCTACAGGAAATCTACAGGAGGGACATCGGGCTTCTACAGGAGGGGCAGTGAGTCATTTTGAAGGGAGAAAACATGATTTTTGGCATGAATTTTAGTATAAAGAGGTAGGGTTCATGAATGCCCCCTGTTGAATATCAATATATAAAAGAAGTGGTCTCAATTTGAGGATGAAATAAGTCTTTTAGAAGGGTAGAAATACATAAAAAGAATTTCTATTTTTTTTTTTTTAACACAGTCCCCTCCGTTTTTCTATTTCACTCAAAATCCTTGTCTCCACCTCCATATCTATTTTTTTTCAAAAGAAGTACAAGTAGTATGATAGGGTGGTTATGAGAAAAGAGCCCACTAACTCCACTAGGCTCCATGCACATCCTCAAGTGGTGGACATATTTACAAGGGAAAATTGGATGAATTTCTTTGAGAAGTTTAGAGGGTTTGATGATGAAATTGCCCAAGAATTTTCTCTCTCTATAGTCCCTCACACAAGAACTCATGCCACTGTAACCATTATAGGCCTCTCCATTGAAATAACCCCTAAATTCATTAGTAGGGTCACTATCCTTCCTCTTGGGCTACCTTGGAGTAAAGATGAGAAACCAATTGGCCAAGCTACCAAGAAGAAATTTTTCCAAGATAATAAAACCCCTGTTGAAGACAAAAATGGAATTAGGAGGGCTAGTATACCATATCCCTGGGATGAGGTTAGCTACCAAGTGATCCAATACATTTCTTCTGAGGGGAGGCACATCATTGTTTATGGATATCATTTCAGAATCCTCCATGACTTGAGATATGGCATGGATACCCCAACACCTCAAAAGCTCAGTATCCCTTACTTCCTCCTTCAGTCCCTCATCGACTCCAGCACCAAGGTACAAGCAGGAAATTCACAGCAGCTAGCTCACCATGGCCTAATCAAGATCCTAGTGGAAGAAGCCCTCCATACCCTTACACTCCCAATAGCATGGGAATTTTTCAGAAATATGACAGCTGAGGATGACATCAAGGCATTAACCTATGATGTCAATCCTGCTATCAGTGAGGAGGAAGAACAACAAGGAGGAGAAGATGAAGCCAGTGGTGACATAGCAGAGCAAGAAGGGAAGGAAGAAAGGAAAGAAACAGAGGAAGGAAAAGTTGAAGGGACAGAGCAGGAGGAAGGAAAAGAGACAGAAGAAGGAGAAAAGGAGGAAGAGAGGGCAGAGCAAAGAGAAGAGTCCCCTGAAACCTAGGAAAGAGAAGCAGCAGCTGCCCTCACTGCCCTCAGTACACCAGTCAAGAAAAAGCAGAAGAGGAAACCAAAGACCTCCATGTATGTTATAGACATATTTGGGCATATCAACCCCAAACTTATATGTTGATAAAATAGGGCTCATCAACCCCTAAAAAAGAGTTGCTTCATACCCTAGAGGAACATAGTCATCTAAATACATTATTCCCAAAAAGTTCCATTTGAGAAACCATCTAGAAATTGCCTAAAATAAACCATACTAACTGCTCCACTAGCAAAGTGCAATGCATACTGACTGCTCCACTGCTAGGGTGAGATGAATACTATTTAGGCCTTCTATCGGGTGTGATGGGCGACGATGGACAAATTTTTGGGATAGTTTGCTAAGTGGATGCTCATGGAATCTTCTAGAAACTTCTCCTATGCCACTTGCCTCTCTGAATTCGCCCAAGGATGAGTAAGAGATCCAAGAAATCTCCAAGTGGAACTAATTGTAACAAGTGAAATGACACTAATCAAAACCCCGAAGATGACTCACACCCTTGCACACATCTATAAGTGGATCCCTCATCTAAAAGATCTAGGGGTTGGAATATTGTGAATTGCAAGGAAGTGTTGATAGTTTATAATTGAGGAGAGAGCATTGTATTGGTGGTGTGATTTTGCTATTTCATGAGGTGAAGAGGGATTGAAGCTGGGAGGATGATGCTAGATCAGACAACTGGGTTGTAATTCTCCCTTCTATTAATAAAGTTCTTCATATTTTCTTCCATATGATTGTGCAATTGTGAATGTTATCATTTGTGAATGCTATCATTTTTCATTATATATCTGATTCTGTAATGTTTATGTTGTTATAGATCACGATGCTTTGACGGTTCTTTTTTGTTGTACTAGTGAAGGTACTCTCCAAGTGGGTTAAGTATGGGGAGTATTTGCAAGCTTTGTCAAGGGGGAGAGAGATCAAGTAAAAGATTAAGCAGAAGTTCCAGTTTGGTTTCATTATCTTTCTCTTATCTATTACACATAGAGGAAATCGTTGAATTGCTTTAAACTGTTGTTTCTAGGGTAGCTGCCAAACCTAGAGGGCTAGTTGTTTGACAAGACACTAGTTTTCCCAGAAACAAATTGGTGACTACACTGGGGAACGAATATATGTTTGTTTGTTGTTATTGTTTATTTTATAAACTATAGACAGAGCTTGAAGTTAGCCAGGTGGCCTTCGAACTGCTCTTGCTCTGCAATTGCATAGTAGATGAATGCTGCTTCAGTCAATCTCTAGTTTGGTTTATGAATTGACATCTAATTTGTAAGCACATCTAGATGCCCTTTTGGTAGCTCAGTAACCTCTCAAGACATTCCTTAATACTTTTCTCTTTACTGTTCATCAAAACCCACCTTAACTCATTGAAAACAACTCCACATTTGAGCCAAAACCCATCTTAGTTGCACTCCCTGGACCATCACACTATCTCCCACTGTGACTCAGTATGCATAGCACCTCTCGAGTGTAGTAAGTGTAATGCATCTCATATTCTGTGAAGCCTAGGTGCAATGACTGACTGAGCTCTTTTTCCATTCTAGAAATTGATGGTTTTGACCTTGTTTTCAGTTTTGTTTGGTTGTTTTGTTGCTTATGAACAATGCCTCCTTACCGAAGCCTACTTGCATCACATAGATCAGAATCCATTAGATTAGGATTAGTGAATGTTTTTGTGTATTTGTTCATCATTTAAAATCCTTTGTTAAAAAGTTGTTTAAATCAATTTGTCGCTTTGGTACAAGACGTGTTGTAATTGTCATTTTGTGTTGAAAAGAGAAGTGTCTTGGATTCTTCCTTCCCTTGACAGTCGATTGAAATTTTCTTCATGTATTTGATTTGATTTTTATTTTATTCGAAGTGCTGAAAGCATTTTTATTCAAAATTGAAAAGTGTTGTTGAGTCTTCCTTTCTCTTTTGAAGAAAAAATTGTCAAAAATGTCATTTTGAAAGAAATATTTCAGATATTTGCTGCATTTAGTTTTCCTTTTTGGCATTTCTCATATTAAGGAGAATGAAAACAAATACATGCATTTGCATTTAGCATTTTTGGTTTGTATGCGAAGAAATGATTTAGGAAAATGCATTAGTGTGTGCTCTTTGCTCTTTGTTTGAAAGAATTGTAATCTTCTTTCCCTAGTAGCTAGGATTTTTATTACTCAAATAAACAAAGATTGTTTATCATTGTAGATTACATTTTAGGAATTTCAAAATCATCATCACGTGGTGAACCATTGAAAGGAAAACTTTAAACAAGATCAACTTTAAAATAAATTTCAATGAACCTAACAACACTTTGGAACTTAACACAACATATCTAGAGGTCTAGGCTAGAGACGTGTTCCGGCATCATAAAAACTAGTAACTATCGTTTTCATTGAAGGTTGGGTGATTCCTCCTCTTTGATATGACAAGTGCTAGCACAGACTTGTGCTCCCTGTACTGTCGCGTATATATTGGGAGACCACAATAGGCTTAATCCTTAATCCATAGGAAGTCGAGTTTTCCGCCTTATTGATCGCAATGCACTGAACACAGCATTCAAGAAGATTGACTGTCGTACATAAGTCCTTGGTAATTTCTCTTTAATTTATCACCAAGGTGTATTTTGTAGTTTTGCGATTGGTTTGGTAATCTCCCTGACTAGATTTTCTAGGGTAGTCACTTTCGTTCCTTTTCAGCTCTTTAAAAGAAAAGGTCCATCTGAGCACTTTTTCTTTCAGGATCATTAAAAATCGAAGGAGACTAGATTCATCTTTAGCTTTTTCTCAACTCTTAAAAACTAAAAAAGAAAAGTTGTGTCAAAGCATCATTAAAACTAATTGAATTCAGAATAACATCCTTGTTCCTTAGTTGATCTTAGGTTGAGATATATGGAGACAAATCTAGAGTCCACCAACCAAGGAATCCCTTTCGAGGGGAATCCTAGTCCTTTTTCTTCTTAGGGAAATATTGGTGCTCCTTATATGGCTACATTGTCCCTTTTGGGAATTACCATTGGCTTGCCAGTATGGCTATTCTCAACCTCTGTGGTTCAAAATGCCACGATTCTTCCACAATCGAATTGACCTCCAATTGATACTAAAGTTGACCCTTCGCCTTCTTCTTCATTCGTTTCTCCCTCCCCTTCTTCCTCTTCACTTGGTGAAAGTAGTGATGCTAATAGCCAGGTGGCTGAGAAGAAGAAGAAAGAAAAGGAGAAGAAGAAGAAGCCAATTCAGTAGGGGGGCAACCAAGCAACCATTACTTTGAATGCATCATCTGGTGAAAATCCGCACATTAAACTTTCCAAAGCCCAATTTCCATGCATAATTTGTTCATGTGACCATTTTTCTTGAGACTTTCCTTGCTTTCCTCGAATCTTGAAAGAATGGTCTCCTCTCTCACACCATCCTGTGCCATCAACTTCTGGAGATCATGTTGATAACACACCTTCAACTAGTGATAGTAAAGTTCATGGACAAAGGAGAATTGTTAGGTTTCCATGTAGGTTATGTGAAGGGAACCATGCCCTTCACCTTTGTCCCTTTTTGGATGAAGCCAAAAGAGTGTTGGATAACCATCTTGCTTCACCACAACAACTTCCATCTAGCTACATGAAACTCTCCCCAAGTCCTTTACTAATTGAAAAACTGACTGACTTAAATCAACCGTCGCTCGAAACCACTCTCTCTGAAAGTGAATCTTATGAGTTTATACCCGACCAAAGTCAATAGGTCGAGGTGACAGTTGACCCAAGTTCACCTTCAAATAATCGTATGCTTCCCGAAGAGAGTGAGAACAATATCGTTCAAATTATTTTTGTTACTTCAGATTCTGATGAACTTGGAAGCAATCCACCTATTCCATATAGACAAGAGGAAACCCCTCTAGCTCTCGTAACTCAAGGCATTAATTCTCCCTTTCTTTCGGTACCCACTCCAAGCAGTCTAGTCACTTCCTTTGATTGGAATCGACAAGAAAGGTACCACCTTCCTTCTTATGACCTATTCCATCTAGAAAAGAGGGAAACCCTCTAGCTCTCGTAACTCAAAGAGTTAATTCTCCCGCTTTTTCAGTACCCACTCCAAGTAGTCTATTCACTTCCTTTGATTGGAATCAACTAGCAAGATACCGCCTTCCTTCTTATGTACCTTTCCGGATCATAGTACAAATTTATAAAATGATCATGTCTGGAACTATTATAGATGAAGGGGCATCAGTGAGTATCCTTTCCTCAACTACTTGGAAAGTGCTTGGTTTGCCATCGCTTATGCCTGTTACACAAAATTTGTTAGGCTTTAACAAAGGAACCAGTTGACCATTAGGGATCCTTCCTAAGTTATCGATCACTTTGAGAAGGAAAACCATTCATCTAAACATAATGATAGTCCCAAGACCGTTAGATTACAATTTACTTCTTGGGCGTGACTATGTTTATAACATGGAAGCTATTGTTTCAACACTCTTCCGAGTGATGCATTTCCTGCATGAAGGTAATATTGTCACCATTGATCATCTTTCATTTCCTGGTCCAAGCATAGCTCCAAGTCAATCATTATCCCTAAATGGTCCTTTTACATCAACAATATCACTTGAATCTTCATTCCATCCACCCAATCACCATCAGTAGTCTGGTGAATGTAACAAAGCTTAGGGGGCATGCACCCTTGTCTATTATGGATGCACCTAGTTGCAAAGTTAAGTTTCCCTGTGTTAGCGCTCAAATCTGCCTCAGGCTGAGGAAGGCAAAACTCAAGGCAACATCAAACCAAGCTCAGCCTCGTAGCTAGCCCTACAAGGACAGGAGAGGGCTCTCTCCAGTCGATCTCGAGAAAATGAGCAATAGGATGCGAGATGACTTCAAACTCAAAACTGATTTTAGGCTAGTAAATTGATAGAAAGGGTTTTTAATAAATGATTGGGTTTTTCTGGGATGCATGCGACAAAGACAACAAGAGCAAGGATTTAATAAAAGGCACAGATTACTCCATAAGGCGAGGTAGGAGTGAAGTTTAGCAATTAACTTTGAAATAATACGGGATGAAAAGACTATTTAAATAGCTGAAAAGGGCATTAATTAATGAGTCCTTTACAGACATAAGACAATTACACAAATACTAAAACGCTCATTCGAGGCAAAGCAAATAAATTGGGTTATACCTCCCACACTGTAGAGCATTCAGCTGGAAATGATAATGAATGAAATTATGAAACATTACAAAGACTTATGAAACAGAAGAAAAACATATGCTAAACTTTCACACCACAAGAATCTTACAAATCAGAGCTGCGCCATTTAATTCTTTTCTCTATCCTTCAACTGTACAATAAAAACTCTGTATTTCTCCTCCCCAGCTCTCAGAAAAACTCTTTTACAAATCATTTGCAATACAATAAATAAACTCTCATGTTTGAAAAAACAGATCGATCCAAAACAAGGGATCTGTTTTATCATTATTAACAAATAAAACTAAAAAACCAATCAACTTTTCTGAAGTTAGAATAGCTTTCCTTCTTCTACTCGAATCTGTTGATGACAAATGAAAGGGCGGAAACTGTAGCTGAAGACCCTTTAAATTTGCAACTGAAGACCAAAATGGGCAATCGAACCTATCTTTCTGCCATGGTGGATATCCTTTGTTTAAATTCTGGCTTTGACTTTACTTTGCCTTTGAATAAGAACTAATCTTTAATAAAAATAGCGCAATATCTTCTCCAATATCAGCGCATACATATCCAGCCATTCATAATTGCCAATACTCATCTGCATAATCACCTTTGGTTGCCTAACCAATATCACTAATGCGCCAGTTTGACCTTTCAATACACCGCTTCAGCATGGGAAACATGAGGAAAATCACCGCAACTGCACTTAGGCAGCAAATATGTGACAACAGTTAAAATATACAAGGAAGGGAAATTCCACCTGCTAATGACTAATAACATGCAGGGATATACATGTTATCCATGCGAGAACTCCAATGAATGACATCAATGTAGACCACATTTTGAAGAATCGACGTTTCTGCTCTTTTGCACTAGATGCTTTGGACAAAGCAGTTTCAAAAGCACTGAAGGAATCTTGTGTAACAAAAGGTAGTGATAGAAGTACTTCTCTTGGTGCAGAATATCGGTTGGAAAAGTGAACAAAAATCTCACGACAAAGGCTGACAAGATCTGCATGGATCAAAACCTTGAATAACTGCGTCAAATAAATATTTTGCCACAAAATTTTGGAGTTCAAAATTGCTTGTCGAAATTGATATACACAATATCAAGACCATGCTACTTCAAGCTTCGAATGCTTTTGGGTAGAACATCATAACCACTCACTCATATACCATCGATTTGATATAAGTAGGAGTCGATCATGAACTAAATCACTTAATGTGAATACCGCAGTCGATACCCAGGTCCAAAACCTTTTAAAACCATGATCATTCAACGTTTAATCCTGTGAGGAATTGTGTTCAGACCAGTGAGCCACTTAGGCGTTTAAATACCTTGGTAGGGGACAAGAAAAAAAAATTGGGCTCTGTCACTGTATGGGTAGCGCCCCTACCCAACGCGTAGCGCGCAGCAAGTGCGTAGCGCACTTGATATTTAACACTGGCTGGTGAGACCCAGTGCGTAGCGCGCACTATATGGGTAGCACACACCCTGTATGGGTAGCGCACACCCTGAATGGGTAGCGCGCCTCCTCTGTGTCATTTACCTTGCGGGCGTTACTGCGCTGGATTTATAAAACAAGTTTTGTTCGAACTCATGCTTAAATCTTTTTATTCTAGGAGAAGAATCTTCAAAAATAAGATGTGTACACTCTGACATCCATTTCTCTGTTGCGTAGGCTCCCATTGATGACACAATGGTACATAAACCATGTTTCCGGTTCAATTTTTCTAGAGCTGGTATATAGAATAAGAATGGAACGAAGTTCAACCTGAAAGTTGAATTATTTGTTCCAAACGTTATCAAGTCCCCGTTACTTAGGATTGTCTCCTTATTTGCTAAAGAAAACACGGGCTTTGAGCAAATTTCCTTGTTGACAAATGTGCCAAACTTTGAAATATCCTTCAGGTGAATTTCTGGTGAAGGGATGCTTGAAAAGCACTGCAAGGCCTTCTAAGAAGAGGCTGCCTCAACTATGATCTCCGCATGCACACTTGAGATAGTTTTATCAGTTTGAATTGCCACTGCACAATCTTTCCGACCAACTTTGTATGTTCCTTGAGATATCAAATAGTAATTAAAACAGTAGACCCATCAAACACTGTAATGGCCAAAATCAGCTTAGACAGATTTTTCTAAACAATGCCCCACACAGGCAGAGTTTGCTAGCTTTCGATTTCACATACCATTTCAATAGCTTTTAAGGTAATTGCTCTACAAAAGCAATGTCAAAATCTTATATATGTGAATTATAATTTGAATCCAGCATGAATTGCGACTACTCCACCTGAAAGGTCTCATATTCAACTTTCTCAAATCCTGCTTCCTTAATCATTTCAGCGAACTTTTCCTGAGATGGAAACTATGTTTATTTATCTCTTGGGAAGATTTTGGCACATTTTGGGAAGATTGTATCTATGGAAATATTTTAGATATTCCAAGTTTATTTATCTCCAGAGGTATCTGCTCTTCAAGTTTTCTCCAAGCAACATACAGTAGCTATGTCATCCTCCGTTGAATAAGTCACATGGTACATTCTCTGAGTTCATATAAAGGAAACACTATATTCTAATCGGTGGAGTTCTTCTTAGTTCTGTCCTTCCAACATCTGACATGGCTGCAGCATTATCCTGTAGATCTCCAGCTTCAGTAGAATCAAGAATATGCCATCTTATTTATGGAACTTTCAATACTTATGATAAGTCCTCCTGTTTACATAGACTGATGGGGCTATTGAACCTAGCAAGATGACCAGGGCCTGTATTTCGAAGTACTCCATGATGGAAGGCTTTAAAATGCAAATTTATTACAAAAACAAATTTTTCGATTTCTTCTCCAAAACAGAGTTTTGGAGAAGGATCATTTTCGAGCATTACTGATGATAAACTCTTGAAGTAAGAGACTTATTCAACCTCCCTCTAGCCTACAAGCGTTATTTCTCATTTATGGAGACAAAACCCTGGACTCAAGAAGTAAAATGACTCTTTTCTGGACCACAGTAACATCAATGACTACGAATGACGAGAAATGAACCTTGGGGCATTCGACCGCCTACCATCCGCAAGGAAATGGATTGGCGGAATCTTCAAATAAGTCCTTGGTAAATATCATTAAAAAGTTGCTGGAAATCAATAAAAATGGCTGGCACAAGAAATTAGTGAATGCACTGTGGGCTGATAGGGTAAGTTAGAAAAAGTCTATTAGCATGTCTCCTTTCGAGTTGGTGTACGGGACAGACACGGTTTTTCCTACTTCGCTTGCTATTCCGGTAGTCAAATTGATTCAAGAAGCTGGCAGTGAGGAAGATCCCATGCAGATGAGGATTAATCAGATGATTCATTTACAGCAAACACGGGAGGAAGTATTTCAAAATACTTTCAAGTTGCAGGAGCGCAAAAAGAAGATTTATGATAGGAAGGCAAAATCAGATAAGTTTCAGCTGGATGAGGTAGTTTTGAAATGGGATGCCCGGAATGAAGATAAAGGAAAGCACGGCAAATTTGAAAATTTATGGAAGGGTCCTTATAATATTGCAGCATATCGAGGTCAAAACACTTTTCTTCTCAAAGAAATGAATGGATATGATTGTCCTAGAGGGCCGATCAATGGTCGGCTGCTAAAGCGATACCACTTCTAAGTATTTTCTGCTCATTTCATCATCATTTTATATATCGTTTTACTTCTGTTCAATTGCATGTGTGTACTGATCTCTCATCTTCAGTCTGGGGCCCGCAGTGAAGGCTATAATTCTGGAGATGAAGGTTAGTTGGTTTGTGATTTGTCGAGTCAATTTTAACAGTCCTTTCAGTTGTAAAATCAAGTTAGTTTGGTCAGAGTTTTATTCAGTTTTCAGTCAAATCTGCAGTCAATAAATGTGTCAAAGTTTTGTGTTAATTGTTGAAATAATGACTCCATCGCCCAATGGATGAAAGCACTGGTGTGCTCTCCCAGAGATCTGCCGTTCTTGGCATCTCCAAGGAGCCACCATCCCCATTGGAGCCAATGTTAGAGTCGGTCCTTACAGCCCTCCGTCAGAGATCTTTTCGCTTTTGCATATAATTTTTAGGTGTCTCGCTCGTTCCACTTCGTTGCATTTCGCTAGGGGCATGCCATTGACTGACGAGGGGATCTGGTTGTCTTGTGTTTCCTCATGCTTGTCCCTACAGGGTTAGTCAAAAATTTCTCAAAAATCACCAAAGTACATGATCATTGCATTCATCGTCATAAAAGATTAGTTTCGTTAAAAAGTCCTTAGTCCTAGAGTCTAGGGTTGTCAGTCCTTTGCATACACATAATAAAAGCCCGTAGGCCATGAGGTTGGTTTCAAAACATTCTTATTTATTATTTTTCTCAGAAATCATTTAAAACATTTTTAGTCCAAAACTCTATTTTGGAACTAAAAATTGTTATTGTAAATAATTGTATTTGTTTTATCTAAAAAAGTTTCAGAGCAACCCTCTGATCTTCTCCAAAGCTAAAATGTCGGATCCCTGGAAAAATCAACAAAATATTATCAATCCAAACCTCAGAAAAAGCAAGAGAAAGTCAAAAAGCAGTATTGTATTAAAAGACCAAAGGTGAAAAAGTGCCAAACATTATAAAGTGGGTTATTGAACCAATTTAAATCAAATCTGATTTGTTGAGATATTTTCTTCACATATAAAAGGGGCAAACAAGTCCATTTGTTCAAAAATCCAAAGGTAGAAATCATGTTTGAGTTTGTGAAGGCCGAAACTGTGTTTGCATACCCGTGGACAGCGTTTGGAGGTGTGCGCTACGCGTTGGGTCTGTGTGCTATGCACACAGGTGCGCGCTACGCACTGGGCCTCACTGGCCAGTGTAAAAATACACAGGGGCTATGCACACAGGTGTGCGCTACGCACTGGGCCTCACTGGCCAGTGTAAAAATACACAGGCGCTACGCACACAGGTGTGCGCTACGCGTTGGGTTTGGGCGCTACGCACTCAGTCACAGCACCAAAAAAAATTTGTTAATGCGACCAGATCTTGCCAAATCGACTCCAAAACTTGCAAGTAGGTGTTTCATGGCTGCTCAGTCAATTTTAAATTGTTTGTAGTATGTTTGAGGTGGGAAATTTGATGTATTGGGTGTAGAAAAATGAAACCCTATGCTCATACCAAAATCATTCCTTAGGGTTTTTAAAAAGACATGTGGGTGGCTTTGTGAAGATTTTCCCATTCTCCATTGGTGAAATAACTCATTTGTCAAGTTTTAGCCAACATCACAAAGGGTGCACTTCACACTTTTGTTCATTTGTCAAAATTGTCCTTGTGATCAAAACAATGACTGTTTCATGCCAATACACTAAAACAGAGTTATTACCATTATGGCTTAATTCTTATGATGCTTCGGTAAACATATTTGGCTTTTGAGTATGCATTGAAATTCTGATTTCACCACCCTTATATCAACATACATATTGCAGACATTGTGTTTTCAAAGCCATGTCAGACACAGATTCAGTTTATGAGCAAGAGAATGACAATGATTCCACAACAGAGGGTAATGTGCCACGGAGGCCTCACAGAGGTGGCAAAGGTGGTAGGCATCTCAAAGAAGAGCCCACTTCTTTGGTTCAATTGCAGGCTTTCCTGCTTACAATGGATTGTTTTCGCTATCAGTCATGCTATCACTATTGTGAGCTAATTTCACAAATCCAGCATCATCGTGAACTAGCTCGCTTGTTTGTTCTACATTTACATGATGGCCATGTAAACCTCGCCGGAGTTGATTTCATTTTGTCACCAGAGACTATTGCAGAGGCCACTGGGATACCAAATATTGGAGAAAAATGGAATAAGCGTCAGCAGTTAGAGAAATCCTACTATGAGCCATACATCAAACCTGGGTATATGAGGCACTTGAGCAGGGTTTTTCCTTTCCAATACCTGAGTGATCAGTTTGCACCTTTGATGAAACTCATCATTCGGTATTTCAGTTGTGAGGGCAGATTCTCGCGTCTTTATGCGTACCATGTCCATTTGTTGATGCATTTTACAAGGGTACGTTTGATGAACATTCCATACTTCATGTTTCGCAACATAGAGAGGATGGTTGTCTTAGTACAAAAGAAGACCCCAGCACAGCAGCATAGAAGTATTTATCATTACGCGCTGATCAAGATCATAGTGGTTCATCAGTTGGCACAGCAGGGCATTACTTGGGAGGATTTTATTTCTCGTGACTTTTTCACAGCGCCACAGCCACCTCCAAAGATAGTTCATGATGAGGGAGAGCCTTCACATCAGTTTGACATTCCTGAGACCGAACATGTCAATGCTCCAGCATATGTGACATATCAGCAAGGCCAAAGGACCTTATTTGCAGCTACATCATGAGTACTATCTCCACATGGTGTGGAAGGGGTCTCACCTTCTTCTTCAGTACAAGTACAGGTTCAGGATAGAGGCAAGAGGTCAATTTATGAGGAGGGCCATTCAGGTGGTCATGATGTTGATGTTGCATTGAGTGATGTAGATAGGAGCTCTCCTAGCTCGAAGCTGAAAGAGATCATCCAAGAGCAGAAGGTCGAGATTGACAGCTTGAATGAGAAGTTACTGAAGGCAAAATGTCTGATCAAATACTTGGAGCAGCGCAATAAACAGCTAGAGGATGAGCATACACTTATAGAGTTGCGACAAATCCGTGAAGACCAAAGGCTAGCGAGAAAAACACCTGGTGATTTGACACCTGTTGAGCGGAAATTTTGAATTGAGAAAGTCAATTGACATTTGGAGGAGTTATTGGCAAAGGCCAATAGAGACAAAGACATGCTTCGTCACATTAAAAATCATTATTGGGCTCGCATGCATGTTGGCAAAGCAAAAATGAAGATTTTGCAAAGGAGGTTGAGCAAAGCACTGAAACGGCGAAAGAGGCTAGATCCACTTCGAGTTTTGGCCGAGGCTTCACTGGCTGAACATGATACATGATAGAGGGTCTTCGCTCTGAATTTGAGAAAATTCAGAGAAATTTTTGTCATTTTCAAATTTGTGGTCCCAAAAATAGTTTTTTCAGCTGTACGAGTAGCGCATCGGCGCGCTCGCTTTTGATTGGGACACCTGCTGGAGGGAAACTTTGTATTTTTGGGTTTGTCATGGTAAGTTATTCATGCTCAGTTATTGCCGAAGCATTTCATCAAGTTCTGGATGATCAAAAGGCCTAAAAACACCATGAAACCACCTTGCTGCCACCTTTTGCAATAGCAGGAAGTACTTCTGGGAGAATGCAATTGTGAGGGGGCAAATGAGCTCCAAATTGGGAAATTCCACTTGGGCTGGATAGTAGACATCTAGAGCTTTCCAACCAGCTATTGTGAGCTTGATTTCAATGTTGGGAAGTGCCCCAAAAATAGGCTGAAAGGTGCGCTATGCATATAGATCAGGGCGCTACGCATAGAGGTTTTTGGTCCAGTTTTCATCCTCCAACGCAGGAATTCGGCCAGTTTTCACCAATTTCACTCCTTGATGTGATTTTTGACCTAGCATGATGTAATTTGATGTGTATGAGGTAACTTGGCACCTATTTACCTTATTCTAGATGATTCATTCACAAAATAGCAAAAGATTAATGTAATGAATCAGTTTCCTTCTTTTTAGAGGCAGGTTGTTTTGGTCACCTAGATTCTTGCTCCATGTTTAGAATTTGTTCAAACTGCTCCTAGAAGGAGGAGCTAGACCCCTAGAGGTTAGGGAATGAGTTGCCTTGATCTATATATGTAAATTTTCAGTCAGTAGCACAGGTTGGACTCTTGGGAAGATTTTGGCACACTATTGTACATATTTTTCATATTTTGGCAAAGGAAAGATCAGAGGTTTTGCAGCACCTGTTGGGATTCTTGTGGCTTTCAGTTCTTGATGGTGTTATTTCTCAGTTATTGTAAGTTTATTCATGTTTACATGTATGCCATTCCCTCTTATGCTTCTGAAACTAAATGAATGAGTAAATGAGGTTGAATTCATTATTTGCAGTGCTCTTCCTTTAAATTTGTTTAGTTTTACATGTATTCGCCAGTTTGGAGAGGATCCATGTTCTCCTTTTCCCTCTTCAGTTCCTTGTCGTTCTGATCCATCCATACACCTGATTAAAAGCATCAAGACTACTGCCTACCTCACCCCAACTTGAATTCTGCAAAGATCTGACCTCAATCCCCAGACCCAAAATTGGTTTTCCCGTTTCTCCAACAAAAAACTCAAAAATTTAAATCAAACTTTACGATCTCTTTACTAGCCTAAAATCAATATTAAATTTGAATTCATCTCAGCCCCTTTGAAGACCTTTTGCTGAGATATACCCGGAGAGAGCCCTCTCATGTCCTCGTAGGGCTAGCTACGAGGCTGAGCTTGGTTTGATGTGGCCTTGAGTTTTGCCTTCCTCAGCCTGAGGAAAATTTGAGCGCTAACAGAGGGGATTCTTTTTAGTTTCCTATCTGTTGAGGAAATACTGACGAAAGATAGAAATATTATTAATGGTAGCAGCTAGTAAAGATGTAAACCATTTTCTTACCTCTCCATTAAGGCTTTGGGAAAAAAGCCTCATCTTCACATCATCTTCATCAACCTCCTAAAGGTCAAAGTAGTCATTCATTTTATCTACATGTTGTGCAGTGATGGCCCTAGTGCCATCAAACTGAGGAATCTTACTTTGATAGTCATGAGGCATGTTATGTAATTGGGCAGGTAAAACCAAGGGAGCATATTGAGCTGCCATGACTAGTATATGGGGATGAACAACATATGAACCTGTGTGAGGTGTAGATATGGAAAGGATTAAGATAGTTTGTATTACACTATGTGATGTTGATGGGGAGGTAGTGGAAATTGTTGAGGAGGTGGAACTAGTGGAAACAGGATGTAAAGATTGTGTGATGGGAGAAGAGACAAAGAATGATAGGGGATGAAAGTTCAAATGATTTTCGGGTCTAGGCTTTGTGGATAGCTTGATCTAGGTCTGTCATTCGGCCTTCTAATTTTTCAAATTGTTGGAGAGCTTGTTTGTCAAAATTCTGGTCTACATGCTGATGTTTAGATGTGTATGGTCTTAAAATCGACTTATCGATGAAAGTTTTAGATGTGAAGCTTTCAGATTTGGATCTAAACAAACTAAGTTCAAATTGATTGTCTTCTATGGGAACAAAACTCTCTGGAAAATAATTGGCTCTTGGCGGAGGACTATTACTCGCTTGACTTTCACTCAAGCTTTTCTTCCTTATCGATTTCTCGGGATTATCTAGAAAACTTGGACGATTCGGATCCGGATGAGCTCTGGTATGAATTCTTTTAGGGGCCATATCTACATAGTATTAAACACACAATTTCAAATATGTACAAATTTTACAACCTCAAAATATTTATTTCTAAAAAATAAATCTTAAATGTTGCTGAAATAAAGTTTTTGTAACCAGGGAAATAAAATTTCAAACGAAGATATGTTCATTCCCCAGTATGATCACTGGGATGGTATCACTCCGTAATTTTTTGAGGTTGCAGAGCAAATTATAGAGGTAGCCTTAGAACCACTTTGGAAACTGGGAATCCAACCCTTACAATTTCAGAGAGGGATCTCTCTTTATGATTTAGCTTTGTTTTACTTTTGATATTAGGCTAGTCATCATGTTCAAGTATGGGTTTTTTGTGTTGTTGGGTTGAGATAGTGGAGTTAGGCCATTGGGAAATGGAATCACGGGTTTAGATTTGATCAAACACATATTTTACAAGAAAAACTTACAAAGCAAGGTAGGCAAGTTCATTGGATCCTTTAAGATATATGGTATCGAGGAGAAGAAAAATATTCAACAACCCAATTAAAAGCAGAGAAATTAAAAAAAAATAAAAAATTTAGAAGAAAACATAGAAATTATTTATAAGTCAGATACAGAGTGTAATTTTAAACAAATTATGTTCATACTCTTCTTAGAATAATTTAGATTTCAGAAACATACATGAGAAACAATGAAAACATTTAACAAAGAAAGATGCACTTCACCAATTAAATTGACACAAGAATCTTGTAATGCTTGTGTTTTATTACTGAAATATGATCAATGATAGATCTGTGAGCTTCTTTCCAACATAAGTCCTTTCTTAAAAACTAATCCCAACACTAATACTTTGATGTTTGAAGTATTTATACAAAACTAATTACATAATATCTTTATTTAAAAGATCAAGATGGAATCCTATTAATGTCTAAACTGACTACAAAACTAGAACAAAATAATAAGAATCTTCAAACTGTTGAATTTTGGCCCTATTTTTGAGGAAGATTGTTGGTGATTGGGTCTCAAAATATGTTGTGATGTTTTTCCTTGTTGTCCAATCATGAATTACTCCAATAATTTGCACAATTTCTCCCACCTATCTTCACTTGTGATTGAAATCTTAACCAATTTCCGGTATCTTTCATCCTCATATGTGTATCTCTAAAAGGTTGGCTTGATGACAAATAGGTGCCTGACCTCATGACTGATAAATAAATCAAAATCTAAGGCCTCCATGAATTCCTTCCCTGTGATATGCCCTTTGATCACTTCAAACTTTGATTTGTCTTGGGAAATCATGCTTAAGATGTCCCGGTACTCTTTTAGGCTCATGAACTTATTCTCTGTATTAATCAACTTTGGCAGACCTTTCCTGTTCAGCGCCTGCAACTTCTTGTGGAATCTGTCTATGGTTGGTTTCTATGTTCTGGAATTTTTTATCCAGCTAATTCATAAGAGTCCTTTTGATCTGCATCCTTTTAACCTCCAGGATGGTATCGATTATGTCTTGAATTCCCAGCTCTTGTAGTTCTTCTCTGTTCTTGGAATTCAAAAATGATGGTTGTAGCTTCCCCAAGTTTTTGCCCCAAGTCTATTTTAATCTACCTCATCACCTCTTGGGATTTCTTCACTAACTCCTATTGTTCAAAAATGATTTGTATAGAAGGCCATAATTCTATGATGGCTTCACCGATTTTTGTCCATATATTTTATCTGGCTTGGGCCAGAGTTTGACCCATAACTGATTCACTATGCAGCTGCTCAATTTTTAGATTTAACTGATTGCTTTTCTGCAACTATGCCACATAAAAATTACCTATTTTTAACTTATGTTCTAACAGTGTCTTAAGCTAAGCTCTGCTCTTAACAAGTTCCCCTTCTTGAATAGTTAAACTGTCCATGGCTCTAACCAATCCACTTGTTGAATCTGATGTTTGCACTAGTGCTAAAGTTTATGTAGATGCTCCTAGGACTGTGGTCACTAAGGTTGGGACTGATGTAAGTGGAATGATGTCCAACTCTATTTCTTGCTCTTTCTCTCTGAACAGTTTCTCTGATCTGGTTGTTTAGCTTGATGACTATCTTGAACATATCCTATTTCTTCTTCTCCATCTCTCCTATCTCCTTGGCCTGTGGATCCTCTATGGTAGGCATATTTAATTTTTTTCAAAAGATTGTTATGTCAGCATCCTTTTTCTTCAGAAGTTGGTCAGCTGCCTTGGCATCTCTGGGATTATATCCCAAATTGATCACCAATTTGTTATAGACATATTTGGGCGCTACAACCCCAATCACATATGTAAATAAACCAAGGGCTCTCAAACCCCCAAAAGTGTTGTTTCATACCCTAAAGAATCAAGGTCAACTGATTACATCATTTCCCAGAAGTTCTCCCTAAAAAACTGCTCAGAAGTGGTCAAAACTGGACCATATAGATTTCTCCATGCTAAGGGTGTGATGCATTTCACCTGCTACACACAAAGGGTGCAATGCATACTAAAAATCCCTTCTGTATGGTGCGATGAGTGAGAGCAGACAAATGGAAGAGGCAGTTTGCTAGGTGGAAACTCAAAGAATCTTCCAGAAATTGCTCAGATGACACTTGCCTCTCTGAATTCACCCAGGGATGAGTAAGAGATCATGAAATCTCCAAGTGGAACCAAGAACTATCAGTGAAATGACAATAATCAAAATCCCAAAAGCTGACTCACTCCCCTACAAACATCTATATATGGATCCCTCATCCTAGAGATCCAAAGGCTGGAATTTTGTAATTTGTAAGGAAGTGTTGTTGCTTTCTATTTGAGACATTGTATTTTTGGGTGATCTTGCTTTTTCTGAGGTGAAGAGGGCTTTCATCCTGGGAGGATGTTGCTGGATCAGACAGTTGGGTTGTAATCCTCTCTTCTACTACTTCTATCAATAAAGCTATTTGAGTTTTCATCCATATACTTGTATATTTCTTAATCTTGTATTTTTGTATGCATTTTTATGGTTAATGTACATCTAATTCTACATTGTTTATGGTTATAGATCTCTATGCTTTGATGGTATTTTGCTGCTTTGACTCTACAGGTGTTCTTTGAAGCGGGACAAGTGAGAAGCGAGTGGTGAAGCTCTATCAAAGGAGAGAGGAAGCAAGAAAGAAGCCAAGTGAAAGACTGAGGTTGGTACTCTCTGCTTCTCTCTCATCTATCTCTCATAAAGGAAAACACGAGTTACTTTGAATTGTTTGTTTCTAAGATAGATACCCATCTTAGTGGGACTAATAGCTCTGAATAGACACTAGTTTTCCTGGAAACAAAATGGTGACTCCATTGGGGAACGAATAGTTTGTTTGTTTGTTACTGTTGTTTGCTTTATAAACTACAGACAGAGCCTGAAGTTAAGCCAGCTAGCCTTCGAACTGCTTTTGCTATGCAACTGCAAAGTGGATCAATGTTGCTTCAGTCAATCTCCGGGTTGGTTTATGAACTGAACATCTGACTTGCAAACATCCTAGGTGCCTTGTTGGTAGCTCAATAACCTTATTAGATCAGCCCCTATACTTTGTGTTTACTGTCTATCATTAGCTCAACATAAATCCCTGAACTTAGCTGCAAACTGTGGATGAAAATCAAGCTCAGTCTCATCCCTGGACCATCGCACTGTCTCTCATTGGCAACCTGGATGCATCGCACCTCCCGTGTGTTGCGGGTGAGATGCGTCCTTGTTTTCCTTAAGGACAGGTGCGATGATTGAATGAGACTGTTTCTACCTCCAGATTTTGGTTTTTTCTTCATTGCGTTCAGCTCTATTTAGTAGTTTTATTGTCTATGATCAATATATCACTGTTGAAACCTTCTTCCTTCACATTATTCAGCCTCCATTGATAAGGAATTGTGAATTTGTTTTATGTATTTTTCATCATTTACAGTCCTCCTTTGAAAATATTAGCTTAATCGAACTGTCGTATTTTTATTCGAAAGTGTCACAACTGTCGTTTTCAGTCAAGAAAAAGAGTGTCGTAAAGTCTTCCTATTTAGATATTTGATTACACTTTTGCCATTGTACTTGATTTTGAAATTATTAGTATTTCAAGTGTCGAAAGCAGTTTTAAATTTGAAATCGCAAATTGTTGTCTTAGTCTTCCTTTCATTTTGAAAAGAGAAAATTGTTAGTACTGTTGCTTTGAAAGAAAATAGTTCAGATCTATACTCAGTTTTCTATTTGTCATTCTCACATTAAGGGAACTGAAAAACAAATACATGTATGTGCATTTTCATTTAGACTACATGCAGAAATTGATTTAGGAAAAGTGCATTTAGTGTGTGCTCTCTCCTCTATGTTGAAAGAATCATATTTTCCTTTCCTTAATAGCTAGGATTTTCATTGCTAAAAGAAAATAAACGACTGTTTATCATTTTAGATTGCATATTTAGGAGTTGTACGTCTACATCACATGGTGAACCTTGAAAGGAAAACTTCTTAAGAAAGATCAACTATAAAATAAACCTTAATGAACATAAAAACGCTTTGGAACCTAACGCACAACATCTAGAAGTCTAGGCTAGAGACATATTCTGGTGTCGTAAAGCCTGGTAACTATCATTTTCATCATAGGTTGGGTGATTCCTCCTCTTTGATACGAAAAGTGCCAGTACGGACTTGTGCTCCCTTGTACCGTCGATTATATATTGGGAGACCACAATAGGTTGATATCCTTTATCCTTAGGAAACCATGTCTGCCGCCCTATCGATCGCAATGCACTGAACACAACATTTGGGAAGATTCACTGCCATACGTAAATTCCTTGGTAATTTCTCTATAATTTACCATTGAGGTGTATATTGCAGTTTTGCGATTGGTTTGGTAATCCCTCTGTCTAGATTTCCAGAGTAGTCACTTTTGTTCCTTTTCAGACTCCTTACAAGAAAAGGTCCATCTCAGCACTTCTCACTTTAGGATCATTAAAAATCGAAGGTGACTAGAGTCATCTTTAGCTTTTTCTCGACTCTTAAAAATTGAAAAAGTAAGTTCTGTCAAAGCGTCATAAAATTCATTTAATTCAGAATAACATCATTATTCCATTTTTAGTCTTATGTTGAGAAGATGGAGTCCACCAATCAAGGATTTCCCCTTGGGGGGAATCCTAGTCCTTTCTCCTCTTGGGGAGATGTTAGTGCTCCACACATGTCTACATTGTCCCTCCCAAGACTCACAATTGGCCTGCCAGTATGGCTTTTCTTGACCTCTGTTGTTCAACACCGTAAACCCTCAGCAATCAAATCAGCAACCAAATGATACTGAAGTTGGTCCCACACCTTCCACTTCATTTGCTTCTCCCTCTCCTTCTTCTTCTTTGCTTGGTGAAACTAGTAACACTAAAAACCAAGTAACTCAGAAGAAGAATAAAGGGAAGGAGAAGAAGAAGAAGAAGCCAACGGCGAAAGGAGGCAACCATGCATTGTCTGGTGAAAACCCACACACTGCTCCATCCAAACCCAAATCTTCGTGTGTCATTTGCAAAGGAGACCACTATCATCAAGATTGTCCTTGCTTCCCGCGGATCTTGAGAGACTGGTCTCCCCACTTGCACAATCTGGTGTCTTCAACCTTTGTTGATCATGTTGAGAGTACACTGTCAACTAGTGAAAATGAAATCAATGGGCAAAAAGGAAGATCTAAGTTTCCTTGTAGATTGTGTGAAGGAGATCATGCCCTCCACCGTTTCCCTTTCCTGGATGAAGCTAAAAGAGTCTTGGATAACCTTCCTGCTTCACTGCAACGACTTCCTCCTGGATACAAGAAACTCTTGCCAAGTCCATCGCTAGTTGAAAATCTGACTGACATGCCTCTATTGTCAGTCGAAATGCCTATCATTGAAGATAAACCTTCTGAGTCCACACCGGACCAATGTCAATAGTTCGAGATGGCAGTCGACCCAATTTTGTCTTCAGAAATTCCATCTTCAAATGATATAGTCTCCAAAGAGAATGAGAACGACACCATTTAGATTCTTTTTGTTAACACAGAATCTGATGAACATGGGGGCAATCTACCCGTTCCCCTTCCACAGGAGGGGAGTTCCTCAGTTCAAGAGATTCATCCGGTCATTTATTTGGTCCCTCCTCCAAGCAATCTAGTCATTTCCTTTGATTGGAATCTACTAGTGAGAACCCGCCTACCATCTAATGTACCATTCTGAATCATAGTACAAGCTTACAGAATGATCATAGCTGGTACTGTCATAGATGAATGGGCTTCTGTGAGTATCCTTTCCTCAACTGCTTAGAAAGCACTTGGTTCGCTATCACTTCTGCCTAAGATTTGAAATCTATCAGGCTTCAATAAAGGAACCAGTCGACCATTAGGGATCCTTCCAAATTTTCCTATAACTTTGAGAATGAAAACCATTCATCTAAATGTGATGGTAGTCCAAGGGCCACTAGATTAAAATCTACTCCTTGGGCATGACTAAATTTACAGCATGGGAGCTATTTTTTCCTCACTCTTTTGGGTGATGTGTTTCCCGTATGAAAGCAGAATGGTCCAGCTCGTAGACCGGCATTCATTCCCCGGTTCAAACACGGCTACTAGTCAAATGCCATCCCTAAATGGTATTTTTGCACAAGGAATGTCTCATCAACCTCCAGTCCGTCCACCTGATGAGCGTGAGTGATTCGATGAATGTGACTAAACCCAGGGGGCATGCACCCTGGTCTGCTTCAGCAGGAAAACCCCATATATAAGGTAGGTTTCCTTGTAGGATATATGACTAGTTTGACACACCCTACTGTTTAGGAAAATTGGAACAGTCTAGAAAAGGATTCCCTCATCGAAGGTTATGTGATTGGAAGCTCACACCATTCACCTTTGTCTATTTCGATGGACAAAGCTAAGGGAGTGCTTTGTCTGCTACGTGGATGGAATAATCTTGCTTTAATGCAAGAACTTCCATATGGTAACCTGGAAACTCTACTTCTCTTTATACCTAGAGGCATGCAACCCTTTTTTACGCAAGTGAAAAGCGACTAGCATAACTCTAACCCCATAGTTCTACTAACTTCAACTGCTTAAGTTAGGTGATTGGTCTGATCTGCCATTCACCTTTGCCGGGACCGGCGGTGATGGCAAAGTAAAGGAAGTCTTTCCCATCGCGAAACTACCCTACCTAACCTCAGTAGTTCTTTAACCCTTAGAACAGTAGTTGGTCATTCCTAGCTTGCATACAAAAGGCTCGGAGCAAAGTTTCGCATGGGGCAAGCTCCCTAAAAAATGAACCTACTGATGAGAGACATCCTTATTAAACGACTGGCACAAGCAGGTTTACGGAAAGTTCAAGCTCGTTAAAAAATAAACCGAGCAATGAGCATATGTTCCCCAAGAGTTCAAGCTCATCAAAATATGAACCCACCTTCGGTAAATAACCTTTGTGATCGCATTGCTATCAGCTTTTGAGACTTGGTCGTGTTCTTACCATCACCTCCACCTTTTCAGCCGATCATACGCCTCCACTTGATTGTTTACCCTTTTGAGGAATAGCTGCAACGAGTGATTCTATTAGCCACCTTCTTTATACTACCATGATTGAAAAGTTCCAAACCTTACCTGGAATCACTTGCTATCCAAAAACATCACCCGTTCCTCAAAAAAGAGTCTCCTTTAAGCTACTTTTAGAGTCGTAAAATATGAAAACATTGCCGAGAAATTGGCCTCTCCAGCTCATTAAAGTGATTGGAAGTGCCATCCCTCCTCTATATTTTAATCTTTTTGGACCTAAGGGATCATTACACAAAAAGATCAAGTGCTTTTCTTTTTCGGCTCGCTAAAGTGATCAGAAAAGTCATCCCTTTCGTGTTATTTTATATTTTTTCGGACTTAAGCAATTATACTACGAAAAGGACTACTAGAGTTTCCTTTCCATATCTTTTCAAACTCTCTAAAACTGACAAGGACTGAGTTATCTTTGTCATTAAACTCATTAAAACAATAGCGACAAACTTGTCCATACGGACAAGAGCAAGTTTCACTGTCTCCAGGCTCGCTAAAACATAACGATAGGTTTGCCCGAAGGGAAAATTATAGAACAAGCATATGTTATCCTCCTCAAGCTTGACAAAAATAAAGAGGTACTAGTTAGCAATGACTGGGGAAAAAGGGAAGAAAACTTGAAGAACTCCATTGGTAGTAGGTCGCTCTTGAACATGACACTTTCACTCCATCACCATGACTGAGTCGGGTCGGGTTATTCCGTTCACCGGTCATATCACCATTGGTCCTCCATACCATCCATTTTGGGGTTAATGCTACCAATCCATTCCAGTGTTGCCGATATGTTCAAGAGAAGTCGCTCAGAGAATTCACCAACCCAGCTAACGCCTCATCCGTTGCAATACCTTAATGCTCCATTATTTCATGACCACCACCCTAAACCTTGTATCGTCAGATCGTTTTCACCTCCACAAAATCATTTGCTCAATTCTGTGTCATACATGTGGGATTCATTAAGGCCCTCATATGGCAGGTCACTTCTTGTCAACATCGGCTCATTATCCAAGAAGTTGACTTAGGAACAACCCTTTCAGTACTTTGAAGCTTGCATGCCTTAAT
Organism: Pinus tabuliformis; assembly: GCA_031772625.1. Classification (NCBI taxonomy): domain Eukaryota; kingdom Viridiplantae; phylum Streptophyta; class Pinopsida; order Pinales; family Pinaceae; genus Pinus; species Pinus tabuliformis. The sequence continues at coordinate 1,928,085,774 of CM062817.1, read as the reverse complement.
GGCAAGTTTCTCACTTTCGGAGACAGGTTTACATCAATGGCCTTTGACCAAACGATTTTGGGTGGTTTTCAACATCGACTCATGTATTCACACCACGTGAATTGTACTACAGTACCTTGAGGGTCATTATCATTATCAGTGATTCCTCTCGCGCCTGTTAACATCTTACATCATTGGCTGGTAATCAGGTGATGTCTTTCCATGTTCGACATCAGAACATCTTTTCACATGGATCGCCTTGTACTTCGAGTGAATATTGAACGAGTTTTAAGACCCCGGATCTAGTTTCATCCATCCAGGCTACGATATATTCAGGAAATTAAAGACATCAAATGTACATCATAGCTGCATAGATAATCATCCAAACTAAGGGATGATGGCTCTAATAGAATCATCAATCTGCCACGCAAATGATTATCTGTCCTATGTACATGAAAATGAATTTATAAAGTTGAGCATGGGAATGCCCACCTCAGCTAGATCATGAAAATATTATGAAGATAATGTACTATATTGTATCTTATTACAGGTCACCTTCCAGTTCAAAAAACCTCGAATCCTCATGATAAAGCGTTTCACCTGACATCAAAATATTTATGACCCCATGCTTTAGGGGGCAACTGTTATAGACATATTTTGGCACTACAACCCCAATCACATATGTCAATAAAACAAGGGCTCTCAAACCCCCAAAAGTTTTGTTTCATACCCTAAATAATCAAGGTCAACTGATTACATCATTTCCCAGAAGTTCTCCCTGAAAAACTGCTCAGAATTGGTCAAAACTGGACCATACATACTGCTCCATGCTAAGGGTGCGATACATCTCACCTGCTACACACAAAGGGTGTGATGCATACTAAAAATCCCTTCTGTAGTGTGCGATGAGCGAGAGCATACAAATGGCAGAGGAAGTTTGCTAGGTGGAAACTCAAAGAATCTTCTAGAAACTGTTCATATGACACTTGCCTCTCTGAATTTGCCCAGGGATGAGTAAGAGATCATGAAATCTCCAAGTGGAACCAAGAACTATCAGTGAAATGACACTAATCAAAATCCCAAAAGCTGACTCACTCCCCTGCAAACATCTATATATGGATCCCTCATCCTATAGATCTAAAGGCTGGAATTTTGTAATTTGTAAGGAAGTGTTGTTGGTTTCTCTTTGAGACATTATATTGTTGGCTGATCTTGCTTTTTATGAGGTGAAGAGGGCTTTCATGCTGGGAGGATGATGATGGATCGGACAGCTAGGTTGTAATACTCTATTCTACTGCTTCTATCAATAAAGCTAGCTTTCCTCCATATACTTGTATATTTTTGAATCTTGTATTTGTGTATGCATTTGTATGGTTAATGTACATCTGATTCTACATTGTTTATGGTTATAGATCTCTATGCTTTGATGGTATTTTGCTACTTTGACTCTACAAGTGTTCTTTGAAGCAGGACAAGTGAGAAGTGGGTGGTGAAGCTCTATCAAAAGAGAGAGGAAACAAGCAAGGAGCCAAGCGAAAGACTGAGGTTGGTACTCTTTGCTTCTCTCTCATATATTTATCATAAAGGAAAACACAAGTTACTTTGAATTGTTTGTTTCTAAGATAGCTACCCATCTTAGTGGGACTAGCAGCTCTGAATAGACACAAATTTTCCCGGAAACACAAGTCCTCCAGTGACTTGATTCTAGTGTCCTTAGGTAAGGATGAAATGTTCAATAACTTGAGCTAGGACTGTACATTATTTAGTTATACCTGCAATTTAGAGGCAACATAGCAGAGTTAGTGAGTGTGGAATACATCATCGCACTTGTTTGTTTGTGCAGGTCCATCTGGTCTATAGGATATGTTGCGCATTAAAAGTGAACATAGACTCCTTATAATCTCCAAGTGACTTGGGGGCTGGTACTTTGGCTTCGAGAAATGTTATCTTCATTTTTCCCTTCTCTAAGTTGAATGGTGATAGTAATCTGTCCTGAGAAACAATTCTTTGTTTCCAGAACTACGTATAAGTGGAGGCTTTTAGCATTTTATTCCTTCACTTAATTGCCTTGTATTTGGAAAAAATGTTGGGCTCTCTAGTGTCATGAGCCAAATCGACTGTCTTTGGTGTCTCTGGAGGATATCTGGAAGTAGACAAAGATGGTGATCCTATGAACATATCCTCCTCTATGCTAGACACATGAGAACGTATCTTTACAATAGTCTGTTGTTATTTTGTGTGCTGCTAAAAAATAGTTACGGAGTTGGATTTTTGCTTCTTTGTATAAACTAGGAAATCTTTTGCTCCTATTTCTATCACTGGGAAAAATTCTTCTTCTCTTACTCTCTTCTCTTGTTTCTCTTTAGGTATAGGTGTTTGAGTGTTTTTAGTATAGAGAACCTTCTCCTCTGCCTCTTGTAGTGTGTTTTCTACCCATTGAGTCCAGTTCATGTACTTCTTGATTTCCAGTCGAGGACTATGTGAATAAGGTGTGGTGTTTTTCTCCACCCTTAGCTTTGAGATCAAGCCAAAAGGGTCATAAGACCAAGTGAAAATAAATTTAAAGTTCATTTTCCTCAACAAAAAATCAACTTCTTTACCAGTTGATTTGGTATTGCAGACAAAAGGTCGTACTCTGGCTTTAATATTGAACTAGGCCTTCTTCTTGGCTGCCACAAAATGTAGATCATTCGTGTCAATCACATGTTGAATGTAATCTAATGAGAAAAGTTTCATAGGCACAAATTTGGGTAGTTTGTAGGGTGGTAGCTCACACCCATATATCTGAATTTCTATGTAGATCTAGTAAAGATAGCAGTCCCCTGTTTTTACTGGATCACTGAGATGTATAATCTTTTCAATGTCTTCACCTATCTTGGGCTCCACATCACTATGTAGGATACATGCCATTATGTATAAGAATGGGTCCACAAAGTCTGTGAAATAGAATTATGTGAAATTCCTTCTCACCAAGGATGTCCATTGTATCACTAACTGAGCATTACCCTGCTCATCCATCTTCTGCAAGGTGAAAGGGAATATTTCTTCTTGTTGATAAATAAACATGTACACTAAAAAATAGGAGTATTTGAAAGCTTCCTCTATAGAAAATTTGATAACCTGATCATGCATAGCCTCTACAATAAATTGATTGTAGTTAAAAAGGACAGGTTTCTCACTAGTGCTAAAAATTGACAGGAAGCCAACAATGGCGTCAACCCACTAGTCAGAATGATAACTAAGAATGTAAGAGATGATGGAAATAATTTTCTTGGTCCCCTTGGGGAACATGGAAGATGAATATGGAGGGTTGGGTTTTGGTAATTGGGAATCTTCGGCCAGAAAAACTTCCAAGATCTTGGCTCTCTAGGGAAAAGTTAAATTCTTGTAGAGCTTTGTGAAAGAGTCTACTGGCAGTGGCTTAGTTGACTTTGGGATTGTTACCAGGAGAATTTAAGCAATGGCTTTAGTTGTGATAGTTATCAAAACTTGACCATTGTGACTTACGATAGCTCTCTGAGAGGGGACATAACTTAGTTGACACTAGGAAACAAAATTAGGGAAAAAATGGGTCTGTAGGAACATGACCTGAGTTAGGGTAGACTCCCATAGATTTATTTCATCACTTTCATCAAGGAATTTATTTTTTAACCAACTGTGAAGTTAGAACAAGTCGAATTCATAGGTGGTTTCAACAATTTTATATTGCAGGTCCAATAAGGGTACATGATCTAAGTCTATGTGTGGGGGCAGCATGGGGTTCTCTTCTGGTTTCTTTCACTTTTCTTTGGGGAGTTTCATTTTAGACAACATGATGAACTTGTTGAGACAAGAAAAAGGTCACAGATTACCTGGAGTAGGAAAACGATAGAGGAATGCCGAACTGGGTCCCTAATGAAAGTGTTAAACAGTAATGGCTAGGAAATTTAACGAGCCACTATTGTGGTTTAAGAATCTATAACCAGTTGTTGATCATACGACATGGTGAAAGAAAGAATTTTTTTGTTTTGAGTGCATTTATATAGAGAAATTTCCCAATTAGTCGTTAATCCTTTACCGTTAATGGGGAGCGGGTTCGTTGCCTAGGGAATGAAAGGGAGTTAATACAGTAACAACTTGCTACCATGCCGAGAGAGGCGCCAAATGGCAACATAGGATTTGGAGGAAGTGATTCATCGAGATAAATTTAATGGTCAGGCGTAGTCACAAGAGCGGGATCCGTGAGGGTGAGGTCGCAAAGAAAATTTGGAGGGAAGGTAGGTTGAGGTAGTAAGTATGGTGGGGTCAGAGATATGTTATGGCATGTAGGTGCTGATGGAAGGTGAGGATAGGAGGTCCACGTGGCAGATGGTGGGGAGGGGGGAGCGCGATGAGAGGAAAGTGACCAGGGGTGTAAAATTTTGAGAGGGTGCCACGTAGCAGGATATTTCGAACCTTCCCCCATGGAAAAACTGGAATTGAGCTCGAGGGTTCCTGAAAAAATTCTCCCACTATTGAAACGAGCAGGGGAATATCTCAGTCGTCCATTTTATTCGAAAGTGAGAACTTAGGTTAAAATACATATTTCAGACATTATTACAAGTGCATTAAAGCATAATTAACCCTTACTTAAGGTAAAGTTAATCAAAAAGTAATTTTTTCCAAAAAACTATTTAGAAACAATTCAATGTTGCATTTGAACTAGAAAAGCACATTTTTTACTGTTTTTTTCCTATCGCTTAATCACGATTAAACCAAGTGATCAATTTATTCACTAATCTAACCTATTTTATTCCTAGCCTAGTCACGATTAAGCAGTGTGATTGGCCCAAATTATTTATAATTTTCCTATTTACCAAGTGGCATCTAAACAAGCTACACACTTTTTTCAAAATTTCCAAATGTAAATTCATGCAATACTGATTTTTCTTGGTGGGATTTAGATTTGCTCAGGTAGGGGGACATTTTCACACATATTTTTTCTTTTATTTTATTTTCTTTTCATTTTTTTCTTTATTCTATTTTTTCTGTCCCCTACATTTTATTTTATTTTTTATTTTTTTATATATATATATATATATATATATATATATTCTTTTGGAAATAAATTTCAAAAATCAAACATGATTTACATTTTTCAAATATAAAAACATCGGGTAAAAACAACTCCTCACATGAAATATAGGACCCTAATGCAATACATGTCATTATTTGGCATTCCATAATTTTCCTTTTGACCACCAATATGGTAGTTTTGATGTTACCTTCTAGCATCAACAATGATTAGATGGGTTAGGGTTTTTACTCGAGTTAATGACTACGCCGACCATGGTTCCATTAATTCAATCATTCCCTTTTTTTCATCCAGAGATTTTGTTACTCTGCAACTAGTTATAGAAGGTTATTTTTCCTTTTATTGTCGGTAAAGTTGATAATAATGAATCTAGAGGAAACTGGGTTTTAAATCCATAAATGTTTTACCCTATTCATACCAGTCACAATAGCCATTATGTGATCCTATAACACTTTCCTATAGAGGTAATTAAGCTTTAATTATTACTTTCACTTCTTTATAATGATTCTTACTTTTAAAAGGTTAGGGTTTGAGGTTATTAAACTAATTAATGAAATTCCTTAATTATTACAACAAAGATGCTTCTTTGTAACAAATTTTACTAAAGTTTTTATAGTGAGCCTTTTAGAACTCTTCGATATTTTATCCACGTTTTTAAGGAAATATATTTTCTAGATATAGCTCGACCAGTTCTTAGTTGATTTCTAGTCACAAGTTGTTTAAATCCTTTTCCACTTGGTATTTGGACATGCAGACACAATAATGAACAAATTCTTTAGCTTTAGAGCTCCAACTATCTAGTAATTTGACAAACCTTTGAGTTATAGTTTCTTATAGAAGGTTATACAAAACGTAAAGGTTTTTTTTATGATTTCTTCGATTTTAATTTCTTATATATAATTTTGGGTTGCATAAGTTTATGAATAGGTTCTGATATTAGAAATCTTAATCCTAGATAGATTACTAGTAAGATACAAAAGGGTTTTAATAGTGAAAACCATATTTGGGTCATTGTAATTCAAGTGTATACCATTATGGTCAGTTCCAAATTCGTTCATTTGTTGAATATATGTCGGTTTGTTTTTCTTTTCCTATAGGGTTTATACTTCCTTCACATGTTTTTTATTGTAACAGAGGATGATCCACATTATAAACAATGACTTCACAAGCATCTGTCTTTGTAAAAATCTACATAAATATGCATTTTCGTTTTCTGTGGTGCTTAACAAAATTCTCCTTTTGGTTCTAACATATTTCTTTTCCTTTTTGGTTTGGAGGATTGGAAAATCTAAATCCCTTTAAGATAAATATTGAAAATATCCTCTTCATTCTTTTCCTTTGTATAACTATTCCTACCACATCCTACATATTAATTCTACATCTTTCTATATTTACAGGTAACCATCCTTCACTCCAAATGGGTTTCATGTTTTCCTTCAATGTTTCCAGTTCTAGTTTGCTTCTATAGATCATCGGCTCATGTGTTCGAGACTTAACTTCCAATCTTCTGTTAAATTTTTACTGTATAATCCTAAATGTATTTATAAGAGTATACTTCCAGTTTTTGGAAGGTGTAGCCTTCAATCCCTTACGCCTCCATTTGTATTTTTTTGTAGCATTTATTTTGAGACCAAAATATATTAGGGTCATTATGTTTGACCTAAATTGCTACTTAGCATGTTTTCCTTCAACGACTTTGTAATGAAGTTATGTATTTATTTTGAATGAAAAATATTTTTCTCTTATATGCTAGTATATATTAAGTTGTTATATTCTTATCTACAATGTTTGATTTCTCATTTCTTTAGTAGTTGTTCCTTCGGTAACTTGTGTTCATTGGTATTTGTTTATGGTTTCTAACAATATTTTTACTTCATATTTTAATATATTCAATTTTTTAAATGAATGTCTTAGTTATGTTAGCCTTTTCTCTCCATTCTAACATCATCAAGGATGAAAGAGTCCTTAATATATAATTTTTTGTTTATAATTAAGAATTCTTAGAGATAGAATTCCTTCTCAAGTTTCTTCTATTCATACAAATAAAAATAATTAATTTATGTTTAAAGTCTTTCATTTTCAACTAATCTCTTCCATTCGAAAATAAAAGTAATTTAACATAATTTACTTTCAGAAATTTTGTATATAATATGAAAAGTCTTTTAATAAGAAATATACATAATCAATGCTCATAATCAATTTTTGACCTTAACTCTACCATCAAAATAGTTCTTCAGAAACATAAAAAAATATAACAACAACATTCACTTTTCTAAGAAGTATAGGGTAAAAGACACTTGCTTGAATTGTTGGTCTATAAAATCAATGTAGGATTACTCATATACCCCCAACCATGATATTTCATCAACATGTATGCCCCTTGTTGCAAGTTATTTCATCTTTTGGTTCTTTTAAAAAAACCCAAAAATAAAAAAATAGAAAAGAAACAAACAAACAAAAAAATACATACAAAAATCAAAAGACAAAAAGAAGAAGGAAATATGAGTGTGGAATTCCTTGAATTCATATATTGTAAAGATTTTATATTTTTTTTGTAAGCGTAATGTTACCAGCATTATTTCCTTGAAGTCCTTGTGAATAATTATGTGCATTTACAAATGTTGGCCATCCTGCGCATTCATAAAGTAATGGGAGGATTAAAAATTGTGTGACTTTCAAAGTGCATCACCGCAAGTCTCATCAGGATGCACCCAGGGCAAAGTTTGACACGAAATGAATAAAATTTATGGTAGGAGGTTCCCCCAAGGGGCGTTTTCGAGAAATAGTTGTTGGGAAGATTGACGACTCTAATATATCCTAACACCACATTATAATGAAACCGCTTACCACACAAGGTGCCTCCGAGGGCAATACGTGGGTTCTATAGGCTCTATCAGTGGTAGCAAGAGAGTGTGAGAAATTGCACCTATTATTCATCCACATCACCTCCCTACCTATTTCATCCACACATCATCCCTCCACATCATTCTTTTGTACTTTTTGTATGTATTTCCATAACTCCCATATTTTCCCACTTTAGTATCCAAAAACCACTTTTTCACCCATTTCATTTGGTTCTTCATTGTTTTCACTTCGTTCTGTTGTTCTAATTGCAACAATTATGCCACCGACTGCCCCAAAAGATTCCATGTAAGAAATGACCTGGTAACCTTCTTTTGCTTCAAATAATAAACTTTCAAATGGCCAAACAAAATTCTTTAGTTGGGTCATCCACTCATATACCTTTAATGGATATGGGAAGGGATATTTTTTATCCAATTTTTCACTTAAATTTAATGGAAATTCATCAAAGTTTGTTGGTCAGTCAAACTGAGTCACAAACCTCCCTACGAGTAATAAAATTTGGTCTTGGTGTCACAATATCCCTCACACATACAATTTCCCTGAATTTATCAGTTGGCTTAACTCATCTTTGTATCCTCAGAAGTTTTATGTCATGAATTCAGTGGATGAAAGTATTTTAGGCTTTATATTTCCCACAATCAAACAATTATATGAAATTCACTGATGAATCCCTTTTGTTTGTGTATCAAAACCTTTCAGTAGAGGATAAAAACAAATTGTTCGGCCTCAGTTTTCCTCCCAATGTTGTACTTTCACCGAAGTCTACAAAGTTCCACATAGCCAATTTTTTTTAGAATGTCGAGTCAATTAAGTTTGTAATCATGGGTTTTTTTTGAGCGGGTGATACCTCACTCATTGATTGTCAAGCCTTGGGGTTTTTCCATCTAATGATGCAACCTAATGTTGTATTGGATATTCACACTTATTGGGAATTCCATTAACCTGTAGCTCCTTAATTTCAACATTTCTAGATGTTTTAGGTTCCCATGTTTGAAGGTTTACCTCTTTCTATATACACATGTAGATCAATTAATGGATTTAGGTCTTAACATTATTGATTCAAATAAGAAGAAACAAATAGTTGTGAATATGACTGACATGGCTAGATACAAATAAAATAACGAAGATTTCTCCTACTATGTTGTTGATTTCATGTCAATAGTGTACATAATTATAAATAGCACATCTGCTCCCAGAATTCTACCAAAGGCTTAATCTTTGTTACAATTGAGCAGAAACCTGAAGTTTGGTAACTGGTATTTGTTTGAAGAACATGTAGAGATAAGGTTGTATGGTGCAGAAATCCCATCATATAAACTTCCTATCTTTGTTCTAATGAGGATATTCGCATTAGAATTCATCAGGAAAAGTTTGAATGTGGATCAAGTCCACTTTGTGCCAGCCAAATAGGGGTTTTTGTTCAATCTTCCAAGAAATATAGGCCCCTTCATTGTAAATAATAGGAAAGCTGCAGAGGAGATTGAGAAGATGTTGTAGGAGATGAATTTTTAGCTGGGGGAAATATGGAACTATGATCCACGCCAGATATTTCTAAAAGGAGGTTAGAAATATCATGTACCCAATATGTTCGTAAAGAAAGACCAGAGGTAGAAAAAATTAGCAAATCATGGTATGGTGGAGCCACAACAAGTTGTGAATGTGGAAACCCCTCTGTCTATATAAAAGTGATTGAAAAGAAGTGTTGCAAATAGCATGGACAATGATGGAGAATTTCTTAGACCATCAAGAAAGAAAAAGCTATGGGAAGAGAGACAAAAGTTTCCAAATAATAGAGAGGCCTTCAAGTGAGGTTGGATTCCAGCTGCAGTTGGGAGGAATAAGGTGTGCACCCTCATCTCTGATATCCAATGAAGAGGAGCAGTCTTCCCTAAATATTTTGAAGGAGATATTTCAACAAATTGAAGAGAAGAATGTTAAGGTGAAGTGTAATTCATTACACAAAAGGAAGATCAACCAATATTTGGCTATCAAATAGGGCTCCTATCAACCATGGATCTTGAGAGGAACCAGTTGAACTTGTATTTTATTCATCTAGTATCCCAGGCCATTTCTTCTGGTGTGGATTTCAGAATTTTCAATATTTCTATTAATACAAAGGATATCCCTCTACATGACCAAAAAAATCTACACAATAAAATGGGAGAGTTGATTTATAATGATCTCAATAAGACCTCCTTAGTAGCAAGTAAGGCAGAAGCACTTATGGGAAAAGTGATAGATCAAATAAAACTTGAAAAGGAAAATTCTAGAGCTCTTCATACTCAAAATGAAAAGTATAAGAAATTGATTGTTAAGCTTAGAGTAAATCTAGATGATAAGACGACCATTCAAGCATTAACTCAATGTAAATTATCTGAGGTTGAATATTTAAGGAGAAATTTGAAATTTCCTGTAGCAAAACATGTACAAACTCCATAGTTATCTCAAGTTGTATTATGTAACCAACTCACAAAAAGGATGGACCAATGACTTAAAAATTATCCTCTTCGATGGGGAAACCTCCTTTACATTACATAAACGAACAATTCTTGGATGATACAAATGAAAATACCTACTTTCCATATATAGGAGTCTAAGGGGTCACAATATAATCAGAGCCTACATAACACTACTAATGTAAGGGCACAACAATAACAATAGTGAACTTCTATGAGGCACAATAATAATAATATCGAAACTACGTGGACTCAATAATAACAATAAGGGGGCTATACTAATAATAAAAACAAGGGGACACACTAGTATTATAGGGACCTAACATGCCCCTCTCCTTTAAAAAAGTGTTTTCCTCAATGCTTGAGTAGTTATGGATGCTTTTCTATTTAATTCGCATCCTCCCATGTGGGATCTTCAGCGGGTAAGTTCTTCCACTTAATGAGACACTCTGAAATTGATCAATTTCGTAGTTGGTAGGTTCTCGTTTTTGTTAATCCTTCAGGTTCTAGTATGATTTTTCCTTCCTCGTCAAGTTCTGGAAATGTTGTTTGAACTAGGAGCTTGTCACCTATAACCTTTTGTAAGCATGAAACATGGAAAACTAGGTGCACTCGAGAAGGTGTAGGAAGCTCCAATTTGTATGCCATAGTAACAATATTTTGCAACACCTTGTAAGCACCATAGTAATTTGGTGATAATTTATTATCCTTCTTAGATTACTTGAGGGAAATTTGTTTGTATGGTCGTAGCCATAAAAATACTCAATCTCCTACATCAAAACTTCTTACGTTGCGATGCTAATTTGTCTATTGTTTCATTCAATTCTACGCCAAAGTGAGTTTATCCTTTAAGAGTTGGAGAACTTGTTGGTGATGCTCTATATGATCTTCCACTGCTTGAACCTTAGAATTTTCTTTTAAAGATGATGTGATTGATGGTGGATGATATCCATAAAGTGCCATAAATGGGGTCATTTTTGTTGCAGTATGGAAGGAAGTGTTATACCACCATTCAACCAGAAGTAACCACTTGACCCATTGTGTTTGTTTATCATATACAAAGCAATGAATCTATCCTTCCAAACATTTTTTCACGATCTCAATTTTCCCATTAGATTGAAGATGATAAGTTGAGCTATGAGCTAATTGAGTACCCAGATAAGAAAATAATTTGGTCCAAAAATTTCCAGTGAACATGGGATCTTTGTCACTTACAATAATATTTGGGTTTCCATGTAGCTTTTTAATTTTTTCCATAAATGAATTAGAAATTGTACTGGCTTTAAATGGATGAGGTAATGCATAAAAGCATGTATTCCTGCTAAGTCTATCAACTACCACCATGATGATACTCTTTCCTTCGGAATTGGGTAAACCTGTAATAAAATCCACTAATACATCCTCCCAACACTGACTTGGAATGGATAAAGGTTGTAACAAACCCGGGGTCTTAATTGACTCGAGTTTATTTTGGTTGCAAAGCAAACATTCTACCACAAAATTTTGAATATCAGATTTAAGGTCATCCTAAAAAAATTCCTTCTTGACCCTGTGGTAATTTTTTAAAAATCCTGAGTGCCCTCCTAAACAAGAGGTGTGCAATTCCAAAAGAATATTTTGTTTGAGTTGGGAATACTTACAAAGATATAAGAAATTGTTGTACCATAATGAATCATTTTTCCAGCTAAATGTATCAGATGTAATGGGATCTTACTAGAACTTCTGAATGAGTGTCCACACTTCTTCATCATTCTTCCATTCATCCCTTGCTTTGGTTATCCAATTTGGTTTGATAATAGAAATGGCACATGGCAATGTTCCACATCCCCATCCTTTCTTGAGAGTGCATCTACAACAACATTTTTCTTCCCTTTTTTGTAGATGATTTCAAAGTAATAACCCAACATTTTTGTGACCCATTTTTTCTTCACTTTTGAACATAATCTTTGTTCTAAAAAGTATTTAAGACTATCATGATCAGTTTTTACCTTGAGGTGTCTTCCCATAAGGTAAGGTCACCATTGCTTTAGCGCATATAGTATTGCCAACATTTTCTTCTCATAAATAGGTTTGTGTAAATACTTTCCTTCAATTGGACTACTTTCAAAAGGAATGGTTCTTCCTTCTTGCATTAAAATAACACCAATTCCATTTCCTGAGGCATCACATTCCACAAAAAAAAGTTTTTTTGAAATCAGGCGTATCTAAGACCGGTGCTTGGCACATTACTTATTTAAGATGTTCAAAGGCCTTAGTTGATTCTAGAGTCCAATCAAATGCATCTTTCTTCAGTAATGTTGTTACAGGTGTTGTAGATTAGTATATCATCAAAAAACACTAACACAAATTTTTTAAGGGTTTGAAAATGGAATTCATCAAACCTTGAAATTTGGAAGGTGCATTCGTCTAGCCAAAAGGCATGAAAAAAAATTCATGGTGACCCTCATGAGTTTTAAATGTTATTTTCAGAATGTCTTCAGTCTTCATTCTAATTTCTTGATATCCCGAACAAAGATCCAACTTGGTGAGGTAAATTTCACCATGTAATTCATCCAAAACTTCATCAATGACAGGAATGGGAAATTGATATTAAATAGTGAGCTTCTTGAGATCCCTATAATACAAACACATGCCCTATGATCCATCCTTCTTGTACACCAATACTACTAGAGTAGAGAAAGAACTTTGACTAGGTTGAATTATACTTGCCTCTAACATTTCTACAACCATACATTCAATTTCACTATTTTGGGTATAGGGATATCTATAAGGCCTGATGTTTAGAGGAACACTTTTGGAATCAAGCGAATATCATTATCATGATCACGAATAGGTGGGAGGCCTTTGGGTGTCTCAAATAACTTGGAATGATTTTCCAAGGATTTTTCGAGATTTGGAGAAATAGATGATTTCGATGTTTGAACCTCTAGTGAGCATAATTGTGCAATTACACCTCATTGTTATTTATTTATAATTTGTTGTAGCTAAATCTAGCACCCAATGGAACAAGCACTGTATGGGAGATATAAATCATGCTAAAGACAGCCTCTGGGTTGATTATAGACCAGTTCCTAGGAGATATTAAATAGAGGAGTGCATGAAAGGTTATATGTGAGGGGTTTGCAGCACTCCAATTGCCACATAATGAAAGATAATGAGGGGGCTTGGTTCATTCCTCCAAAGGTATGAGTTATGTATTTCAGGTACTTCCTTACACACACAGTTCCCAAAAGTAGCACATAAAATAGCGGAGGTCGATTACTTCAAAGGGTCTTACATCTTAATAATATTATAGAGTATTAGGAGAAAGCATAACTCATCATATAGAGCCCAAAAGCATCCAGAATTCTACATTGAACACATAGAGCTACAAGCCATGGAAAATTCTACACTCGTTTGAGTTACAAGCAGAGATAATGGACTAAAGAGAGGATGGGTGCTATGATTCATATAGGGAAGTTTTAAGATATAACTTCAACCCTTCATACGAGCATTATGCATTATTAAATCAACACACATGGATCTGTAAGGAAGCATGACATAATTTCTAACAACTATTATAGCATGAATGAAAAGAAGAATATGAACATAAAGGAATTAAACAGGAGGATAACATACTGTAATACTAAGAAGGGGGAATCACCACCATTTCTTTGATAATATGAAAGATCTACCTGTGTAAAGTAATGCAGTCTAAAATACAAGTCATTCACTTATAGATTTATGAGCCAAATTGGTATCATAGAGTTTAGAACCATTGGGTGAGAAATTCTAGAACCACCTTTTCTTATGAATTTCATCCCCCTATTTATAAGAAGAGGGGGAGAGCTTGAGTTATAATAAAAAAATATCTCTGAGCCAGAGCTCCATCTATTTGCTAGACTAGATGTCTCAAACCTTGTAAGGCTCTGCTACCTAAATATTACAATCAGGATCGAATCCCTTCTTGGAAATAGAAAACTACAAAAAATCAAAAAGAAATAGGAGGAATAATGGAGGAAGGAGTCCCTTGCTGTCCTTGTGAAAACTTCAGATCAGGCCATGTATTTTTCACAGTAAGCTTCCCATGTTGATTTGCATGTTTACTATCTATTCTCCTTTAAATGCTTTCAGCACTGACTCTAGAGGCATGTTGCAGAATAGTTTTCTCATGAATGCACCCACACCTGGTGTGAATGCACCATCCCCCATGATTTACTATCAAAGCTACTGTAGGGACCGACTTTGTCATTTCAGTCCTAAACATCCCGATGAACACAATCGGTGCCCTGATCTGCCTAGGGTTGCGTATTATAGTGTAACAAAGAAGACTCTCGCGCATGGGACTTTAACACTACACTAATACAAAAACAAGTGAGTTTCGAGTACCATTTAGCCTCCACGCTTTTGGCCACTTTCTATTTATTCATATAACTTGACCGTGGTATGTGACCAAGCGCTTAGCCCTTGGGGTGCTAAGGCTCTCAATTGCTGTCTGGCGGGCCTTTCCTTTATAACTTGTGTTACCTTTGATTGCCCCTTACGCCGCATCAACCGTTGTTGCGAATGAAAAATCCTTATCAAATAGACCGCAATCACTTATCACATCTAGGGGATCCTCTTTCCTTATCTCAATCGCAGCCGAGGAGGATTATTGGTGGAAGAATAAGCCTTCACTTCATGCAATCACTAATTGTAAATTGCTGATCTTGGGGTGATGTCATCATTGCCACGTGTCACCCTGTCAATGGTGACACGTGTCACCCAAAAATGGCCTCATAGGACCCCTGAAAATGCTGAAATTAAGTGACACATGTCCATCTGTACTGCCACCTCTGCATCCGCCACGTGTCCTCTAATGACATTAGTTGCCATGTAAGCTCTAATGACCAATCATATGCTGCCACATGGCCCCCTGGAGGAGAGAGAAAAAGACCTGACGGCCTTGTTAACACATGCATTTCCTTTGTAAATGAATTTCAGGGTTTCCCAACAATGTAACACTAAATTGCAATATCGGTGGTTTACAATGTTTTGGAGCGGTGACCCCCACTGATCGCCAATAGCCGATAAGCGGAGAAGCGTCGATCGTCAATCATTGTACCACCATACCGCCATGTGGAGGAGAGAGAAGGTGGGGGCAAGACCTTTGTTTTTCCATATAATTCATTTTTTAAATAGAATTGCCCCCTCCCCGACGATTTAACAATATATCGTAAATCAGTGATAACGCAAGGTTTTGGAGTGTGTGGGAATGCGGTGTCGCAGGATGCAGGATCGCGAGACTACGATATAGCAATATTGCAGGATGCGGTATGCGAGGCCTACAGGATGTGCGACTGCAGGATCATGGCACTTCGAGATCGTGGACTGTGAGATCACGAGACTGTGGGATCACGGGACTACGGGACTGCGGGAGTGTAGGACTACGGTACTACAAGACCTGCAAGATGCGGGATTGCAATTTTCCCTCGAGACTCTGTTTGTGATTTTCCTTGCTCCTTGGTGCTTTCTCTTTGTTTTCTAGCTTTCCCAAGGGTAAATTCAACATGCTCTAACTTCTACTGCTAGATTCCATTTCTGGACTTCCATATACCATTGGAAAGAATTTTCTGAGAAATAGGCAATGGAGAGGGTTTGATTAAGCTATGATAGCTTTTGTGGCTCAAAAATTAGCATCAAACTTCACTGCTATTTGGCATTTGAAGCAACTCATGACTAATAAAGTAGTGAGTGATAACATTGGTGCCTACTGGGGATGGTGCCTTGCTCGCAAGGTGTTGAGAACTTGAAGACTAGTATCCTTCACCATTGGGCATGGAGTTAGTAATAAATGAATATTTGTAATTAGAAAAATATCCATGGGACTTTCCTCCTAAATCTAAAATCCATAAATAAAAATTCTAACAACTGAAAAGTAAATGCTCAGTTGGTGAGCTTATTTGTGTACATTCGTACTTATGCACAGAGTTTAATTAAGCTAAGTATGTTCAACCCTCCAATGGAATCAGGCCAACATTAGAGTATTAGACCATATGGCTTCATACCTCTGAAAATGAAATATACAAATAAGCACGCATAATGAAAAATCAGCAAATGAAGAACCTGATACATGTTGTTGAAACAACCTCTATTGTTGGCTTATGAATAGGCTCATGTACTTAGCCACATGGTCATGGAATAGGCAAGGAAATTTTGCAGCTGCCTTAATTTCATAAGCAGTATGCTGAAAAATATCCTCTTAGCCAAGGTAGCCACAAAAACCTTTCAGCTCCTCAACTTCAACCTTTTCAAGAAAAACTGGTTGTCGATCTTTTACTGCCCATTTTTAAATGGGACAGTTGTCTTGGAAATATGCAACAGACTGTTCACTGTCATAACTGCGAGACTCATAGATTGGAGTGTCTGTTTAGAATTCTTGGTAGAAATCTTTCTATAGCTATTCAGCTTTGGGCTCTTCTTGAAAAACGCATTGTTGGGAGCTTTCTACCCTCTTACTGGTAAACATCTCCTCCTGCACCTTCATGACCATTTCCTCCTCCTCTGAACCATATGAATCATAGATTGGAGGAGATCCTTGATCTTTCTCTCCATGTGAAAGATATCCATCATGGACTAGAGCCTCTTTGCTGAAATCTTGATGCGCATCTTCTTCTTGTTCAACTTCCCATAACTGGGAGTATGGTAGCTCTGCCTCACTTGACTCTCCATCGAAGTTATATTCATCGTAAGAAGGAAAAACATCATACTCAACTCAATAAGCCCTCTAAGAGTTTATTGGCAACTCAATGGTGTTTCCTTCTTCTCTATCTTGCTCATGGGGAGATTCTTCTTGATGTGAGTATATATATTCTTGGAATGAGCTCTCACATACATCTTTAGTGGGGTTATTTACCTCGAAAATATCTTCATCTTTACAAAGTGTGTAGTAATCTTCAAATAGAGCATTCGGTGGATAAAGTGTTTTGAAATATTGATAGAATATTGTATGAAAACATTTCAAAGTATATATCCTGCTATGAGGTATCGTTTTAAACCAAACTCTAGCATCCTCATCTAAATACCACTTGAACAACTTCATTTGTACATCTTCAAGAAAAATACCTTGTTGCTCCATGCATTCGTGAAAGTCTTTGAGGTGCTGGCCAGGCCTTCTCTCTGTGTTCCCACTGAATCTAGGCAAATAGGAATTCCACTCGTGACATGCAAGGACCTGATTAGATAACCAACAATAGAAGAGAAATCTAGTGGGGAAAATTGCTTAGCGAGGAATGTAGGAAGGGCCATCTTGAAAACATCCCTATGTGATTGATTTTGGTTTCAAAAGTACGGGGCGCTTTGGGGTACTGTAGCATTTGATTAAATATGGGGTTGCTTGAAAGATAGGATGATCAAATAGAGATAGGGATAGTGGACTCGCCAGGATGTTTACCATAAATTTGACAATGGAGTCGCCAAGGTCAGAGATATTCATCCCACACTTCCCTTGCTCACTTAATAGGGAAACGTAGAACTTTGTCGTACCTAGGGAAAAATAGTCTAATCCGTTACTCGGCAATGACACCAGAAAGATGTTGTAGCTAGATCTAGCACCCTGTAGCACAAGTGTTTCAAGGGAGATCGAAAGTCTCCTAGAGACAGCCTCTGGGTTGATTGTAGACCAGGTCCTAGGACATATTAAATAGAGGAATGCATGAAAGGTTATATGTGATGGGTTTGCATCACTCCAATTGTCACGTAATGAAATATAATAAAGGGGCTTGGTTCATTCTTCCGAAAGTATGAGTTATGTATTTTAGGTACTTCCTCACACACACAGTTCCCAAAAGTAGCACATAAAATAGCGGAGGTCAATTACTTCAAAGGGTCTTACAGCCTAATAATCTTATAGAGTAAATGAGAGAGGATTAGGAGAAAGCATAACTCATCATATAGAGCCCAAAAGCATCCAGAATTGTATATTGAACACATAGAGATGCAAGCCATCAGAAATTCTACACTTGTTTGAGTTACAAGTAGAGATAATGGACTAAAGAGAGGATGGGTGCTATGATTCATATAGAGTAGTTTGAAGATATAACTTCTGCCCTTCATACAGGCATTATGCATTAATAAATAAACACACATGGATCTGTAAGGAAGCATGAAATAATTTCTAGCAGTTATTATAGCATGAATGCAGAGAAGAATATGAACATAATGGAATTAAAAAGGAGGATAAAATATTGTAATACTAAGAAGGGGGAATAACCACCATTTCTTTGATAGTCTGAAAGATTTGCCTGTGTAAAGTAATGCAGTATGAAATACAAGTCTTTCACATACAGATTTATGAGCTAAATTGGTATCACAAATTTCAGACCCATTGGGTTATAAATTATGGAACCCCCTTTACTTATGAATTTCATCCCCCTATTTATAAGAAGAGGGTGAGAGCTTGAGTTGCAATCAAAAATATCTCTGAGCTAGAGCTCCAACTGTCTGCTAGACTATTTGTCTCAGCCCTTATAAGCCTCTGCTACCTATTGTCACTCAATGCATTGTGGGCTTAAATTAGTCTGGGTTTCCCAAGAGAAGTGAATTTTGGAGCCACTTTCCCAGGCCACAGAAGCTCTCAGAGTTTGATCAAACCACCTATAGTGCCTATTTCTCAGAAGGATCTTTCCAATGGTATATAGATGTCCAAAAAAGGACACTTGGATCAGATGTTAGAGCATGTTGAAGATTACCTTGGAAAGCCTTGAGAAACAATAAAATGGGTAAGTATGAGGGCAATCCCACATCCTACAAATCAGCTATCATAGTAGTCCCACAGTCACAGAAGACTCCAAAGCCTGTGGGGGCTGATTATGCAGTATAGGGTAACATTGCAGGGGGAGGTAGAAAAAGTTAAACAAAGGAAAGCATGAAAAATCAAGAGTGGGCGGCCCCACTTCTCTCTCCTCCATGTGGTGCAATCCTGCACTCCCACAATCCCTCATCCCAGCGACCCCACAGTCCCGCAGCTTGGCATATCGGCAAATTGGTGAGTTCTAAACTTAACAGACCTTCCGGGGGCTGATTCTCTGGTGTAATGTAGCATCACCAGGGGAGGGCCGAAAATTTTATCAAAGGAAATGTAGACAAAATAGGAGTGAGCGCCCCCCTACTCTCTCCTCCACGTGCCAGTTTCCCATATCCCAGCAACCCCACAACCCCATGACCCCATAGGATAAGCATATCAGCGGGTTCCAAACTTCAAAGGCCGTGTGGGGTCCGATATTGTGATTTAGTGAAAAATTGTCAAGGAGGATGGAAATTCGCTAACAAAGGAAATGCCTGCAAGTACATGGTCAGGAAGGCCTTTTTCTCTTTCCTCCAGGGGGACACATGGTAGCCTCTAATTGGTCCTCAGAGCATACATGGTAGCTGACGTCATCATTGACGTGGAAGTACGGATGATGATGTGGAAGATGACACGTTTCACCTAGTTTTAGTGTTTTCAGGGGTGAAATGGGGCCATTTCCTAATGCCACGTGTCACCATTCATAGGGTGACATGTGGCAGTGATGATATCACCCCGCAGATCGATGATCGCAGTTGTTAAGTGGAAAATCTAAATATAGTGCTACCTGAGATTGCGGTATGCGGGAATCCCCCGCGAATGCAATAAGTTATTATGGCATAATCTATAAGGATCTCGTGTCTAGACTTTTGGCCCATGCTAAGGAAAAAGGTAAAGGGTCCCCTTCTCCTACAGTGCAATTTTGGTGTTTTAGGTGGTCCCGATCTCGTAGATCAGTTCACAAGTGTCTGGGGAAGAAGCTTAAGGAAAAATCACGGTAAAGCACCAATATGTGGGATTTTGCGATATAAAGGAAAGGGCTCCTAGACACAGGTCTGAAGGCCTTACCGCCTAAGGGCTAAGCCCCTGGTTCCAGCCCCCGGTCATATGAGGAAAGCCACATGAGGGGATATAATAAACGGCGGCTAAGGGGGAAATCAAAAATGTTCGTTTTGCCTATTTTAGAGGATAAAATCCCTCGCCTACGAGATTGCATTGTTACACTGGAATGCATATCACCCACTACCTCAAGACATCGATAGTGTAGTATAGAGGATTAATGGGCAGATGCACTAACAGCTAGAAGACTTAAATGGAGCATGGCGCAACATTGGAGTAGTACATGGGGCTCAGGAAGATTAATGGCTCGGCATGGAGCCCAATCCCTCTATACAACAAAAGACCGCCAAGACAGGTGTTGTACAGCAAATTGACCTCCTCATCAACTCAAAGGGGAAAGACATGATAGCTTAAGAAAAGACCAAGATCACATGCCTTGTTTCCACACTAACGTTGGCTATGCACTGACAACCTACTTTATAAAGCTTCTCTGCAAGCATAAGGGTGCATTAGTGACCCAACTAAATCAAGTTTCTAGTTTAGGAACAACATTAGTGGATCCTAGTGAAGTTCTAAGGGTCAAAGGAATGAATTGAGTAATAAATATCTAGATATTTGTTCCTAAAATCACTCAAGAAAAGCAAGGAAACATCTAGATTCGACCTATTTGGAGGATTTATAATCCTAATGAAGGAAGCAAATGGGAAAGAGCTGAAAAGCATGGCAACTTCATTTCTTTTACCCTAGGGAACTCAAGGAGGAACTTAGCAACCCTAACTCAATTGCTATATAAGCAAAGCTAGGGCTATGGTGATAGAGGTTAGAGCATTTGAAAGGATAGCATACTTGATTTTTGAGCATTGTCTCAAATCATAAGAAGCTGGTAGGAAGGGAGAGAAAGAGAGAAGCTGGAGGGGTAAGGGAAGGTTGATACAACAAATGGTTGTAATCACTCTTCCAACATAGACAATACAACTGCAGTTCTATATTAATGTTGGAAGAGTGATTACAACCATCTATTGTATCAGCCTTCCCTTATGTTAGGGTCCCACCCTAACCCCCTTATTTATGTCATGGGATAAGGTCATAGTCAAGAGTCAATAAAGCCCATATTAATATTTGTAAGTGTTTAACCCACAATTAATGACGGGACCACAGTTAGTTGCAAATGGGTCGTAGTATTAGATAGATGGTATTAATAAAACCCACGGTATTGGCCCGTGGTATTGCATGTATGAGTCATATATAAAGGATAGAGACTCCCTGCGAGGAGGATTGTGTCTTATTTTGTATTCGAGCTCTACTCTATTGGAGGTTTCCCCCTCGAAGAGGCAAGTGAACATTACTCTCTGAATAATAAAATCATTTCTATTCTATGTTTTGGGTATCTTTTCTTCGCATATTCTATATTTAGGTATCATTTTGCAGGTTAAGAGCATAACAAGTGGTATCAGAGCACTTTCTAGGGCCGGTGGGATATCTAATTCTTAGCAAAAAAAAAAAATCGGCTAGAGACGTGTTCTGGCGTCTTTAAACCACGGGATCTGTCGTTGAGCGCATAAACTAGCGGATTTGGGGAGGCATGAATGCAGGAAATAAAAGAGGTGGTCATGTCTGTTGGACTCCCTTGTAACCCCTGTGGGTACCCCTTCGAGTAGTAGCGCATTAGACAGAGCCGCGCACAGACTGTCTTCCACGTACCCTCTGGGTATATCGGAAGCCCCCTAGGCTCCCTTGAAACCTCGCCATAGATAAACCGTCAACCGTCTTGTGGCTACAGTACACCGACAACAGCACTCGGAGAGATTACTCGCCCGTACGATAGGGAAGTCGGGTTGTACGGCTAAGGGTATGGTCGATCCTCCTTAGTTAGAGCCCTGAAACATTGGGCCAAGTACTAATGCCAGACCCTTATGTATATTGCGATTTGTAGCACCTGACAGTCCTCACGACCATAGTTTCCTTTTCTATCAGGGGATCACACATCATCTATTCCCGATCCGTGTGTGCAAAGAGGTGCAGCAGCAACAGACATCAGTCCCGCAGATCCATCACATCCGCCGCAGCAGTTGTTCCGCCATTCAGATCTCTCAGACCCACCAGATCGGAGTTGTTGTGAAGGGTTCCTATACCGGGGTATACTTTTCGCAGGACTTTTGGCAGCATTGACATTTTGAGGATTTGGTGACTGTAGTATTGATCAAGAAGGAGTAAAACTCCGTTAGGAGTTTTCAAAAAAAAAAAAGTCTGAGATCTTCTGGGGCGCTTATTGGTGATCTAGCCCATCAGAATCAGGACGACGAGCTAAGCAAGGTGGTACCATTCAATTTATTAGTAAAACTTTTTAGGCGGTCCCAATTTTTCATCAGGTTGGTGTATCGTAGAAACTAGAGCTCAAGCGATGGCCAATGAAAGGATGGACAAACTTGAAGACACTGTGAACTCCATCCAAACTGAGCTTCGCGGACTAAGTCTCCAGATACAGCAATTCCTCCCGAAGGGCAAGGAGCAAGCCCACGAGGAGGCGTATAATGGCCATGAATACAATGAGGGTGAGTCTAGCCACTCTCCTCACATCTGGCACACCCATCCACCACCCAGTCAGCGACCTCCCAAGTTGGATGTGCATAAATTTGACGGTTCTCACCCGTCCACATGGCTAGCACAAATGGAGCAGTATTTCAAATTGAATCATATCCCAGATTATGCGAATAATCTTATGTTGGGGAGCATGTACTTGGACAATGAACGGTGGCAATGGTGGGAATGGCATCAGCGTTGCAATGGACCTTTTAGGACTTGGACCCAATTTACCAAAGCTCTTCGAGATCGCTTTGAACAGGAAGACTCTTTTTTGGGTCGTCTCACTAAGCTCCGACAAACTGGTACAGTGGATGAATATATTACCGCTTTTGAAGCCTTAGCCTTCTGCACTAGGGGTCTCACAGATGAGTTCTACACGGAGTGTTTTATCAGCGGTCTTAAAGAAGCCATCAAAGCTCAAGTTCTACTTCACCACCCTCCCACGTGGACGAAGGCTTTCCAGGTAGCTCATAAGGTGGAACGTGCATTAGCAGCCCAATACAGTCGCCCAAATTTCCCCACTAAAGGTCGTCCCCCACAAGCTCACAACACAACTCAAACACTTAAGGTCCAAAAGGTGTCACCTGCGGAAATGGCCGAAACAAGGAAGCAAGGACTATGTTACTACTGTGATGAAAAATAATCCACAGGTCATAAATGCAAGGAGCCCAAATTTTTTCAAATAGA
Organism: Pinus tabuliformis; assembly: GCA_031772625.1. Taxonomy (NCBI): domain Eukaryota; kingdom Viridiplantae; phylum Streptophyta; class Pinopsida; order Pinales; family Pinaceae; genus Pinus; species Pinus tabuliformis. The sequence goes on along the minus strand of CM062817.1, from coordinate 1,928,062,289 downwards.
TGCCACTGACTACAGCTCAACAAAGGAAGATCCACCACTTGAGGAACATGAGGCGCTAGAAGAAGACAACCCAAAGGAGAATGTCTCTGACGAACCAGTTATTTCGCTGCATGCGTTGGCAGGGATTGCTTCCCCTCAAACTCTCAAAATCCGGGGTTTTCTTAAACATCGCCCAGTAGTAGTCTTGATTGATAGTGGAAGTACCAATAATTTCATCCATCAAAAAATCGCAGAAGCAGCGCATTGTTTTGTACGAGCAGTTTCTAACTTCCAAGTCCAAATTGCGGATGGGGGCACAATGAAATGTGAAGGCCGCTGTGAAAATGTCAAACTTCAAATGGGGGATTATCAGTTGAAAACCCACATGTTTGCCATACACATGGGGGGTTGCGACATTGTCCTCAGCGCAGAATGGCTCCACACTCTTGGGCCAATCACAATGGACTTCCAAGAGTTATATATGAGTTTTAAGCAGAACAACTCCACACATACCCTCCGTGGACTCCAGGCAGGAGCCCCCTCTATCATCAGCTCACATAGGATGGAAAAATTGTTAAAAAATTGCCATCATGGAGTAGTAGCTCAATTTAATGCCATCCAGGTAGTCGAAACCATGTCTCTGCCAATTCATCATGAGATGCAACAGATTTTAAATAACCATCAGACGGTCTTTGACAAGCCTAATGAGCTTCCACCCTCGCGAGGGGAACATGATCATAGCATCACCTTGGTTCCAGGGGCCCAACCCCCAAATGTGTGGCCATACAGATATCCATTCACCCAAAAGAATGAAATAGAAAAAATCATCAAGGAACTGTTGGAAGCAGGTGTCATTCGTCCCAGCATTAGTCCTTATTCATCCCCAGTGGTCATGGTGCTCAAGAAAGATGGGGAGTGGAGGATGTGTCCCGACTTCAGGGCCCTCAATAAGTTGACAGTCAAAGATAAATTTCCCATCCCGGTGGTTGACGATTTGCTAGACGAACTCAATGGGGCTCAATTCTTCACTAAGTTGGATCTTCGCTCAGGCTACCACCAAATTCGCATGAAGGAAGTCGACATTCCCAAGACGGCTTTCAGAACTCATGAAGGCCATTATGAGTTCCTGGTCATGCCATTTGGTCTTTGTAATACCCCCTCTACTTTTCAGAGCCTTATGAATCACATTCTCAAACCATATCTCATAAAATTTGTCCTTGTCTTCTTCGATGACATCCTCATCTATAGTGGCACTTGGGCTGCACATCTTCAGCATGTAGATCTACTCTTGCAACTGCTCCGCAAGCATAAATTATTTGTCAAGATGTCCAAGTGTTCGTTTGGCATGGAAGAAGTTGAGTATTTGGGCCACATTGTGGGGCGTGAAGGTGTCAAGGTGGACCCAAAAAGATCCAGGCAATGCAAGAATGGCCTCAACCTAAGACCTTGAAGAGCTTGAGAGGATTTTTGGGTCTCACAGGCTATTATCGTAAATTTGTCTGCAACTATGGCCGCATAGCGAAACCCCTCACTCAACTCCTAAAGAAAAATTCCTTCTTCTGGAACGAGGAAGCACAACAGGCATTTACCGCTCTCAAAAACGCCATCTGTTCCACTCCAGTCTTAGCACTACCTGACTTCACCAAATCCTTTGTCATTGAATGTGATGCTTCGGGTACAGGTATTGGGGCGGTCTTAACGCAGGAAGGGCGACCGTTGGCCTTCACAAGCCAACAACTCAGTGGGAGGAATCTGGGCCAATCTACCTACGAGAAGGAAATGATGGCCATGTTACATGCAGTCGAGACCTGGCGACCTTACTTAATGGGGCGACGTTTCCAAATCCACACAGATCATCACAGTCTTAAATATTTTTTGGAGAAACGCCTATCCTCCCCACAACAAAATAAATGGTTAGCCAAAATGCTGGGATATGATTATGAGATCATTTACAAGAAAGGGAAAGACAATAGTGTAGCAGATGCATTATCTCGCCAATTTGAGGAGGAAAGTACTCTGCTCGCAATTTCCCTCCCCATTCCAGACTGGATTGAAGAGGCTCGCAGGGAATGGTTTTCACACCCCGGGCTCTCCCAACTCATTTCTCAATTGCAGGTAGATCCTAATTCAAATGCTCTGACAATTGCCGAGTTCAAACCAGTCTACCTGAATTGGATGAAGAAGGGCCAATCTGGCTTCAACCCGAACAGGTCCTGGACACACGAGACAAGCACCTGCGCGGCCGCATGATTAAGGAAGTCCTCGTCAAATGGAAAGACACCTCTCCGGAAGATGCAACTTGGGAACCAGCCACTATTCTTCAGCAATTTCCACAGCTTTAGCCTTGAGGACAAGGCTAGTCTTAAGGGGGAGGGCATGTTAGGGTCCCACCCTAACCCGCTTATTTATGTCATGGGATCACGTCATAGTCAAGAATCAATAAAGCCCATATTAATATTTGTAAGTGGTTAACCCGGAATTAATGACGGGACCACAGTTAGTTGCAAATGGGTCGTAGTATTAGATAGATGGTATTAATAAAACCCACGGTATTGGCCCGTGGTATTGCATGTATGAGTCATATATAAAGGATAGAGACTCCCTGCGAGGAGCATTGTGTCTTATTTTGTATTCGAGCTCTGCTCTATTGGAGGTTGCCCCCTCGAAGAGGCAAGTGAACATTACTCTCTGAATAATAAAATCATTGCTATTCTCTGTTCTGGGTATCTTTTCTTCGCATATTATGTATTTGGGTATCATTTTGCAGGTTAAGAGCATAACACCTTACCTTTCTAGCTTCTCTCTCTCTCCCCCTTCCTACCAACTTCTTATGATTTGAGACAATGCTCAAAAGTCAAGTATTCTATCCTTTCAAATGCTCTGACCTCTATCACCATAACCCTAACTTTGCTTATGTAGCAACTGAGTTAGGGTTTCCAAGTTCCTCCTTGAGTTTCCTGGGGTAAAATTAATGAAATTTCCATGCATTTCAACTCTTTCCCATTTGCCTCCTTCATTAGGATTAGAAATCCTCCAAATAGGTTGAATTTGGATGTTTCCTTACTTTTCTTGAGTGATTTTAGGAACAAATATCTAGATATTTATGACTCAATTCATTCCTTTAACCCTTAGAACTTCACTAGGATCCACTAACGTTGTTCTTGAACTAGCAACTTGATTTAGTTGGGTCACTAATGCACCCTTAGGCTTGCAAAGAAGCTTTACAAAGCAGGTTGTCAGTGCATGGCTAGCATTATTGTGGAAACAAGGCATGTGATATTGGTCTTTGCTTCAGCTATCATGTCTTTCCCCTTTGAGTTGATGAGGAGGTCAATTTGCTGTATAACACCTATCTTGGCGGTCTTTTGTTGTATAGATGGATTCGGCTCCATGGTGAGCCATTAATCTTCCTGAGCCCCGTGTACTGCTCCAATGTCTTTCCCCTTTGAGTTGATGAGGAGGTCAATTTTTTGTATAGCAATAGGCACTTACAGTTGACCCAACCCCCACTTCATAGAACAAGGCATCCCAATAGTAAAGGTAGAAGTGATGGGGTTAGTTGAGCCACACGAAAGGCCATTCAGTGAGCCAACTACAATATGTAACAGAAGTTATGACTGGGGTGGGCACTAAGACAATTTAATGCTTCTCTCTGAGTCATATTTGTTTTGATGTCCTATAACATGCCTTCCTTTCAATGAGGCTTTTAATTATGTAATATTTTTGGGCCACAATTCCATTCATGATTGGTACAGCTAGTTGACCTAACAGTTGAATCTAGACCATAGATATTTTTGTTGTAATGTAGGTTCTTTCTCCCCTCTCCAATAAATAGGTGAAAGCAAGACTGAGAAAAGGTTCATAAATTCTAGAGAAAGGACTACCTGTTATTTTCAGACTGTATCTCTTTGTAATATAGATCTTTCCAGAATATCAAGGAAACATTGGTGATTCCCTCTTCAAGTATTACAATATGTGTTCCCCTTGTAAAACTCATTTTTATGTTCATGCTTCTTCCCTGAATTCATGCTAATTGTAGTTGCTGGAAATATTTCGAGCTCCCTCATGGATTCATTACTATCTACATGTTAAGGCAAATGCCTGTAACTGTTTCACATATTCATTTGTCTCAACATTGTTTATTTATATGCTTGTGAGGACTATTCAAATTATATTTTTAAATCTTAAACACATGAATCATAGCTTTCAGCTTCTCCTTCATACACTATTTCTGCTTGTAACTCAAATAAGCATAGAAATCCTTAATGCCTCAAGCTCTTATGTGTTAAGTGTATAATGCTTGAGGCCTTATGCTCTATGTGATGAGCTTCTCCTTCTCTTTGTCCTCTCTCGTATTCTTTGTAAAAGCTTATTAAGTTGTAAAACCTTGAAACACTCGTCCTCCACTATTTTTATGCTTATTTATGAGATCAGAACCTGTGAAGAAGTACCAAAAACCCATGTCTTATTTCTTTGGGTAAATGAACCAATCCATTTCCTATATCTAGATATATATATATATATATATATATATATATATATATATATATATATATATATATATATATATATATATATATATATATATATATATATATATATATATATATATATATATATATATATATATATATATATATATATATATATATAGATATAGATATATATATAGATATAGATATAGATATAGATATAGATATCCTGTAAATCATTTGAGACACACCAATTTAGATGTGCCCAGACACTGGTCTTGTAAGCAATCCAAGGCTATCTATGGGAGCTACAACATCTTTTGGCACTGTTGTCGAGGAGATTATTGAAGGATTTTTCCCCTGTCATACGACAAGCTAAACACTCTTTGAATAGGTGAGAAAAGTCTGTTTTGATTGCATTCACATTACCTTGGTGACTCCACACTCTCCTCATTATCATTAATAACCCTGGCTTGTAAAAGGCCTCATATGCACTCAGATACATCCCAGCAGAAAGCCCCATTTGTATCTGAACCTCAAAATTTGATTTTCAAGAAATTTTGGAAAGAGAAAACTCCCCCAAACTATGATACCATCACACCAGCCTTTGAAGTTCCCTCCTCCAGTTCTCAGCCCGTTGCTACTCATTATTCATGACTTACTCCTAAGGCCTTGCCATATCCTCCTTCCCCTCCACATACTCTGTTCTTGACCCCAGTCTCTCAAGAAAATTTGAATCCCCCTCCACTAGTCCATATGGCTCTTCCAGGATTTTTGCTCAATAAGTATGCATCTCTTGATCTACCTTAGCCTTTGAGTGCAATGCCCTGATATTACCTAAAGAATCTACCTAGGTTGAAAGGGGAAGATGATAACATGACACAAATTCACATTGAAACCTTTGGTTCTTTTACTGAGAAAATAAACGTGGAACAACTGGATGTGGTTGTGAGACTGTTATATAATCCCTCGATGGAGAGGCTATAAAATGGTTCAAATCCCTACCTAATTCCTCCATCACTACATGGGAGCAACTTGAAAACTATTTCACCCAGAAATGGGGAGAAAAGAGGAATCATGAGAACCTCCTCGGTGAGTTTAATTCCATAATGGAAAAGCCGAAGGATGATACTTCATAATTTATCAAAATATTTAATAAGCAGTTCAATCATCTATCAACTAACATAAAGCCTCCCCCAACTGTAGCTCATGTGGTTATTCTGGGAGCCTTTGACTCCGACGTTTGCTTTACCCTGAGAGAAAGGAAGTCTACCAATCTAGAACAACTTCAGATTGATGCTCTCGAAGTGGAAGAAAATCTAGCCTCAGCGGGAAGTTGAGGGAAAATCAAGAACCTACTGAACCCAAAAGAGGAAAAGAAGAGGCATCCTCCTCTGGTCGATATGGAGAATCATCAAACCCGAAGTGGGACGATATGGAAAAACTCATCAAGAGATTATCACAAAAGGTTGGAAAGCTCAAAATCAAGAACAAGAACCTCTCCAGGCAGAATGCTCAAGTCAAGAACCTGGGCTATAACCAGCAATATAGAAGGTGTCCACTACAACTACTTCCAAGGGAAAGAAAAGATCATCTTGATCAAATTCCTCATCCCTTATACTTGGAAGATGGTCCCAATGAAGAATTGTCGGATACACAAGAAATGTAGGGAAATACATATGTTGGTTTTGCTGAAGAATAACATGAGAATATAGATCACCAGGAGGCTAGTCATCATAGAGAAGCAACAGCAGAGGAGGAAGATATGGATTATTATTGCAAACAGTTTTCATAGTTCATGCAAACACAACCACAACGTAAGTATAATCTAAGATCTTCAAATAAGAGGATGAGAAAACCAAAACAGCAAGGGGAAGTTGCTCCCTAAGTGGGTCCTCCAGCACCAGACAAAGGGAAAGGTAAGCTCCATCCTGGCCCACCCAAGATAAGAGTCTTTGTAAATAAGGAGAGAAATGGTCCTAAGGGGTACGCATAGAAAGAGACACCTATTCTACTGACAACTACCTGCGGGAAGGGAGAAAGAACAGAATCAAGAGATATAGAAAAGGCCCAACATACATTGAATCTCCAGAAGGAGCTGGAAAAGGTAAAAATTCATGTTCCTCTTATTGAGCTCCTAAATCAGCCTCATTACAAAGCTCAAGTCTCTCAATTCATGCATCCAGCCACCTCTACACCATCGCATGATTGTTTGAACCTTCAAGAGGAGAGGCCCATGGTTGCTTTCAGGCTGCATGTGGAAGAGTTGGATGCTTCTACTGCACCTTTCTATGTGACTTTGGTGATCCATGACCTTTTGTTGCATAATTGCATGTTGGATTCTGGGGCCTCACACAACCTCATGCCACTATCAGTAATGGAACAACTGGGTTTAGAGATCACCAGACCATACAAGGACTTGTACTCCTTTAACTCCAAGAGAGTCAATTGCTTAGGCATGATAAAGGATGTGGTGGTAAACCTGGCTCAAATCCCAGTGAAGAGTGTGGTAATGGATATAGTGGTAGTTGATATACCTCCTCACCTTGGAATGCTCTTATCCATATCTTGGGGTTTCAAGGCAAGTGGCTCTATCAAGCTAGATCTTACTTATGCCACCATTCCCACTTTTGGAGGTAAGCAAAGGAGGTTGTACAGAGAATCCTAGTTTGTGAAAACCGTGACCCCAAATAAAAGCTCGGAGAACTCCCTAGTGCATGGGAATGATAGCGATATCTCTTGTCTATTCCTAGAATAGGATAAGACCTTCCTAGAGGAAATATCAATACACCTGACCGAGCAGTCATAGAACTTGTAAGCAAGTCAAAACGAAGTATGGAAATTATAATTCGATGGACAAAACTCAAAAGATGGGAATGGAGTTGTAATATTGTTGGTATCTCCATAAGGCAGCATGATACCCCTCTCTTTCAAGCTTGTATTTGAGATGACCAACAATGTGGCAGAGTACAAAGCATTGCTTCTGGGGTTACAAACAACAAGAAATATGAACGTTTAATGCCTATCGGTCTATGGAGACTCTAAGCTAGTCGTGAGGCAAATCCGAGTCCAATGCCAAACTAAACACCCCAGGCTGAGGACTTATGAAATGAAGTGTGGGACTTGATTGAAAATTTCTTCTTGGCTTTTAACATCTATTTTCTACCTAGGGAAGAAAAAAGGATGGTTGACTCTCTTGTTGTAGCTATAAGAACTTTCAGGCCCCCACAAAATCCACTCCTCAAATATAAGATAGAAGTCAGACACAGGCCTTCAATACCTAATAATGTCAAACACTGGCAGGTATTTGAAGATGATGAGTAGGTGAAAGGATTCATAGAAGTTGTTGGGGAGTTTTCCCACTCCACCATCGATCAAGAAGAAGAAGAAGTAGAACAAGAAGCCACTTCATGGAAAGACATAGTGGCTGGGAAAAAAAAATCAACTAAAATAGAACACCATCACTCATGGACTTGTGCCACTAGAAAAAAATTTCAATAATGACATCAGAGTGTCCAAACAAATGGCCCCAAAGAAGGATGAGCAAGTAGAAGACTGCAACATCGGATCAGAGAAGGAACCCCAGATGATCAGGCTGTCCAAAGAAATCCCCTTGCAATACAAACATAGGTATTTAGATATTTTCAAAACTTACAAAGATGTATTTTCTTAGCGTTATGATGATTTGAAATCGTTTGATACAAATATTATTCAGCATAAGATTCTATTGAAGAGTGGGATAAAGTCATGCAAAAAGAAACTCAGACAAATAAACCCACTCTTACTCCCCTCCATTGAAAAGGAGGTAAGGAAGTTTTTGCGAGCCAAGATCATAGTACCTTTAAGATACTCTAAGTGGTGGCTAATTTGGTCCCTATCCGTAAAAAGAACAGAGAGATAAGGCTATCCATGGACTTCCAAAATTCAAACAGTGTCTCTGTAAAAGATAACTACCCTCTACCCAAGATGGATAATATATTACAGAAGGTAGTGGATGCAGCCAGAATGTCCACGATGGATGGATTCTCCGGATATAACCAAGTGGCATTCTACCCTGAAGACCAGAAAAAGACTGCTTTCACCACCCCGTGGGGAAACTTGATGTATGCCCGCATGCCACATGCCATTCTGGTTGATAAATACAGGGGCCACATTTCAGAGAGCTATGGACATAGCTTTTGTGGGTGAGAAAGACAAATTCGTGGTAGTCTACTTAGATGACATCACAGTGTTTTCTAAGACTAATGAAGAGCACATCCTCCATTTAAAGCTCACCTTTGAGAAGTGCAGGAGGTATGGCCTCTCTTTGAATCCTAAGAAATCTTAGTTCACCTTGAATGAGGGGAAACTACTTGGACACATAGTAGCGCAAGAAGGAGTAAATATTAATCTTGAACGAGTCAACCATCAGCCTTGTACCCTTTCCTAGAAAGAAGAAAGAAGTACAACCCTTTTTGGGGAGGATAAATTTCTTAAGGTGATTCATACCCAACTATACTGAGATAGTCAAAGGCATCAAAAACATGCTCAAGAAAGAGAATGAAGTTAAGTGGAGCTTTGTCCCCCATGATTCTTTCACTAGGATCAAGGAAGCCTTGGCTAAAGCCCCAGTGCTACTCAACCTCGACTATTCAGTGCTTTTCTTTCGCCTCTCCACATACCATTGCTGATGTGATGTTACAGAAAAATAAAGAGGGTAACAAGTAGCCCATTGCATTTTTCAGCCATTTCCTAAGGGACTTTGAGCTGAAGTATAATATATTGGAGAAACAAGCCTATGCACTAGTCAGGGCGCTGAAGTCATTCCACATGTATGTGCTGCAATTAGGAATCACAGCAATTGTCCCAACGAATGCAGTCAAGGACATCCTCATGCAGGGAGACAATGAAGGAAAGAGGGGCAGGTGAATAGCTAGAATACAAGAATATGAGTTAGAAATAAAGCCTATCAAGCTCATCAAAGGCCAAGGGTTGGCCAAGATTTTATCTGAATCCAACTGCCAAGCTCTAGGGATAAGCATGTGTTGGCATTTTGGCATAGGTGTGGCGCTATGGTACAGGTGTTGTCCTTGATGGAAACTCTCTTTGATGACAGATCTCAGTCCAGACTACAAGAATGAAGAGAAATTTCATATACGCAGGTTCATTAAGCCCAAGTTGCGTATACACGCTGGTACACTATATACTAAGTCGCGGATACGCAGGCTCGCTATATACAAAGTCGCGTATACATGCAGTTTCATGAACAGAAAAGAGCGTACATGTCGAGAAGCTTCCCTTTGGTCCGTGGTAGTTAGACCTCGGTACTTGAGCCTATGCTTTTGGACCAAGGTATCTCGACAGACGTGTTGATCCCGAGTTTTGAAGTTGATGGTATTGTATTACTATGGTTTTGGACCGTGGTATTGAGAAGAACCTAAGGCTATATAAGGAGAAGAAGATCATTAGGCAAGTGTACTCAAAAAGTCTTGAATATCTGATAAACAAAGAGATCTAGTATGCAGGTTCTGGGTTGCTTGATCTAAGCTAAGGAGAGATCACACCGATTGATGGAAGACTAGATCTAAGGATAGATCGGGATCAAACGGTTTGAAATGAACTATCGGTATATGGTTGATTACGCATATTTTAGATCTGCATACTGACGCAATGTTATGTTCTGGGTATGACTGATGTCTGGTACATGGATAATTTTAGGGGCTAATGTTCGCCCAATGGGCTAATTTTCCATGATTTTTCCACAAAAAAGATTCGCCAAATTCCAATTTTACAAAAGACGATTCGCCCAAATTTTAGAATATAAAATTATTTTACCTTAAAAATCGCCAACATTATATAGAGACTACGTATAAAATCATTATAAATTTGGATAATTTTACAAATATATCAATAAAATTTTTATAGTTTTCATATTAGGGATTAGTGAGATTCGCCAATGTTTTTAAACTTCAAGAAAATTTTCCATCCTTAAAATTTTCCTTGGGACTCTGGTACAGCTGCAAGTTATGAGAAATTATTTTTAGATCTGTACGCAGGTTGTCTTTGGTAAAAGCGCGTGTATACGCGGGTTGGTTTCATTGAAGTGGCGTATATCTTTTGAAGCTTAATTTTTGGGGTTGCAGTTGGGTCTGACTGTTATTGCAGAGTTCTGTAGTCTGCTCTGTGTTCTGGTGACTGGGTGTTGACAGGGTTTCAGTGGTTCAGTGATTCAAAGATTGATGATGCTAGTATTGGTTGTTTTAATGATTTGTTATGAAAAGTGAATGAATCGTGGTCTTCAGATTGTAATGTTATGCTTCAGGAGTATCCAGTCTGAAAATTGATGAAAAGTGGTACCTGAAGGAAAGAAGAGTGTAGGCCAGCACCTACGTACTAGTATCTTAGCTAGTACAAGAGCAAAGGGGGTTGGAGCTCCCTTCCAGGAGAGTTTGGAAAACGAGAGAAGGTTGTAGCCTTCTGCAGGTTGTAGCCTGCGTACTGGTATAAGGCTGCACCAGTACAAAAGATTGTAAACTGAAGTTTCTTATTAAAGAAAGATAGAGACGACTTGCAGCAGGTGGTTTTCACCCACATTGGGTTTCCACCTTATATCATGGTGTTCATGTGTGTGGCTTTTGTGTGATGATCTGTTCCGTTATACTGCACCTGTTTACTTTTAATATGGTTAATAATGTCCTGATGCATTTACTGAAGATAAACTAATTGAATCATAAGATTTCTGGTTATACGCTGGTTGCTTTAGACACAGTAGCGTGTACACGCTGGTTCACTTAACTGAAGTAGCGTATATGTTTCTGAATATTGAAAAAGTTTTATTGATCTAAAAATACTGATTCACCCCCCCCCCCCCCCCTCAGTATTATTTCCAACAATTGGTATCAGAGCAGGTCCTTCAGAGAAGCTTGATCGCTTGAAGGTAGATCGTTCATCATGAGCAACTACGAGAGAGAAGCATCAATCAGGCCACCGGTTTTTGATGGGACAAACTTCAATTATTGGAAGGTAAGAGTTACTGCCTATCTTCAATCTCTTGGTACAGAAGTTTGGGACATTGTAGAGACAGGCTACACTTTTCCTTCGGCTACTCCTATAGATCCAGCCGAGAAAAAGAAATATGAAACAAATGCGAAAGCAGTCAGTACTCTATTAGGATGTATATCCCAATCGGAATTCATGAAGGTAATGCACTATAAATCCGCAAAAGAAATATGGGACAAAATTGTCACGAGCTATGAAGGAGATGAACAGGTAAAGCGTGCTAAACTTCAAACTCCCAGGATTAAGTATGAGACTCTCAGAATGTATAATGATGAAAGTGTGGCTAACTATTTCCTTAGGGTAGATGAGATTGTTAATTGCATGAAAAACTTGGGTGAAGAAATAAAAGAGGTTATTGTGGTTGAAAAGGTTCTAAGATCATTGTCCCCCAAATTTGAATCTAAAGTGTCTGCAATAGAAGAAAATGAAAATCTACGAATTCTTACTATGTCTCAGCTTCACGGAATTCTAACTGCTTATGAAATGAGAAAAGGAGGTCCATCAGACAGAAGAGAAGCTGCTTTCAAGGCTTCAGGCAAAGAAGATTATTATGAAGCAAGTCACGTGCCAGAAGATGAAGAAGAAGAATCAAATTTTGTCAGAAATCTTCAAAGGGGTTCTGGAAGGTTCAGAGGTAAGTTACCTTTTAAATGCTTTGCTTGTGGAAGAGTAGGTCATTATGCTGCCAAATGTCCTCACAAAGATAAGAATGACAAGGGAAAGGAACCTGTTAAATGGAACAAGAAACATAATGAAAAGAAGAAAAGCTATTACACTCATGAAGATAGTGATGGTCTTTCAAATAGTGACGAAGATGAACAGGGCAATAGATATAAACTCTTAATGGCTTTTGAAGATGATGACTACATGGATGCTATAGATGTAGAAGGCTTTTGTGAAGAAATGAATAATCTCAAAGTTTGCTTAGAAGAGAAAAATGCTATTATTGATTCTCTACAATGTCAACTGGCGGAAAAGGAAAAACATCTTGAAAAATTGGAATGTGAGATTGTTTGTCTTAGAAAGGAGATTGAGAAAACAAAAGCGATTAATCTTAAATTTGTTAAAGGATCTGAAACCTTGGATGAGATTATCAATGTGTAGCATTCTCCTCTGATCAAGACAGGTCTGGGATATAATGGAGAAACATCTCAAGCTTCTACCTCTAAAAGTTATCTTGATGCAGCAAGGAGGAGCGAGCAATGACCAAATAAAATTCATCAGGTGAATCAGGGATAGTTTACCTCAAATAAAGACTATCAAGAAATTCGGGGACAAGCTGCCTTAAGGACAAACAGAAGCTACAATCGGCCACAGGTAAAATCTTCCCAATTTTCCCCAAGAATGGATGTCAATAGAAGCTACAATCGGTTGGATGATAGATCTGATTATCGCAGAAATTTCTTTAATGGCCAATGTTTTTCTTGCCATAACTTCGGTCACAAAGCAGCTCAATGTGTTGCCTACAAGACAATCATGACTAGAGAAGCTCAAAAGCAAAGAAATATGACTGGAACCATGAAAAGGACTTATAAAAACTTCTCGGTTCTTGAAAATGAAGTTGAATGCTCTATTTGTAATAACTTTGGTCATGAAGAATCTGAATGCAGGAGCAGGTTCTGGAAGACAACTCAGAAGGAACAAACCTCAAATGTCAGAACATGGAGAATAAAGGAACCACAACCAGAAAGATGTGGGATAGCCTTTTATGCAGAAGGTCAAGAAAGTCTATGGTACATTGACAGCGGATGTTCGAAGCATATGACAGGGGACAAAGAAAAACTTGAATCATATACCGCATTAGAAAACGGAAAGAAAGTTTCTTTTGGAAACGATATCTCTGCATGCATAAAAGGAAAAGGCGTTGCTCCGTTGAAAGAGAAGGTCAAAGCTGGAAATGTTTTGTATGTTGATGGATTGAAGCATAATCTTCTGAGTGTCAGTCAGATGTGCGATCAAGGAACAGAGGTAATATTTAGATCAAATGGATGTTGTGTTCATGAACTTGATACAGGTGAAACAATGATCAAAGGAAGAAGAACTCCAAATAATCTATACATATTTGAAGAAAGACAACAACAATGCTATTTGAGCAAGGATAATGAACACTGGCTATGGCATCGGAGGTTGGGGCAACTAAGCTTTCCACAAATAAGGAAAGCATGCAAATATCAGGCAGTTCGTGATCTTCCAGATATCAAAATTCCAGACAACACCATATGCAAATCATGTCAGTTTGGAAAGCAAACCAGAACTAATTTTCCTGAGAAGGAAGGATCAGCTAGCATGCCTCTTGAGCTAGTACATACAGATACATGTGGTCCATTCAGAAAAAGAACACCTCGAGGAGAAGAATATTTGATATTATTCATTGACGATTTCTCCAGGTTTGTCTGGTTAGGACTTATGAAGCACAAAGATGAAGCATTCGAAAAATTCAAATCCTTCAAAGCCTTGGCTGAAAATGAATTAGGACACAAAATTAAGTGCCTCAGATCTGACAGAGGTGGGGAGTTTACCTCGAATGAATTTTTCGATTTCTGTGAAGAACATGGGATAAGAAGAGAATTCTCTACAGCTAGAACTCCTCAGCAAAATGGAGTTGTGCAAAGAATGAACAAAACAATCCAACAAATGGCTCGTGCTATGCTTGATGAATCAGGTACTCCCACAACTTTCTGGGGTGAAGCTGCACATGCTGCGGTTATTATTCTCAACAAAACAAATGTCCGAGTAAACAGCACTCAAACTCCTCATGAGCTCTGGTGTGGTAAGACTCCTTCGGTGAAGCACTTCAAAATCTTTGGGAGCAAATGTTATATTAAGAATACTGATGAGCAACTTGGCAAACTTGAACCAAGAGTAGATGAAGGCATTCTTCTTGGTTATTCTCCCCATAGCAAAGCATACAAGTGCTACAATAAAAGACTTGGCAGAATTGTTGACAACATTGATGTTGTGGTTGATGAGAAGGGATACATTCCTAGGCAAGTTCATCATGAAGACATCGAAGAAGATGAAGGCTACCCTCAAAGACAGAATGATGAAGAAGAACCTCAAGAAGAACCAGAGGAGCAGACAAGAATAGAAGAGAAGACTCCATCCAGATATGTTCAGAAGAATCATCCAGAATCTCATATTGTGGGACAGAAAGAAGCAGGAGTACAAACAAGAAGAACAATTGCAAAAGCTTCAAGCTATTTGGCATTACTCTCTTCCACTGAACCACAAAATGTGAAAGAGGCATGCAAAGATGAATGTTGGGTCAAAGCAATGGATGAAGAACTTGAGCAGATTGAAAAGAACAACACTTGGGAATTGGTTCCTAGACCAAAAGATAAGAATGTCATAGGGACAAAATGGGTCTTCAAAAATAAATTGAATGAAAATGGAGAAGTAATTAGAAACAAGGCCAGACTTGTTTGTAAAGGGTATGCGCAGCAAGAAGGAATAGATTTTGAAGAGACCTTTGCTCCTGTTGCAAGACTTGAAGCCATCCGAATGTTCCTTGCTCTCTCAAGCTTTCAAAACTTCAAGGTATTTCAAATGGACGTGAAATCAGCCTTTCTGAATGGAGACTTAGAAGAAGAAGTATATATTGAGCAGCCAGATGGTTTCATTCTTGGGAATGATCCAAACCTTGTATGCCGATTGAAAAAGGCTCTCTATGGTCTCAAACAAGCTCCAAGGGCTTGGTACTATTGTTTGGACAAATATCTTCACCAACAAGGTTTTTCAAAAGGATCAGCAGATAGCAATCTCTATATGAAAGTTGAAAATAACAAATTGCTAATACTTGTTGTGTATGTAGATGATATTATCTTTGGTAGCAATGAAGAGGCTATGAGTCAAAACTTTGCCTTGGTTATGCAGAAAGAATTTGAAATGTCATTACTTGGAGAATTGACATACTTTCTTGGATTGCAAATCCAACAAAATGAAGGAGGTATTTTCTTGTCTCAAACCAAGTACCTCAAGCAGATCTTGAAGAAGTATGGCATGGAAGATTCAAAGCCAGTATGTACCCCCATGGTTATAGGATGCAGCCTCAGTACAAATGATGAATCAGTAGCAGTTCATCAACCAACTTATAGATCCATGATTGGGAGTTTGCTTTATTTGACAGGTACCCGACCATACATTATGCATGCAGTAGGAATTGTTGGAAGATTTCAAGCCAACCCAAAGGAAACTCATCTTCAGGCAGTCAAAAGAATCTTCAAGTATCTTCAACGGACTCAAAACTATGGCTTATGGTATCCTAGAGATACAGATCTCACTCTTCATGCTTACACAGATGCAGATTGGGCCGGAAGTGTGGATGACAGGAAAAGCACAAGTGGTGGTGCATTCTTCATGGGTTCCAGATTAGTATCTTGGTTCAGCAAGAAACAGAGTTCGATTGCTTTATCTACAGCTGAAGCAGAATATGTGGATGCGGCATCTTGTTGCACACAACTTCTTTGGATGATGCAGACCTTGCAGGATTTTCAAATCACTTGCACTCCACCTGTCTCTATCTTATGTGATAATACAAGTGCAATCAGCATTTCAAAGAATCCAGTCATGCATTCAAAGACCAAGCACATACCAATCAAGTATCACTTCCTCCGGGAACAAGTGCTTGAACAAAAGGTCAAGTTGGACTATGTTTCTTCTAAAGAACAAGTTGCTGATATTCTCACAAAACCACTGCCCAGGGAGACTTTTTAATATCTCAGACAAAAGCTGGGAGTAGTTGATGCTTCATCCTGCTGTTGAAGCTTGTCTGTTCTAAAGAAAAGTTGGTGTACGCGTGTTGTATAAGGGATATCCGCGTACATACGCTGATTTATGCAGGTGAAGTCGCGTATATGGAGTTCTGAACAGCAAGGGCAGATTCTGGTTGGAGAAGGTCTGAGATGGGTATGACAGAGTCCTTCAGGCACAGTTTCAGGGGGAGCAGCAGGCACAGTTTCAGGGGGAGCAGCTTAAAGTCTAATAAAGCATTGTTGGCATTTAGATGCTTTTGGTCCTAGTTCACAACTGTTGTTGGTTTCAGGAGAAGGAGCACAGAAGGAAATCTTGGTTGCTGATCTAAAAGATGATTATCAGATGTTGCTGGTGACTTTCATAAGTCTTGGTCTAGATTTTTCGTCTCTATGTCATGTATCTCTTTTGTGATATCTCCTTTATGATGTCAAGGTCATGTAACGGCCTATGATGGTTTCCCCACTATGCCTGGGATGAATGATGTAATGTAATTGGTTGTTATATGTAAATTTTTGATGTATCCCCTCTTAGTTGGGACTATGGATGTATGTATTGAGTCTTTTGGTGATAGGAAGGTCCTTTATGATGTATAAGTCTTGGTTCTTTTTGAAGAACATCTTTTGCAGATCTTGCCTACAGTCAGGGGGAGCATGTTCAGCACAACAGAGCAGAGATATCAGCATGTTCGCAGGGGGAGCACATCCCTTTGCCCTTGATGACAAAGGGGGAGAATGATTCTAAGGATCTTGGGGTTGCCATCAAGTCCAAAGGGGGAGATTGTTGGCATTTTGGCACAGGTGTGGTGCTACGGTACAGGTGTTGTCCTTGATGGCAACTCTCTTTGATGACAGATCTCAGTCCAGACTACAAGAATGAAGAGAAATTTCATATACGCAGGTTCATTAAGCCCAAGTTGCATATACACGCTGGTACGCTATATACTAAGTCGCGGATACGCAGGCTCGCTATATACAAAGTCGCGTATACACGCAGTTTCATGAACAGAAAAGAGCGTACATGTCAAGAAGCTTCCCTTTGGTCCGTGGTAGTTAGACCTCGGTACTTGAGCCTATGTTTTTGGACCAAGGTATCTCGACAGACGTGTTGATCCCGAGTTTTGAAGTTGATGGTATTGTATTACTATGGTTTTGGACCGTGGTATTGAGAAGGGCCTAAGCCTATATAAGGAGAAGAAGATCATTAGGCAAGTGTACTGAAAAAGTCTTGAATATCTGATAAACAAAGAGATCTAGTATGCAGGTTCTAGGTTGCTTGATCTAAGCTAAGGAGAGATCACACCGATTGATGGAAGACTAGATCTAATGATAGATCGGGATCAAATGGTTTGAAATGAACTATCGGTATATGGTTGATTACGCATATTTTAGATCTGCATACTGACGCAATGTTATGTTCTGGGTATGACTGATGTCTGGTACAATTGCAAGTTATGAGAAATTATTTTTAGATCTGTACGCAGGTTGTCTTTGGTAAAAGCGCGTGTATACGCGGGTTGGTTTCATTGAAGTGGCGTATATCTTTTGAAGCTTAATTTTTGGGGTTGCAGTTGGGTCTGACTGTTATTGCAGAGTTCTGTAGTCTGCTCTGTGTTCTGGTGACTGGGTGTTAACAGGGCTTCAGTGGTTCAGTGATTCAAAGATTGATGATGCTAGTATTGGTTGTTTTAATGATTTGTTATGAAAAGTGAATGAATTGTGGTCTTCAGATTGTAATGTTATGCTTCAGGAGTATCCAGTCTGGAAATTGATGAAAAGTGGTACCTGAAGGAAAGAAGATTGTAGGCCAGCACCTAAGTACTAGTATCTTAGCTAGTACAAGAGCAAAGGGGGTTGGAGCTCCCTTCCAGGTGAGTTTGGAAAACGAGAGAAGGTTGTAGCCTTCTGCAGGTTGTAGCCTGTGTACTGGTATAAGGCTGCACCAGTACAAAATATTGTAAACTGAAGTTTCTTATTAAAGAAAGATAGAGACGACTTGCAGCAGGTGGTTTTCACCCACATTGGGTTTCCACCTTATATCATGGTGTTCATGTGTGTGCTTTTGTGTGATGATCTGTTCTCTTAGACTGCACCTGTTTACTTTTAATATGGTTAATAATGTCCTGATGCATTTACTGAAGATAAACTAACTGAATCATAAGATTTCTGGTTATACGCTGGTTTCTTTAGACACAGTAGCGTGTACACGCTGGTTCACTTAACTGAAGTAGCATATATGTTTCTGAATATTGAAAAAGTTTTATTGATCTGATAATACTGATTCACCCCCCCCCCCCCCCTCTCAGTATTATTTCCAACAGCATGATCACAGAGGAAGGCAGACTAGAGGATCATCAGAGAGGAATTAAAATAGTTGAGCAGAAGATCTATGCCAAATATGAGGGATCGCCCAGGTATAAGAAAATTGTTCATTACCTTTTATTCCTAAGATGCTCGATGGGACTAGATAGATCTAAATACTGGAGTCTAAGATTGCAGGCATAGAAATAAATTATATCCAACGGTATGCTCTACTGGAAGGACCCGGTGGGGGTATTACTGATATGTTTGGCTGAGTGAGAAACCCATGAAGTGATTGAGGATTTCCATGGGGGAGTCTATGGAGGACACTATAGTTGGAAGGAAATAGCACACAAAATCCTCCAGACAGGATTTTATTGGCTCACAATATTTGGAGATGTTTATTCTCAGGTCGTGTTGTGTTAGAAATGCCATTTTTTTGCTGAAAGACAGAAGTTTTCTCTTCTCCCCCTGATTCTTGTGCTTGTAGAGGATCCTTTTAGACAATGGGGATTGGACTTCATTGGAGAAATAAACCCACCTTCTAGCGGCCAACACAAATGGATTTTACAACCACTGACTATTTCACCAAGTGGGTAAGGCTATCCCAGCGAGGAATGCTACTGACTCAGTGGTGATAAAATTCATGGAGGAGAACATAGTGTCCCGCTTTGGGTGTCCTTTTAAAATCATCATTGATAATGCACAGGTCTTCAAATACGCCAAGTTCACCAACTTATACCACAAATCCAACATCATTATTAGACACTCCACTACATACTACCCTCAAGGGAATGGCTTGATCGAGTCTTCTAATAAAACTGTGGTGAGAGTTCTAAATAATACCATCACTAAAAATCAAAGGAAATGGGACTCTCAACTGAAATTTTCTTTGTGGGCTAACTATGTAATGCCCAAACGATCCACTGGGAAATCACCTTTTGAGCTAGTATATGGAATGGTTTTTATCTTCCCGATCTAGTTAGAAATTCCAGTAGCTAAGTCGCTACAAGAATCCGAGGAGGAGCCTAGCACCTTGACTAGAAGGATAAATCAGCTAGTGGAGCTTCGCGAGAGCAGAGAGTAGGTGGGGACCAAACTGTCAAACTACCAACAAAGGATGAAATCTCTATTTGAAAAGAAGGCTAAGGAAATACCTCTTCAGCAAGGAGATTTATTTCTCAAGTGGGATGTCAGACGAGAAGACAAAGGAAAACATGGGAAGTTTGATTCGTTATGGTTCAACCCCCTCAAGGTTGCAGAATAAAGGGGAAATAACACTTACATGCTCGAAAACTTGGATGGTGAACTATGGGAACTGCCTGTAAATGGTCAGTTCCTAAAATTTTATTTTCAAAATTATAGATATATGTCTCTTTCTCATTGTAAATATCTGGTGTGTGTCTTGAATCGTTATTTGATTTTTCCAAGTTTATTCTCAAAAAAGTCCTTTTCACAAAATTATATTTTGTTTAAGAATAACTCCATGCCCAATGCAAGGAAAGGCTGTTGGTCAACAAGTCCTCAGCACCTTCCTAGCAAGGCACTATCCCCAATTGGAGCCAATGTTGTCAATTACTGCATTATGGGCTTCAATTGGTTTGGGTTTCCCAAGAGAAGTGAATTTTGGAGCCACTTTCCAAGGCCACCAAACCTATCAACGCTTGATCAGACCCCATCCAATTCCTAGTGCTCAAAAATATCTTTCCAATGGTATATAGAAGTCCAAAAAAGGACTCCAAGATCAAAAATTAGATCATGTTGAAGATTTCCTTGGAAAGCCTCAAAAAACAAGTAAATGGCTAAGTATGAGGGCAATCCTACCTCCCGCAAATCGACTGTCACAGTTGTCCCGCAGTCACAGAAGACTCCAAAGCTTGCGGGGGCTGATTCTATGGTATAAGGTAACATCACTGGGGGAGGCAAAAAAAGTTAAACAAGGGAAAGCATGAAAAAATAGGAGTGGGCAGCCCCCCTTCTCTCTCCTCCACGTGTCGCAATCCCGCATCCCGGTGACCCCACACTCTCGCTTATCCAGGTGGATATTGGTGGCCACCCACCTATACCACATGGACCCCCATCATTGTTTCTTTTAGTTTTTTAGTTTCCTTATTTGTAGCACAATTTACTATTTTTGGCATTTTTTCGGGTCCTGAACTTTGGGAGCCGTTTTGAGGCCCTAAACGACGTTTTTTGGGGAAAATGGGACCAACATGGGCATAGATTGATGTTGGTCATTCAAAAGTTATATTCCTTGAATAGATCTTTCTAGCGAGGTATTGTATGCGTAAAACAGAGATCCAATGCCAAAGTTACGACCTCGGGGAGTTGATGTACCAATTTACCCAAATGGGGCCCATAGTTTGGCGTTTCATCTCCTAGGGTTAGGTTTTTGGATGTTTAGGGTTTCCCATTGTTCCTCAATAAATAGGCCTTTGAGCCTCATTGCAACATAGATCAGAGGCATGTATATGCCACATATCTTCTTAGAGATAAGCTACCATCGCCCGAGCTAGTCTTATTTCCATTCTGTTGTAAGCATATTTCAGTATTTGATATTAATGAAATGAAGTGTTGTTTCTACTGCATATTTGTATTTATGGTTATATCCATGATTTGTTGCATTCCTGTTTAAATCCGGATCAATGGTATCAGAGTAGTCTGTTCTTTCTCTATTTTTGTTTGCATGTCCCCATCGAGGTCGGGGTATAAGGAGTTAGGGTCGATCTGGTTGAACCTTGGCAAGATCAACCTCACAAACCCCAATGGCCACCCATGGGGGAAGAAAAGAAAGACGAGGGGGCAGGAGATCCTATCAAAATATTGCTCGAGAAGGCCCTCAAGAAGCAAAAGAATACAATGATGGATAACTTTGCCCAGATCCCTCAATGGTTTCCCATTGGCAGCACATCCACATCTAGCAGCCACTCTAAAGGCTCCACTCCTTTTAAGGTACAAGTAAAATTTAACATTCCCATATTTGAGGGCAAAATAGATGTAGAAGCCATAGATAAATGGTTAAATTTGCTAGAAGGATATTTTTATGTTCATGACTTTTCTAGCCTAGAGAAGATTACATTGCTCTTCTCAAAGCTGCCCCCCACGTCAAGGACTGGTGGCAAACCTACTGTGAGTAGAAGGATGAAAGTACGACCTCACTTTTTTCAGCCGCACCCACTTGAAATTCATTCCAGGGTGCCATCAAGGAGTAGTACTACCCTATCGAGAGCTATAAGGATAAATACATAAAGTGGAAAACATTGCAGGAGGGAAGGGACCAAGATGTGCCAGAGTTTACCAATGTTTTTCATACCCTTCTCACAAATTTGGGTATCACTCAAGTACCGTGGCTACCTACACAAGTATATCCAGGATGAGATGGAGTTCCTGGACATATCCTCTCTTGGCATTGCGTACCGATACACTATCAAGATCAAGCAGAAGTTTAAACAAAAGAAGCAAGACTTTGGATATGTGAATCTAGAGTAGGGGAAAGCTACCCCCAAATCACAGAACAAAGGACAAAGCCAAGGCGGGTCGGCCCAAGAGAACCAGCCAAATATGCAAGCAAAGAACAACACTGTGAAGCCAAAGAAGGACACGAGTAAGTGGTGTGAGTTCCATAAGAGCTCCACTCACAACACAAGTGAGTGTCGGGCCAAGTAGTCACTGGCGGCCGAGCTGAAGGATTCAAAATCAGATGCATGTTCCGACTCTGAGTCACAAACCGACAAGGGGAATGTCAAATTGAAGCATATTATCACTGCGGAGCCTAATGCAACCATTGCCACCACAAAGATCCAAAGGAGGAGGAGCACCTCTTCCACTCCCAGATGTGGGTAAAGGGCTCCCCACTACAGTTCATTGTCAATAGTAAGAGCCAAAAGAACCTCATTTCAGTAGAGGTTTTGAAGTGGCTGGGCTTACCGACCACAACACACCCAAAATCGTACACCATCAAGTGACTTCACCAAGGACGAGATCTTCGCGTGAGCCAGCAGTGTCACCTCCCATATAGCATCAAGCCCTTCACAGATGAGGTATTGTGTGACGTTTCTCCCCTTGATGTTTGTGATGTATTATTAGGCCAACCATACTTGTGGAAGTGATATGTTATGTATGAGTCGAGGCCTCGCACTGTTATTGATACTTTGGGAAATAAGTTGTACAGGATACCAGAGGTAGCACCACCTACCGCCATCTGTTTGGTTACTGCAAAACAATGCAGTGAGCTCATTTCCAAAACTGGCAAATTTGTTTTCCTGATGATAGTCCTCATGGAAAGAAGAAGATAGTGGCCACGACCTCCAAACAGGGCCCCTCTACACGACAACAACAGATGGACAAGTCCGTGGAGAAGTACGAGGACATCTTCACCTCCCCCACAAGGGTGCCTTTGCACTGTCAAGTCAAGCACTCCATGGATCTGACCCTAGGTGAGTCATTTCCCAATGGACCAATCTATCTACGCTCCATTCTAGAGAATGATGAAATCAAGAGACAGATTCAGGAGCTACTGCGGAAAGGTCACATCTAGCCGAGTTCATCACCCTACACGAGCCCAATCATGTTGGTACAGAAGAAGGATGGGACTTGGAGACTCTGTATTGACTATCAGGCCTTGAACAAAATCGTTGTCTAGAATAGGTACCAAATCCCATAGATTGATGACTTTATGGAACAACTCAAGTGGGGAAAATATTTCAGCAAGATTGACTTGAAGTCCCGATATCACTAGGTACCAATCGAACCCTCTGATGTGTGGAAGATTACCTTCAAAGCCAAGGAGGACCTTTTCGAATGGTTGGTTATGCCTTTCGGGTTGACGAATGATCCTACAACCTTCATGAGGCTGATGGATGACATCTTGCAGCCATTCACCAACTCATTTGTAGTGGTATACTTGGATGACATCCTAATCTTCAACCAAAGCTGGGAAGAACACCTCCACCATATCCGACAGGTTCTCCAAACACTACAGCAACACAAGCTATGTGTCAATTTGAAGAAATGCACTTTTGTCATAACCCAGGTTCAGTATCTGGGACACATTATTGATGAACGTGGGGTGCATGTGGACCCAGCCAAGATCCAAGTCATTCAAGATTGGCCAGCCCCAATCACTCTGACAAAGCTCCGCAACTTTCTAGGTCTTGCAAACTTCTACTGCAGATTCATGTTGGGATTCTCTCATATCACTTGGACCTTGTGTCAAGTGGTCAAGGGAGGAGTGAAAGAAAAACTCTTTTGTTTTGAATCTCAGCAGGAGTCATTCACAGAGTTGAAACATCACCTCTGCTCTACACGAGTGCTCACTTTACCAGACTTGGAATATCCATTTGACATCAAGACAAATGCCTTTGACTATGCTATTGGGGTAGTGCTTACTCAACAAGGGCATCTAGTGGCATATCATAGTGAGACACTTTCAGACATAGTCCTGCCGACCATGGAAGCATTACATTTTGGGGAAGGAAACAATCATCCACACATGCCACCAACCCCTGCAGTTCATATAGATGTAAGAGAAGTTTTAGAATGATTGCCATCAAAAGTGGTCCACATACCTACAACAATTCCATTTGAATATCAAGTATAAGAAGGGAAGTATCAATAATGTTGCAAACTGCCTCAGCCAACCACCGATTATGGCGTTAACCACTGTGCTCAACTCTTGTGAGCACGAGACTTCTGATTGGCCACTTCTCTACAAAGTGACCCAAAATTCAGCCACACATACCATACACTCTTGGACGGTCAGCAAGTTCCATATTTTCACCTCCAGGATTCCCTATTATGCCACCTAGGATACCTTTTTGTTCCTTCAAGCGAGTGTGCCAAGATGATTTGGGAAGCGGACTACAATCAGTTCATTGGGAATTTCAGGGTCGAGAAAATAGTGGCAGTACTACAGAAGTATTTCTATTGGCTGAATCTTATACAAGTTGTCAGGAACCACATCAGATCCTGCACTGCCTACTCCATTTCCAAACTAACCATCAAGAAGAAATTCCTCTATACTTCGCTGCCTACCCCTAGTCGACCTTGGGAATCCATCTCCATGGATTAAATGTCGGGCCTTCTTTCTACTAAGCATGGAAACGACTGTGTTTTTGTGGTCGTCGACAGATTCTTGAAGATGGCCATTATAGCGGCCTACAAGAAGAATATCGCAGTAGAATCCAATGCTGAACTCTTTTTTGAATGAGTGTGGGTACACTTTGGGATCCCACAGTTTATCATATCAGATCCGGACAGCAGGTTCCTCAGTACAATTTGGTCCATTTTCTGGTCGATGCTAGACACCAAGCTAACTTAGTCCATGAATTTCCATCCCCAAACAGATGACCGGACAGTGGTCATCAACAGGATGATCATACACATTATGTGCATGTACAACTCAAAGCATCCATGCACATGGGATGAGGGCCTACCTTATATCCAACATAGCTATAACCGGGCTCTCCATAGCTCGACTGGCCACAACCCTTTTCAGGTGGGCTTGGGATTCCAGCGACTATGTCCCATTGATGCGGCCATGCCATTTGCAGCTACTCAGGCAGATTTGGCCAATCCAAAGCCGATAAGGCAAAAAGCTTCATTGAGCACATCCAACATATCTGTCAACAGGTCCACCACATTCTGGAGAAATCAAATGTCAAGTACAAGCAGCGACATGATCAACATAGGGTACCACACAAGTTTCAGGTGGGTGACAAAGTCTGGTTGCATTTGCAGAAGGAACGCCTTACTGAGCCTACCAGAAACTCAGACCACTCTGATATGGTCCTTACACCATTACTAAGGTTGTGGGAGACAATGCATTTGAGCTCAACATTCCCCAATTCCTTGGCTTGCACCCAGTGTTCAATGTGGATAGCCTTCGACCATACTTCCCACCATTGTTGGACACATCAGACATTGCAAAACAACTCACACCTCCAGAGTTAAATCCAGATTGCATGGAAAAATCCAAAACTGATTGGATCATGGACATGTAGATCAAGAACACCCAACAATAAAGGATCCAACTATATCGAGTTGTCAAAGTAGGCCAACGCCTTCACCATGGCAAGTGGCTCACCAAGTACCAAGTTCAGCAGAAGTTTCCTCATCTCATGGAGGAACTCAATGCAATGGGGACCATTGCTTCCTAAGGGGGGACGAATGATCTAGGTGGATATTGGTGGCCACCTGCTTATTCCACGTGGACCCCCTCCATCAGCTTTTTTTTTCATTTTTTCAGTTTCCTTATTTGTAGAAAATTTACTATTTTTGCCAAATTGGCAGTTTCTAAACTTAACAAATCTTGCGGGGATCAATTCTGCAGTATAATGTAACATTGTCGGGGGAGGGCCAAAAATTTTAACAAAGGAAATGCAGAAAAAATAGGAGTGGGTGGTCCCCCTTCTCTCTCCTCCACGTGGCGGTTTCCCGCATCCGGCGACCCCGTAGGCCCGCATCTCTGCAATCTCGTGACCTCGCAGGATAGGCGTATCCATAGGTTCCAAACATGAAAGACCGTGTAGCGGCCAATATTTCAATTTAGGGAAAAATTGTCGAGGAGGATCGAAATTCTCTAACAAAGGAAATTCCTACAAGAACAGGGTCGGGCAAGCCTTTTTCTCTCTCCTCCAAGGGGCCACATCGTGGCCTCTGATTGGTTCTTAGAGCAGATATGGCATCTAATGTCATTAATGATGTGGTAGTACGCATGACGATCTGACTGATGACACATGTCACCTAGTTTTAGTGTTTTCAGGGATGATATGGGGCCATTTCTGAGTCCACATGTCACCACTCACAAGGTGACATGTGGCAGTGATGACGTCAATCCGTAGATCAATGATTGCAGTTGTTATGAGGAAAAGCTAAAGAAAATGGTGCCTGCGATTGTGGTATGAGGGAATCCCCCCCATATGTGATAAGTTATTATGGCATGATCTATAAGGATCTCACGTCCGTACTATTGGCCCGAGCTAAGGAAAAAGGTAAAGGGTCCCCCTCTCCTGCAGTGCGATTGGAGTGTTTTGGGTGGGCCCAATCCCATAGATTGTGTTGGGATCACGATTGTCGTTACACCAAAACCCGCAAGTGTTAGTAAATAGACACATCACCAAAGTTAATGGATCCTCGAGAGGTGGTTAGTCCATGTCACGAAATACACGAGGAGCGCTGGATTATCCAATGCCCAACAATCTCCACCCCAGCGCTAGCCGGGTGTGATTCTAACTCGAGACCTTTGGCTCTAATACCACTTGTTGGGATCACGATTGCCATTACACCAAAACCCGCAGGTGTTAGTAAATAGATGCATCACCAGAGTTAATGGATCCTCGAGAGGCGGTTAGTCCATGTCACAAAACACACGGGGAGCGTTGGATTATCCAATGACACCTAATCCTTGTGATTGGGTGAATTTATGTAAATAAATAAATTACAAATATGAACAGTCATCGAGAGATGAACTAAACAGTATCTCCCTCATGTATATAAAAAACACCTACCTGATGGAACAAATCAGTCGAATCATTTTTGCCTTATGGAGTTACTGCCTGGTCTGACATGGTATCAGAGCCAACTCCCAAAATAGTTGTAACTCCCTTCTGCCTACTGCTCCCTGTCCTCTGTCCCTGTGGAGTCTGTCTACTAGGTTCTCTGTCCACTGTCTACTGTGCTCTCTGTCCTCTCTGTCTACTGTGCAGTCTACCCACTGTTCTCTAAATTCAGAAGTCGTTGAGTATAGCAGCGTTTGTGATGAACGCTGGGGCGGTGAGCGTGGAACTGTTTGAATAATGTTGCGACTGTTTCTTTTTTCCATGTAAAATACGTCTGAGGGTTTATGGCGACGGGAGTGTGTTTGTATGGCACGAGGTGCCGCTTTATTCATTGCCTGTATCTCAATCAATAAGAACGACCTCCCTCCACGCTGGTAGAACAGCGCTCCAGGCGGCATAGTTTCTGCAATTATACATTGTATATTTTATAGAGCTGTTGCAAACTATCAGAACAAGTTGTTGTATATTTTACATACGCTGTTCGATTATGAGGGTCCGTAACCCTTGCGTTTAGAACTCCATTTAACACTGTACCGAGAGCTTTTAAGGACTGATTTTCATGCCTGTTGATAGTATACGCTCTCGCTCCGCCTGTAGTGCCTTTCATTGTCTTGCGCTGCTGCTTTCACCGAAAATCCAGTCACTATTCTTGGTTTTGCCATTTTATAGTGTGTTTGTGCATTGCAGTGGCCGTTTCTTTGATCCAGAGGTGAAGTTAGTTTTTTAATATCTGTGTACAAATGGCGGCAGCGGCGATGGTGGAGTCATCGCGGGAGGAGAATGTCTACATGGCGAAGCTGGCCTAAGCTTTTGACCTGCGGACAGCTGCTGCTACTTGTGGAATCCATCCACATTCAGAAGTGGGATATACGCTGCTCCATTCAAGACTCGCCAGAAGCTGAGTTTGAACACTTATTCAATTATCACATGACGCCTTACCAAGCATCAGGCATCATTGATGACTGAGAGACAGAAAAGGAAATAAATTTATTTTTCCAAAGAGAAAGTATGCAGTCAAGGTATAAAGCATAGGATTTCAGCATACATATTTATATTTTCGTCCATGTGTTTGACAAATTCTTATTTGCATCAGATTTCTGATTCACTTTTGAGCAGTTGATACTATTTCCCTTTGCAACCATATTGTAAAAAATAAATAAATAAATAATAAAAAAAATAATATGGTGATATTCTATATGCATAGAATATGGTTTTGATTTTTGAAGGAAGAATAAGGTTGTATCATTTTTGAAGCACATTTCCCCAGCAGAAATATTTTTTCTATCAAAAGAAATAATTTTTTATAGAATGCATTCAATCATATCCATGGTGGGAATACTTCTCACTGGCAAGGAGAACTATCCTGAATGGTCCTGGATGATAAAACACACCCTCATTTTCAATGAGTTGTGGAAAGGAGTGTGTGTCGGAGATGGAGACAATGAACCAGTACAACCTACCTCAGACAAAGAGCTCATCATTTGGGAAAACAAGAACAACAAAGCTTATGCATTAATCGCAGCATCTGTAAATGAAGAGGTGATTCACCATATTTCGTCATATTCAACTGCCTTTGAAGCCTTACAAAAGCTGAAAGAACTCTATGACTCACATTCTCTACTCGAAGTTGTTCAACTCATGATTAAACTCTTCACTCTTGAACTGCAAAATAATGATCCTCTTGCTCTTGCATCTAAAGTAAAGTCTATAATGCATGATATCAAATCCACTAAAGTTGAATTGGATATTCCTCTTATTTCTTTTCTCAAGGCACTTTATCCTACTTACTCTAATTATCTTGAGTCATTGCAAGCAAATGGAAATATCAAAGATATAACCTTTGACTCTCTTGTGAAAAAGTTTGTTGAAAGAGAGAAAGGTTTTGGAAAGAAGACAACCCCTGAATCTTTTGAAGAGGCTGTGTGCCTTGCTCATAAAGAAAAGCATCCTGCTCAAGATTCTACAAGAGGAAGAGGTGGTCGAAGAGGAAGAGGAAGATATTTCAGAGGCAGGGGGGAAGACATTCTCAAGGAGAAAAAGCATATTTGCGCTGCATTCACTGCAAGGGAAATGGATCACATGATGCCTCTACATGCAAGCTACCATGGGACAAAATTGAGCAAAAAAGAAACCAACAAAAAGGTAAAACTGATGATACTGACAAAGGCGAAGATTTGTTTAATTCTTCACTTGCTTCATGGAAAAATGATTGGTTGCTTGATTCAGGAGCAACCTGCCACATGACTCATAGAAAATATTTTTTTGAAGATTTCACTGACAAATTCGATGGAGCAATATACTTTGCAGATCAATCAAAAATCAAGCCATCAAGGCTTGGCACAATCAGGCTTAAATTGCCTAGTCTTCCAGACTTTATTCTGCATCATGTTCTATATCTCCCACAGCTCAAGAGAAACTTGTTGTCCTTGGTCCACATCCACCAGCAAGGTCACTCCATTCATATGTTTGATGGCAAGCTTGAGGTAAGAAAAGCATCTAACCACTCACTTGTCATGAGGGGAATAGAAGAAGAAAGGCTTATCAAGCGGCAAGGAACCTCTGCTCATGCACAACATTTCTCATACAATTCTCATCATGAGGAAGGTACACTTCCATCAATTTTATTATGTCATGCTAGATTTGGACATTTGAACTATGACAATCTCCGCTTATTAAAGAAAAATGGTGTTGCTGGTTTGTCTACAATTCCTAGGAAACATAAGCAATGTGATGCTTGCATTCTAGGAAAGCATAGCAAATAGTCTTTTCATGATTCACATTCAAGAGCACATAGAAAACTTTAACTCATTCATTCAGATTTATGTGGTCCAATTCCTATTCCTTCTACAAATGGAAATAAATATATCATCACATTTATTGATGACTACACCAGAATGTGTTGGGTTTATTTATTGAAGAACAAATCTGATGCTTTTCAAACATTCAAGAATTTTCATAAATGGATTGAAAATGATGCACAATCTCATATTGGGTCTATTCGCACTGATAATGGAAAAGAATACACATCAAATGAATTTGAAAACTATCTTCTCCAACATGGGATCAAACATCAAACAACTGTGCCTTATAATCCCCAACAGAATGGTGTAGCTGAAAGAATGAATAGGACAATCTTAAATATGGTACGATCCATGCTCTTCTTCAAAAATGTAAAGATAATGTTTTGGGCTGATGCTGTTCTATGTGCTGCATATATAAAGAATAGATGTCCATCTAATGCTATAAGAAACAAGACTCCATATGAAATGTGGTATGGACATGTTCCTTCGGTAAAGAATCTCAGGGTCTTTGGTTCCACCTGTTGTGCCTTGATACCAAAGGTACATAGAAACAAACTTGATGCTAGAAGTCGCAAGTGTATCTTCCTGGGGTATTCAAACACCTCCAAAGCATACCGTCTCTATGATGAAGTAAATAAAAAGTTTGTTGTATCTAGAGATGTAATTTTTCTTGAATCACCCAAAACTGACAATGTTGTTGAGTGGCAACTTGATCGCTTGGATAGATTCGCAAAAGAAAAATCATGTCAAGAATTTGATAATCAGATTCCACATCTTGAAGGGGGTATTCCTATACTAGATCAATATGTGGAATCTTCTTCTGAAAAACACTCTCCCCCGCATGAAAATCCAACAACGAATGATGCTTTAAGTGATGTAATTGATAGAATTGGGAGACTCAATCTTGATTCAGTCCCAACTAAATCAACGGAGCAGCCTGGACCATCTAAGAAAGGTCCCCCAAAGTGGGTGACAAAGACAAGAACCAGAAATTTTTCATCCTGATGAAGTTGGAAATACAGGAACCAGAAATTCAAACCGGCAAAATGGAGGTGATGTAGATGAATCTAATTCACCTGTTGATATGGATGTTTTTTATGATTGTGAATCGAACATGTCTACAAATTTTGAACCAACTTCCTTCAAAGAAGCTGCTTCTCATGATGAATGGAAAGAATCAATGCAAAAGGAGTATGATGCCCTCATGAAGAACGGCACTCGAAGCTGGTTGATCCTCCATTAGGAACCAAACCAATTGGCTGCAAGTGGGTATACAAGAACAAGTATAACGCTGATGGCTCACTTGACAAGCACAAAGCTAGGCTTGTGGCAAAAGGTTTTGCACAGAAGGAAGGGGTCGATTATGAGGAGACTTTTTCCCCCACATCAAAATGGGCTACCACCTGGACACTCTTTGCATTAGTAGCCCAGAATGGTTGGAAAGTCCACTAAATGGACGTAAAAACTACTTTCTTAAATGGAGATTTAAAAGAGAATTTTTTTATGTCCCATCCTGAAGGATTTGCTGTGAAAGGACATGAACATAAAGTATGCAAACTTGTGAAGTCCTTGTATGGCCTCAATCAAGCACTGCGAGCCTGGTATGAAAAACTAACTGAGCATCTTCTGAAACTCAATTTCAAACATTTTAATATTGATGATGCAACTTTATTTGTCAAGAAAGTTGGCAAAACAGTTGTATATCTTGTGGTATATGTAGATGATATTTTGATGACAGGGAACAATGAAAGATACATTGCATCCATAAAGAAGGAATTGGGGAAATGTTTTGAAATGACTGATTTGGGCTATGTTCATTACTATCTTGGCATTGAAGTAACCCAACATCCAAAGTCCATATTTCTTTCTCAAAAGAAATACATTGGAGATCTGTTGAAAATGTTTGGCATGACAGAGTGTAATCCTCTTACTACTCCAATGGAACAAAACTTAAAGCTCACATCTATTAAAGGAAAAGAATTTGAGGATGCAACAAAGTATAGACAGCTTGTAGGAAGTCTCAACTACCTAACTACTACCAGACCAAAAATTTCGTTTGTTGTTGGAATCCTCTCCAGGTTTATGCAAAAGCCTTGTGAGGGACATTGGTCTGCTACAAAAGGAGTTCTAAGATACTTGAAGGGAACTCAAGGCTTTGGAATCAAATATACACAGGTGGACGACTTCAGCTTGATTGGATATTCTGATTTAGACTTTGATGGAGACAAAGAAACTAGGGTACCAACTTCAGGATATGCTATGACTCTTGGATCAGGATCTGTCTCTTGGAGATCATGCAAACAATCAATTCCAGCAGATTCCATAACAGAAGCATAATATGTGGCAGCGGCTGAAGCAACAAAAGAAATTTTCTGGCTCAGGAAAATTCTTGAAGATTTGCAGGTAAAACAAGTACAATCAACTCCACTCATGATTGACAATAGCTCTGCAATAAAGTTGGCCAAGAACCCAAAATTCCATGATCGAACGAAGCACATCAATACTAAAAATCATCTAATTTGACATCATGTTGAGGCCAAAACAATCCATCTCCGTCATTGTTCCACAATTGAGAAAAATTGCAGACATCTTCACCAAAGCGCTTGGAAGAGAAAATCTTGAACAATTTAGAATGATGTTTGGACTCACCAACATCCCTTCAGATTAAAGGGGGGAATGTTGACACCTAATCCTTGTGATTGGATGAATTTATGTAAATAAATAAATTATAAATATGAACAATCATTGGGAGATGAACTGAACAGTCTCTCCCTCATGTATATAGCAAACACCTACCTGATGGAATAAATCAGTCGAAACATTTTTATGTTATGGTGTTAATGCCTGGTCTTACAGATCAGTGATCACAAGTGGCTGGGGAAGAAGCTTAAGGAAAAATCATGGTAAAGAACCAATATGCAGGATTTTACGATACATAGGAAAGGGATGCTAGACACGGGTCTAGAGGCCTTGGTGCTTGAGGACTAAGCCCCTAGTTCCAGCCCCTCGGTCATATGAGGAAGCCACATGAGGGGTTATAATAAAAGGGGGCTAAGGGGGAAATCAAAAACGCTCATTTCACCTATAGTAGAGGAAAAAATCCCGCACCTGCGAGACTGCATTGTTAAACTGAAATGCATATCACCCACTACCTCAAGGCACAGATAGTGCAGTACAAAGGTTTAATGGGCAGATGGGCCAGCAACTAGAAGACTTAAATGGAGCATGGCACAACATTGGAACAGTACACGTGGCTCAAGAATATTAATGGCTTAGCATGGAGCCCCATCCCTCTATACAACAAAAAATCGCCAAGACAGGCACTTACAATTGAGCCAACCCCCACTTCACAGAACAAGGAACCCTAGCAGTAAAGGCAGAAGTTACGGGGACACTTGAGCAGCATGAAAGGCCATACAGTGAGCCAACTGCAATATATAATGGAAGCTATCACCAGGATGGGCACTAAGACAATTTTGTGATTCTATATGACTGATATTTGTTTTTATGTCCTGTAACACGCCTTCCTTTTAATGAGGCTTTTAATTCCGGAATAGTTTTAGGCCATAGTGCCATTCATCACTCATACATCTAGTCGACCAAACAATCAAATCTAGACCATATATATTTTTGTTGTAATGTAGGTTCTTGCTCCCCTCTCCAGATAAATAGGGGAAAGCAAGACTGAGAAAAGGTTCAGAAATTCTAGAGAAGAGACTACCTGCTATTTTCAAACTATATCTCTTTCTAATATAGATCTTTTCATAATATCAAGGAAACAGTGGTGATTCCCTCTTCAAGTATTACAGTATGTGTTCCCCTTGTCAAACTCATTTTTATGTTCATGCTTCTTCCTTGAATTCATGTAATTATACTTGCTGGAAATATTTCAATCTCCCTCACGGATTCATTAGTATCTACATGTTAATGAAAATTCTTGTAACTGTTTCACAGATTCATTTGTCTCAACATTGTTTATGTATATGCCTGTAAGGACTATTGAAATTATATTTTTAAATCTGCAACACATGAATCATAGCTTTCAGCTTCTCCTTCATTCACTATTTCTACCTTTAATTCAAATAAGCATAGAAATCCTTAATGCCTCAAGCTCTATGTGTTAAGTGTAGAATTCTTGAGGCCTTATGCTCTATGTGATGAGTTGTTCCTTCTCTTTGTCCTCCCTCATCTTCTCTACAAAAGCTTATTAAGTTGCAATACCTTGAAACGCTCGGCCTCCACTATTTTTATGCTTATTTCCGAGATCCGAACCTGTGAAAGTACTAGAAATCCATGTCTTATTTCTTTG
The DNA here is from genome assembly GCA_031772625.1 of Pinus tabuliformis. Classification (NCBI taxonomy): domain Eukaryota; kingdom Viridiplantae; phylum Streptophyta; class Pinopsida; order Pinales; family Pinaceae; genus Pinus; species Pinus tabuliformis. The sequence goes on along the minus strand of CM062817.1, from coordinate 1,928,028,083 downwards.
GGTAAATGAACCAATCCATTTTCGATATATATATGTTTCTATAGAACATAAGAGATGTCTCCAATTTCTTGTAAATCATTTGAGACACACCAATTTAGATGTGCCCAGGCACTGGCCTTGTAAGCAATCCAAGGTTGTCTCTGGGAGCTATAACACTACCTAAAGATTACAATCAGGATTGAATTCCTTCTTGGAAATAGAAAACTACAGAAAGTCAAAAATAAATGGGAGGAAGAATGGAGAAAGGAGTCCTTTGTTGTCCCTGTGAAAACTTCAGATTAGGCCCTATCTCTATCACAGTGTTCTTCCCATGTTGCTTCACATTTTTACTATCTATTCTCCTTCAAATGGTTTTGGTGCCGACTCTGGAGGCATGTTGCAGAATAGTTTTCTCATGAATGTGCCCACACCTGGTTTGTGCCATCTCCAACGATTTTCTGTCAATGCTGAATGTAATCGGTGCCCTGATCTACCTAGGGTTTTGTATTACAGTGTAACAAATAAGAGTCTTGGACACATGCTTTTAACACTGCACTAATACAAAAATAGGTGAGTTTCAACTGCCCTTTAGCCCCCATGCTTTCAGCCCCTTTCTTTCATTCATATCACCTGACTGCAGGTTGTGACCAAGTGCTTAGCCCTTCGGGTGCTAAGGCTCTCAACTACTATCTGGGGGCCTTTTCCTTTATAACTTGAATCACCTTTGATTTCCCCTTATTCCTCATTGGCCGATGTCCTGGATGCAAAATCCTTATCAAATAGACCGCAATCACTTATCACATCCGAGGGGTCCTCTTTCCTTATCACAATCGCAATCAGGGAGGAGTATCAGCGGAAGAATAAGCCTTCACTTCGTGCGATAACTGATTTCCAATATCGGGGTGACATCATCGCTGCCACATGTCACCTTGTGAGCGGCGACATGTGCCACCCGAAAATGGCCCCATAGGACCCCTAAAAACGTTGAAATTGAGTGATACGTGTCTACCCTTACTTCCATGTTTGCATTAGTACTGCCATGTGTCCTCCATACTGCCACATCAATGGTGATGTCAGCTACCATGTCAACTCTGAGGACCAACCATATGCCACCACATGGCCCCCTAGAGGAGAGAGAAAAAGACATGCTCGACCCTATTTTCACATGCATATCTTTTGTAAATGAATTTCAGCCTTTCCCGGCGATGTAGCACTAAACCACAATATCGACAATTTACAATGTTTTGGAGTGGTGATGTTATGAAACCAGCTCACAAAAAGATAGAAAAGATAGATCAATGCCTTAGAATTCAGCCTCTTCAAGGGGGCAACCTCCTTTACATTACACAAATGAATGATTCCTTGATGATTCAAATGACAAAACCTCCTTTCTATATATAGGAGTCTAAGGAGTCACAATATAACCCAGCCAACCTAACAATAATAATATAAAGGCACAAAAATAAAAATAAAGAGATTCTATGGGGCACAATAATAACAATATGGGGACAATAGGGGCACAACAATATTAGTAAGGGATACAACTACAATAGTAATGGGGTAATCACTAGTATTATAGGGACCTAACATGCCCCTCTCCTTCAAAAAAGTGTTGTCCTCAATGCTTGAGTAGTTCTAGATGCTTCTGTATAAATTCTCATCCTTCCATGTGGAATCTTCAGTGGATAAGTTCTTCCACTTGATGAGATACTCTGAAATTGATCGATTTTGTAGCTATCGAGTTCTTGTTTATGTGACTGCTTCTGGTTCCAATATAATTTTTCCTTCCTCGTCAATTTCTGGCAATATTGTTTGAACTGGGAGCTTGTCACCTATAACCTTCTTTAAACATGAAACATGGAAAACTGGGTGCACTCGAGAAGCTACAAGAAGCTCCAATTTGTATGCCATAGTACCATTCTTTTGCAACACCTTGTACAGACCATAATACTTTGGTAATAATTTATTATCCTTCTTAGCTTGCTTGAGGGACATTTGTTTATATGGTTGTAGTCGTAGGAATACCCAATCACCTACATCAAAACTTCTTTCGCTGCAATGTTGATCTGCCTGTTGTTTCATTCTATTTTGCGCCAACACGAGGTTATCCTTTAAGAGTTGGAGGACTTGTTGTTGATGCTTGATGTGATGTTCCACTACTTGAACCTTAGAATTTTCTCTTAAATATGATGTGATGGATGGTGGCTGATATCCATAAAGTGCCATAAATGAGGTCATTTTTGTTTCTTTATGGAAGGAAGTGTTATACCACCATTCAGCCAGAGGCAACCATTTGACCCATTATGTATGTTTATCAGATACAAAGCAATGAAGATATCCTTCCAAACATTTGTTTACTATCTCAATTTTCCCATAAGATTGAGGATGATAAGATGAGCTATGAGCTAACTGAGTACTGAGACAAGAAAATAATTATGTCCAAAAATTTCCAATGAAAATGGAATCTCTGTCACTTACAATAATCTTTTGGTTTCCATGTAGCTTTTGAATTGTTTCCATAAATGCAATAGAAACTGTATTGGCTTGAAATGGATGTGATAATGCACAAAAGTGTGCATACTTTGTAATTCTGTCAACTGCCACCATGATAACACTCTTTCCCTCGGACTTGGGTAAACCTGTGATAATATCCATTGAAAACTCCTCCCAACGTTGGCTTGGAATGGATAAAGGTTTTAATAGACCCGAGGCATTAATCATTTCGACTTTATTTTGTTGCAAAACCAAACATTCCGTCACAAAATTTTGAATATCCAATTTAAGGCCATCCCAAAAAAATTCCTTCTTAACCCTGTGGTAAGCTTTTAAAAATCATGAGTGCCCTCCTAAGGGAGAAGTTTGCAATTCCATAAGAATCTTTTGCTTGAGTTGGGAATTCTTACAGAGGTATAAGCGATCTTTGTACCATCATGAATCATTTTTCCAGCTAAATGTATCAGATGTACTGGAATCTTGTTGCAACTTTTAAATAAGTGCCCACACTTCTTTATCATTCTTCCATTCTGTTATCGGGAAAACTAGTGTCTATGCAGAGCTACTAGTCGCACTAAGGCTGGTAGCTACCTTAGAAACAAACAAACTAAAAACTACTTTCATTTTCCTTTATGAGAGATAGATAAGAGGGGAATAAGGAGACCAACCTCTGCCTTGCGCTTGGTTCCTTGCTCGATTCCTCTCCCTTCTGATAGGTCTTCGCCACTCGCTTCCTCGTCTACCCAGCTTCAAAGAGCACCTGTAGAATCAAAGCAGCATAACACTATCCAAGAACATAGATCTATTATCATAAACAATATAGGACCAGATATATATTGACCACACAAATTCATATAACGTCAATCATACAAGAATGTGGAGGAAAACATGAATAGCTTTATTGATAATCAAGAAAGAGCAAAGAGGATTACAACCAATTTTTCTGACCCAGCATCATCCTCTCAGCAAGAAAGCCCTTCTTCACCTCATGAAAAGCTTAGATCACCCAACACTATGATATTGCACCAAGAAACCAACAACACTTCCTTACAAGATACAAAATTCTAGCCTCTGGATCTCTGGGATGAGGGATCCATATATAGATGTTTGCAAGGGGGGTGAGTCAGCTTTTGAGATTTGATTAGTTTCCTCTCTCTGATAGTTCTTGATTCCACTTGGAGACTGATGATCTCTTACTCATCCCTGGGCGAATGCAGAGAGGCAAGTGTCACAGGAGAAGTTTCTGGAAGATTCCATGCTCCTCCACCTTGCGGATTGACCCTTCCATTTGTCCACTCTCACCCATCGCACCCCATAGAAGGGCTTTTCAACATGCATCGCACCTACTGTGTGTAGGCAGGTGGGATGCAATGCACTTTGACCATGGATCAGGTGAAATGGTCCAGTTTTGACCAGTTCTGAGTAGTTTTTCATGGAGAACTTCTGGGAGATGCTGTAATCAGTTGACCTTGTTCATTTAGGGGTTGGAAAAACACTTTTAGGGACTTAGGAGCCTTTGTTTATGGACATTTATGATTGGGGTTGTAGTGCCCAAAAATGTCTATAACAGTTGCCCCCTAAAGCATGAGGGCGTTAGTCTTTTGATGTCGGGTGAAATGCTTTATCATGAGGATCCGAAGTTTTTTCAAGCTGGAAGGCGACCTGTAATAAGATACAACACAATACATTACCCTCATAATATTTTCATGATCTAGCTGAGGCGGGCATTCCCATGCTCAGCTTTATAAATTCATTTTCATGTACATGAGACAGACGATCGTCTGAGTGTAGACTGATGATTCTGGTAGAGCCATCATCCCTTAGATTGGATGATTATCTGTGCTGCAATGGTGTACATTTGATGTCTTTATTTTCCTGAATATATATCACAGCCCGGATGGATCAAACTAGATCCAGGGTCTTAAATCTCATTCGATCTTCACTCAAAGTACAAGTCGATCCATGTGAGAGATGTTCTGGAGTCGAACATGGAAAGACATCGCCTGATTACCAGCCAATGATGTAAGCTGTTAACAGGCGCGAGAGGAATCACTGATAATGATGATGACCCTCAAGGTACTATAGTACAATTCACGTGGTGTGAATAAGGGACTTGGCATCGAACACCATGCAAAATCTTTCGGTCGAAGGCCATTGATGTAAACCTATAGCCGGAAGTGAGAAACTTGTCATTGAGGCATGCAAGCTTCAAAGTACTGAATGGGTTGTTCCTAGATCGACTTCTTGGATAATGAGCTGATGTCGACAAGAAGCAATCTGTCATAGGAGGGTTTTAGTGATTCCCACATCAATGACATGGAACAGATCAAATGATTTTAATGGAGGTGAAAACTATCTGGTGATATAAGGTTCAGGGTGGCGGTCATGAAAGAATGGAGCGTAAATGTATTGCAGTGGGTGAGACACAGGTGAATTCTCTTAGCGACTTCTCTTGAACATATCGGCGACACTGACATGATGGATTGATAGCATTAACCCCAAATGTGGATGGTGTGATGGAACCATGGTGATGTGAACAGTGAATGGAACAACCCAACCCGACTCGGATGCGGATTGAAAGTGTCATGTTCAAGAGCGACTTGCTACCAACAAAGTTTCTTCAAGTTTTCTTCCCAATTTTTCCCCAGTCATTGCTGACCAGTACCTCTTTATTTTTGTCAAGCTTGAGGAGGATAACATATGCTTGTTCTATAATTTTCCCTTCGGGCAAACCCATCACTATTTTTTAACGAGCCTAGCGATAGTGAAAGTCATTCTTGTCTGTTATGGACAAGTTTATCGCTATTCGGTTTTAACGAGTTTAACGACAAAAATAACTCGATCCTTCTCAATTTTAGAGAGTCTGAAAAGGGACGTAAAGGAAACTCCAAAAATCCTTTTTCGTCATCTAATCCCTCAAGCCCGAAAAAGTGTAAAATAATACAAAAGGGATGAATGTTTGGTAATTGTAACGAGCTGAACAAAACAAGCGCTCGATCTTTTTGTGTAATAATCCCTCAGGTCCAAAAAGATTAAAATCTAAAGGAGGGATAGCACTTTCGGTCACTTTAACAAGCTGGAGAGGCCAATGACTCAGCAATCTTTTCATATTTTATGAGTCAATTCAAAAGAGCTTAAAGGAGACTCGTTTTTTGAGGAACGAGTGATAGATTCTGGTAGCAGCTGATTTGAGGTAAGGTTTGGAATTTTCCAATCACGGCAGTGTCACAAGGATGGCTAACAGGATCACTCTTCGCAGTTGTTCCTCAAAAAGGGTAAACAATCAAGTGGAGGTGAATGATCAGCCAATACAGAGTCGAGGTGATGATGAGAACACGACCAAGGCTTCAAAGGTTGATGATTATACATTCACGATGGTTATTTACCGGAAACTGGGCCATTTTTTATCCAAGCGGCGAGTTAGTAAGTTTCAGAGGGGTATGTATTGGTCGGTCAACAAATAACATCACTAAATATAGCGCATTGATAGAACTTCTCTCTGATACCATCACACATGGCATACGTCGACTTGTCGTCAGGCTAGACTCATAGCTCATCTTACTACAACTCACTGGTATCTACTCTATCCGAAATCCAGCTATCTATCGCATGTTCCTAACGGTCAAGATTTTGGAAAGGCAATTTGATTTTATTGAATATCAACATATTTTTAGAAACTTAAACACATTAACAGACTCATTGGCAAATTATGTGTTAGATAGACATTTGCAACATTTATAAAAAGAAGCATTTCATCAATATTTGCATCAGGATCATGTAACTTAACCAGAATAAAACTCCGAAAATCAAAAATGTATATATAACTGTTTATGGTTTACACATAATGTTCTGTAACCAAGACAAAATTGGTCAAATGACCCAAAACTCAAAACACTAGGTGGCACCCTAGTCTAATGATGCTGGTGATAACAAGTCACCGCCTATGCAATCATGCGTAAAAGCCTAGTCCATCGACTTGGCACGCCAGTAGTATGTCGCTGCAACCTCAGAGGCAGCTCGTCAGTCCTCACATCTGGAATACAAGAGTGGGGCCCTCTACATGATCCTATAATGCTAAAAGAGTCTCGGCCACATCAAGGTCGCAAAGGATATCCCTTCCCATAGCCTCTCCTACTGGAGTGGCAGAGAGAGAAAACTAGTGTCTATGCAGAGCTGCTAATCCCACTAGGGCTGGTAGCTACCTTAGAAACAAACAAACTAAAAACTACTTTCGTTTTCCTTTATGAGAGATAGATAAGAGGGGAATAAGGAGACCAACCTCTGTCTTGCGCTTGGTTCCTTGCTTGATTCTTCTCCCTTCTGATAGGTCTTCGCAACTCGCTTCCTTGTCTACCCAGCTTCAAAGAGCACCTGTAGAATCAAAGCAGCATAACACTATCCAAGAACATAGATCTATTATCATAAACAATAGAGGACTAGATATATATTGACCACACAAATGCATATAACATCAATCATACAAGAATGTGGAGGAAAACTTGAATAGCTTTTTTGATAATCAAGAAAGAGCAAAGAGGATTACAACCAATTGTTCGGACCCAGCATCATCCTCTCAGCAAGAAATCCCTTCTTCACCTCATGAAAAGCTTATATCACCCAACACTATGATATTGCACCAAGAAACCAACAGCACTTCCTTACAAGATACAAAATTCCAGCCTTTGGATCTCTGGGATGAAGGATCCATATATAAATGTTTGCAAGGGGGGTGAGTCAGCTTTTGAGATTTGATTAGTGTCCTCTCTCTGATAGTTCTTGATTCCACTTGGAGACTGATAATCTCTTACTCATCCCTGGGCGAATGCAGAGAGGCAAGTGTCACATGAGAAGTTTCTGGAAGATTCCATGCTCCTCCACCTTGCGGATTGACCCTGCCATTTGTCCACTCTCGCCCATCGCACCGCATAAAGGGCTTTTAAACATGCATCGCACCTACTGTGTGTAGGCAGGTGGGATGCAATGCACATTGACCATGGAGAAGGTGAAATGGTCCAGTTTTGACCAGTTCTGAGTAGTTTTTCATGGAGAACTTCTGGGAGATGCTGTAATCAGTTGACCTTGTTCATTTAGGGGTTGGAACAAAACTTTTAGGGACTTAGGAGCCCTTTGTTTATGGAAATTTATGATTGGGGTTGCAATGCCCAAAAATGTCTATAACACATTCCTCCCTTGCTTCGTTTATCCAATCTGGTTGGATAATAGAAATGGTGCACAACAATGCTTCCACATCCTCATCCTTTCTTCAGAGTGCATCTGCCACCACATTTTGCTTCCCTTTTTTGTATATGATTTCAAATTCATAACCCAACAACTTTGTGACCCACTTTTGTTGCTCTTCAAAGGATAATCTTTGTTCTAAAAAGTATTTAAGGCTATCATGATCCGTTTTTACCTTGAAGTGTCTTCCCATTAGGTAGGGTCACCATTTCTTAAGTGCATGTAGTATTGTCAACATTTCCTTCTCATAAATAGCTTTGTGTAAAAACTTTCCCTTGATTGGACGACTTTCAAAAGCAATGGGTCTTTCATCTTACATTAAAACAACACCAATTCCATTTCCTGAAGCATCACATTCCACAATAAAGGTTTTTGTGAACTCTGGTGTAGCTAAGACCGGTGATTGGCACATTGCCTCTTTAAGATGTTCGAAGGCCTTTGTTGCTTCTGGAGTCCATGAAAATGCATCTTTCTTCAATAATGTTGTTAGAGGTCTGCTATTCTCCCATAATTCTTAACAAACTTGCAATAATACCCTGTCAACCTGAGAAATCCTCGTAGATGCTTTATGGATGTGGGGATTTTCCATTCCTTAATGGTTTTAATTTTGCTAGGGACTACCTTAACTCCTTCATGAGATACAATATGACCCAGATATTCCACCTCTTGTACTCCAAAGAAACATTTGGATCTTTTTGCATATAATTGTTTCTCCTCCAATAGTTGTAGCACCCTGTCAACATGTTCAACATGATCCTTCCAAGACTTGTTGTAGATTAGTATATCATCAAAAAATACTAACACAAATTTTCTAAGGGTTTGAAAATGGAATTCATCAAACCTTGAAATGTAGAAGGTGCATTGGTAAGGCCAAAAGTCATGACCAAAAATTCATAATGACCCTCATGAGTTCTAAATGTTGTTTTCGGAATGTCTTCAGTCTTCATTCTGATTTGATGATATCTTGAACGAAGATCCAACTTGGTGAAGTAAATTGATCCTTGCAATTCATCTAGTAATTCATCAATGACAGGAATGGGAAGCTTATCTTTAATAGTGAGCTTGTTGATCTCCCTATAATCCGGACACATGTGCCATGATCCATCCTTCTTGTGCACTAATACTACGGGAGTAGAGAAAGAACTTTGACTAGGTTTAATTATACCAGCCTCTAGCATTTCTGCAACCATACATTCAATTTCACTCTTTTGGGCATAGGGATATTTGTACGGCCTGATGTTTGGGGGAACACTTCCTGGCATCAGATGAATAGCATGATCATGTTCACGAATAGGTGGGAGACCTTTGGGAGTCTCAAATACCTTGGAATGATTGTCCAAGAATTTTTGGAGATCTGGAGAAATAGATGATTTTGATGTGGAAATATCTAGCGAACATAATTGTGCAATTACACCTCTTTGTTCCTTTTTTAGAAGCTTTGTCATACCGTTAGAGCTGATTATCTTTCCCAGTTTCCCTGCAACACCCCTTAATTCAACTTCCTTTCCTTGCGCGGGAAATTTCATGAAATGTTCTTGAAAATTAAAAGCTATTGTACCCAAGGATTGTAGCCATTGGACTCCTAGTACAACATCAGCACCTCCCATTGGAATGGAAAGAATTGGGCTAGTCAATACATATTCTCCTATGGATAGCTTGATATTATGACACTTTCCAAAGAAATTTATTGTTTCTCCATTTGCAACCATCACTTGACACTCTGGTGCTGAATATAGGAAGCAATTCAATTCTTTTGCTACCTTACAATGAATAAAATTGTAGGTACTTCCTGAATCAATCAACACTATTACCTTTTTCTTCTTGATTTGTCCTTCTATCTTGATGGTTTGAGGAGTGGTAATTCCAACCAATGCATTACAAGATATGGTTGGATTCATTTCTTCTTTATCTAAGCTTTGTTCCTGGAGTATATCCTCTTCTTTTGACCTTTCTCGCTCCTTTTATTCTTCCTCTTCACAATCTATGTAGAATAATTTCTTCTCAACACACTTATGACCTTTAGTGTATTTGCTATCACAACTGTAACAAAGCCCTTTTGCTCTTTTTTCTTCCAATTGTTGTGGCGTCAACCTTATAGGTTGTGGAAGACTAGGGCCTTCAACACTTCCATCTTTATAGTTGTGAGTGGTATGCTTCTTGGTTGCCATAATTTTGCTTTCCATTTTTCTTGCTAACCTGAATGCCTTCTCTAATGAATCAGGTTCCCAAAGGCGAACATCATGTTGGATATTATCCCTTAAAGTCCCTATGAACACATCAATCCTATGCTCCTCTGGACTATTTTTTACCCTTATGTTCAATTTTTGGAACTCCTCAATGTGCTCCATTATTGAACCCTTTTGTTTGAGACTTATCAATTGGCTAAAAAAAATTTTGCTTTTTGTATCATCATAATGTGCTGTCAATTATTCCATAAAAATTGCCCAAGTGATAATTTATTTACGAGAGCAAAGCCATTGATACCATACAAACTGATTTGGTTCCAAATATAAAGTTGCAATACGTACCTTTTGTGTGTTTTGCACATTATTAAGCTCGAAAAATTGCTCCATTTGTAATATCCATGTTGCGGGATCCTTACCATCAAACTTCCTCATATCGATTTTTGGAATATGGTGGGTCTTCAATCCAACATTAGAGTCTATGAAATCATGATTAACATTTCTTTTGTTCGCATCATGAGTTTCCTTTACTACCCTTTCACCATTAGTAAGTATTTCTTGTAGAAAATTTGTCAAATTTGTCTTCAAATCTGCCATACCTGTCTTCAAATTTGTGTTCAAATCTATCTTCAAATTATCCATCTTAGCTTCCATGCCATTCATCTTAGCTTCCACGCCATTTATCTTAGCTTCTGTTAGCTTTTGTGAGAGTGACATTTGTTGCACTTGGTCTTGTAATTTTGATATATCATGTAGCATTTCTTCCTCTTCTTTATGAGTCATGCTAGAGCTTTTAGGTTGCTTACTAGGTGTTTGCATTTTCTTTCCTTGGGGCATCAGTTATCGATAATAATTCTCTATTATGCCCTTTGAATTCCTTCGAAATAATTTTTCAAACCAAGCTTAAGCAAGAATTTAAGAAATCTACACACCTTTTTTCTCTTTGTAGGAGCTCGATATTGCCTCTGATGTATCTCTGTAATTTCGGATCATCTAGTTTTGAATTGCAACCTGCAGTAGCCCTCTGTGTACTCTTTCCAATGCCACCAGTCTGATCCAAATTGGATTCTCCAAGGGAGAGTTATGCCAAATCTCCCACAGTGACCTGATTATAGACTAGTTCAGTAGAGCGAACTTGTATGACGTGCCACGTGTCCCTATTTTGACCTTGGCTCTAAAAAATATATACAAGAAACTAGAGTCCATACTCTTTCTGTACCTTCTTACGAAATTTCAATCCAATGCTCAGAGAGAAAGTTATGACGGTTTTCCCCAGGTCACCTGTTTGGAATGTAATTCAGGAGTCTGAAAAAAGACCAACTTCCTCAGATCATATCTTTGCAAATATAGCGCAAAAAACTATGAAATTCGTGCCCGAGATTCAGCACGATTTCGTCTCAAATGGGTTTTTTTTCGCTTCTGAAATTTCGCAGAAAAAAAGTTATAGTGAAAATGCCACGATGACCTATTTGGAGCAGCGAAACCCTAGAATCCGAAAGCTCTGATACCAAATGTTATGAAACCAGCTCACAAAAAGATAGAAAAGATAGATCAACACCTTAGAATTCAGCCTCTTCTAGGGGGAAACCTCCTTTACATTACACAAATGAATGATTCCATGATGATTCAAATGACAAAACCTCCTTTCTATATATAGGAGTCTAAGGAGTCACAATATAACCCAGCCGACCTAACAATATTAATATAAAGGCACAAAAATAACAATAAAGGGATTTGTGGGTGTTATAGACATTTTTGTGCCTTGCAGCACCAAGCATGAAATGTCCATAAACCAAGGGCTCCTAAGTCCCTAAAAGTGTTGTTCTAACCTCTAAAGGAACAAGGTCAACAAATTACAACTTCTCCCAGAAGTTCTCCACCAGAAACTGCTCAGAATAAGTCAAAACAGGATCATTTCAGCTACTCCACTGGCTAGCTGCGTTGCATAGCACCTGAACACACTAGCTAGGTGCGTTGCAATGCACCTAAGTGCACTATGAGGGTGCGCTAGGTGAGAAATGACAAATGGCAGTGTCATTCCGCGAGGTGGAAAGACAATGGAAGCTTCCCGAATCTTCTCCAATGACACTTGCCTCACTGAATTCGACCAAGGATGAGTAAGAGGCTTTCAGTCTCCAAGTGGAAGCAAGAACTGACAGAGAGAAGACACTAATCAGATCATAGGCTGAATCATCCTCCTTGCATACATCTATATATGGATCCCTCATCCCAGAGATCTGGAGGCTGAAATTTTGTACATTGCAAGGAATTGTTGTTGGTTTTGAGATAAATATCAGAGTATTGGGTGATTTATGCTTTGTTGGAGGTGAAGAGGGGCTTCTTTTCTGGGAGGTTGATGCTGGGTCAGGAATCATCGGTTGTAACTCCTCCTGGATCTTCTTGTATATCAATAAAAACTATTTGAGATTTTCCTACATGCTTGTGTATCATTGATGCTTGTTACATTTGTATGGTTAGCTTAAATCTAATCCTAAGTTGTTTATGAATATAGATCCATGTCTTTGTATAGTTTTCTTCTTCTGTGATCTTACAGGAACTTGGTGAAGCTGGGCAAGTAAGGGAGCAGGTAGCTGGAAGCTGTCAAAGAAGAGAGGGATTGGATCAAAGGATTAGCGCAAGACACAGGTCGGTTCTTTCTATCCCCCTCTATCTTTAATTCGTAAAGGAAATATAAAAGTAGTTTTCTCTGTTTGTTTCTAAGGCAGCTGTCACACCTTAGTGAGATAGAGCAGTTCTAAATAGACACTTTTCCCGGTAACAAAATGGCGACTCCATTGGGGACGATTGTCTAATTAGTTTGTTTGTGTATCTTTTGTTGTTTGTTTCATAAACTTATAAGTAGCATTCAAACTGCATTTGCCATAACAAATGCAAAGTAGACATCTGCTACTTCAATTTATTCACTGGATCTGTTTATGATTTAAACAGCTGATTCACAAATGATCTGATTTCCCTTTGTGATAGCTCTTAGACCCTCCTTAGATCTACCCCTTGATTGTGCATTACTGATTGCTTTTACTCGGCCAAAGACCAAAGACTAAACTGGAAACCGTGACCCAGAACCCAGACAAATTCTCGTTTCTGGCCTAGCGCAGGTACTGTTAAGAGTTCCTGCATTTCAGCGCACTTCCCGAGAGGGCAACCTGCACTGCAATCCATTTTCTCTGTGTTACAGGTGCGCTGATCAGACTAGCCTTGTGCAACTGAGGTTCTTGTGCTTCATTCTTTCCAGTTTTGTCTCTGATTTTTGCAGCATGTGATCAATGTATGTGTCTGTTTAAAAACCCCTTTTCCCTTGCTGTTATTCCGCCTCCTTTGTACAAAAGAACTGTAGATGTTTTTATGTGTTTGTTGAGTCGTTTACAGTTTTCCATTGCAAAGGTAGAATAGTCGTACTGTCGTCCTTTGATTTAGATCTGTCTCAAGTGTCGATTTCGATCATAGGAGAAAGTTTGATTACTGTTGATGGTCGATTATACTTGTACTATTGCCTTTGGTCTGAATTTGTGATTTTCTAGTGTCAAAAACGAGTGTTCATTTCAAAATCATAAAGTGTCGTAATCGTCTTTATCTTTTGATTTCGAAAAGAAGCTTGTTTGTGTTTGTCGCTTGAAAGCAAATTCAAATTTGTACATCAACTTTCTTTTTAGCATCAATACTAAGAAAGTCGAAAACAAATACATGCATGTGCATTTGCATATTGACAGTCTGTTTGGCTTGATTTAGGAAAGTGCATTTACAGTGTGCTCTTTGCTCTTTGTGAAAAGATTGTGTCTTTCTTTTCCCCTAGTAGCTAGGATTTTCATTGCTGAAAAGAGATAAAAGTTTGCTTATCATCTTTAGATTGCATTTTAGGAATTACATCTACATCTCGTGGTGAACCCAAAAGGCAAACTTCATAAGAAAGATCAACTTAAAATAAATTCAATGAATCTAACAACGCTTTGGAACTTAACGCACAACATTTAGAGGTCTAGGCTAGAGACGTATTCCGGCGTCGTAAAGCCTGGTAACTGTTGTCCTCACTGATGGTTGGGTGATTCCTCCACTGTGAGACAATAAGTGCCAGTACGGACTTGTGCTGCCATGTACCATCGAGTATATTTTGGGAGACCCCTATAGGCTTAAATCCTTTATCCATAGGAAGCTGTGTCTATCGCCCTATCGATCGCAATGCACTGAACACAGCATTCGGGAAGAATGACTGCCGTACCGTAAAAAGTATTCTGCAATTTTGCGATTGGTTTGGTACTCCCTCTACCTAGATCTCCAGAGCAGTCCCTTTCGTTCCTTTTCAGACTCTTTAACGGAAAAGGTCCATCTGAGCACTTGTCACTTCAGGCTCATTAAAAATCAAAGGAGACTAGAGTCATCTTTTGTTTTTTGTCGACTCTTAAAAACTGAAAAAACAAGTTGTTTCAAAGCGTCTAAAAATTTATTTTAAACGGAATATTCATTACCCCTTTCCTACGTTGATCTTGGGTTGAGAAAATGGAGTCTACCAACCAAGGAATTCCCCTTGGAGGAAATCCTAGTCCCTTCTCCTCTTGGGGAGATGTTGGTGCACCCCATATGGCCACATTGTCGCCTCCAGGACTGACAATTGGTTTGCCTGTATGGCTCTTCTCAACCTCTATCGTTCAGAACACCACTATTCCTGAATAATCGAATCAGCAATTAGACGAGTCCAGAGTTTCCCACCAACCTTCTACTTCATCTAATTCTTCCCCTCCTCCTTCCTCTTCGCTTGATGGGGTTGGTAAAGCCAAAAGTCAAGTTCCTAAGGAGAAGAAGGAAAAGAAGAAGAAAGAGAAGAAGAAGAAGGAGCCAAAGGCGAATGGGGGAAAACGAGTGTCGTCTAACGAAAATCCACACACTTCACCGACTAGGCCTAAATCGCCATGTGTCATTTGCAAAGGAGACCACTTTCACAGAGATTGTCCTTGCATCCCTCGGATATTAAGGAACTGGTCTCCTAGATTGCACAACCCGGTGTCATCAACCTCTGATGATCATGTTGAAAACACACCGTCAACTAGTGAAAGTGAAGTCCCAGGATAAAAAGGAAAATATAGATTTCCTTGTAAACTGTGTGAAGGCGATCATGCCGTTCACCGTTGTCCCTTCTTAGACGAAGCCAAAAGAGTTTTGGATGATCGTCCGGTTTCACCGTTACGACTTCCTCCTGGATATAAAAAACTCTTGCCGAGTCCGTCACTAGTTGAAAATCTGGCTGGCCCGCTCAAGTGGTCGGCTGAAGCGCCTATTATTGAAGATAAACCATCTGGATCCATACCAGATGAAAGTCAAAAGGTCGAGGCAGCAGTTGACCCAGTCTTGCCTTCAGAGGTTTCATCTTCAGATGATACACTCACCAAGGAGAACAAGGATGACACCGTCCAAATTCTTTTCATAAGCACAAACTCCAACGAACATGGGGGCAATATACCCGTTCCTTTACCGCAGGAAGGAAGTTCGTCAGAGTCGTACCCGGCCATCTATTCGGTCCCAACTCCAAGCAAACTAGTTGTCTCCTTCGACTCGAATCAACTAGGCAGACCCCGTTTACCAGCAAGCATACCATTCCGAATTATCGTTCAAATATATAGAATGGTTATGGCTGGTACCATCATAGATGAAGGGGCTTCTGTGAGTATCCTTTCCTCAACTGCTTGGAAAGCGCTTGGTTCGCCATCGCTTTTGCCTGAGATGAGAAATCTGACAGGCTTTGATAAAGGAACAAGTCGACCTTTAGGGATCCTTCCCGATGTGCCCATAACATTGAGAGGGAAAACCGTTCGCCTGAACGTAATGGTAGTTCAAGGACCCCTAGATTACAATCTACTCCTTGGACGAGACTATATTTATTGCATGGGAGCCATTGTCTCCTCACTCTTTAGAGTAATGTGTTTTCCGCACGAAGGAAGAGTGGTCAAGCTCGTGGACCAGCTTTCATTTCCCGGATCACGCATAGCAAATAGTCGTATACCATCCCTAAATGGTCTTTTCACACAAGAAATGTCTCAATCTCCAATCCGTCCTCCCGATGAGCACGAGTAATTCGGAGGGATATGACTGAAAACCAGGGGGCATGCATCCTAGTCTGCTTCGGCAAGAAAAATTCAGGTATAGAATAGGTTTCCGCGGGAGAATATGCCTAGTCTGTACCCCCGTCCATGAGTGGAAGAGGGGGTTATTCTAGTACAGGATTCTCTTGTCAAAGTTATGAGAGTTGGCGAGCACCGCCACTCACCTTTGTTTATCTCTGTAGACATCGCCGAAGAAGTGTTTTGTTTGTGCCGCGAATAGAACAATCTTTGGGTAACCTGTAAGAGGTAGGCCTCTCTCGGTAAAACAAATGTTTTAGCGGAGTGAAGTAGAGGTAACCTTGAAACTCTGTTTTATACCTGGGGGCATGCAAACCTTTTGGAGTGCAAGCAAAGAGCGACTATTTATTTTTTAAATTTTTATGACCTCCAACCCTTTAAACTCGTAGGATTGGTCATCTCCTAACTTGCATAAAGAAAGGATGTGGGGAACAACTCTAAAAATTTCTGTTTTTATATGAGACATTATTATCATATGACTGGATTAATCGAGCAGTGTTACCGCGAGGTTCAAGCTCGTTAAAAAATAAACCCGGACCGAACAAATGTTTCCACCCGCGTTTAAGCTCGTTAAAAAATGAACTATTCCCTGGTAAATAACCACCGTGAATGTAGTACTTCAGCCATTAAAGCCTTGGTCGTGTTTGCACCATCACCTCCACTTTTCCATTGTCCGATCATTCACCTCCATTTGATTGTTTACCCATTTTCAGGAACAGCTGCGAAGAGTGATTTCACTAGCCATCCTTGTGACACTGCCGTGATTGGAAAATTCCAAATCTTACCTGGAATCAGCTGCTACCCATTTTATCACTCGTTCCTCAAAAGACGAGTCTTCTTTAAGCTCTCTTCAACTGACTCGTAAAATATGAAAAGATTGCTGAGTCCTTGGCCTTCCAGCTCGTTAAAGGGACTGGAAGTGCTATCCCTCCTCTAGATTTTAATCTTTTTGGACCTAAGGGATTATTGCACAAAAAGATCGAGCGCTTGTTTTGTTCGGCTCGTTAAAACTATCGAAAATTCATCCCTTCTGTATTGTTTTATACTTTTTCAGACTTAAGGGATTTGATGACGAAGAAGGAATTTTGGAGTTACCTTTACGTACTTTTTCAGACTCTCTAAAAATGAAAAGGACCGAGTTATCTTTGTTGTTAAACTCGTTAAAAAGATTAATAGCGACAAACTTGTCTTTAGACGAGAACGAGTTTCACTATCGCTAGGCTCGTTAAAACATAGCGATGGGTTTGCCCGAAGGGAAAATTATAGAACAAGCATATGTTATCCTCCTCAAGCTTGAAAAAAATAAAGAGGTACTGGTCAGCAATGACTGGGTAAAATTGGGAAGAAAACTCAAAGAATCTTTATTTGGTAGCAAGTCGCTCTTGAACATGACACTTCCACTCCGTGTCCGAGTCGGGTTGGGTTGTTTCATTCACCAGTCACATCGCCATGGTCACGCCATACCATCCACATTTTGGGTTAATGCTACCAATCCATCACATAAGTGTCGCCGACATGTTCAAGAGAAGTCATCCAGAGAAGTCACCTGTGTCCCACCCACTACCATACATTATACTCCATTCTTTCATGACCGCCATCCTGAACCGTATATCATCAGATTGTTTTCACCTCCATCAAAATCATTTGCTCCGTTCCGTGTCATTGATGTGGGATTCATTAAGGCCCTCCTATGACGGATCACTTTTTGTCGACATCAGCTCATTATCCAAGAAGTTGATCTAGGAACACCCCATTCAGTACTTTGAAGCTTGCATGCCTTAATGGCAAGTTTCTCACTTCCGGCGACAGGTTTGCATCAATGGCCTTCGACCGAAAGATTTTGTGTGGTGTTCGACGCCAAGTCCTTTATTCACACCACGTGAATTGTACTGTAGTACCTTGAGGGTCATTATCATTATCGGTGATTCCTCTCGCGCTTGTTAACAGTTTACATCATTGACTGGTAATCAAGCGATGTCTTTCCATGTTCGACTTCAGAACATTTCTCACATGGATCGACTTGTACTTCGAGTGAAGATCGGACGAGATTGAAGACCCCGGATCTAGTTTCATCCATCCGGGCTGCGATATATATTCAGGAAAATAAAGACATTAAAATGTACAACATTGCAGCACAGATAATCATCCTACCAAAAGGATGATGGCTCTATCAGAATCATCAGTCTACAATCAGACGATTGTCTGTCCTATGTACATGAAAATGAATTTATAAAGCTGATCATGGGAATGCCCGCCTCAGCTAGATCATGAAAACAGTATGAAGATAATGTATTGTATTGTATCTTATTACAGGTCTCCTCCCAGCATTGAAAGAACTTCAGATCCTCATAATAAAGCATTTCACCCGACTCATACTTTAGGGGGCAACTGTTATAGACATTTTTGTGCCTTGCAGCACCAAGCATGAAATGTCCATAAACCAAGGGCTCCTAAGTCCCTAAAAGTGTTGTTCTAACCTCTAAAGGAACAAGGTCAACAAATTACAGCTTCTCCCAGAAGTTCTCCACCAGAAACTGATCAGAATAAGTCAAAACATGATCATTTCAGCTGCTCCACTGGCTAGCTGCGTTGCATAGCACCTGAACACACTAGCTAGGTGTGTTGCAACGCACCTAAGTGCACTATGAGGGTGCACTGCGCGAGAAATGATAAATGGCAGTGTCATTCCGCGAGGTGGAAAGACAATGGAAGCTTCTCGAATCTTCTCCAATGACACTTGCCTCATTGAATTCGACCAAGGATGAGTAAGAGGCTTTCAGTCTCCAAGTGGAAGCAAGAACTGACAGAGAGAAGACACTAATCAGATCACAGGCTGACTCATCCTCCTTGCATACATCTATATATGGATCCCTCATCCCAGAGATCTGGAGGCTAGAATTTTGTACATTGCAAGGAATTGCTGTTGGTTTTGAGATAGATATCAGAGTATTGGGTGCTTTATGCTTTGTTGGAGGTGAAGAGGGGCTTCTTTGCTGGGAGTTTGATGCTGGGTCAGGAATCATCGGTTGTAACTCCTCCTGGATCTTCTTGTATATCAATAAAAACTATTTGAGTTTTTTCTACATGCTTGTGTATCATTGATGCTTGTTACATTTGTATGGTTAGCGTAAATCTGATCCTAAGCTGTTTATGAATATAGATCCATGTCTTTGTATAGTTTTCTTCTTCTGTGATCTTACAGGAACTTGGTGAGTCTGGGCAAGTAAGGGAGCAGGTAGTTGGAAGCTGTCAAAGAAGAGAGGGATTGGATCAAAGGATTAGCGCAAGACACAGGTCGGTTCTTTCTATCCCCCTCTATCTTTAATTTGTAAAGGAAATATAAAAGTAGTTTTCTCTGTTTGTTTCTAAGGCAGCTGTCACACCTTAGTGGGATAGAGCAGTTCTAAATAGACACTTTTCCCGGTAACAATGGGGCATAGTAATAACAATATGGGGACAATAGGGACACAACAATATTAATAAGGGATACAACTACAATAGTAATGGGGTAATCACTAGTATTATAGGGACCTAACAGGTGACCCCCACCGATCATCGATAACTGATAAGCCGAGAACCGTCAATCACTGATTGTCGTTCTCCTATATCACCACGTACGTGGAGGAGAGAGAAGGTGGCAACCCAGCCTTTATTTTTCCAAATAATTCATTTGTTAGATTGAATCGGCCCCTCCCCGACGATTTAACATTATATCGCAAGTCAATGATAATACAAGGTTTTGGAGTGTGCGGGACTAGAATGTTGTGGGATGCGGTATGCGAGACCTACAAGATGCGGTACTGCAAGATCGCGGGACTGCGAGATCACGGGACTGCGGGACTGCAGGATCACGGGACTGTGGGACTACAGGACTGCATGACTGTGGTACTGTGAGACCTATGGGATGTAGGATTGCGATTTACCCCAAGCCCTCTGATTGCGATTTTCCATGCTCCTTTGGTGTTTTCTCTTTGTTTTCCATCTTTCTCAAGGGTAACTTCAACATGCTCTAAATTATTCTCCACACGTCCATTTTTGGACTTTCATATACCATTGGAAATATCTTTCTGAGCACTAGTAAATGAAGAGGGCCTTATTAGGTTATGATAGCTTCTATTTCTCAAAACTTAGCATCAAACTTCACTGCTATTTGGCATTTGAAGCAATTGATGACTGATAAAGTAGTGAGAGACAACAGAAGCTTTGTCATGCCATTAGATTTTATTATATTTCTTGGTTTCCCTGTAATACCCCTTAATTCAACTTCCTTTCCTTCCCAAAAAAATGTAAAGAAAATTTCTTGAAAATTAAAATTTATCGTACCAAAATATTGTAACCATTGCACTCCTAGTACAACATCAGAATTACCCATTGGAATGGAAAGCATTGGAATATTCAATACATATTTACCCAGGGTTAGAGTGATATTATGGCACTTTCTAGAGAAATTTATATTTCCTCCATTTGCAACCATCACTTGACACTCTGATCTTGGATATAGGAAGCAATTAAATTCCTTAGCTATCTTACAATGAATAAAAATATGGGTACTACCCAAATCAATCAGCATTATTACCTTTATCTTCTTGGTGTCCTATCTTGAGAGTTTGAGGAGTGGTAATTCCTTCCAATGAATTACAAGATATGATCGGATCCATTTCTTGTTTCTTTGGTGTTGGTTCCTGGTGTATATCCTCTTCTTTTGGTATTTCCTGTTCCTTTTCTTCCTCCTCTTCGTAATCTATGTAAAATAATTTCTTCTCAACACACTTATGACCTTTAGTGTATTTGTTATCACAACTATAACAAATCCCTTTGCTCTTTTTTATTCCAACTATTGTGGTGTAAACCTTGTAGGTTGTGGAATGCTAGGAGCAACAACACTTACATATTTATAGTTGTGAGTGGTACACATCCTTGTTTCCATAAGTTTTCTTTCAAATTTTCTTACAACCCTGAATGCCTTCTCAAATGAATTAGGCTCCCAATGGCAAAATGTTGGTGTCCCAAATTTCTCTATTTTTACCCTATTCCCATAAGCCTTAACCTCTATTTTATCTCTATTTTCCCTCTCATTCCTGCACTAATCCAAGATAATCATCTATTCCTACATATACTTCGTATTTCATAATTAAGATTTATTAAGTGCTTTATTAATTACTTTACATATATTTCATACCTTTTAGTATCTCTTGTAACTTATGTTTAACTTTACTAAAATTAATTGAAGAACTAAGTTTAAGGGTAAGGTTTATTCAAACCATATATCAAGAATCATCTATCTCTGAGTTGGTGCGGGAGCTCTAGTGGGAACTAGGGCTTGAGGTTCACAGATTCTACAGTAGCCTAGGTACTAAAGCTGGAGAAGAACAAGGCCAGAGTGGCAAAGCTTCACAGAAGGGGGTAGACTCTAACCCGACAAATGGAAAACACCGGGTCCATTGGGACCCCATCATACAAACAAATAATGATGAACAAGAAGACAACACAGAATGGTGTGCAGATATCAGGGTCTGAGAAGTTAGATAAGGAGACTCCTCCCAACAAAGGGAAGAGAAGTAATGAAGGTAAAAACACCAAAAAACTAAATGAAAATGAGGCAAGAAAAAGTATAGAATACAGAGATAGTGAGAATCCCTCCCATGGACAGTTTACTCAAGGGAAAAAACCAGAGAAGAAACAGGCAGTGGCAGAGGGAGAGGAGCGAAATCAAGATAAAGAGGAACACGGAGGAACAACATCAGAACCCAATGGAAAAAAAAATCAGGGTCCGTGCAAGCCCAAAGCCACAGAAACCCTAAGGGTTTTGATTTCTAATCCGGAAATTCAGTCGTACCAAGAGCACAAGGTCGAACATGCAGTAGTCTACAGGTTCATGGGATTTTGGCCAACAGAGCGAGCACTGTGCTACTGGATAAAGCAATAATGCAAACCCAGAGGAGATGTCAGGCTACACTTAGGAGCCAAGGGTTTCTTTACTGTTGTCTTCTCCAATCTGGAAGACAAGGATCTACTATTCAATGGAGGGTTGTATTTCTTTGCCTCCGCGGGGCTTTATATAAGGCCCTGGAAACCCAACTTTGTACTAGAGAAGGAAACCTTCAAGTAGGTACCAGTTTGGATACGCCTTTTTATTTTCCAATTGATTACTGGGGACATGCAGCTTTGGAACAGATAGGTAACAAGCTAGGTACCTTCATCAAGGCCTCAGAAACGACATTACAAAAAAGGTATACATCTTGTGCTAGAATCTGTGTGGAGATGGATGTTTCGGGAGCATTGCATGAGGGCCTATGGCTAGAATACAGAGACGAAGATTATTTCCAGGCCATTGACTATGAGAAAATATCATTCTGTTCCAGGAAATGTCATGATCATGGTCATTTAATTAGATAATGCATACTGAACAAAGCAGTAGGAGAAAGCAAGGAAAACAAGGGAAAAAAGAACAAGGAAACCTTCATCAGACCAAAAGCAAAACAGAGAGCTAATAAAAAATGCCAAAGCAAGGCGAGTACTTCACATGGAAACATAAGCAATGCATTTGAAGTATTAGAAATAGAAACGGAATCAGAGGACAACAATAAAGTACAGGAAACCACGGAAACAAACAAATCCACAACAACACCAGAAATGGAGGAGCCAAAGGAGAACCCTTTAAGTATCTTCCCTTAGGTTCAAGAAAGTACGGAAGGAGTAGAAGAAGATTCAGAAATGTTCACTAGTGAAATAGGGCTTGAAGATATGGAATTAAGCGACATACTAGCGCAAGAATATATGGATCGGCCAAACATGGTTGAGAACTAGAAAAAGAAAGGAATGGAACATATATCGGAAGAGGAGGTAAAGAGAATCAATGACTTATTTATAGCGCGGCAACGGGCAGAGATGGAGCTGCAGAATAAGAGCTTAGGAACAGCTAAGGGGTTAGGGATCTGCACACAAGGATTGCATCAAACCTCCTTGAACTCCAAACACCGGAAAAAGAGAGGAAGACGAACCAATAATGAAGCATTACAAGAACTAGGACAAATGCTTTTAAATTCAGGTAAGATGAAAGCCCTTGAGGGTTTCTCACTTTCTTCCTAATCTCTGTTTAAAATGAAATTTCTTTCTTGGAATGCCAGAGGGCTTAAAGCCAATCAAAACAACGTCTATTAAAGAACAATGTCCAAAAGGAACAACTAGACATAGTGTTTTTGCAGGAAACTAAGTGCTCAAGCAACACGGTAGTTAATATCAGCAAAAAACTAAGCAAACACATGGATTACCTGGAGATAGCTAGCAATGGATGTGAGGGAGGACTGGTCATTTTGTGGAACCCACAGGTTATCCAAATCCTTTCCTCTGAGGCATCCAGATCCTACATAGCTCTAGAAGTCCTATTAGTAGGAAACTCAGAGACTTATCTATGCACCAATGTCTATGGTCCCCATAATCTAGAGGCGAAACTTAACTTTCTAATATCTCTTTTCAACCTGAAACAAAGATATCCTCAAGCTAAGGCGATCTTTGGAGGTGATTTCAACATGATCACTTCATTCACGGAAAAAAGAGGAGGTATTAGAAAACTTACAGAGACTCTGAAGCTTTCCTAGACTTCATCAGATTGGCCAATATGGTTGATGTTCCCCCAAAAAGCGGTGCTTTCACATGGAACAACAAAAGGGGAGGTGATAGGGAAACAGCCTCTTGTCTGGATAGATTTTTAGTAACAGAAAGCATCCTTTTGGATGGTATTAGTGTTGAGTCAGATATTCTTCCCAGTGGAGGGTTAGACCATTGGCCTATCACAATTACTGCTGCAATCTAAGGCACTCCTAGAAATAAACCTTTCACATTTGAAAATTTCTGGCTTACTCATCCTGAGTTCATTCAGAAAATTGGACAATGGTGGAAAGAACCATTGGGCATATGGGGAACCAAAATGTATATTCTGCAGGCTGAGCTGAAAAACATCAAAGCCAAAATCAAAACCTGGAATCATGAAGTATTTGGGAATATATTCAAGGAAAAAAATAAACTGGCAGAGCAAATGGAACATATTCACGAAGGATGGATTTAGGGTATCATAGACCAAGACACTGTGGATAGGGAAAAGAAGCTCATGCATGACTAGCAACTTCGATGCCAACAGGAGGAAACACTTTGGAAGCAAAAATCTCAAATCCAGTGACTTAAAGATGGTGAACAGAACACGAAATTCTTCCATAGATTAGCCATTGACCATAGAGGGGCTGACAAGACTCTAAGCTTTAAGGATGAACAGGGAACCACAGTTCAGACACACCAAGAAATCTCCAACCAACTTATCACCCACTTCAACAACATTGCTTAGGAACTTGGGATCGACAGAGAGGAGGCCATTAAGAAACTCACATCCTCCATCCCCAAACTAATTACGAAGGAGAAAAACACAACTTTATTTCAGGAAATATCCCTAGAAGAGGTGGAAGAGGCCATAAAAGAGATGCCAAATGGTAAGGCACTTGGGCCGAATGGATTTACCATCGACTTTTACAAAGCTTGTTGGGAGATAGTCAAGACAGAAGTGTGGGAAGTGGTGGAGGGTTCAAGGTGCTCCTCCTCAATCCTCAAGTCCCTCAACTCTACTTTCCTTGCCCTCATTCTGAAGGAGGAGGAAGCTAACACGCCCTCAAAGTTTCGTCCAATTGCTCTTTGCAATGTCCTATATAAGATTATTTCCAAAATCATAGCCAATAGAATGAAACCCATTCTCCCTAGTATTATTTCGGAAGAACAGTCAGGCTACGTAGAGGGAAGGCAAATATTGGACAACATCTTACTAGAACAAGAGATGATTTGCACAATTAAAATGTAGAAGAAAGCAGGAATGTTGATGCAATTAGACCTGTCAAAGGCATATGATAAGGTAAACTAGCACTATCTAGAAACCATTTTGGAATCCTTTGGTTTTGCTAAGTAGTGGATAATATGGATCCTAGCTTTGGTCAAATCCACAAGATTTTCAATACTGGTTAATGGAGCCCCAACTACCCAGTTCTCTCCTTCTCGTGGTCTGAGGCGGGGTGATCCCTTATCCCCCTTTCTTTTCATGATTTTGATGGAAGGTTTAAGTAGACTAATCAGAAAGGCCAAAGAGGAAGGAAGCATTGAATGACTTCAGCCCTAGCCCTCTATTCCAGCAAAAAATCATCAGCAGTTTGTAGATGATACAATGCTGCATGGAAAACACTCCACTAAAGAAGCTCTGTGATTCAAAAACATTCTTAATATTTTCAGCAAAGCCTCAAGTATGGAGCTTAATCTTTCAAAATCCTCTATATTCTTTTTTAATATGCACCCAGCTATTCAAAAACATCTCTCTTCCATTCTAGGCTTCAAAAAATGTAACCTACCCTCGAGATATCTCGGCATTCCTCTAACCTCCAAGCCCTGGCAAAAATTGCACTAGGAAAAGCTTCTAGCGAGCCTGGAAAAAAGATGTCATCATTGGACACACAGAGCCCTGAACTTCGTAGGTTGACTGGTCCTCTCCAAAGCAGTCCTCCAGGCCATACCACAGTACATGGTTTCCATTCTTCCAGCTCCTAAAGGAGTTCTACAGAAGATAAGGGTCATACGAAGGGCCTTTCTTTGGTCGGGTAATTCATGGAAGAAAAAAAGGTCGTTAATGGCGTGGAATAAGCTTTACAAACCCAAACATCTAGGAGGGCTGAACCTGCAAGACCCATTCACAGTTAATTGGGCTTGTGGGGAAAAATTATGGTGGAGGTGGATTACAGAACCCAAATTACCTTGGGCCAAACATTGGAAAGAGAAGTATGCCCAAAATTACAGTTTTCAAAGCTTAATCCGAATGCAAGAAACCTCGAAAGGCTCACCATTTTGGAACCTGGTGAGTACTAATCGGCATATTACTCAGGAACAAAATTTTTGGGAAATTCAAAACGGTAGGATGACCCTTTTCTGGGAGGATGCATGGCAACAACTCCCTAAGCTGGAAAGTCCTAAATTCGTAGATATCCAAAGAGGAAACCAGGAACTAGGTAGAACCATAGTAAATCATTATTGGAAGCCTGAAGAAAATGACTAGGCATGGAGAACATGGCTATTGCACGAAACAGATTCTCTGGCAAAAGAAAACAATAGTTTAAGGAACATGCAAACACTACTGGCCAAAAGAATGATAAGGAAAGCAGGGGATAATGACCAATTACACTGGGGAAAGCTTGAAGGGGGCCACTTCACACTTAAAGAAGCAAGAACACATATAGAAGGTAATGAGCATGAAGAGATTGTCAAGTGGCACAGCAAAGTATGGGATGCCCAACTTTGGCTAAAGATTAAAACATTCCTCTGGCTTCTGATGCATAGTAGAATGCTCACTTGGGAAAATCTTCGGAAAAAAGGATTCATAGGTCCTTCTCGCTGCCCCATGTGTGAAAGTGAGGAGGAAACAATGAACCATCTCCTAAATACATGTGAATGGGCAGACAACATATGGAATTGGGTGGAAGCCACTCTTAAAAGGATGGATAGGATAAGGAATTCAATTCAAGAAACTGTAGAGAATTGGAGAGGCAACGTCTCCAGTACCCAATCGGTTAACACAATATGGAAACTCATTCCATGGTTTATAGCATGGAAAAATTGGAAAGAAACAAACAGACGAGTATTCCTAAATGAAACAAGAGATTTAAATCACTCAAAGAACACAACTCTTCAAAATATCAAGCAGACAGTTCTCTCCAAAGGGAAAATGGAACAGGAAAAGAACATCTCTTATTTAGACTTACAAATTTTGAAAGCTTTTGGCATTAACATGGAAACCTTCATGCCCTCTTCGATTCACCGATAGGCACTGAACCCAAATGGGAATTTCTAGACTCCTCCACCATCAAGCTTCCTCAAACTCAATTTTGACGGAGCCTCCAGGGGAAATCCGGGACCTACAGGCATTGGAGGTGTGATCAGGGATAGCAAAGGTGAAATTCAGCATATTTATAGTCAATCACTGGGCGAAGGAACTAATAATGAAATGGAATTTGCAGCACTTGAACAAGGTTTGAGAATACTCAGAAGATTTAAAGCAGGAGCCACAGTGGTGGAAGGGGACTCTCAACTAGCGATCACAGCAGTAAGAAAACTATATACAAGAACAAAACCAAGCAAAGTCACAAAGCACTGGAGGCTTGCCAAGGTAACAGAACTAATCGTGGAACATCTATCATACCTGGATGGATTAATTATTCATGCAATCTAACGTAAGGTGAATGTAGTGGCAGATCACTTAGCTAATTACGATGTCGATAATTCCTCAGCCCAATGAGACACCTGTTGGTAGGAGATTACATGCTCAAAACTGAGGAACAGGTGCACTCATCTTTCAAGGCAGGATATCATTTAACGAAAGAAGTGGGGAAGAGTACGAAGAATTTCCACTTGTGAGAACAATGAATTCAACCATTAGAAGAGACATTAGGATAAGTGGATGGCAGGCTCCAGTAGTATAAGCAAGGAAGTGGCAATTAATTCACAAGAAGGTAGAGTTGGTACCAAGAAGCACAGTGAACAAAAAAGATGGGTAGCACCAGAATCAAACCACAAAAGAGTACACTTGGCAATCTGCGAATTGTTTCAAGTGTGGGAAAGTTAATAATAAGGTTTCATATCATCAACAAAAATTTGGGGATCGGAGCGGCGGTTACTATGACTGGACAAGTGAACATCAAATGGCGAATTGGGAAGCCTTAAGCCGGTCGAGATTGCTTTCAACTATAATTAAGGTACCCCAGCGCAAGAGTAATGCACTGCATTCTCAAGGTCTTAGCACATTTTTCGTTTGTGTTCACAGAAGGCTCAAAAATTATGTTCTTTGCCATAGAAGCATGGCGCATGAAGGTAGCCATAATGCATCGGCTAACAGAGACTTGCAAAGTGCTCGGGAAGCTTACGAAACTCGCACCTCGCTTAAGGAAAAGTGCAAAATTTAGCAGCTTGAAGCACTTGTCGCAGAGGAAGAGGAGCAGCTGGAGGATCAGGAAATGGAAAAGGAGGTGGAGTGGGTTCAGGATCCCAGAATGGCAACCACCCGGGCTACCCAATTCATGTGCACTCAGGCAGAGACTTGGAGGATGAAAACCATGTTAGCAAAGGCAATGAGTATGCAAGGGGCTCACATTGGTCAGGCTCACGAAGCTATCTCTACTATTACCACTGATCACACAGTGAGATTGGAAGCCTTGGATTTCAAGCTCAGTGCTATGGTGCAACAAGTTGACACTCTCTCTCAAAAAGTGAAAATTTTAATCAGCCTTCTTAGGCACACCATTAGCAAGGATCATTCTGTTGTAGGGGAAGGGGCGAAGGAGGCCACACGAACCAGCCAGGGGAAGCGCATACCTCAGCACTCTTCTTAGCCTAGTAATACTACTGCTTCAGCCAGCCAGGGTACCTCCAGCAAAGATTATGTCATCCTCAAGTTGTAATGGCTTGTTTTGTGTTGCTTAGTACTTGGTTTTGTTTCTGGTTATTAAGTTTACTGGTCGTCGTTCTGTTTTGATTTTTACTTTCTCGGATGTCCATCTAGTTTGGTCTCTTTATGTTATCTAGTCACCAGAAAGGGCATTATGTTTTGCAGGCCCCAATCTTTCCTTCTGCTGCCCTGCGTGGTATGCCTTGGGGTAGTTTAGATAGAATTTTTGTGGCTCCTAAGCATTGTAATCGGGCAAGGCAGTCTATCGTTAGTCTGCACGAGCAGACCTTTTTGTACCATATGTAGATTATGAATTAATACAAATGTTGATTTACAAAAAAAAAAATGAAGAGCTAAGTTTTAATAATTATTTAGCGTGATCAGTGCAAGAAGATTCTTGCACCACCAATGATGTTTCTCCATGATCTTCGTGATAGTTCGAATCCTTCAATGTGGTCATTTTTTATCCATGACTCCTAGTTCAGTTGCGGACTATTTGAGGTTGGATATTGGCAGCGTATAGTCATGGATACTTGCCAAGAATATGGTCTACGACCAGCAAAGTTCGTGCTTTATTATAACCATTAGTCGGTTTTGCAATGTTGTTTGTCAGTCCATTCGACCGAAATGCTTGAATAGGAAATGATTCTAATTAGCAAAATATGACTAAGTCTGAGAGACTATATATAATGCCAACCGTAGGTAGAGCCAAGCTAGCAATCTCTGAGTTTGTAATTTTATTTACTTTGTAATTTTGTACCACCCTCGGTTCTAGGCTGGACTCGCATTATCATGTATATTCTCTGATCAAGTTTAATACAAGGAACACGCCATGTTTTCTTCACACTATGTCTAATTTTTATTTCATGCATGATTAAGTGTTGAACAGTTTCGTTTCCTAAATGGGAAACGAGCTGGTTGGCTAGGGCCAAGCCAACCCAGCTCGTTTACTCTTGTGCTTTCACCATTTAAAATTTTTGTGTGAACATTTATTCATTTGTAGTTACATGGCTTGGATTGTTATTATGTTTATTTTAGAAGTTCTGAGTTAAATTCATTTCATAGTCAAGCGTGAACGGATCCATAGTTTGGAAGTTTAATTAAGTTTATTTCTGTCTTGCAATTTCTTTCCTACCATTACTTTCTTGCAATTTCCTTCCTAAAATTCTTGTCTTAATTTGTTTCTGCTCAGGTCTTGCAGGAAGATTGTTCATGTACCAGTGCATGTAGTTTCTTGCACTCCAGTTTCTTCATTTCCTTCACAGCAAGTGTTACGTTCCTTTTCCCGCTTGTAATGTAATTTATTCCTACAAGAAAAATAATTGTTAATTCAAGTAATCATTCTTAATGTTAAGAGTTATACTTCTGAAGGATCTAATAATGTTTACATGAACTAAGGAATAACATTAGTACAAACACCATACTTTACACTTGCATTTTATGACTTAAGAAAAAGGAACAGAAACGTTATAAGTGAATTGTCGAAAGTTACTTGATGCACGCAAATTACTTTGATTGTTGCTTTAATTATTCTGAATTGTTTTTGCTTTATGAAGTTTACCTTCATTGCAAAGTTTAGTTAATTAAATAATTATTTTCACGTGTAATTTATCTTAGAATCTAGCTTGCAATTGCAATTCTTTCCAACACATCTTTTAATTATTTCGAAATTAAATTAGAAACTTTGATAAAGGAAGCTTTATCTTAGTGCAAGAGCTAGTCTCTTATCACAAGAACAGAGTGCTCTAAGCCTTGAGTCTTAGAGCACCTCCACAAAAACATAAGTCTTCAGTAAAGAAGGTAAAATATATGTTTTCACATAAGTAATATACCTGAACTAGTGCAAGAAGATTACAATAGTACAAGAATAGGTTGCTTGGTGTAGAAGGAAGATCAATTTGGAAATAGATCTTTGCAAGGGCCCACTTGTTAAGCTATTAGCCATATATATTGAAGATAAAAATAGTATTTCATTTCAACATTTAAGATTTCTTCCAGTTGTGTGAAAGTTCATTTACTTGATTTCCTCGCAAACTATTCTTTTACATTCTAGCACTAGAATTCCTATGGTGTCGATTTCCTTTAAGATTGTTTTATGTCTGATTCTGCAACATTTCATTTAAAAAGTAGGATTAGGAATAGGAAAATTCCATACCACTTATGGCATTTCCTGTGCTTCTTCTCTAAGTTTATGAAACCCTTGGGTTGACAATTAAGTGTTGAGGAGTTTGCTTAAGTGCAATTCCTACACCCAGCATTTTGGCGTCGTTGCCAGGGAGGCGATTTGAATTGGTAAGAATTTTCCATTTTTTGCAATAGGGGTAAGTCTGTTATTATATTTTCCTGTAGTGTGATTCTATTTTCTTGAAGGAATTTATAGGTGTCCAGTTATTTTTGAGTTCCAGCATTTTTATTGGAATTTTGTTTTGTCATTTCTTGAAATGAATTCCTAAAAGAGGTAGGGGTTCGAAGCCCACTAGGGGACAAAGAAATATTGATAAATCTGAAACCAAATCTCATATTGGGCCTAATTTTGTAGGCAGAAAGTCTAAACAAACCTAGGCTCATCATGTAGGAACAGTCCACTTGGGCTCTCGCAGCAGTGGTCCAGGTGTGACACAACCCACAAAGGGGAAGAAGGGGACTAATAGAACCCATAGTCAGCCTTCTCACCTGTTGAGAGCAGTTCGCATGGAAGAACAAAAAGGGTAGATTAGGAAGACCGTGTAGAAGTAACTGGTGAAAATCAAGTAAATGAGGAACAATCCACTTTTGGATTCCCAATTGTGGATCCCAATACACAAGTACAAATGAAAAATATTCACCATCAACTCTTACTCATTTCTATGGTAAGGTACATGAAGACCTAGAATCTTTCCTATTTGAGTTTGATATTTTGTTTAGAATTTATGATTATTCATCTAATGCCCAAAAGTTAAATATGTTTCCTGCAACTCTTAAGGATGTAGCACTCCGCTAGTTCATGGGACTAGGAGGAAACACTATATCTTCTTGGGAACAAATGAAGAGAGTGTTCTTGTCAAATATCAGGAATATTGTAAGACTAGAGATATTCAAGATAAAATCTTTACTATTGTGAAAAATGATTATGAGACTCTGGAGGACTACTTGGAGAGATTCTTGTACATCCTCCAAAGGTCAAAGCACAAATTTGATCTAAGTACCATTAGAACCTTGTTCTTATGAGGGCTTACTGACGATGCTATGAATAATATAAATCTGTTACGACAAGGTGATATTTCTCAAAAATCTTTTGATCAAACTTTGGACTTGTGCAGGAAATTCTCAAAGAATCAATATAGATCCGATAAAGGAATTTGGAATAGAAATAAGAAAATTGAATCTATTGATGTATGATTATTGGATTAGAAAACAAAACGGAGAATATGAAAATTGAAATAATGAATATTGTTAGTAAACAAATAGGCTCTTTGAAGTTTCAGCAAAAACTTTTATAGGAACAAGAGTCATTGTCTATTTTTTGTCCAAAATGTAGAAGAAAGCATCTTTTAAGAGAATGTCCTCTTGAAAGTAAAGAAACTAATAAATGTGAAATTTGCACAGAGAAAAATGCCATGGAAAAATGTCCCTCTATACATGGGATGAAAGTTGTACTTGAAGGAGGACAACTTGAAGCCGAATCACTGCATGTTATGGGAGCACGAAGAAACTAGCCTCAAGTAAGTGCATGTATGGCTCCTAAACCTCCACCGCATATTTTTGGTTATAATGAACATTCATATTCCTATCCTAACGCTAGTCACTCTCAACATTGGTAGCAATGGAACCAATATCATTATGGACAACCCTCCCAATCTTGGCAACAAGGATGGAGAGGGCAAAACCATTCACATCATTCACACTATTCCTGTCCTCCACCTATGCAGTCATACCCTCCTACATATGCACCTTACCCAATGCCACAACCATCATTATCTCAGTTGAGTCAGCCAATGGCACCATTGCCTTTACCTCCACCGTTTCAACCTTCTCAGCTACCTGCCCAACCTTTACCCAACCCCAATAACAAAGCAGTAAAAATGATCCATTCTATGAACCTGCTTTCCTCATCCAGATATCAGTCCATGCCAGTTGGAGTCAATGACCTCCAATTTATATCGGGGAAGATAGTAACCTCAAAAAATCAAAAGCACCCTATGGTGATTATCAACGAGAAAGGTGAGGAGGAAACTCCTGACCATTCTGAAAAAGATGACACCATCTAGCCTATCCCTGTACCTTCTGAGCCTTTTCCATCTTCTTCCAACCGACCTCCCTATCCAGAGAGGTTAGTTGTGGAGAAGAAAGACCCCATTCTTGAGTCTAGCCTGGCTTCTAAGCTTAGAAACCTTTTCATAAAGGTACCTTTTCTCCAAGATATTAAAGAGATCCCCATTTGCACAAAAATCATTAGGGAACTCTGTCTCAAGAAGCCAGGAAGGAGAATATTAGAACCTCAAACTATTCAATTTTTTGGTAGAGTAGCAGAGTTAATGATGGGGTGTATGCACATGGAGAAATATACCGACCCCGGAAACCCTGTTGTCTCTATTCAAATAGGTGATGTCCTTGTCTCTAATGTACTTATAGACTTGGGGGCAGCCATTAATTTTATGACCAAGAAAACCATGGATCAACTTGGATTGGTCCATATTTGTCCTACTCCGACTTTGCTTGAATTAGCATAAATATCTAAAATCAAGCTGGAAGGGGTGTCGGATGATGTGGTCATTTCTCTATACTCTTGGGAATACCCCATAGACTTCATTGTGCTTCAACCAAAGAACCCTGTGGGAGGAAATCCCTTGATCTTGTGAAAACCATGGCTTGCTACCGTTGATGCTTATATCGGATATCATTCTGGTGACATGTATATTTCCCATGGAGATTCTAGGAAGAAGGTCACCTTGTATCCACCCACTAGATCCATTCAGGAGCTCCAAGACACTTTATGGTTAGATTATAGTAGTGATGAGGAGACTCAGCCTATTTCCTTGATACATCAGAATGTTGAGTTCTCACAGGAGGATGAGATTGAAGACTTCCTGAACAATCTAGACACCATGCCCAATTTTGAGTCATTGAGTCAGATTTTTAGTCTAGATTTTCAAGAAAGTCATGACTCTCTACCTCCCTCGCCACCATCTCTAGTGACACCTCTATGTACTCTTGAGCCTGATACCACTCTTGTTGAGGATAGTCTAGGTAAATCCTTGCATATCAGTTCAGACTTAGATTCTTCCCAGAAAGAGAAGCTTGTGAATTTGTTGCGAAACCATCTTGATGACTTTGCATGGGGCTATGAAGATATGAAAGGCATCCCTCCTGAAACTTGTACCCACCATATCTATATTCAAGATGGAACTTGACCTGTCCGACAACCCCAAAGGTGAATGAACCTAGCTCTAAGAGATTTTGTAAAGGAAGAATTACAAAAACTCTTCGATGCTAATTTTATCTATCCTATTTCTGATAGCCAGTGGGTCTCTCCATTGGTATTAGTCTTGAAAAAAGATGGGAGATGGCGCATTGTATTGACTACAAAGAATTGAACAAATCCACTCTCAAAGATTACTTCCCCCTTCCTTTCATCGATCAGTTACTCGATACCATTGCTAGTAAGAAGTACTTTTCTTTTATAGATGGCTTTAGCGGGTATAACCAGATACAGATTGCACCCGAGGATCAAGACAACACCACTTTTACATGTCCATTGGGTACATTTTCTTACTGAGTGCTTCCCTTTGGGCTATGTAATGCCCTGGCTACCTTTCAAAGGGCAGTCTTGGATATTTTTGCGAACCTTGAACATGTGGAAATCTATATGGATGACTTTTCTGTTTTTGGTGATTCATTTCAAGAATCCCTCAAGAATCTAGAAAAAGTTCTTCTTCGCTGCCAAGAATCTCATCTCGCCTTGAGTGACAAAAAATGTAGATTAATGTGCAAGGTGGGGGTGGTTCTTCGCCAAAGTTATCTAGGTTGACCCTGCAAAAATAGAAATTATTTTGAGTCTTCCTATACCCAAAACGCAAAAGGAAGTGAGAGGTTTTCTAGGACATGCAGGCTACTATAGGAGATTCATTGAGAATTTCTCCAAGATAGCTACCCCCATTTTCCAACTTTTGGCTAAAGATAGTGAGTTTTCTTGGTCCACAGCTTGCCAACAGTCCTTTGAGACATTGAAGGAAAAATTAGTCCAGGCACCAGTTTTGAGAGGACCAAATTGGTCCCTGCCATTTCGTATTTCCTCTGATGCCTCAAACACTGCTATTGGCACAGGCTTAGGACAAGAAGAAGACAAACAATCTTATGCTATTTATTTCATTAGCAAAAAACTTGTCACCCACTGAATTAAATTACATAGTTACTGAGAAAGAGTTTTTAGCTATAATTTTTTGCATTAATAAATTCAGACATTATATTACAGGATATGAATTCTTTGTGCATACTGACCATTCTGTAATCATATATTTGATTAATAAACCATTAACTAGAGATAGAGTGACTAGGTGGTTATTATTGTTACAGGAATTTAATATTACCATTATTGATAGACCAGGAAAATCTAATGTAGTAGCAAATTATCTTTCAAGATTAAATAATCCTGGTGAATCAATTCCTATTGATAATGATTTTCCTAACGAACATCTTTTTGTTGTGTCAACCAAATCCCCATGGTTTGTTAACATAGCTAACTATTTAGTCACTGGAAAATTTCCACCTCACTTATCTACTCCTGAAAAGTGGAATATCATACAGAAAAGCATTGCGTATTCTTGGATTCAACGAGACCTCTTTTACACCAAAGTAAATTTCATTATCCATAGATGTGTAAGAGAGGAACAAGTGTTTGATATTTTAAAATTTTCCCATGATGAACCTTGCAGGGGTCACTTCGCCGATAAGTGGACTGCATACAAAGTGTTATGAGCTGGCTATTTTTGGCCTGCCTTGTTTAAGGATGCCAAATAGTACGTCAAGTGATGTGACAGCGATCAACAAATTGGCCAACCTAATCAAACCAATGAAATGACTTTATGTCCTTAGTTTATGATTGAGCCTTTTGAAAAATGGGCCATTGATTTTGTAGGACCAATAAATCCAACATCATTAAATAAAAAGCATATTTTGGTTTGTACAGATTTCGTTACAAAATGGGTAGAAGTTAAAGTTGTTTCTTTTGCTACTAAAAGAGTTGTTGTTGATTTTCTTTTTACTAAAATCTTTACTAGATTTGGTGTGCCTAGAGATATTTTTTCTGATAATGGACCGCAATTTTTGTCTAATCTGGTACAGGGTGTGATGGAACATGTACAAAATATGGCACAGAAAATCTACACGTATCACCTACAAGAAAATGGTCAGGTGGAGTCCACAAACAAGGTGATTGAGTCCATCCTCACAAAGACAGTAAATATTCACAGAAAGGATTGGGCTGACAAATTACCAGAAGCATTGTGGGCATACCAAACCACTTGGAGGAACAACACAGGACACACACCATATGAGTTGGTGTATGGGAAACAAGTCCTCTTGCCAATAGAATTCCAGATCAAGACTTTTAGGACTGCAGCCCTATTGGGGCTAGATCTCTCTGAAGCAAAACAATAATGTCTTCTACAGTTGAACAAGTTAGATTAATTCCGAAGGGATTTTGTTCAACATAACATCTTGGTTGAACAGTAGTGCAAGAAGTGGCATGAAAAGTCTATTCAGAAGAAGCAATTCCAACCAGGTGATTGGGTGCTCCTTTACAACTCTAGATTCAAATATTTTAAAGGGAAATTCCATACATGTTGGATGGGACCCTATGAGGTGGTCAAAGTGTTTGAAAATGGAGTGGTAGAGATTAAAACTATTGATGAACAGAATTCTATGTTCTTGGTAAGTGGGCATAGATTGAAGGTATATTTTCAGCCCCTTACTAAAGGAGATTTTATGCAACATGTCCAAGAGAAATCTGAAAAGGAGTTGGTAGGTGGTAACACCAACCTGTTCAAGATTTGATTCTTTCTTTTACTCATTGAAAAAATAATTAAAAAAAAAAAGGAAAAAGACAAAAAAAGACAAAAAAAAAAGTATAAAAAAAAAATTCCTGTAATTATGAAAATCAGTTGACTGAAATGATTGTAGAAGGATCAACCTGAAAACCATCATGCTTCTAGGAAGATCAAAATTTCAATAAAAAGGGAATTTTACTTGATTTTTTAGATATGTTGGTTGCCACCAAGAAGAAGCAGGTTCAAGGAACCCATCCCTTGTTATAGCTCCAAATCTCACTCTTATGGTTTGTGATGTTGCACTCATGGCCTAGGGCAACCCCTCCTTCCAGACCTGGTCCTAAAATTTAAAAAACAATGTTTTATCCCTTATACGCGACATTGCCCTGAGTTAAACGCGTGTACACGCGGGTCTGTGTATACCCAACCCGCGTGTATGTATTAAAACACTTAAAAAAATAAATAATTCCTTATTTTCGGGTGGAGATTGCGGGTTTTACCTGCTAATCACCTATTAGTGTCCGTGGCCCAACTGTTCCCAACCAACTCCTAACTAAAAAACTACTTTGGAGATGGTATAAAAAGACATCAAAGGGAAGGCCTAGGAGAGAGAAAAAGAGAGCAAGATTATTATGCTGAGATTTTCCCCTTAGACCAGGTCTGAAGTCCTTGGTGCCTTCTGCACCTCCCCCATTTTGCATAGGAAACCCTTGTTTCCATGTGTATTGGTGATCATTCATCCTTTATATCACCATTGAGTAAGACTTGGAAGGAGCTCTTGTTGGAGGCTTGAGGCTGGAACGAATTCGGGAGGAAGCTTTGCTTGGAGCCTGCTGAAGGTGTTTCAGGTGAAATCTTTCCGTTATATGTACTTTACTTGCCTTTATATAAAGAAACACGTCTTGGTTCCCGAAACAATATTTCTTTATGCTTATGAGATTCTTGTTTTGAATTCTTATGCAAGTAGTTACTTAAAGATTTTTATAACTAACTTTATAGCATGAAGATGGTTTGTGTATAAGTATTTGTCCATGTACTGTTGTGTTCTTTGATTTGTTTGATTTACAGGTCAAAGGAGAAGAAGGGAAATCCAAGAAGGGTTTGGACCCTAAAGGCCTTCTCGAACGTAGGACCTTAGGTACATACCCTCAACATTAGAATTTGCTTACAGTAAAGATAATGGTTGTGTGTGTGTTTCTTTGAATAAGCAATTTTCAGTCTGGTAGAGTCTTAACCCAAAGGACCCTAGGGGTACATTCCCCTCAACCAGAATTGGCGACTCCACTGGGGACAACACTCTTGTTGTTCCTAGTTTGGGTAGTCTTCAAGACAATCAAGGCTCAGCCCCTCTGTTTGCTGGCTCTAACTGTCTGATCTGTTCTTGAACTCTAAGCTTTTCCAGTTTTTTCAGTCTGTATTTTTTATTTTTCTTGAAAATCTTCAGATACGTTGTTTTGTTGGATTACAGAAGCGTATATACGCAAGTTTAACTAAGTTAACCCGCGTATACGCAGGTTTCCTCAGTTACAGTCGCGTGTACATGCACTGTGCACATCACTGCAGGCGCGTATATTATATAATTTTCAAGATTTATAAATTTTCTTTTTGCTGAATGTTTGTCTAGTGGTTTGGGTCGGTTTTAAGCAGTCATTTTCCAGTAGCAGTCCTCTGTTTAACAGGGGGCATCTTGTTCTGAACTCTCTCTAGTTATAAGGAGTATTAGTCTTGTTTTCGTTGATTGCAAGCGTCATTTTTTTTGACACACAAGATTTCTGGTTAAGAATCTTGACTGCTCTGTTTTGGTAGAGTAGGAAGATTGGATTCAATCTTTGTGTTCATTTTGTTTTGGTGACCCTTTTGTTTGCTTAACGAAACCATTTTTGTGACCATTTTCTCCTTCGTTTCGGGAAAGTTGTTTGTTACCATTTTCTTGAAACTAGTCTTTTGATCTTTTGGACTTTCATTGCTGCTTTTGATTGTCAAGAGCGATTTCAAATGCATTTATTTTGGTTGGGTTTTCATCATTTGAAAGGTGTCAATTCGCAAAAGTGTTTGGTTGCCTATTCTTCAATCATTAGTGTCAGTATTTTTGAGAGCATTCTTTGAAAAAGACTTCTTTGCTTGTTGTTTGAAAGAAAATCTTTTGAAAGTATTGAGTTTCGCTTTCTTAAACTTGCATTTCATTTGATTTCCTTTTTTTTGTGAAGTGAAAGTTGTTTGGACGAAATGATTGGTAGCACATCATATTCTATCTAAGCATTTTAGTGGCAAGACAAATTTGATAAGTGAGCAACTTTCCTTCTTTGTTTGCAGAGTAGTCTTAAAATCTTGCAGTCACATATAGTTGTTGCATTAGGATAGATTTACATCCCTTTTTATGCATACATAGCTTTGTTAGCTTTTGTGAGTGTGGAGTCTGAAAAGAAAGCAAAAAACTTTGTTTAATTTGAAGTACCTCTGAACCCTATAGAAATTGCTCTTCATCGAAAACAAAAAGTGCATGTGCATGTAGTTAAGGATAATTTCTTTTTGCGTCCATCAAAACACCACAAGTTTCATCACCATTACCTTGTGACTTAAAGAACAGCCTAATAAAATCAAGCGCTAATTAAAATCCACTAGAAACTTTTGTTTTAGCCAGTTACACCAACAAGTTTAGGATTTTAGGGCCTTGGATTAGGCGAGTGGAGAGTTAACTCTCCAAGGCCACATAAAACATCAAACATAAGAGTCTGAATAACGAGATAAAATCCAATAGCGTTAGGAAGACCAGGAAAGCTCCGGATCTGGGAGTTAAGCACGAGGGTCTGTGAAGACAGGGAAGAGAGATACCCCCTCTCCTACTTGTCCGAACTTACCTCACGATTGTTCCGCCTGGCTTCTGCGACGAGTTGGTATCCATAGTTGCTTCTCCTAGGGAACTACACATGTGGCTGCAAAGGGGAATCTCGTGGCACCTGAGGTCGACGTTGCATCACTCTCGACAGTACTACTGGAGGGCACCCTTGCGAAGCTTGGGGGCTTGCACCGGCGCAGGCTGTTGTTAGGAGGTCAGCGTAACTTCCTCTGTTACCTTCGCTGATAGGACTGGGCCGTCATTATCCCATACTATCTTCGGAAGGCCCCTTGACTCCACTTTCTTGTATTTTGGTGTCCGGTCCTCATCACCCGGAGCGGAAATACTTGGAAGTTGTTTGACTGGCTGATATCTTTAGGGACTTTATAGTGAGTGCTCTTTGCTCCTTGTATATAGTTGGCTTTAGGTATTTTTGTCTAGTCACATTTGGACTTTGTGTTCTGAGTGACTGGCTTACCATTCTACCGACCTTGAAAGGCTTTTGGTTGCTCTTTCAGAAGTTGTGGAGTTGCCTCCTCAAGGGCAAAGGTTTTGATTGCTTATCCATATTCCTTGAAGAGTTATTTCTATATTCCCGTAAGGGAAGGGTCTTTGGATCAGTTAGATATGGCCAATATTCCTGTGGAAACCAACCAAGGTGCCCTCCCAAAAGGGGATCCTTGTGCTTTTCCTTTCTTTGGAAACGTTGGTACTCCCTTGATGGCCACTTTGAATATTCCTGGGTTGAATGTTGGACTACCCGTTTGGCTGTGGTCCACTCCGAATATTCCAAATGCTCTTCAAGCCTCTTAGTTGAATGCTTTATTTCAAGGGCATCACATGGGTGCTAATTGTTCATCTTCTCTCAAAGAGAAATCTGGGGTTCCATCTTCTCCTTCTTGTCACAGGAAATCTAAAAAGAGGAGAAAAAGGAAGTCAAAGAAGAAGAATAATTCTATACTTTCATCACCGACCTCTGCAAGTCATGTTGGAGATGAGCCTTCAGCCGCTGCTAGTCATGCTAGGGGCACAAGTCTAGTCACTGCGAGTCACACTAGCACTTCATCACCGACCTCTGCAAGTCATGTTGGAGATGACTCTTCAGCCGCTGCTAGTCATGCTGGGGGCACAAGTCTAGTCACTGCGAGTCACACTAGCACTTCATCACCGACCTCTGCAAGTCATGTTGGAGATGAGCCTTCAGCCGCTGCTAGTCATGCTGGGGGCACAAGTCTAGTCACTGCGAGTCACACTAGTACTTCATCACCGACCTCTGCAAGTCATGTTGGAGATGAGTCTTCAGCCGCTGCTAGTCATGCTGGGGGCACAAGTCTAGTCACTGCAAGTCACACTAGCATTTCATCTTCAACCTCTGCAAGTCATCTCGGAGATGAGTCTTCAGCCGCTGCAAGTCATGCTGGGGGCATGAGTCTAGTCACTGCGAGTCATACTAGCAAAGAGTCACCGACCTCTGCAAGTCATGTTCAGGACTCTCCGCAAACCACTGCTATTCATGTTGGCGGAATGGAGGTTGATAAGAAACCTGGACGTAGAAGTTTTAAACCTAAGTTCCCTTGTAAGATATGCAAGGGAGACCATCTTACTCATTTATGCCCTGGTATTCCAGAGGTTCAAAGGATATGGTCCGAGTCTAAAAGTACTTCTGCTGCTAGATCTGATATGGTTTCTCATCAATGCCATCAACCATTGGTTGATAATGTGATAAAGCCAGTGCAATCGCTGGCCAATTACACTCCTCTTTTCGGGGGTGAAGTGCCTAACAAAAGAGTTTGTTTGATCTCTAGTACAGAGTCTTCTAGTATAGGGGGCATTCCGGTTACTTCGAATGTTCCCCCTCCAAGTGCTAAGAGTGTTTCCTTTGATTGGGATCGTCTTGTTGAGCCTCGTCTTCCTTCCGCTGCACCTTTCCAAATAAAGGTCAGAGTTAATTCCACAAATGTCTATCAATGTATGGTGGATGAAGGATCCTCTGCAAGTATTATATCCTCTTTGACTTGGAAAGCTTTGGGTTCCCCAAAGTTGTTGACAGCTCAGAGTCAGTTGTTAGCCTATGATAGAAGGCCTGGTGAATGTATGGGTGTTCATCTTCAAGTGCCTATCACTTTAGGTGGGAAGACTGTCTTAATCGATATGATGGTGGTTGATAGCCCTTTAGACTTTAATATGCTACTTGGGCGTGATTATGTCTATGCTATGAATGCTGTGGTGTCTTCACTCTTTCGAGTAATGTGCTTTCCTCATAACGGGAATATTGTCACTATTGATCAG
Organism: Pinus tabuliformis; assembly: GCA_031772625.1. Classification (NCBI taxonomy): domain Eukaryota; kingdom Viridiplantae; phylum Streptophyta; class Pinopsida; order Pinales; family Pinaceae; genus Pinus; species Pinus tabuliformis. The sequence goes on along the minus strand of CM062817.1, from coordinate 1,927,986,453 downwards.
CTTGCATCTGATAATCACCACCCTAATTCGACTTTACTGCAGAATACCCCTTGGTTTGTTCCAAGTGTTCAAGTAGACTCTACCCCACCACGGGTCAATCATGTGGCATTGAATCCTCAATGTTCAATCGCTTCTAAGAAGGATCCTTTGACCTATTATTCTCCTTCTTGGGACTTGGTCCCGGCAGTTGACCGAGAGATTCTTCCTATAGGGACATGGGACCCTTTAATTCCCTCTTTTAATCCTTGTAGTTCTCATGATTTCTCAGATCTTGCTTTGCCTTCACAGGAGGAACTCTTTGAAGCCATGAGTTATGACTACCAAAGGAGTCCTTGGTCCGATCCCTGAAAAGGGTTTGTCCAGAAGAACTATTATGCGTAAGCCGCAAGGCTGCGTGGTCCCCTGTACCATATTGTACATATTAGGTACGCATTTTCAAGTTTGGTATTCTATAACACAAGATCTTATATGAAGTTTATATGTGGGATGCATTAACTTCTCGTCTAGTGTTCCTATTTATGTTTACAGAACTTGGAAGATGTCTCCTTTGGAAGTTTATGGTTGGTCCGTTCTGACAGGTATTGGTTCTCGAAACTGGCATATAGGTTAGGTTTTTCCGCCTGCATTGTGCATTTATCAGTTTCCTTTCCCATTTTGCCTTAGGATCGACCCCACCAAGTTATGGTGCGGAACCTTCTCATTGCTTAGAAGTATCATGACTTGTGTGGTAGAGCCTACCTTATCATGGGTGCCCTAGTTAGTACCTTATTGTCGCTTGGCACTCATGCAGATTTTTGTCCTTAGGTTCGGGAGTCCTCTGTAGTCCCGCCATGACTTATGCGTTGAAGACTCATTCCTCTTTGCTTCTTCGCTTCGTTCTGGCCTTATACCCTAGAGGCTCCTATGTGTGTCGAGTTGTACTTCTGCATTGCATGTTGACCATTTGCACCTTTTGGCCTAGAGCCGGCTTCACTTGGACTCGTGTTTAAGCCAACTTTTGACCATGACGTCTGCAAAATCAACCTTGCATGCCTTTGACTTCTGCAACTTGACATACCCTGATCCGTGGAAGGAACATACCTCTGAGTGTCACTGACCAGTTTTCACCTCCCTGCATTGAGCATAGGAACGTTCCTTTCCCAGGAACTAGATCATCTGTTTCACCGACACTCGTTCTTTCCACTGTACCATAGCATTCTTTTATTCTTTTTCCAGCTTAACAGAAAAAGACAAAAAAATTAAATATTCCAAAAAAGAGCGGGAACAGGGACATTATTTCCGTTTATTGTTGGCAGCTAGAGTCAGTCGTGTCGCCCTTGAACAAAGCACTCAAAACAAAGTCTCCTCCGCATGGGTGGGATTTAGTTTGCCTTAGGTATGCCATGACCTTGTTATTGAGTCATTTCTCCCCCGATTGGTTATCTCTTCCAATCATATGGAGGGTTCGTTCGTGCCTCCTGCATGGCGAACTTATACAGAGTCATCATATGCTGCCACATAGTCACATTGAGTCGTGCTTTTGTTCAAGGGAAGTTAGCCTGAGTCGGCCTCTCTGCGGTGTCTCTTGACTCATTTTTCAGTCGGCCATCCCTGGTTGTCAGTATCATGTCTATCATCACATCAGCTATATTGGTCCTTTACTCATGCCGGTTTGAGAAGGTCCCCATTGACTTCTTGCTGGCGGGTCTTGTCCTTATCGACGACGACACCTTGCTCTGAGGACAAGCCTAGAGCCGCACCCTGGCCCTATTTTCATTATTGATAGGTCACCTTGTGCTCAGCATCGATCAGTATCATGGGTCTTTGACTGAGTGGTTTCCCTTGTGTTCGACATCAGCATACATTATCACACATTGGGATTCGTGCAGTACCTTGGTTTCCATTTGACCCTATTGGTGGATACCTCACCTCTGTGTCAGCTTTCAATATTGGTTGGTTCAGAGGGTTTCTGCCGTGCGCTAGCCACATCTTGTGTACGCCGGAAATGTGCTTCGGTTGGGTTACTACATCTTTTTCGTCCGATTCCTTCCACATTATTGGCCTACGGGTTACACTCGCACTAGATTGATGGAGGATGCCTTAATTCCTTCCTTCTAGCAGATCTTTCCCTATCGACTCCGACTCATTGCTCTGGGGCAAAGATCTAGAGTCCATTTGGCAGTACCTTGGGGTTTGCAGTCATTAGTGGCAGATCCTTCGCTATCGACAGTGGGAAACCATCATTGTCTCCTGATCCATAGATTCTTACAGGTGTTCGACTTCAGCTCATCTATTCACACTTGTTAGATTGTACTGGGTACCTTGACGCTCATTATCATTATCGGTGAGTAGTCTCGCGTTTGTTAACAGTATACATCAATGACCGGTAATCAAACGATTTCTCACATGGTCGACTTCAGATCATTTATTCCCATGGTGTAGAAATGTACCACGGCGGTCGGTGAAGACCTCAGGTTGTATCAGCATTCATTGGTTCACTTGACAGTTGCTCCTATTGCTGCTAGTTGATATCACTCCACCTTATATGTTGCAGTCATTCATGGCGACATTCTATATGCTGGCACCTGAGTTTGCAGTGTAGTACCATCCTATTCCATCATGTTCAGTTGGTACCTTTTGGGATCAGTCTTTGATATCAGTGATCCGTTGCACCTTCCAGCATCATTGACAGTCTTATATGTGATATTCAGACATGTACTTGCTCATTATGATCAGATGATCCATTATGTATTTTCCAGTCATTTATACTTGTATACTTAGTGGATCCGCTTGTACTTGATCTGCGGACATGCTTTACTTTTTCTGAGCATGGGTATGCCCGCCTCAGACAGTGTTTCTTTCTGATCTCCTTTTGGTGGCTTGGCAGGCTGAATTCTGGTGAAATCCTCCTCGGTTTCTCGACAGACTTCCTTTCCATGTACTTACATAATATATTTCGGCCATCATGTTCCCCTTCTGACCTCATATATTAGGGGGCATCTGTTATAGCTCCAAATCTCACTCTTATGGTTTGTGATGCTGCACTCATGGCCTAGGGCAACCCCTCCTTCCAGACCTGGTCCTAAAATTTAAAAAACAGTGTTTTATCCCTTATACGCGACATTGCCCTGAGTTAAACGCTTGTACACGCGGGTCTGTGTATACCCAACCCGCGTGTATGTATTAAAACACTTAAAAAAATAAATAATTCCTTATTTTCGGGCGGAGATCGCGGGTTTTACCTGCTGATCACCTGTTAGTGCCCGTGGCCCAACTGTTCCCAACCAACTCCTAACTAAAAAACTACTTTGGAGATGGTATAAAAAGACATCAAAGGGAAGGCCTAGGAGAGAGAAAAAGAGAGCAAGATTATTATGCTGAGATTTTCCCCTTAGACCAGGTCTGAAGGCCTTGGTGCCTTCTGCACCTCCCCCATTTTGCATAGGAAACCCTTGTTTCCATGTGTATTGTTGATCATTCATCCTTTATATCACCATTGAGTAAGACTTGGAAGGAGCTCTTGTTGGAGGCTTGAGGCTGGAACGAATCCGGGAGGAAGCTTTGCTTGGAGCCTGCTGAAGGTGTTTCAGGTGAAATCTTTCCATTATATGTACTTTACTTGCCTTTATATAAAGAAACACATCTTGGTTCCCGAAACAATCTTTCTTTATGCTTATGAGATTCTTGTTTTGAATTCTTATGCAAGTAGTTACTTAAAGATTTTTATAACTAACTTTATAGCATGAAGATGGTTTGTGTATAAGTATTTGTCCATGTACTGCTGTGTTCTTTGATTTGTTTGTTTTACAGGTCAAAGGAGAAGAAGGGAACTCCAAGAAGGGTTTGGACCCTAAAGGCCTTCTCGAATGTAGGACCTTAGGTACGTACCCTCAACATTAGAATTTGCTTACAGTGAAGATAATGGTTGTGTGTGTGTTTCTTTGAATAAGCAATTTTCAGTCTGGTAGAGTCTTAACCCAAAGGACCCTAGGGGTACTTTCCCCTCAACCAGAATTGGCGACTCCACTGGGGACAACACTCTTGTTGTTCCTAGTTTGGGTAGTCTTCAAGCCAATCAAGGCTCAGCCCCTCTGTTTGCTGGCTCTGACTGTCTGATCTGTTCTTGAACTCTAAGCTTTTCCAGTTTTTTCAGTCTGTATTTTTTATTTTTCTTGAAAATCTTTAGATACGCTGTTTTGTTGGATTACAGAAGCATATATACGCAAGTTTAACTAAGTTAACCCGCGTATACGCAGGTTTCCTCAGTTACAGTCGCGTGTACACGCACTCTGCACATCACTGCAAGCGCGTATATTATATAATTTTCAAGATTTATAAATTTTCTTTTTGCTGAATGTTTGTCTGGTGGTTTGGGTCAGTTTGAAGCAGTCATTTTCCAGTAACAGTCCTCTGTTTAACAGGGGGCATCTTGTTCTGAACTCTCTCTAGTTATAAGGAGTATTAGTCTTGTTTTCGTTGATTGCAAGCGTCATTTTTTTTTGACACACAAGATTTCTGGTTAAGAATCTTGACTGCTCTGTTTTGGCAGAGTAGGAAGATTGGATTCAATCTTTGTGTTCATTTTGTTTTGGTGACCCTTTTGTTTGCTTAAAGAAACCATTTTTGTGACCATTTTCTCCTTCGTTTCGGGAAAGTTGTTTGTTACCATTTTCTTGAAACTAGTCTTTTGATCTTTTGGACTTTCATTGTTGCTTTTGATTGTCAAGAGCGATTTCAAATGCATTTATTTTGGTTGGGTTTTCATCATTTGAAAGGTGTCAATTCACAAAAGTGTTTGGTTGCCTATTCTTCAATCATTAGTGTCAGTATTTTTGAGAGCATTCTTTGAAAAAGACTTCTTTGCTTGTTGTTTGAAAGAAAATCTTTTGAAAGTTTTGAGTTTCGCTTTCTTAAACTTGCTTTTCATTTGATTTCCTTTTTTTTGTGAAGTGAAAGTGCTTTGTGTTTATCTTAGAACTTGTTTTTATTGTTTGGACGAAATGATTGGTAGAACATCATATTCTATCTAAGCATTTTAGTGGCAAGACAAATTTGATAAGTGAGCAACTTTCCTTCTTTATTTGCAGAGTAGTCTTAAAATCTTGCAGTCACATATAGTTGTTGCATTAGGATAGATTTGCATCCCTTTTTATGCATACATAGCTTTGTTAGCTTTTGTGAGTGTGGAGTCTGAAAAGAAAGCAAAAAACTTTGTTTAATTTGAAGTACCTCTGAACCCTATAGAAATTGCTCTTCATCGAAAACAAAAAGTGCATGTGCATGTAGTTAGGATAATTTCTTTTTGCGTCCATCAAAACACCACAAGTTTCATCACCATTACCTTGTGACTTAAAGAACAGCCTAATAAAATCAAGCGCTAATTAAAATCCACTAGAACTTTTTGTTTTAGTCAGTTACACCAACAAGTTTAGGATTTTAGGGCCTTGGATTAGGCGAGTGGAGAGTTAACTCTCCAAGGCCACATAAAACGTCCAACATAAGAGTCTAAATAACGAGAGAAAATCCAATAGCGTTAGGAAGACCAGGAAAGCTCCGGATCTGGGAGTTAAGCACGAGGGTCTGTGAAGACAGGGAAGAGAGATACCCCCTCTCCTACTTGTCCGAACTTACCTCACGACTGTTCCGCCTGGCTTCTGCGACGAGTTGGTATCCATAGTTGCTTCTCCTAGGGAACTACACATGTGGCTGTGAAGGGGAATCCCGTGGCACCTAAGGTCGACGTTGCATCACTCTCGACAGTACTACTGGAGGGCACCCTTGCGAAGCTTGGGGGCTTGCACCAGCGCAGGCTGTTGTTAGGAGGTCAGCGTAACTTCCTCTGTTACCTTCGCTGATAGGACTGGGCCGTCATTATCCCAGACTATCTTCGGAAGGCCCCTTGACTCCACTTTCTTGTATTTTGGTGTCCGGTCCTCATCACCCGGAGCGGAAATACTTGGAAGTTGTTTGACTGGCTGATATCTTTAGGGACTTTATAGTGAGTGCTCTTTGCTCCTTGTATATAGTTGGCTTTAGGTATTTTTGTCTAGTCACATTTGGACTTTGTGTTCTGAGTGACTCGCTTACCACTCTACCGATCTTGAAAGGCTTTTGGTTGCTCTTTCAGAAGTTGTGGAGTTGCCTCCTCAAGGGAAAAGGTTTTGATTGCTTATCAATATTCCTTGAAGAGTTATTTCTATATTCCCGTAAGGGAAGGGTCTTTGGATCAGTTAGATATGGCCAATATTCCTGTGGAAACCAACCAAGGTGCCCTCCCAAAAGGGGATCCTTGTGCTTTTCCTTTCTTTGGAAACGTTGGTACTCCCTTGATGGCCACTTTGAATATTCCTGGGTTGAATGTTGGACTACCCGTTTGGCTGTGGTCCACTCCGAATATTCCAAATGCTCTTGAAGCCTCTCAGTTGAATGCTTTATTTCAAGGGCATCACATGGGTGCTAATTTTTCATCTTCTCTCAAAGAGAAATCTGGGGTTCCTTCTTCTCCTCCTTCTTGTCACAAGAAATCTAAAAAGAGGAGAAAAAGGAAGTCAAAGAAGAAGAATAATTCTATCCTTTCATCACCGACCTCTGCAAGTCATGTTGGAGATGAGCCTTCAGCCGCTGCTAGTCATGTTGGGGGCACAAGTCTAGTCACTGCGAGTCACACTAGCACTTCATCACCGACCTCTGCAAGTCATGTTGGAGATGAGTCTTCAGCCGCTGCTAGTCATGCTGGGGGCACAAGTCGATCCACTGCGAGTCACACTAGCACTTCATCACCGACCTCTGCAAGTCATGTTGGAGATGAGCCTTCAGCCGCTGCTAGTCATGCTGGGGGCACAAGTCTAGTCACTGCGAGTCACACTAGCACTTCATCACCAACCTCTGCAAGACATGTTGGAGATGAGTCTTCAGCCGCTGCTAGTCATGTTGGGGGCACAAGTCTAGTCACTGCAAGTCACACTAGCATTTCATCTTCAACCTCTGCAAGTCATGTCGGAGATGAGTCTTCAGCCGCTGCAAGTCATGCTGGGGGCATGAGTCTAGTCACTGCGAGTCATACTAGCAAAGAGTCACTGACCTCTGCAAGTCATGTTCAGGACTCTCCGCAAACCACTGCTAGTCATGTTGGCGGAATGGAGGTTGATAAGAAACCTGGACGTAGAAGTTTTAAACCTAAGTTCCCTTGTAAGATATGCAAGGGAGACCATCTTACTCATTTATGCCCTGGTATTCCAGAGGTTCAAAGGATATGGTCCAAGTCTGAAAGTACTTCTGCTCCTAGATCTGATATGGTTTCTCATCAATGCCATCAACCATTGGTTGATAATGTGGTAAAGCCAGTGCAATCGCTGGCCGATTACACTCCTCTTTTGGGGGGTGAAGTGCCTAACAAAAGAGTCTGTTTGATCTCTAGTACAGAGTCTTCTAGTATAGGGGGCATTCCGGTTACTTCGAATGTTCCCCCTCCAAGTGCTAAGAGTGTTTCCTTTGATTGGGATAGTCTTGTTGAGCCTCGTCTTCCTTCCGCTGCACCTTTCCAAATAAAGGTCAGAGTTAATTCCACAAATGTCTATCGATGTATGGTGGATGAAGGATCCTCTGCAAGTATTATATCCTCTTTGACTTGGAAAGCTTTGGGTTCCCCAAAGTTGTTGACAGCTCAGAGTCAGTTGTTAGCCTATGATAGAAGGCCTGGTGAATCTATGGGTGTTCTTCCTCAAGTGCCTATCACTTTAGGTGGGAAGACTGTCTTAATCGATATGATGGTGGTTGATAGCCCTTTAGACTTTAATATGCTACTTGGGCGTGATTATGTCTATGCTATGAATGCTGTGGTGTCTTCACTCTTTCGAGTAATGTGCTTTCCTCATAACGGGAATATTGTCACTATTGATCAGCTTGCATCTGATAATCACCACCCTAATTCGACTTTACTGCAGAATACCCCTTGGTTTGTTCCAAGTGTTCAAGTAGACTCTACCCCGCCACGGGTCAATTATGTGGCATTGAATCCTCAATGTTCAATCGCTTCTAAGAAGGATCCTTTGACCTATTATTCTCCTTCTTGGGACTTGGTCCCGGCAGTTGACCGAGAGATTCTTCCTATAGGGACATGGGACCCTTTAATTCCCTCTTTTAATCCTTGTAGTTCTCATGATTTCTCAGATCTTGCTTTGCCTTCACAGGAGGAACTCTTTGAAGCCATGAGTTATGACTACCAAAGGAGTCCTTGGTCTGATCCCTGCAAAGGGTTTGTCCAGAAGAACTATTATGCGTAAGCCGCAAGGCTGCGTGGTCCCCTGTACCATATTGTACATATTAGGTACGCATTTTCAAGTTTGGTATTCTATAACACAAGATCTTATATGAAGTTTATATGTGGGATGCATTAACTTCTCGTCTAGTGTTCCTATTTATGTTTACAGAACTTGGAAGATGTCTCCTTTGGAAGTTTATGGTTGGTCCGTTCTGACAGGTATTGGTTCTCGAAACTGGCATGTAGGTTATGTTTTTCCGCCTGCATTGTGCATTTATCAGTTGCCTTTCCCATTTTGCCTTAGGATCGACCCCACCAAGTTATGGTGTGGAACCTTCTCATTGCTTAGAAGTATCATGACTTGTGTGGTAGAGCCTACCTTATCATGGGTGCCCTAGTTAGTACCTTATTGTCGCTTGGCACTCATGCAGATTTTTGTACTTAGGTTCGGGAGTCCTCTGTAGTCCCTCCATGACTTATGCGTTGAAGACTCATTCCTCTTTGCTTCTTCTCTTCGTTCTAGCCTTATACCCTAGAGGCTCCTATGTGTGTCGAGTTGTACTTCTGCATTGCATGTTGACCATTTGCACCTTTTGGCCTAGAGCCGGCTTCACTTGGACTCGTGTTTAAGCCAACTTTTGACCATGACGTCTGCAAAATCAACCTTGCATGCCTTTGACTTCTGCAGCTTGACATACCCTGATCCGTGGAAGGAACATACCTCTGAGTGTCACTGACCAGTTTTCACCTCCCTGCATTGAGCATAGGAACGTTCCTTTCCCAGGAACTAGATCATCTGTTTCACCGACACTCGTTCTTTCCACTGTACCATAGCATTCTTTTATTCTTTTTCCTGGCTTAACAGAAAAAGACAAAAAAATTAAATATTCCAAAAAAGAGCAGGAACAGGGACATTATTTCCGTTTATTGTTGGCAGCTAGAGTCAGTCGTGTCGCCCTTGAACAAAGCACTCAAAACAAAGTCTCCTCCGCATGGGTGGGATTTAGTTTGACTTAGGTATGCCATGACCTTGTTATTGAGTCAGTTCTCCCCCGATTGGTTATCTCTTCCAATCATATGGAGGGTTCGTTCGTGCCTCCTGCATGGCGAACTTATACAGAGTCATCATATGCTGCCACATAGTCACATTGAGTCGTGCTTTTGTTCAAGGGAAGTTAGCCTGAGTCGGCCTCTCTGCGGTGTCTCTTGACTCATTTTTCAGTCGGCCATCCCTGGTTGTCAGTATCATGTCTATCATCACATCAGCTATATTGGTCCTTTACTCGTGCCGGTTTGAGAAGGTCCCCATTGACTTCTTGCTGGCGGGTCTTGTCCTTATCGACGACGACACCTTGCTCTGAGGACAGGCCTAGAGCCGCTCCCTGGCCCTATTTTCATTATTGATAGGTCACCTTGTGCTCAGCATCGATCAGTATCATGGGTCTTTGACTGAGTGGTTTCCCTTGTGTTCGACATCAGCATACATTATCACACATTGGGATTCATGCAGTACCTTGGTTTCCATTTGACCCTATTGGTGGATACCTCGCCTCTGTGTCAGCTTTCATTATTGGTTGGTTCAGAGGGTTTCTGCCGTGCGCTAGCCACATCTTGTGTACGCCGGAAACGTGCTTCGGTTGGGTTACTACATCTTTTTCGTCTGATTCCTTCCACATTATTGGCCTACGGGTTACACTCGCGCTAGATTGATGGAGGATGCCTTAATGCCTTCCTTCTAGCGGATCTTTCCCTATCGACTCCGACTCATTGCTCTGGGGCAAAGATCTAGAGTCCATTTGGCAGTACCTTGGGGTTTGCAGTCATTAGTGGCAGATCCTTCGCTATCGACAGTGGGAAACCATCATTGTCTCCTGATCGATAGATTCTTACAGGTGTTCAACTTCAGCTCATCTATTCACACTTGTTAGATTGTACTGGGTACCTTGACGCTCATTATCATTATCGGTGAGTAGTCTCGCGTTTGTTAATGGTATACATCAATGACCGGTAATCAAACGATTTCTCACATGGTCGACTTCAGATCATTTATTCCCATGGTGTAGAAATGTACCACGGCGGTCGGTGAAGACCTCAGGTTGTATCAGCATTCATTGGTTCACTTGACAGTTGCTCCTGTTGCTGCTAGTTGATACCACTCCACCTTATATGTTGCAGTCAATCATGGCGACATTCTATATGCTGGCACCTGAGTTTGCAGTGTAGTACCATCCTAATCCATCATGTTCAGTTGGTACCTTTTGGGATCAGTCTTTGATATCAGTGATCCGTTGCACCTTCCAGCATCATTGACAGTCTTATATGTGATATTCAGACATGTACTTGCTCATTATGATCAGATGATCCATTATGTATTTTCCAGTCATTTATACTTGTATACTTAGTGGATCCGCTTGTACTTGATATGCGAACATGCTTTACTTTTTCTGAGCATGGTTATGCCCACCTCAGACAGTGTTTCTTTCTGATCTCCTTTTGGTGGCTTGGCAGGCTGAATTCTGGTGAAGTCCTCCTCGGTTTCTCGACAGACTTCCTTTCCATGTACTTACATAATATATTTCGGCCATCATGTTCCCCTTCTAACCTCATATATTAGGGGGCATCTGTTATAGCTCCAAATCTCACTCTTATGGTTTGTGATGCTGCACTCATGGCCTAGGGAAACCCACCCTTCCATACCTGGTCCTAAAATTTAAAAAATAGTGTTTTATCCCTTATACGCGACATTGCCCTGAGTTAAACACGTGTACACGCGGGTCTGTGTATACCCAACCCGCGTGTATGTATTAAAACACTTAAAAAAATAAATAATTCCTTATTTTCGGGCGGAGATCGCGGGTTTTACCTGCTGATCACCTGTTAGTGCCCGTGGCCCAACTGTTCCCAACCAACTCCTAACTAAAAAACTACTTTGGAGATGGTATAAAAAGACATCAAAGGGAAGGCCTAGGAGAGAGAAAAAGAGAGCAAGATTATTATGCTGAGATTTTCCCCTTAGACCAGGTCTGAAGTCCTTGGTGCCTTCTGCACCTCCCCCATTTTGCATAGGAAACCCTTGTTTCCATGTGTATTGGTGATCATTCATCCTTTATATCACCATTGAGTAAGACTTGGAAGGAGCTCTTGTTGGAGGCTTGAGGCTGGAACGAATCCGGGAGGAAGCTTTGCTTGGAGCCTGCTGAAGGTGTTTCAGGTGAAATCTTTCCATTATATGTACTTTACTTGCCTTTATATAAAGAAACACGTCTTGGTTCCCGAAACAATCTTTCTTTATGCTTATGAGATTCTTGTTTTGAATTCTTATGCAAGTAGTTACTTAAAGATTTTTATAACTAACTTTATAGCATGAAGATGGTTTGTGTATAAGTATTTGTCCATGTACTGTTGTGTTCTTTGATTTGTTTGTTTTACAGGTCAAAGGAGAAGAAGGGAACTCCAAGAAGGGTTTGGACCCTAAAGGCCTTCTCGAACGTAGGACCTTAGGTACGTACCCTCAACATTAGAATTTGCTTACAGTAAAGATAATGGTTGTGTGTGTGTTTCTTTGAATAAGCAATTTTCAGTCTGGTAGAGTCTTAACCCAAAGGACCCTAGGGGTACTTTCCCTAAACCAGAATTGGCGACTCCACTGGGGACAAAACTCTTGTTGTTCCTAGTTTGGGTAGTCTTCAAGCCAATCAAGGCTCAGCCCCTCTATTTGCTGGCTCTGACTGCCTGATCTGTTCTTGAACTCTAAGCTTTTCCAGTTTTTTCAGTCTGTATTTTTTATTTTTCTTGAAAATCTTCAGATACGTTGTTTTGTTGGATTACAGAAGCGTATATACGCATGTTTAACTAAGTTAACCCGCGTATACGCAGGTTTCCTCAGTTACAGTCGCGTGTACACGCACTCTGCACATCACTGCAGGCGCGTATATTATATAATTTTCAAGATTTATAAATTTTCTTTTTGTTGAATGTTTGTCTGGTGGTTTGGGTCAGTTTGAAGCAGTCATTTTCTAGTAACAGTCCTCTGTTTAACAAGGGGCATCTTGTTCTGAACTCTCTCTAGTTATAAGGAGTATTAGTCTTGTTTTCGTTGATTGCAAGCGTCATTTTTTTTGACACACAAGATTTTTGGTTAAGAATCTTGACTGCTCTGTTTTGGCAGAGTAGGAAGATTGGATTCAATCTTTGTGTTCATTTTGTTTTGGTGACACTTTTGTTTGCTTAACGAAACCATTTTTGTGACCATTTGCTCCTTCGTTTCGGGAAAGTTGTTTGTTACCATTTTCTTGAAACTAGTCTTTTGATCTTTTGGACTTTCATTGCTGCTTTTGATTCTCAAGAGCGATTTCAAACGCATTTATTTTGGTTGGGTTTTCATCATTTGAAAGGTGTCAATTCGCAAAAGTGTTTGGTTGCCTATTCTTCAATCATTAGTGTCAGTATTTTTGACAGCATTCTTTGAAAAAGACTTCTTTGCTTGTTGTTTGAAAGAAAATCTTTTGAAAGTTTTGAGTTTCACTTTCTTAAACTTGCTTTTCATTTGATTTCCTTTTTTTTGTGAAGTGAAAGTGCTTTGTGTTTATCTTAGAACTTGTTTTTATTGTTTGGACGAAATGATTGGTAGCACATCATATTCTATCTAAGCATTTTAGTGGCAAGACAAATTTGATAAGTGAGAAACTTTCCTTCCTTGTTTGCAGAGTAGTCTTAAAATCTTGCAGTCACATATAGTTGTTGCATTAGGATAGATTTTCATCCCTTTTTATGCATACATAGCTTTGTTAGCTTTTGTGAGTGTGGAGTCTGAAAAGAAAGCAAAAAACTTTGTTTAATTTGAAGTACCTCTTAACCCTATAGAAATTGCTCTTCATCGAAAACAAAAAGTGCATGTGCATGTAGTTAGGATAATTTCTTTTTGCGTCCATCAAAACACCACAAGTTTCATCACCATTACCTTGTGACTTAAAGAACAGCTTAATAAAATCAAGCGCTAATTAAAATCCACTAGAACTTTTTGTTTTAGTCAGTTACACCAACAAGTTTAGGATTTTAGGGCCTTGGATTAGGCGAGTGGAGAGTTAACTCTCCAAGGCCACATAAAACGTCAAACATAAGAGTTTGAATAACGAGAGAAAATCCAATAGCGTTAGGAAGACCAAGAAAGCTCCGGATCTGGGAGTTAAGCACGAGGGTCTGTGAAGACAGGGAAGAGAGATACCCCCTCTCCTACTTGTCCGAACTTACCTCACGACTGTTCCGCCTGGCTTCTGCGACGAGTTGGTATCCATAGTTGCTTCTCCTAGGGAACTACACAGGTGGCTGCGGAGGGGAATCCCGTGGCACCTGAGGTCGACGTTGCATCACTCTCGACAGTACTACTGGAGGGCACCCTTGCGAAGCTTGGGGACTTACACCGGCACAGGCTGTTGTTAGGAGGTCGGTGTAACTCCCTCTGTTACCTTCGCTGATAGGACTGGGCCGTCATTATCCCAGACTATCTTCGGAAGGCCCCTTGACTCCACTTTCTTGTATTTTGGTGTCCGGTCCTCATCACCCAGAGCGGAAATACTTGGAAGTTGTTTGACTAGCTGATATCTTTAGGGACTTTATAGTGAGTGCTCCTTGCTCCTTGTATATAGTTGGCTTTAGGTATTTTTGTCTAGTCACATTTGGACTTTGTGTTCTGAGTGACTGGCTTACCACTCTACCGATCTTGAAAGGCTTTTGGTTGCTCTTTCAGAAGTTGTGGAGTTGCCTCCTCAAGGGCAAAGGTTTTGATTGCTTATCCATATTCCTTGAAGAGTTATTTCTATATTCCCGTAAGGGAAGGGTCTTTGGATCAGTTAGATATGGCCAATATTCCTGTGGAAACCAACCAAGGTTCCCTCCCAAAAGGGGATCCTTGTGCTTTTCCTTTCTTTGGAAACGTTGGTACTCCCTTGATGGCCACTTTGAATATTCCTGGGTTGAATGTTGGACTACCCGTTTGGCTGTGGTCCACTCCAAATATTCCAAATGCTCTTGAAGCCTCTCAGTTGAATGCTTTATTTCAAGGGCATCACATGGGTGCTAATTGTTCATCTTCTCTCAAAGAGAAATATGGGGTTCCATCTTCTCCTCCTTGTCACAAGAAATCTAAAAAGAGGAGAAAAAGGAAGTCAAAGAAGAAGAATAATTCTATACTTTCATCACCGACCTCTGCAAGTCATGTTGGAGATGAGCCTTCAGCCGCTGCTAGTCATGTTGGGGGCACAAGTCTAGTCACTGCGAGTCACACTAGCACTTCATCACCGACCTCTGCAATTCATGTTGGAGATGAGTCTTCAGCCGCAGCTAGTCATGCTGGGGCACAAGTCTAGTCACTGCGAGTCACACTAGCACTTCATCACCAACCTCTGCAAGTCATGTTGGAGATGAGCCTTCAGCCGCTGCTAGTCATGCTGGGGGCACAAGTCTAGTCGCTGCGAGTCACACTAGCACTTCATCACCGACCTCTGCAAGTCATGTTGGAGATGAGTCTTCAGCCGCTGCTAGTCATGCTGGGGGCACAAGTCTAGTCACTGCAAGTCACACTAGCATTTCATCTTCAACCTCTGCAAGTCATGTCGGAGATGAGTCTTCAGCCGCTGCAAGTCATGCTGGGGGCATGAGTCTAGTCACTGCGAGTCATACTAGGAAAGAGTCACCGACCTCTGCAAGTCATGTTCAGGACTCTCCGCAAACCACTGTTAGTCATGTTGGCGGAATGGAGGTTGATAAGAAACCTGGACGTAGAAGTTTTAAACCTAAGTTCCCTTGTAAGATATGCAAGGGAGACCATCTTACTCATTTATGCCCTGGTATTCCAAAGGTTCAAAGGATATGGTCCAAGTCTGAAAGTACTTCTGCTCCTAGATCTGATATGGTTTCTCATCAATGCCATCAACCATTGGTTGATAATGTGGTAAAGCCAGTGCAATCGCTGGCCGATTACACTCCTCTTTTGGGGGTGAAGTGCCTAACAAAAGAGTCTGTTTGATCTCTAGTACAGAGTCTTCTAGAATAGGGGGCATTCCTGTTACCTCGAATGTTCCCCCTCCAAGTGCTAAGAGTGTTTCCTTTGATTGGGATAGTCTTGTTGAGCCTCGTCTTCCTTCCGCTGCAACTTTCCAAATAAAGGTCAGAGTTAATTCCACAAATGTCTATCGATGTATGGTGGATGAAGGATCCTCTGCAAGTATTATATCCTCTTTGACTTGGAAAGCTTTGGGTTCCCCAAAGTTGTTGATAGCTCAGAGTCAGTTGTTAGCCTATGATAGAAGGCCTGGTGAATCTATGGGTGTTCTTCCTCAAGTGCCTATCACTTTAGGTGGGAAGACTGTCTTAATCGATATGATGGTGGTTGATAGCCCTTTAGACTTTAATATGCTACTTGGGCATGATTATGTCTATGCTATGAATGCTGTGGTGTCTTCACTCTTTCGAGTAATGTGCTTTCCTCATAACGGGAATATTGTCACTATTGATCAGCTTGCATCTGATAATCACCACCCTAATTCGACTTTACTGCAGAATACCCCTTGGTTTGTTCCAAGTGTTCAAGTAGACTCTACCCCGCCACGGGTCAATTATGTGGCATTGAATCCTCAATGTTCAATCGCTTCTAAGAAGGATCCTTTGACCTATTATTCTCCTTCTTGGGACTTGGTCCCGGCAGTTGACCGAGAGATTCTTCCTATAGGGACATGGGACCCTTTAATTCCCTCTTTTAATCCTTGTAGTTCTCATGATTTCTCAGATCTTGCTTTGCCTTCACAGGAGGAACTCTTTGAAGCCATGAGTTATGACTACCAAAGGAGTCCTTGGTCCGATCCCTGCAAAGGGTTTGTCCAGAAGAACTATTATGCGTAAGCCGCAAGGCTGCGTGGTCCCCTGTACCATATTGTACATATTAGGTACGCATTTTCAAGTTTGCTATTCTATAACACAAGATCTTATAAGAAGTTTATATGTGGGATGCATTAACTTCTCGTCTAGTGTTCCTATTTATGTTTACAGAACTTGGAAGATGTCTTCTTTGGAAGTTTATGGTTGGTCCGTTCTGACAGGTATTGGTTCTCGAAACTAGCATGTAGGTTAGGTTTTTCCGCCTGCATTGTGCATTTATCAGTTGCCTTTCCCATTTTGCCTTAGGATCGACCCCACCAAGTTATGGTGCGGAACCTTCTCATTGCTTAGAAGTATCATGACTTGTGTGGTAGAGCCTACCTTATCATGGGTGCCCTAGTTAGTACCTTATTGTCGCTTGGCACTCATGCAGATTTTTTTCCTTAGGTTCGGGAGTCCTCTGTAGCCCCGCCATGACTTATGCGTTGAAGACTCATTCCTCTTTGCTTCTTCGCTTCGTTCTGGCCTTATACCCTAGAGGCTCCTATGTGTGTAGAGTTGTACTTCTGCATTGCATGTTGACCATTTGCACCTTTTGGCCTAGAGCCGGCTTCACTTGGACTCGTGTTTAAGCCAACTTTTGACCATGACGTCTACAAAATCAACCTTGCATGCCTTTGACTTCTGCAACTTGACATACCCTGATCCGTGGAAGGAACATACCTCTGAGTGTCACTGACCAGTTTTCACCTCCCTGCATTGAGCATAGGAGCGTTCCTTTCCCAGGAACTAGATCATCTGTTTCACCGACACTCGTTCTTTCCACTGTACCATAGCATTCTTTTATTCTTTTTCCGGCTTAACAGAAAAAGACAAAAAAATAAAATATTCCAAAAAGGAGCGGGAACAGGGACATTATTTCCGTTTATTGTTGGCAGCTAGAGTCAGTCGTGTCGACCTTGAACAAAGCACTCAAAAAAAAGTCTCCTCCGCATGGGTGGGATTTAGTTTGACTTAGGTATGCCATAACCTTGTTATTGAGTCAGTTCTCCCCCGATTGGTTATCTCTTCCAATCATATGGAGGGTTCGTTCGTGCCTCCTGCATGGCGAACTTATACAGAGTCATCATATGCTGCCACATAGTCACATTGAGTCGTGCTTTTGTTCAATGGAAGTTAGCCTGAGTCGGCCTCTCTGCGGTGTCTCTTGACTCATTTTTCAGTTGGCCATCCCTGGTTGTCAGTATCATGTCTATCATCACATCAGCTATATTGGTCCTTTACTCGTGCCGGTTTGAGAAGGTCCCCATTGACTTCTTGCTGGCAGGTCTTGTCCTTATCGACGACGACACCTTGCTCTGAGGACAGGCCTAGAGCCACACCCTGGCCCTATTTTCATTATTGATAGGTCACCTTGTGCTCAGCATTGATCAGTATCATGTGTCTTTGACTGAGTGGTTTCCCTTGTGTTCGACATCAGCATACAATATCACACATTGGGATTCGTGCAGTACCTTGGTTTCCATTTGACCCTATTGGTGGATACCTCGCCTCTGTGTCAGCTTTCATTATTGGCTGGTTCAGAGGGTTTCTGCCATGCGCTAGCCACATCTTGTGTACGCTGGAAACGTGCTTCGGTTGGGTTACTACATCTTTTTCGTCCGATTCCTTCCACATTATTGGCCTACGGGTTACACTCACGCTAGATTGATGGAGGATGCCTTAATGCCTTCCTTCTACTGGATCTTTCCCTATCTACTCCGACTCATTGCTCTGGGGCAAAGATCTAGAGTCCATTTGGCAGTACCTTGGGGTTTGCAGTCATTAGTGGCAGATCCTTCGCTATCGACAGTGGGAAACCATCATTGTCTCCTGATCGATAGATTCTTACAGGTGTTCGAATTCAGCTCATCTATTCACACTTGTTAGATTGTACTGGGTACCTTGACGCTCATTATCATTATCGGTGAGTAGTCTCGCGTTTGTTAACGGTATACATCAATCACCGGTAATCAAACGATTTCTCACATGGTCAACTTCAAATCATTTATTCCCATGGTGTAGAAATGTACCACGGCGGTCGGTGAAGACCTCAGGTTGTATCAGCATTCATTGGTTCACTTGACAGTTGCTCCTGTTGCTGCTAGTTGATACCACTCCACCTTATATGTTGCAGTCAGTCATGGCGACATTCTATATGCTGGCACCTGAGTTTGTAGTGTAGTACCATCCTATTCCATCATGCTCAGTTGGTACCGTTTGGGATCAGTCTTTGATATCAGTGATCCGTTGCACCTTCCAGCATCATTGACAGTCTTATATCTGATTTTCAGACATGTACTTGCTCATTATGAGCAGATGATCCATTATGTATTTTCCAGTCATTTATACTTGTATACTTAGTGGATCCGCTTGTACTTGATATGCGGACATGCTTTACTTTTTCTGAGCATGGGTATGCCCGCCTCAGACAGTGTTTCTTTCTGATCTCCTTTTGGTGGCTTGGTAGGCTGAATTCTGGTGAAGTCCTCCTCGGTTTCTCGACAGACTTCCTTTCCATGTACTTACATAATATATTTCGGCCATCATGTTCCCCTTCTGACCTCATATATTAGGGGGCATCTGTTATAGCTCCAAATCTCACTCTTATGGTTTGTGATGCTGCACTCATGGCCTAGGGCAACCCCCCCTTCCAGACCTGGTCCTAAAATTTGAAAAACAGTGTTTTATCCCTTATACGCGACATTGCCCTGAGTTAAACGCGTGTACACGCGGGTCTGTGTATACCCAACCCGCGTGTATGTATTAAAACACTTAAAAAAATAAATAATTCCTTATTTTCGGGCAGAGATCGCGGGTTTTACCTGCTGATCACCTGTTAGTGCCTGTGGCCCAACTGTTCCCAACCAACTCCTAACTAAAAAACTACTTTGGAGATGGTATAAAAAGACATCAAAGGGAAGGCCTAGGAGAGAGAAAAAGAGAGCAAGATTATTATGCTGAGATTTTCCCCTTAGACCAGGTCTGAAGTCCTTGGTGCCTTCTGCACCTCCCCCATTTTGCATAGGAAACCCTTGTTTCCATGTGTATTGGTGATCATTCATCCTTTATATCACCATTGAGTAAGACTTGGAAGGAGCTCTTGTTGGAGGCTTGAGGCTGGAACGAATCCGGGAGGAAGCTTTTCTTGGAGCCTGCTGAAGGTGTTTCAGGTCATATCTTTCCGTTATATGTACTTTACTTGCCTTTATATAAAGAAACACGTCTTGGTTCCCGAAACAATCTTTCTTTATGCTTATGAGATTCTTGTTTTGAATTCTTATGCAAGTAGTTACTTAAAGATTTTTATAACTAACTTTATAGCATGAAGATGGTTTGTGTATAAGTATTTGTCCATGTACTGTTGTGCTCTTTGATTTGTTTGTTTTACAGGTCAAAGGAGAAGAAGGGAACTCCAAGAAGGGTTTGGACCCTAAAGGCCTTCTCGAACGTAGGACCTTAGGTACGTACCCTCAACATTAGAATTTGCTTACAGTAAAGATAATGGTTGTGTGTGTGTTTCTTTGAATAAGCAATTTTCAGTCTGGTAGAGTCTTAACCCAAAGGACCCTAGGGGTACTTTCCCCTCAACCAGAATTGGCGACTCCACTGGGGACAACACTCTTGTTGTTCCTAGTTTGGGTAGTCTTCAAGCCAATCAAGGTTCAGCCCCTCTGTTTGCTGGCTCTGACTGTCTGATTTGTTCTTGAACTCTAAGCTTTTCCAGTTTTTTCAGTCTGTATTTTTTATTTTTCTTGAAAATCTTCAGATACGTTTTTTTGTTGGATTACAGAAGCGTATATATGCAAGTTTAACTAAGTTAACCCGCGTATACACAGGTTTCCTCAGTTACAGTCGCGTGTACACGCACTCTGCACATCACTGCAGGTGCGTATATTATATAATTTTCAAGATTTATAAATTTTCTTTTTGCTGAATGTTTGTCTGGTGGTTTGGGTCGGTTTGAAGCAGTCATTTTCCAGTAACAGTCCTCTGTTTAACAGGGGGCATCTTGTTCTGAACTCTCTCTAGTTATAAGGAGTATTAGTCTTGTTTTCGTTGATTGCAAGCGTCATTTTTTTTTTGACACACAAGATTTCTGGTTAAGAATCTTGACTGCTCTGTTTTGGCAGAGTAGGAAGAATGGATTCAATCTTTGTGTTCATTTTGTTTTGGTGACCCTTTTGTTTGCTTAACGAAACCATTTTTGTGACCATTTTCTCCTTCGTTTCGGGAAAGTTGTTTGTTACCATTTTCTTGAAACTAGTCTTTTGATCTTTTGGACTTTCATTGCTGCTTTTGATTGTCAAGAGCGATTTCAAACGCATTTATTTTGGTTGGGTTTTCATCATTTGAAAGGTGTCAATTCGCAAAAGTGTTTGGTTGCCTATTCTTCAATCATTAGTGTCAGTATTTTTGAGAGCATTCTTTGAAAAAGACTTCTTTGCTTGTTGTTTGAAAGAAAATCTTTTGAAAGTTTTGAGTTTCGCTTTCTTAAACTTGCTTTTCATTTGATTTCCTTTTTTTTGTGAAGTGAAAGTGCTTTGTGTTTATCTTAGAACTTGTTTTTATTGTTTGGACGAAATGATTGGTAGAACATCATATTCTATCTAAGCATTTTAGTGGCAAGACAAATTTGATAAGTGAGCAACTTTCCTTCTTTATTTGCAGAGTAGTCTTAAAATCTTGCAGTCACATATAGTTGTTGCATTAGGATAGATTTGCATCCCTTTTTATGCATACATAGCTTTGTTAGCTTTTGTGAGTGTGGAGTCTGAAAATAAAGAAAAAAACTTTGTTTAATTTGAAGTACCTCTAAACCCTATAGAAATTGCTCTTCATCGAAAACAAAAAGTGCATGTGCATGTAGTTAGGATAATTTCTTTTTGAGTTCATCAAAACACCACAAGTTTCATCACCATTACCTTGTGACTTAAAGAACAGCCTAATAAAATCAAGCGCTAATTAAAATCCACTAGAACTTTTTGTTTTAGTCAGTTACACCAACAAGTTTAGGATTTTAGGGCCTTGGATTAGGCGAGTGGAGAGTTAACTCTCCAAGGCCACATAAAACGTCAAACATAAGAGTCTGAATAACGAGAGAAAATCCAATAGCGTTAGGAAGACGAGGAAAGCTCCGGATCTGGGAGTTAAGCATGAGGGTCTGTGAAGACAGGGAGTTGGTATCGATAGTTGCTTCTCCTAGGGAACTACACAGGTGGCTGCGGAGGGGAATCCCGTGGCACCTGAGGTCGACGTTGCATCACTCTCGACAATACTACTGGAGGGCACCCTTGCGAAGCTTGGGGGCTTGCACCAGCGCAGGCTGTTGTTAGGAGGTCAGCGTAACTTCCTCTGTTACATTCGCTGATAGGACTGGGCCGTCATTATCCCAGACTATCTTCGGAAGGCCCCTTGACTCCACTTTCTTGTATTTTAGTGTCTGGTCCTCATCACCCAGAGCAGAAATACTTGGAAGTTGTTTGACTGGCTGATATCTTTAGGGACTTTATAGTGAGTGCTCTTTGCTCCTTGTATATAGTTGGCTTTAGGTATTTTTGTCTAGTTACATTTGGACTTTGTGTTCTGAGTGACTGGCTTACCGCTCTACCGATCTTGAAAGGCTTTTGGTTGCTCTTTCAGAAGTTGTGGAGTTGCCTCCTCAAGGGCAAAGGTTTTGATCGCTTATCCATATTCCTTGAAGAGTTATTTCTATATTCCCGTAAGGGAAGGGTCTTTGGATCAGTTAGATATGGCCAATATTCCTGTGGAAACCAACCAAGGTGCCCTCCCAAAAGGGGATCCTTGTGCTTTTCCTTTCTTTGGAAATGTTGGTACTCCCTTGATGGCCACTTTGAATATTCCTGGGTTGAATGTTGGACTACCCGTTTGGCTGTGGTCCACTCCGAATATTCCAAATGCTCTTGAAGCCTCTCAGTTGAATGCTTTATTTCAAGGGCATCACATGGGTGCTAATTGTTCGTATTCTCTCAAAGAGAAATCTGGGGTTATATCTTCTCCTCCTTCTTGTCACAAGAAATCTAAAAAGAGGAGAAAAAGGAAGTCAAAGAAGAAGAATAATTCTATACTTTCATCACCGACCTCTGCAAGTCATGTTGGAGATGAGCCTTCAGCCGCTGCTAGTCATGCTGGGGGCACAAGTCTAGTCACTGCGAGTCACACTAGCACTTCATCACCGACCTCTGCAAGTCATGTTGGAGATGAGTCTTCAGCCGCTGCTAGTCATGCTGGGGGCACAAGTCTAGTCACTGCGAGTCACACTAGCACTTCATCACCGACCTCTGCAAGTCATGTTGGAGATGAGCCTTCAGCCACTGCTAGTCATGCTGGGGGCACAAGTCTAGTCACTGCGAGTCACACTAGCACTTCATCACCGACCTCTGCAAGTCATGTTGGAGATGAGTCTTCAGCCGCTGCTAGTCATGCTGGGGGCACAAGTCTAGTCACTGCAAGTCACACTAGCATTTCATCTTCAACCTCTGCAAGTCATGTCGGAGATGAGTCTTCAGCCGCTGCAAGTCATGCTGGGGGCATGAGTCTAGTCACTGCGAGTCATACTAGCAAAGAGTCACCAACCTCTGCAAGTCATGTTCAGGACTCTCCGCAAACCACTGCTAGTCATGTTGGCGAAATGGAGGTTGATAAGAAACCTGGACGTAGAAGTTTTAAACCTAAGTTCCCTTGTAAGATATGCAAGGGAGACCATCTTACTCATTTATGCCCTGGTATTCCAGAGGTTCAAAGGATATGGTCCGAGTCTGAAATTACTTCTGCTCCTAGATCTAATATGGTTTCTCATCAATGCCATCAACCATTGGTTGATAATGTGGTAAAGCCAGTGAAATCGCTGGCCGATTACACTCCTCTTTTGGGGGGTGAAGTGCCTAACAAAAGAGTCTGTTTGATCTCTAGTACAGAGTCTTCTAGTATAGGGGGCATTCCGGTTACTTCGAATGTTCCCCCTCCAAGTGCTAAGAGTGTTTCCTTTGATTGGGATAGTCTTGTTGAGCCTTGTCTTCCTTCCGCTGCACCTTTCCAAATAAAGGTCAGAGTTAATTCCACAAATGTCTATCGATGTATGGTGGATGAAGGATCCTCTGCAAGTATTATATCCTCTTTGACTTGGAAGGCTTTGGGTTCCCCAAAGTTGTTGACAGCTCAGAGTCAGTTGTTAGCCTATGATAGAAGGCCTGGTGAATCTATGGGTGTTCTTCCTCAAGTGCCTATCACTTTAGGTGGGAAGACTGCTTTAATCGATATGATGGTGGTTGATAGCCCTTTAGACTTTAATATGCTACTTGGGCGTGATTATGTCTATGCTATGAATGTTGTGGTGTCTTCACTCTTTCGAGTAATGTGCTTTCCTCATAACGGGAATATTTTCAATATTGATCAGCTTGCATCTGATAATCACCACCCTAATTCGAATTTACTGCAGAATACCCCTTGGTTTGTTCCAAGTGTTCAAGTAGACTCTACCCCGCCACGGGTCAATTATGTGGCATTGAATCCTCAATGTTCAATCGCTTCTAAGAAGGATCCTTTGACCTATTATTCTCCTTCTTGGGACTTGGTCCCGGCAGTTGACCGAGAGATTCTTCCTATAGGGACATGGGACCCTTTAATTCCCTCTTTTAATCCTTGTAGTTCTCATGATTTCTCAGATCTTGCTTTGCCTTCACAGGAGGAACTCTTTGAAGCCATGAGTTATGACTACCAAAGGAGTCCTTGGTCCGATCCCTACAAAGGGTTTGTCCAGAAGAACTATTATGCGTACGCCGCAAGGCTGCGTGGTCCCCTGTACCATATTGTACATATTAGGTACGCATTTTCAAGTTTGGTATTCTATAACACAAGATCTTATATGAAGTTTATATGTGGGATGCATTAACTTCTCGTCTAGTGTTCCTATTTATGTTTACAGAACTTGGAAGATGTCTCCTTTGGAAGTTTATGGTTGGTCCGTTCTGACAGGTATTGGTTCTCGAAACTGGCATGTAGGTTAGGTTTTTCCGTCTGCATTGTGCATTTATCAGTTGCCTTTCCCATTTTGCCTTAGGATCGACCCCACCAAGTTATGGTGCGGAACCTTCTCATTGCTTAGAAGTATCATGACTTGTGTGGTAGAGCCTACCTTATCATGGGTGCCCTAGTTAGTACCTTATTGTCGCTTGGCATTCATGCAGATTTTTGTCCTTAGGTTCGGGAGTCCTCTGTAGTCCCGCCATGACTTATGCGTTGAAGACTCATTCCTCTTTGCTTCTTCACTTCGTTCTGGCCTTATACCCTAGAGGCTCCTATGTGTGTCGAGTTGTACTTCTGCATTGCATGTTGACCATTTGCACCTTTTGGCCTAGAGCCGGCTTCACTTGGACTCGTGTTTAAGCCAACTTTTGACCATGATGTCTGCAAAATCGACCTTGTATGCCTTTGACTTCTGTAGCTTGACATACCCTGATCCGTGGAAGGAACATACCTCTGAGTGTCACTGACCAGTTTTCACCTCCTTGCATTGAGCATAGGAACGTTCCTTTCCCAGGAACTAGATCATCTGTTTCACCGACACTCGTTCTTTCCACTGTACCATAGCATTCTTTTATTCTTTTTCCGGCTTAACAGAAAAAGACAAAAAAATTAAATATTCCAAAAAAGAGCGGGAACAGGGACATTATTTCCGTTTATTGTTGGCAGCTAGAGTCAGTCGTGTCGCCCTTGAACAAAGCACTCAAAACAAAGTCTCCTCCGCATGGGTGGGATTTAGTTTGACTTAGGTATGCCATAACCTTGTTATTGAGTCAGTTCTCCCCCGATTGGTTATCTCTTCCAATCATATGGAGGGTTCGTTCGTGCCTCCTGCATGGCGAACTTATACAGAGTCATCATATGCTGCCACATAGTCACATTGAGTCGTGCTTTTGTTCAAGGGAAGTTAGCCTGAGTCGGCCTCTCTGCGGTGTCTCTTGACTCATTTTTCAGTCGGCCATCCCTGGTTGTCAGTATCATGTCTATCATCACATCAGCTATATTGGTCCTTTACTCGTGCCGGTTTGAGAAGGTCCCCATTGACTTCTTGCTGGCGGGTCTTGTCCTTATCGACGACGACACCTGGCTCTGAGGACAGGCCTAGAGCCGCACCCTGGCCCTATTTTCATTATTGATAGGTCACCTTGTGCTCAGCATCGATCAATATCATGGGTCTTTGACTGAGTGGTTTCCTTGTGTTCGACATCAGCATACATTATCACACATTGGGATTCGTGCAGTACCTTGGTTTCCATTTGACCCTATTGGTGGATACCTCGCCTCTGTGTCAGCTTTCATTATTGGTTGGTTCAGAGGGTTTCTGTCGTGCGCTAGCCACATCTTGTGTACGCCGAAACATGCTTCGGTTGGGTTACTACATCTTTTTCGTTCGATTCCTTCCACATTATTGGCCTACGGGTTACACTCGCGCTAGATTGATGGAGGATGCCTTAATGCCTTCCTTCTAGCGGATCTTTCCCTATCGACTCCGACTCATTGCTCTGGGGCAAAGATCTAGAGTCCATTTGGCAGTACCTTTGGGTTTGCAGTCATTAGTGGCAGATCCTTCGCTATCGACAGTGGGAAACCTTCATTGTCTCCTGATCCATAGATTCTTACAGGTGTTCGACTTCAGCTCATCTATTCACACTTGTTAGATTGTACTGGGTACCTTGACGCTCATTATCATTATCGGTGAGTAGTCTCGCGTTTGTTAACGGTATACATCAATCACCGGTAATCAAACGATTTCTCACATGGTCGACTTCAGATCATTTATTCCCATGGTGTAGAAATGTGCCACGGCGGTCGGTCAAGACCTCAGGTTGTATCAGTATTCATTGGTTCACTTGACAGTTGCTCCTGTTGTTGCTAGTTGATACCACTCCACCTTATATGTTGTAGTCAGTCATGGCGACATTCTATATGTTGGCACCTGAGTTTGCAGTGTAGTACCATCCTATTCCATCATGTTCAGTTGGTACCTTTTCGGATCAGTCTTTGATATCAGTGATCCGTTGCACCTTCCAGCATCATTGACAGTCTTATATGTGATATTTAGACATGTACTTGCTCATTATGATCAGATGATCCATTATGTATTTTCCAGTCATTTATACTTGTATACTTAGTGGATCCGCTTGTACTTGATATGCGGACATGCTTTACTTTTTCTGAGCATGGGTATGCCCGCCTCAGACAATGTTTCTTTCTGATCTCCTTTTGGTGTCTTGGCAGGCTGAATTCTGGTGAAGTCCTCCTCGGTTTCTTGACAGACTTCCTTTCCATGTACTTACATAATATATTTCGGCCATCATGTTCCCCTTCTGACCTCATATATTAGGGGGCATCTGTTATAGCTCCAAATCTCACTCTTATGGTTTGTGATGCTACACTCATGGCCTAGGGCAACCCCTCCTTCCAGACCTTATCCTAAAATTTAAAAAACAGTGTTTTATCCCTTATACGCGACATTGCCCTGAGTTAAACGCGTGTACACGCGGGTCTGTGTATACCCAACCCGCGTGTATGTATTAAAACACTTAAAAAAATAAATAATTCCTTTTTTTCGGGTGGAGATCGTGGGTTTTACCTGCTGATCACCAGTTAGTGCCTGTGGCCCAACTGTTCCCAACCAACTCCTAACTAAAAAACTACTTTGGAGATGGTATAAAAAGACATCAAAGGGAAGGCCTAGGAAAGAGAAAAAGAGGGCAAGATTATTATGTTGAGATTTTCCCCTTAGACCAGGTCTGAAGTCCTTGGTGCCTTCTGCACCTCCCCCATTTTGAATAGGAAACCCTTGTTTCCATGTGTATTGGTGATCATTCATCCTTTATATCACCATTGAGTAAGACTTGGAAGGAGCTCTTGTTGGAGGCTTGAGGCTGGAACGAATCCGGGAGGAAGCTTTGCTTGGAGCCTGCTGAAGGTGTTTCAGGTGAAATCTTTCCGTTATATGTACTTTACTTGCCTTTATATAAAGAAACACGTCTTGGTTCCCGAAACAATCTTTCTTTATGCTTATGAGATTCTTGTTTTGAATTCTTATGCAAGTAGTTACTTAAAGATTTTTATAACTAACTTTATAGCATGAAGATGGTTTGTGTATAAGTATTTGCCCATGTACTGCTGTGTTCTTTGATTTGTTTGTTTTACAGGTCAAAGGAGAAGAAGGGAACTCCAAGAAGGGTTTGGACCCTAAAGGCCTTCTCGAATGTAGGACCTTAGGTACGTACCCTCAACATTAGAATTTGCTTACAGTAAAGATAATGGTTGTGTGTGTGTTTCTTTGAATAAGAAATTTTCAGTCTGGTAGAGTCTTAACCCAAAGGACCCTAGGGGTACTTTCCCCTCAACCATCCCTTACCCAAGTTTGGGGTAACTAGCATGGAAATTTTTATCCAAGTGAATGCTTAATTCCCGCTGCAATTACTTTTTCTAGCACTAGTGCAGGCAGACCTTGAAGATAAAAATTTCCTTTCTTCCATTTCCCATTTTGTAAATTCCCACTATTTTTCTTTTTCTAAATCCCCAATGAATTACCCTCCTCTTTCTTCTAAGAAAACTACCCTTACCCTATTTCATAAAATCCTTCTTTTTCCCCTAAATTGTTTCCACATCCCATTCTCATTTATCCCCCTTGGTGATATTATTCTTGGAATGCCTGCAATAATGTTCCTTCCCATTCTGAAAATCACCCCTTTCCCACTTCTTTATTCCCTCATAAATTGATTGCATAATTTGATGCAGTCAATCCAGAAGTCATGCTCATCAAACACCAAAGGATGGCGAATAAAACTTTTCTTGCATATTGAGGCAAATTTTTTTAAAAGTCCAACTACAGAATTGTGTTCTATCAGAATTGTTATTTTGGTAAAATCGTTGGTGCAAGATGCACAGTGCAAGCATAGTGCAGTGTAAGCAGGATCAGTGCAGGAACGCCACTGACTTTGGAAGCAAGTGAAAAACAAATTTCACACAGTACAGGAGCGTCTTATGAAGAATGTTTATGGAATTTTATTACTTTGCTCATGAGTGATTCCTGCACTCATAGATCATAGCATTATATATTTTAATTAATACTCTATTTTATGATTTACTAACTTAGAAAAAAATTTAAAGTGCAAGATATATTGGATTTTGAAATATCATTTTTTAATGAGTACTAAAATATGTCTTAATTGAATTATGAGGTAGACCGTGGGATAGTAAAGACTGTTCGAAAACTCATATTCACCTCCTTTGAAACAATCTCCCATCACTTGTTCATCATTGTATTACCTGCTAACATGATCATTATGATCATTACACCGCCGCCGCATAAGCCTCCACCACAACCAATCATTATTTCTCACCCATAGCAATATGATATGTATATACATCTGATCCGAGGAGTCATTCTTTTATCATTAAACATGATCAATTGGATGGGACTGAAAAGACAAAGGATGGATGAACCTCTGACATAAAATTCTCAGCAACTGTTGGTATCACTCACTAAAATCCTTATGAGGTTGTGACAGGGAATTGTGATAAATTCAAACATCGCACCCATAAGGAATGAGCCATCGTCCTTAAAGGAGATAAAGTAGACTATGGAATACCAAAATAGACTTTCACTATTGCAAGAATCTAGATTCCTTCCATTTTTGCGGAAGTTCCATGGCTTTGACATGGTCATGGTTCTAGAGTTTGCAAAGATGTTTGAAGGAGGCCGAGCTAGGTTCGACTCATTAGAATTTGAAATCATGGAGGAGTCCATTGTGTGAACTACAAGCTTTCCAACTACAAGGGAGCAGTGGTTCAAAAAGGAGAGGCTTGAAAATAAATGATGGCATCGATTTGTGAGTGACAAAAATCTCAAAGTTGACTAGAAGAAAGGGCTTCCGCAGAGCACAATGCTCAGAAAATGGCGAGACCTCTTGTACATACTACAGAAATTTTTTACCTGCGAGGGATGTTACACATTAGCATTTGTGTACCATATCAGGTTGTTGTTGCACTTTGAGTCGAGGAAGCTTACTAATTTTCCTTACTACCTGCTCTGAAGTCACGAGAAAATGGCGAAAGGTGTGCAGAGTGGGGACACAAACCAAGTCGCATATAAGCTATATCATCATGGGCTTATCAAAATCCTCCTCAAGAAAGTGCTGGAAGAAAAGGGTGTGACCTGGAAGGCATTCCTAAAGGGGTTCCGGGCGAGAAGTGTAGGGAAATCTGCTATCACAAGTGCAAGTAAGAAAAGGAAGGTAGAGACACCGTCCCCTACCAAGCAAAAGGGTAACACCAGTGCAAGCAGAAAAGAATTATGTCGAAGACACTCTGCCCTTGGGAAAGAAAAGAAAAATCAGAACCCTGACAAAGAAGAAGGTTGTCTCTCCAGGGACGAATCATTATCGGTCAAGCTCTCAGATTGTGATTGATGAATCACCTCAGGTTTCGCCTAAAGACCATAACCTTTCAATGCTTGCAGATGCAGTGTCCCACACCGTGGTAAACAAAGAAAATGTGGAAAAGGAAGGAGATGTATTGTTGTCTACCCTCGTTCACATATTAAGAAAGAAGAATATGACACCGAGTGCAGGTGAAGTTCAGGCAGAGGGTCACAAGGATGATGAGGCATAACACATGGAGACCCTTAACAATTTCGATGAACAGGACATCGAAACCCTCAATGTTTTTGATGAATAGGATACTGAAGCCCTTGCTACTTTAAATGAACAAGGTACTAAATCCCCTGAATAATTAGAAGAACAAGGCATTAAAAACCATGTGGAGTTAAGTTGGCAAGGTACTGAAACCCTTGGCACGAAGGCTTTGGGGGGCACCAAAATCCTCGGTGATAAGGAAACCCCGGGCACAGAAACTTTTGGCGATGTTATAATGCAAACATTGGATGACCTTAATCTCGACAATGATGGGACTTGTTTTGAGTCCGTTGCAGAGAAGGTATTTACACCATAGGATCTAAGCATGGATCCCTTTGCCCTCTACCTCAACAACCAAATAGTGGAATTGGAGTAGCAATTTCATGACCTAGAGGCTTTGAAGCAGGTCATTAAGGAGCAAAATTGGCAAAAGCAAGGCAAGGCAGAGCTGCTCGCAGAGGTCAAGAAGCAGAAACAGCAAGTGAAAGTATGGAAGTATCAGGCTTCCAAGTGCTACAAACGCCTCAAGAAGGTGACTAATCAGCTGAAAGGAGCCCGAGGTAAAAAGCCAAAGGTAGTGAAAGCAGGGATAAGTATTGAAGTACAGGATTGAGAGTTGGCCACCCATTTTTTAAGATTTTTTACAAGAGGTAAAATGTTGTGTGAGGACACACAACAGCCTAGGGATGGGAGGATGTTGGTGTCCCAAATTGCTCTATTTTTACCCTATTCCCATAATCCTTAACCTCTGTTTTTATCTCTATTTAAGCCTCTCATTCCTGCACTAGTCCAAGATAATCATCTATTCCTACATATACTTTGTATTTCATAATTAAGATTTATTAAGTGCTTTATTAATTACTTTACATAGATTTCATACCTTTTAGTATCTCTTTTAACTTATGTTTAATTTTCCTAAAAGTAATTGAAGAACTAAGTTTTAATCCTTATTTAGCGTGATCAGTGCAGGAAGATTCCTGCACCGCCAACGATGTTGTTCCTTGATCTCCGTGATAATTCGAATCCTTCCATGCGGGTGTTTTTTATCCACAACTCTTAGTTCGGTTGTGGAATATCTGAGGTTGGATATTGGTGACGTATAGTCAGGGATACTTGCCAAGAATATGGTCTATGACTAGCAAAGTTCGTGCTTTATTATAACCATTAGCCGGTTTTGCAATGTTGTTTGTTAGTTCGTTCGGCCAAAATGCTTGAGTAGGAAATTATTATAATTAGCAAAATATGGCTAAGGCCGAGAGACTGTATATGTTATAGATCATAGGTAGAGCCAAGCTAGTAATCTCTGAGTTGTAATTTTATTTACTTTGTAGTTTTGTATCGCCCTTGGTTCTGAGACTTG
Organism: Pinus tabuliformis; assembly: GCA_031772625.1. NCBI lineage: Eukaryota > Viridiplantae > Streptophyta > Pinopsida > Pinales > Pinaceae > Pinus > Pinus tabuliformis. Next base: position 1,927,955,249 of record CM062817.1, on the reverse strand, counting down.
CATTATCATGTATATTTGTTGATCAAGTTTAATACAAGGAACACGCCATGTTTTCTTCACACTGTGTCTAATTTTTATTTCATGTGTGATTAAGTGTTGAACCATTTCGTTTCCTAAATGGGAAATGAGCTGGTTGGCTAGGGCCGAACCAACCCAGCTCATTTATCCTTGTGCTTTCACCATTTAAAAGGTTTGTGTGAAAATTTATTCATTTTCAGTTGCGTGGCTTGGATTGTTCTTATCTTTATTGCAGAAGTTCTGAGTTAAATTCATTTCATAGTCAAGCGTGAACAGATCCGTAGTTTGGAAGTTTAATTAAGTTTATTTCTTTCTTGTAATTTCTTTCCTGTAATTTCCTTCCTGCAATTCTTGTCTTAGTTTGCTTCCGCTCGGGTCATGCAGGAAGATTCTTCCTGTGCTAGTGCATGTATTTTCCTACACTTCAGTTTCTTCATTTACTTCACAGCAAGTGTTACATTCCTTTTCGCGCTTATAATTTCATTTATTCCTGCAAGAAAAAGTATTGTTAATTCAAGTAACCATTCTTAATGTTAAGAGTTATACTTCTGAAGGATCTAAGAATATTTACATGAATTAAGGAAGGACGTTATTACAAACACCATACTTTACACTTGCATTTTATGACTTAAGAAAAAGGAACATAAACGTTATAAGTGAATTCTCGAAAGTTAGTTGATGCATGAAAACTACTTTGACTATTGCTTTGATTATTCCGATTTTTTTTTACTTTATGAAGTTTTCTTTCATTACAAAGTTCGGTTAACTAAAGCATTCTTTTCCACGTGTAATTTATCTCAAAATCTAGCTTGCAATTGCAATTCTTTTCAACATGTCTTTTAGTTCTTTCGAAAGTAAATTAGAAACTTTAATGAAGGAAGCTCTGTCTCGGTGGAAGAGTTGGTCTCTTGTCACAGGAAAAAGGTGCTCTAAGCCTTGAGGCTTAGAGAACCTCCACAAAGACATAAGTCTTCAATAAAGAAGGTAAAATATACTTTTTCACATAAGTACTATACATGCACTAGTGCAAGTAGATTGCAATAGTACAAGAACAAGTTGCTTGGTGTAGAAGGAAGATCAATTGGGAAATAGATATTTGCAAGGGCCCACTTGTTAAGTTGTTAGCCATCTATACTGAAGATAAACATAGTATTTCATTTCATCATTTAAGATTGCTTCCAGTTGTGTGAAAGTTCCTTTACTTGATTTCCTCGCAAATTATTCTTTTACATTCCAGCACTAGAATTGCTTTGGTGTAGATTTCATTTAAGATTTTTTTCTATCCGATTTTGCAACATTTCATTTAAGAAGTAGGATTAGGAATAGGAAAAGTTCATACCATTTCTGGCATTACCTGTGCTTCATCTCTAAGTTTACGAAACCCTTGGGTTGACAATTAAGTGTTGAGCAGTTTGCTTAAGTGAAATTCTTACACCCAACATGAAACTCACATTGGGTGCTATCCTTTAAGGTCCCTATGAAGACCTTAATCCTATGCTCCTCTGGAATATCATTTACCCTTATATTAAATTTTTGGAAGTCCTCAATGTGCTCCGCCATTGAACCCTTTTGTTTGAGATTTATCAATTAGCTAAAGAAGGTGTTGCTCTTTGTATTCTCATAATGTGCTACCATTTCCTTCGTAAAAATTGACCAAGTGACAAGTGGTTTACGAGAACAAAGCCATCGATACCATAGAAACTAATTTTGTTCTAAATATAAAGATGCAATTTGTACCTTTTGTGTGTTTGACACATCATGCAAATCAAATAATTGTTCCATTTGTAGTATCCATCTCACCAAATCCTTTCCATCAAACCTCCTCATATAGATATTTGGAATGTGGTTAGTCTTTAACCCACCATGTGAGTATCTAAAATCATATTTTGTATTCTTTTAATCCTCATCGTGATTTTCGTTGAGTACCTTGTCACCACGAAGAAGAATTTCTTGTAGTAATTTTGTCAAACCTTCCAGGTCCCTTTTCAAATTTGTTTTTAGACCATATTTAAAACCTTCCATCTTGAAATTCATCATTTCTTCCATGTAGGATTTCAAACCATCCATCTTAGCAAGTTAGCTTCAAGATCATTTTGGTTACGCTTTATGAGCATGAAATTTGTTGCACTTGATCTTGCAATTTTGATATATCATAATGCATTTCTTCCGCTTCTTCATGCGTCATAGAAGATCTTTTTGGTTGCTTACTAGGTGTGTCAATTTTTTGTTTTTAGGCATTTTGAAATAAAACAATGATATCTTTGCTTCACTATGCCCTTTGAATCACTTCAAACTGATTCTTCAAACAAAATATATGCCAAATTTAAAAAATACATCATTTTTCTTGCTTTTTAGGAGCTCGATATTGAAATTGTTGTATCTCTGTGATTTCGGATCTCCAAGGTTTGAAATTTTATCCTATGGTAGACCTTTGATTCTTATTTCCAAACCCACAAGTCAGGTCGATATTGGATTCTTCAAGAAATATGTATTCCTGATCTCCCATGATGACTTGATCAGAGACTTGTTGACTATAGCAAAATTGTACAAAGTTCCACGTGTCATTATTTCAATAGTCGGCTCTAAAAACGATATACAAGGAACTAGCATATGTGTAATTGTAGACACTTCCTACAAAATTCAAATCTGATGCTCAAAGAGAATTTTATGACGATTTTCCGTAGGTCACCTGTTTGAGATGGAATTCTGGAGCCTGCACAAAACCTAACTTCCTCAGACCATATCTCCAAAAATATATTGAACCAAGATCTAAAATTTGTATACAAACTTCACCAAGATTTCCTCTCTATGTGGTCGAAATTTTTGTTTTTGAAACATTGTATAAAAAATGTTATAGCGAAAATACCAAGATGGCATCTTTGAAGCAATGAAACCCTAGAATCCAAAGCTCATATACCAAATCTTATGCAACCAACTCACAAAAAAGATAGATCAACGACTTAAAAATTATCCTATTCGAGAGGGAAACCTCCTCTACATTAAATAAATGAACAATTCTTGGATGATACAAATGACAAGGCCTCCTTTCTATATATAAGAGTCTAGGGGGTCACAATATAATTAGAGCCTACATAACAATAATAATGTAACGACACAACAATAACAATAGTAGGCTTATATGGGGCACAATAATAACAATATGGGGACTACATGGGAACAACAATAACAATAAGGGGGCTACACTAACAACAAAAATAATGGGCTACACTAGTGTTATAGGGACCTAATAAATGGAAAAGGAAAAGGTTATCCTCACTAATGAATTGTTGGAAATAAATCAAGAAATTGCATCCTACAAGGAGAAAAATGCAGAGTTGTTACAAAAGATAGAAAAACATGTCTATACAATTGTGCTACAACCTAATTCATAGAACCCAATAGATAAGTTTATCAAGGTTATGGAAGAGATGAAAATATCAGAAATTGAATTGAAAAAATATTTGGATGACTCCAAGCAGCAACTGAAACAAAAGGAGAAACAATTAAGCATGTCAAGAGAGACTGTAAACCAAAATAATACAAACTATAAATAAGCATCTGATGGGCTCAAATAATTAAAATAAACAATTATAGGAAACATTTCCTTGATCCATGCAAGGGGGATTATATGGGGAGACATAATCCAACAAATTAGAGTTGTCTGGGATCATATGATTGTCAGAGCTGAAGAAAAATTTATGATCAAGGCCTCTGAAGTTATTATTCACACAAATAAAGATAAAATATAGGAAAGCATAGCTGGAAAAAAATATCATCAATTACTTAAATGCCAAATCCTCTCATGAACTTAGAGCAGTGGACATTGCAGACAAGACAGTTGTGGTGTTTGAAATAAATAAAATGGTTGAGAGAAACATGTATAGAAAGAACACACAAAGCAAGTTAGAGGAATCCAAAGATCTATGACATATTTCAACTCTAATTTTGACATAAGGATAAGAGCATGGCTACAACCATGTTTGGATCAACATGTGAACCTTTTCTTCTGGGAGCAAAATGAAACACTATTGGTGGAAGCAAAAAGAAAAATTAACTCCTTGCATGAGAAAATTGTAGTGTTAAAGGGATCAACAATTGTCAACTACTTGCAAAGATATTTTCAACTGTTATGGTTAGCTAAGAATTTATGTACTGATAAACCAGGCTACACCAAGTTGACAAATTTGAGGATGGCCTATAGTAGAATGCTTCAGTGCATAGACCCCAATTTGAAACTTTGGAAGAAATGTCAAAATCCAGTCACACCATTGAATGTTCGAGTCACTAAGCCTAGAACTTCATGACGTGAGAAAAAATTATTGAGAGCAAAAGAGTCTCGAATTTCAAAATAGTTTATTAGAAAATTTGAAAATACATTGTATTTTGTAATTCCGAAAAGGTTCAAAAATATTTTAGTCTTTAAATTTTTTAAGAGAACTAAGTAGTTTTAAAAGGTAGTTAGGGCAGTTAACCATTTTCATAACTACCTCTCAATGTAAACTTTCTTTAAAAGAAGACCAAAGGATTAGTTTTGGGGTTTTCGATTTCTGGCCTGAAGATAAATCTTTTGTTGTGTAATGTGCAAATTTTCTTGGAGAATCAATAAAGGTTTTTTAGATGATTCCATATGTGTGTTAATTATAGAATGTTATTCTATCTTTGTAAGTAATTTTATATCATTCTTCCATGGAGAAATGTGTAATGAAGTTGTTGGTTCTTTTTCATTAACAGATTTATTGATGCTTTGATAATAGCAGAAAGTACATGTAGATTTTATTTGAAGTAACCTTAAATTGCGCTCCACATTTTTCATCAGTTCACTTTCTTGCATTTTATTATTTCAACTAAGGTTCTATGTAAAGGATTCTACCTCATCGCTCTGCATTGAAAATTTTTCTTTAATATTAAGTCCTTCCATACTACAACTTCAGTAAGCTATACTCACAGACATCTTGGCCATCTTGAAGGGTTTTGTCATTTTCTCCAAGAGTAAAAATTACATTACATTTTAAAGAAACATCTCTGGGAAATAATGTTTACAGTTATAAAATAAAATATTTTTACTTATTTTGAATAGATGTCCTATGCATTGGCTCCTCTTTGTTATAGACATTTTTGTGCCTTACAGCATAGAGCATGAAATGTCAATAATCTGAGGGATCCAAAGTCCCTAAACAAGTTGTTCTTACCCTTAGAGGAACAAGGTCAGCAAACCACAGCACTGCAAAACGGTTCTCCACTGAAAAACACTCAAAAACAGGTCAGTTTTGGATCATTGCAGCTGCTCCACTAGGCATCTGCGCTGCATAGCAGGTACAACAAAGGCTACCTGCGTTGCATAGCAAGTAGAACAAAGGCTACCTGCGCTGGGCGTACTTGGACATGTGGAGGAATCTTTTTCTCAAAGTGCCAGTGCCCAGGAAGCTTCTAAAAAGACACTTGATGATAAGATTCGCCTAATGATGAGTTAAGAGCTTCTAAAACTCCAAGTGGAAGACAGAAACTCCGAGTGAAGAACTGAAGAACAACTGGAGTTGAAGAGGAAAAGTCACACATCAAGCTGACTTATCTTCACTCCAAAACTCTATATAAGGATCTCATCCCATGGGATCTTGGAGGCCGGAATTTAGTGCAAAGAATTGTTGTTGGTTTGCAGTTGAGAGTATTGGGTGATTGATTGAGGGAGGTGAAGAAGAGATTTCTCTCCGTCGGGAAGGTGATGCTGGATTGGACCTCTCATGGTTGTATCACCGCCTGAACCTTACTTCCATATATTAATAAAGCTTTTGAGGTTCTTCTATTCGCATGTGTTTCAATGATGTATTGTCTTACTTGCGTATTTGATTTATGCTAATCCTTGAATCAATTATGCATGCATGCTTCTTGTAGTTTCCTTTTCTTGTCTTATTTGCAGGATCTCGTGTAGCTGGGCCCGTGAAAAGACTTGGAGCTGGGAGCAAGCGGCAATCAAAGGAGATTGGATCGACCATTTGCGCAAGACATCGGTAAGTGGATCTCTTCCTTTTATCTCTTGCATGTCATAAAGAAGAAACTTTAGATAGCTTTGCTTTCAGCTGTTGCTAAGGAACTGTCACCCTTAGAGTGGGTTAGGGTCATTCCGAGTTGGATACTTTCCCCCACAACAGACTGGCGACTCCGCTGGGGATCGTGTCTTGTTGGTAGCTTGTGTTTCTTGCTATTTTTTTCTTAAACAAAAGGGTATCGAATCGAAAACTGCATTCGAGTTCTTCGAATGCAAAGTAGAGGGCAGCTACTCTAGCCCAGTGCTGGGCATGTTTATGATTTTGAAGAGCTGATCCACAAGGACTCTTTTTAGCTCTTTGTGATAGTGTTCATCTTCCTTTAATCATCCTCTAGAGTATACTTGACTGATAGCAACTGATTTGGCCAAAAACCGCTCATTTTTTAGCAAACTGTGAGCCGGAATCTTAGAAAGACGAGAGTTGTCTCGTTCAGTGCAGTTGCAACAAAGGCTACCTACACTGCAATGCAGGTCCCGAAGGGGCTACCTGCGCTGCATCTCAGATTGACAGTGCAGCACCTGCGCTGATCCAGTCTTGCCTTGTGCAGCTAGGATTCTCCACTGTCTGTTGCCCAGTTTTCAGTACTGTTTTTGCAGCCTATTGTCAACCTGTATACCCAGATGAAACCACTTCTCTTTGCCTTCATTCCGCCTCAGTTGTGTGAAGAAACCGTGATTGTTCTTATTTTATTTCTTGCTGTCATTCACAGTTTCCCATAGCGAAAGTGAACTAGTCTTGCTATGACCTCTTGAATCTAGACCTGTGAGAAAGTGTCGTTGTGATTCTAAGAGTTAGTTTATTGTTGTTCATAGCTGCTTGAGCATTTGCTTTCGTTATATGGTTCGAATCTCAGTATTTCTTGTGATTGAAATGAGTAAATCTTAAGGTGTTCTTTTGATTATTGGACAATACTTGTTTGTTTTCGCTTGAAATTGAATTCGAAATCGTACAACAGCTTTCTTTTTGTCATACACCAAACATTAAGAAAGAAGAAAAGAAATACTTGCATTGTGCATGTGCATTTTGACAGTTTGCATGTCGGTTTAGGAAAATTGCATCAGTGTGTGCTCTATGATCTGTTTGAAAAGATGATGTCTTTCTTTTCCTTCAGTAGTTAAGGTTTTCATAAGTTGAAAGAATTGAAAAAGCTTGCTTATCATTCTTAGACTGCATTTAGGAGTTGTATCATACATCACGTGGTGATCCATAAAGGCAAACTGCTAAGCAAGATCAACCTAAAAAGAACTGAATTTATCTAACAACGCTTTGAAACATAACGAAACACAGTAGAGGTCTAGGTAGAGACGTGAACCGGCGTCTTTAAACATAGTGACTGTCGATCTCTACGAAGGTGGGTGATTCCTCCTGAGGGACGATAGCACTAATACGGATTTGTGCCCCCGCGTACCGTCGCGTATATTGGGGGACCCCTATAGGAACAAAGCCTTTATCCATAGGAAGCCGTGTCGGCCGCCCTACTGATCGCGATGCAGTGAACACAACATTCACGAAGATCGACCACTCGTACCGTAAAACGTATTCTGTGGTTTCGCGAAAGGTTTGGCACACCCTTGCCTAGAACTCCAGAGTAGTTTCTTTTGGCCTTTTTCAAACTCTATAACTGAAAAAGTCCATCCGAGCATTTGTCACTTCGGGCTCGTTAATACATCGAAGGAGACTAGAGTCATCTTTAGCTTTTTCTCGACTCTTAAAAAGTGAAAAAGCAAGTTGTGTCTTAAAAAGCGTCGTCATATAAAATTCATTCTAAACGGAACATAATCACCCCTTTATTCCTACGTTGATCTTAAAGTTGAGAACATGGAGCACACCAACCGAGGGATTCCACATGATGGTACCCCTAGCCCTTGCTCCTCTTGGGGAGAAGTTGGTGCGCCCCACATGGCCACATTGTCGCTTCCAGGACTGACAATTGGCCTGCCAGTTTGGCTATTCTCAACCGCTGTAGTTCAGACCACCACGGTTCCTGAACAATTGAGTCAACAGTTAAACCAGTCTAGAGCTACCCTCCAGCCTTCCACTTCTTATACGCCTTCCTTCGATCCTTCTTCTTCGAAAGGTCAAGCCGCCAAAAGCGGAACCCCCATAGAAAAGAAGAAGGAAAAGAAGAAGAAAGAAAAGAAGCAGAAGGAGCCAAAGGCACCTGGGGGCAAGCAGAAGGTATCTAACGAAAACCCACACACAGCACGGACCGGGCCCAAATCGCCATGTGTCATATGTAGAGGGAACCACTTCCACAGTGATTGTCCCAGTATTCCCCGGATACTAAGGGACTGGTCCCCTCGTTTGCACGATTCGAAAGCGTCAACCTCTGACAACCAGGTTGAATGCTTACCGTCGACCAACGAAAGTGAAGGTCGCAGACGACGAAGAAGGATAAGGTTCCCCTGCGAACTGTGTGAAGGCTATCACACCCTTCACCGTTGTCCCTTTTTAGACGAGGCAAAGAGAGTTTTGGAAGATCAACCGGTGGCACCGATGCTACTTCCTCCTGGATATCAAAAACTCGCGCCAAGTCCTTCGTTGGTCGAAAATACAGCTGTCCTGCTCAGAGGGCCAGCTGCAATGTCAGTCACTGAAAGTGAACCTACTGAATCCGGACCGGACGAAAGTCCAAAGGTCGAAACGGCAGTTGACCCGGTTCTCCCTTCAGAAGTTTCATCTTCAAACACCACAGTCACTGAGGATTCATCTTCAGTTGACACCCCCGCCGAAGAGAATAAGGATGACACCGTCCATATTCTTTTCGTCAACTCCGATTCTGATGAGCATCTGGGCAAAGCGCCCACTCCTTTATCGCAGGAAGGAGCATCGTCAGGATCATATCCGGCCGTATATTCGGTCCCACCACCAAGCAACCTAGTTGTGTCCTTTGATTGGAACCAACTAGGCAGACCCCGGTTACCAGCCAGCATACCATTTAGAATTATAGTCCAAATATACAAAATGGTGATGGCTGGAACTATCATTCATGAAGGGGCATCTGTGAGTATCCTGTCCTCTATTGCTTGGAAAGCACTGGGTTTCCCGACGCTTTTGCCCGAGACAAGGCGTCTCTCGGGTTTTGACAGAGGAACCAGTCGACCATTAGGGATTCTACCTAATGTGCCTATCACACTAAAAGGGAAGGCTGTCAAGATGAATTTGATGGTCATCCAAGGACCCTTGGATTATAACCTACTCCTTGGACGAGACTACATATATTGCATGAAAGCAATAGTCTCCTCACTCTTTCGAATAATGTGTTTTCCATACGAAGGAAGAATGGTCAAGCTCGTAGACCAACTTTCACTTCCGGGATCACACATCGCAAGTAGTCACATACCTATCCTCAATGGTCTTTTCGATCAAGAAAGGTCTCTTCCCCCGGTTCTTCTTCCTGATGAATGCGAGTGATTCGGGAAAGGAACGCAGGAGCCCAGGGGGCATGCATCCTGGTCTGCTCTGGAGGCAGAAAAAACCTTAGGTGTAAAGTAGAATTTCCACGGAAGAATATGACTAGTCCGTACCCCGTCCCCCTCCTTCATCTTTGAGAATCTTCCTCTGAGCTATCTTCGTGGAGAAGAAGGACAAGAAGACAAAGAGAGAGTTGGACTCTCAGAAGGGGCTGTTAGGGATGGGGTTGTTCTGGAAAAGGATTCTTCTGTCAAGGTTACTTGTTTGACAAAGGTCATTCACCTTTGTCTAAATAGGTAGGCTCTACCAAAGAAGGGGATCCGTTTGTGGCAGCAAGTAGGTACCGGCTTTGGGTAAAAGGCTAGCCTCACCCATTAAAACAAATGTTTTAAAGGATAAGTAGGGGCAGCCCCCAAAGATAGAGACGCTGTTGTTGCCACAGATTGTAACCATCTTTGTGTACCCTAATGATAGACATCGCCGAAGAAAGAGTTTCATTTGCGGCTGCAAATAAAACCATTCTTTGGGTAACCAGAAAGAGGTAGGCCTCTCCCGGTAAAACGAATGTTTTACCTGCAAATTGAGGGGTAACCTTGAAATTCAACTTATACCTGGGGGCATGCAAACCTCTTAGAATGCAAGCGCGGGCGGCTTTTTAGTTTTAGGTAGGACTAACCCCTCTAACCCGTAGGATGGGCCGATACCCAGCTTGCATAAAGAGAGGATATGGAGCAAAGCGTAGGGAGATGAAGCCCCTTAAAAAATAGGAATCTTCCATGAGACCTTACTACTTTATGACTGGTAAAAACGAGCAGTTTTGGCAAAGTTCATGCTCGTTAAAAAATAAACGCAAGAACCGATCAGTTTTAGCGCATAGTTCATGCTCGTTAAAAAATAAACATAAGATTGAGCAGTGTTTTGGCGCATTCAAGCTCTTTAAAAAAAAAAAAATGAACCCAGTACCGGTAAATAAACATCTGAGACCGTAAATTCATCAGCCATAAAAGCCTTGGTCGTGTTTGTGCACCATCACCTCCACTTCTCATTTGGCCGATCATTCACATCCACTTGATTGTTTACCTATTTTGAGGAACAGCTGCGAAGAGTGATTCCACCTAGCCATCCTTGTAATACTGCCGTGATTGGAAAATTCCAACCTGTACCTGGAATCTGCTGCTATCCCTGTTTATCACTCGTTCCTCAAAAGACGAGTCTTCTTTGAGCTCTTTTCACTGACTCGTAAAATATGAAAAGTTTGCCGAGTTTTGGCCTTCCAGCTCGTTAAAAGGACCGGAAGAGCTATCCCTCCTCTAGATTTTAATCTTTTTGGACCTGAGGGATTATTGCACAAAAAGATCGAGCGCTTGTCTAGTTCGGCTCGATAAAGATATCGAACATTCATCCCTTTTGTATTGTTTTATACTTTTTCGGACTTAAGGGATTAGATGACGAAAAAGGACCCCTTGGAGTCTACTTTATGTACACTTTTCAGACTCTCTAAAAATGAAAAGGACCGAGTTGTCTTTGTCACTGGGCTCGTTAAAAATATTAGATAGCGACAAACTTGTCCTTAGACAAGAACGAGTTTCCCTATCACTAGGCTCATTAAAAACATAGCGATGGGCTTGCCCGAAGGGCAGGTTATAGATCAAGCATATGTTATCCTCCTCAAGCTTGTCAAAAAATAAAGAGGTACTGGTCAGAAATGACTGGGGAAAATTGGGAAGAACCTCAAAGCTTAATGGTAGCAAGTCGCTCTTGAACATGACACTTTTGCCTCCGTAAATATCGGGTTGGGTTATTATCATTCACCGGTCCCTTCACCATGGTCTCGCCATACCATCCATACATGGGGTAATGCTACCAATCCATCACATCAGTGTCGTTACATGTTCAAGAGATGTCATTCAGAATGTGTCAACCGGGTCCCATCCACTACCATACATCATCTTTCATCCTTCCATGACCGCCACCCTGAATCATATTTCACAAATTGTTTTCACCAATCATCACTAGCTCCGTTCCGTGTCACTGATGTGGGATTCATTAAGGCCCTCCTTTGACGGATCACTTCTTGTCGACATCAGCTCATTATCCAAGAAGTTGATCTAGGAACACCCCCTCAGTACTTTGAAGCTTGCATGCCTCAATGGCAAGTTTCTCACTTCCGGCGATAGGTATACATTAATGACCTTCGACCGGGAGACTTTGCGTGGTGTTCGACGTCAGATCATATATTCACGCCACGTGAATTGTGCTGCAGTACCTTGAGGGTCATCATCATTATCGGTGATTCCTCTCGCGCTTGTTAACAGTTTACATTATTGACTGGTAATCAAGCGATGTCTTTCCATGTTCGACTTCAAGAAATTCTCACATGGATCGACTTGTACTATAGTGAAGATCGGACAAGTTTGAAGACCCCGGATCTAGTTTCATCCATCCGGGCTGCGATATATATTCAGGAGATAAAAACATAGACATGTGCAGCAGATGAGCATCCTACTAAAAGGATGATAATTAAAAGTAGAAAATTATCCGTCTCTTATCAGACAATCGTCTGTTTATGTACGACAAATGTATTTATAAAGCTGAGCATGGGAAATGCCCGCCTCAGCTAGATCATGAAAAGAAAGTATGAAAAGATAATGTATTGTATTGTATTTTGTTACAGGTCACCTCCCGGCGATTGAATGAACTTCGGATCCTCCTAATAAAGCATTTCACCCGATAAACGACCTCATACTTTAGGGGGCAACTGTTATAGACATTTTTGTGCCTTACAGCATAGAGCATGAAATGTCAATAATCTGAGGGATCCAAAGTCCCTAAACAAGTTGTTCTTACCCTTAGAGGAACAAGGTCAGCAAACCACAGCACTGCAAAACGGTTCTCCACTGAAAAACACTCAAAAACAGGTCAGTTTTGGATCATTGCAGCTGCTCCACTAGGCATCTGCGCTGCATAGCAGGTACAACAAAGGCTACCTGCGTTGCATAGCAAGTAGAACAAAGGCTACCTGCGTTGTGCGTACTTGGACATGTGGAGGAATCTTTTTCTCAAAGTGCCAGTGCCCAGGAAGCTTCTAAAAAGACACTTGATGATAAGATTCGCCTAATGATGAGTTAAGAGCTTCTAAAACTCCAAGTGGAAGACAGAAACTCCGAGTGAAGAACTGAAGAACAACTGGAGTTGAAGAGGACAACAAGTCACACATCAAGCTGACTTATCTTCACTCCAAAACTCTATATAAGGATCTCATCCCATGGGATCTTGGAGGCCGGAATTTAGTGCAAAGAATTGCTGTTGGTTTGCAGTTGAGAGTATTGGGTGATTGCTTGAGGGAGGTGAAGAAGAGATTTCTCTCCGTCGGGAAGGTGATGCTGGATTGGACCTCTCATGGTTGTATCACCGCCTGAACCTTACTTCCATATATTAATAAAGCTTTTGAGGTTCTTCTATTCGCATGTGTTTCAATGATGTATTGTCTTACTTGCGTATTTGATTTATGCTAATCCTTGAATCAGTTATGCATGCATTCTTCTTGTAGTTTCCTTTTCTTGTCTTATTTTCAGGATCTCGTGTAGCTGGGCCCGTGAAAAGACTTGGAGCTGGGAGCAAGCGGCAATCAAAGGAGATTGGATCGACCATTTGCGCAAGACATCGGTAAGTGGATCTCTTCCTTTTATCTCTTGCATGTCATAAAGAAGAAACTTTAGATAGCTTTGCTTTCAGCTGTTGCTAAGGAACTGTCACCCTTAGAGTGGGTTAGGGTCATTCCGAGTTGGATACTTTCCCCCACAACACTCTTAGCCAGAGGTTGTTCATCAAGTTACAACACCCCTCAAGCATAATAGGTCTACAAATACAATTTCGTTTGTCCTATTCACTTTCTCTTCTCTTTCACCAAACAACATGAGTCTCTTTCAATAAGAAGACTAAAAGAAATATTATATCTCTCCATTACCCAACTACCACTCATTTTGGTAGTTGGTAACTACCTCCATCTCATGAACAGGTGGCGGGTAGTTACTATCTCATTAATAAGATTTTGTTTTCCACTCTCAAAGACACCATCCTGTCTTTTAGGGAAACAATAAATTGACCATTTCCATAATTCACAACAAATAATCATTTAGATTAGATGCCTAAGACTTATTAATGAGTAACTAATATTCATCATAACTGTGAAACCTCATCTATTTCAGCCAAGTGTATTCCCAACATTAATTTTCTAGACCTCTTTATTTATCATAAACATCTCAATTATAGATTTAAAGTCATTCATTATTAGTAATAAAATACTGATAATTAAATTCTTCATATGTATTTCAAACTTTTAACATTCAAAAAGGAAACACATATTTACAATTATTTACATAAAAACCTCAAGTTAGGGGATGTCAAAATTATTGCCTCTACCTTTCATCATTTCACACAAGATCCTTAAATTACTGGTGACCACATAGTCCACAAGAAATTCGTTATCAATTTGTATAGTCGGTAAACACTAAAAATTATGAAAAAGAAAGAATGTTTCTTAATACTTGGGCCATACAAAGATTTTTTGGCTAGACGAGTGTAAAAATACCTAGAATAGCATACTATTTTTACATTTCATGGACTAGTGTTATGAACATTTTCAACTTAAATTGTTTGATTATCCCAAGATGTCAAGTTAAAAATTAACATAAATTTAAACTTTTGCGAATTTAAATATGGGTGTATGTCATTATTCGTGGTTCCCATACATGTATATGTCTGGAATGATTTGTACATACCTAAATGTCTATGTAACTCAAGTTCCATAATCACTATGAGTACAAAAGTAAATCGATGCTTAAAAAATGTTTCATGAAAAACTATTATATGAATGACCACTTGATATAAATAAAGGCACTTACTTTAAATAACAAATATATAACAATAAAACAATTAACAAATTGTTGACGGTGTTGGACCCGCCAAAATGTCAGGGGATCTCCCCTGAAATAAGTCCCAACTAGACCTCAGACCATTTGGAGTAGGTGTCCCAGCAGTTAGTAGTAAATTTATGCCTTAAGTATGATAGCGCCTAGAAGTAAGCAAGATATCCTTGTCAGAAGCAAGTGTGTGGCCTTGCAGCAAGTCAAGAGAGATGCATGGATATGTTCTAACACACGGAAAGGAAAAAGAGAAGTGTATACCTTAGAATCTTGTAATAGTACGCAACCTAAAAGGAACACACGAGTTGAAGGACATCACAATATGGAATGAAAAATAGTCGACAATCCAAAGTGATACGTTAAAACAACAACACGCTTCAATAAGATTCATACAATCACATATGGAATAGTCCATACATCAATGCGTAAGTAAAAATACATACATTTCTAAACCAGAATAGTACAACATATGAATGAAACATGCTAGCTTTGTTATATTATATAAAGTGAAAGTTACATCCATACATACATCCATTACAACCACTAGCCCCAATGGTGGAATGTTACAGCTGAAACCACATGATCCTCCAAATATACATACTCACTCTACAATGTGGAGAAGCCAAGGCTCGTCACAATACTCTCCAAGCCTTCTCTAAGCAATGCCTAGGAAAAGCTTGGCTCCCAAAATCATGTTCTATGAGTTACGGGGTTCTATTTATAACAAAGGGTGGGGTTACCCTTGACATTCCCCTTTGTGACTCTTGGACTACCCTCATGACTCTTTACATTACATATGATTGTTTGCATTCCACTAATGACACTTGGAATTTCACTTTTCATCATGTTTACAAAAATGGTACATTTTCCACATATACCCATGTGGGACAAAATTGGCTTGAGTCGAGCAGACAAGACAACACTAAGACTCAGATGACTATGGAAAGACTAGCTCATCAACCTTCTCTCTGTGATCCTCGGTGACGAACTGATACCATGCTTGATAATGTGCAATGGTGCCTGTGTACTCTTTGATGAAGTCCTTCTGGAAACGAACTCTCACCTCCATTGCTTCCATTATATTGATTTGGAACCTCGGTCGAACTCATCATGTAACATGTACAACTTGGTCTTGAGAATGGTTGAACCTACAATGCACATCCGCATGTTGTCTACACTTTCTTGCAAATCTGCACTAGTGGTCGTGAGCATCAACTAATCGAAGTATGCATCGAGCTCCAGCCTGACTCGGTTCTTCTCTTTGGTCTTGTAGAGCATACCAATTGATGGGGTGCCATACTTCCTCACCAATACATCCAAAGTCCTGTACAACCATGAATATGAAGCCTAGATACTAGTGATGAGCAACGAGAGCTCCTCATATTTCCGGATCTGACCCCAGATACGTTCTTTGTCCAACTCCACCTATGTCTTCATCATCTTGTACAAGTGAAGTGGGGCCCCCTTGTACCTAATTGTCCATGTATGTACATGATCAACTCTGGTGTCTATGTCTGCAAGTGTTCGCACTATCCTAGTGCAGTGTTGTTGATGACCATGTAGGTGGACAATTGCCTTGTGCAAGGTGATAAACCTGTCATATAGTCTCTGCGTGACTGTCTCAAGAGCTAATACTTCAGAAAGTATGGCCATCTTCATCTCTACTCTTCCGGATTCTATTGATTGTTCCTCTCTTTGCGCTTGTTTTCTCCTATCATGAATCTAACACTCGAGATGGTGGCTTCGGCATAAGCCTTTGTAGCATCAGCCAAGGTGGTTGGATGTCTCTGTACATCTGACATAATCACCCATTCTTCCAAGTGCACAGGTGATTCATGCTCATCCGGGGTGTGAGCTCTACGTGCTTGTACAACCCTGTGTTGCAACTCATCAAAGGCTATGTTGTACATCTCTATTCTTAGATGGTCCCCAAGGATAATGGTATCCCCTTGTTCACTCAAGACTTGCTCTGCTGTTGGAGTTGGTGAATCCTGTGGAGTGACCTCGGTTTCTTTTGGCATGAGGTCGGTATCCTGATCTTGTTCTCGCTTCTCCACCTCCATGTAATTTTTTTCTACTACATGTTCACCATGTAGAGAAAGTTCTTGTTCCTTTGACTGCTCAACTTGTTCCTCATCTGCTGCTGGTTCAGAGTTGTCAACATGTATTGGTGCAGTTTGCGTTATCTGCGTGCCTTGAACTTCTTCCTATTTCGTTTCATGTTCCTGTTCATTATGTGCTTCCTTATCTCTTCCGCATAGCTCTTGTTCTTCCCTCGGCTTCTGCTGGACTTCCCACAACATCCTCTCAATATCTTCCATCCTTTGTTGTTCTCTCATTCTTTGCGCAATCCTCCTGGTGCATTGTCGTCTCTTCGTGTCTATATCCAAAGATACCTTTTCCAAAAGTGGGTCTTCCTTAAACTTCTAGGTTTTTTGCTTGCTGGTGATTTTGTTTCTACTCCATGCAATGCTGCTAGCAACTCTACTGCTAAGCCTAGAGGAGTTGAGCCTAGAGGAGATGTAAAAATATCTCCATGGGTCTTCCTTTGGCCAATGACATGCCTCGTGGATCCAAGGATAGTACCCTCTCGCATAGTGGTCCCTGCATAAACCATGTAGATCGTATGGGTTAAACCTCCTAGTGCCAAACTTAAACTTGTTGAAGTCTTCCACTTCGGCATCTGCTTCTTTCAAACTCCCAACCACGTACAACCAAATTCAGACAAGAAGTGTGGCCCATGGTGCTTTATTCTTCCTGTACAATCCAACTGACAAGCATGTCGAGATGTGGTATGAAACCTCCTGCATGACCAACTTGTCGGTGGAAAACCTTGGCAACACATGCAAATCTTTCTTCGCGTTGTACATCTCGATGAAGGTTCCCCCGGTGAGGCGTACCAATATACAATGTTTAGCAATGCCTCCATTGCTGACTAGGACATGCAGGGTGGATCTTGTTCAAATATCATCGTGTAGAGTGGAGCGATGAAATGGTCACATATTCTGACCATGACTACTTGGTAGCTACAAGCTGAGAGGAACTTGCAATATATGTTCATAGAACTTTCTGAAGGTGTCCATGCCCAACACATGCCAGGAAAATGTTGACGAGCACAGATTACATCAAGAAAGTATGTAGACATTAAGATCCCTTCTTGTTGATCCTTGGGTGGACTCTTATCATTGGATGGATGTACTTTCAACTGGAGATCCAACGTGTCGGACCACTTGAACAGTTTTCCTTCATTTTCCAGCTGATCTAACATAGAAACCCAACTCTATGGGAAGGTTTATGTACCCCTCGGTGTTATAGACATTTTTGTGCCTTACAGCATGAAGCATGAAATGTCCATAATCTAAGGGATCCAAAGTCCCTAAACATGTTGTTCCTACCCCTAGGGGAACAAGGTCAGCAAACCACAGCAATCCAAACAAGTTCTCCACTGAAAATTACTCAAAAACAAGGCAATTCTGGATCATGTCAACTGCTCCACTAAGCATCTGCGCTGAATGTCAACTTCTCCATGGACCACCTGCGTTGAATGTCAACTCCAACAAAGGCTACCTGCACTGAGCGAGTTTTGACATGTGGAAGTCTCATTCCTCAATGAGTCAATGCCCAGGAAGCTTCCAAAATGACACTTGGATCAAGGAATTCGACTAGTGATGAGTAAGAGGTTCTAGATCTCCAAGTGGAAGCAAGAACCTCCAAGTGGACTCAAGAACTAAAGAAGAACTGGAGTGGGAGAGGACACTAGTCACATCTCAGGCTGACTCATCCTCTCTCCAAACTCCTATATATGGATCTCTCTCCCATGAGATCCAGAGGCTGGAATCTTGTGAATGTAAAGAATTGTTGTTGGTTTGAGTTTAGAACTATTGGGTGATTTGCTTTGAAGGAGGTGAAGAGGAGATTTCTTTCTGCTGGGAAGGTGATGCTGGATTGGGCCTCTTATGGTTGTATCACTTCCTGAACCTTACTTCTTCCATTAATAAAGCATTTGAGGTTCTTCTATATACCTGTGTCTCAATGATGTATTGTTATACTTGTGTATTTGGTTTATTCTAATCCTTGAATCAATTATGAATGTATGCTTCTTGTAGTTTCCCTCTCTTGCCATTTTGCAGGATCTTGGTGTAGCTGGGCCAGTGAAAGAGCAAGGAGCTGGGGGCAAGCAGCAAGGAGAGAAGATTGGATCAACCATTAGCGAAAGACATTGGTTAGTGGATCCCTTTCTCCCCTCTTTTACATCTCATAAAGAAGTAATCTTAGATAGCTTTGCTTTGATTGTTGCTAAGGAACTATCACCCTTAGAGTGGGATAGGGTCATTCCGTATTGGATACTTTTCCCAACAACACTCGGCCATACAAGCGGCATGCAAAGATGACCAGGAACTGATATGCCTTCCTGAGTGTCTTCACCTTGTATATCTGGTTTGGTTAGACTTCGTTGGCTCCTTTACCCAATGGTTCAAGATATCTCTTGTGTTTGTGTTATCGTTGGGAGTGTAAAACAGTGCATCCATCATGCTCACTAAGAATAGAAAATGATATATCTCCTGATAATACTTCGTCCTGAAGGAAGAAACCCTTGTTCCACTGACACTGCTCATTGTCATTGTCTCGGGATAAGTATGTGAGAAATCCAGTTGATCACATTTGCGCAAGGAAACACCAGAAACTTGCATGCAAACTTGTATAGTCCTGACTTATGGATGTTCACATACACTTGTATATCCTCCAGATTTTCCTCAAAGATGCCTGAAAATATGGTGTTGATATCCTACAATTTTATATTGATATCCTTCTCGATGAACTGGTGTGTGTCTATGTAAATGGGCAAGCTTATTGACCCCTGTTCAACCACATACTTGGTACTGCTCTCAATTATGTCTTTTGATCCTGCTTTCTTGGAATCCATTGTACCTATACTTCTAAGAGACTAATGAACACCTATGGTACCAGGAGACAGAGCAACACTCATGGTAAGAAAAAATCAATTGAAAACCAAAAGCAGCTTGAGGACTGACATGCAACAAACCTGGTTGACTATTTAGGAAAATTCCATAGTTTTATCTCAGAGAGGCTGTGAAACTGAAAGCTAAAACTGTGTAGAGAACAGTCCAGGCTGCCAATGATTTGACTGTATGATGAAACTGTGCAAATCACAGTCTAGCTTGGCATGTTGAGGAATGGTTCTATGCAATGCGCAGTTTCAATCAGCATAAATGCTACCTGGGAAAAATGCACTGCGCAATCTCAGGGGCCAACTGGGAACTATCTCCCAAGACTACAAAGAGCATAGCCTTAAAAGCTAGTGGGAGGTAAGATCTACACAATTCATAGGAGCAAGGCAAAGCCTTCCATCCTAGAAATGTGCAGTGTAAGCCAGGCAAGGCAAAGTCCAAGCCAAAGCAACCAGAATTGTTGACGAGCGACTGAAAATCACTAAGGACTAGATGCATGTGCAAGGTTGGTGTAGATCTGAGTGAAATAAACATGCATTTGATTCAATCAAGTGCATAAATCATTCAATCGACAAAACTAAGAAGCTCAAGAAGTAAGTCGTCGAAATGACAAATGTGGGTGCAGAAACAGTGTTATCCGTGCGACACTAAGGAAAGGTAATGCAAAACATGAAACAACACTTCTACAAGCTAAAATGGATTGAAACGTCTGCGTTCCTTCAGTAAAATCAAGGAAAAAACACTCATACAAGATGAAAACTAAAAAGAAACAGAAAAAGCAGAAAAAGGCATGAAAATCAAAACTTACCGGGAAAAGTTGCGCCGAATGTGCTGGAGGCTCCTAGATACCTTGGGAATTCCAGAGCTTCAAGATAGAATGTGAAGAATGATCTATGAGGTTTTGATTAAATATATTTCACAAAATTAGGGTTTATGACGTGCACGCCACAAATCCAGGAAAAAGTGACACTTGGCGGGAAGTTTCCAAAAACAGTTTTGCATGGAATTCCTGCTGCTAAAAATAGATCCTTAAAATCTATGGATTCCTTTTCACTTTTTCCTTTTTTTCCTTTTTTGAGAAAATCTTCCCAGCATGCAAAGAAAGATTACATAGTTCTGGAGGGAACTGGAGAACCTGTCGACACATGCAACAGACAATTAGTGAGGGAGATCTTATGCGTTGTTCCTAGACTGAGGGGCCTTGGCTGATTGACCAACTCTGCGCAATTTTCTAGAACAATGATGCTATGATGCACTACGCATTTCCAAAGGGCAGAGTAGCTGGTCAATTCTGCGCAATTCCAGAGAACAGTGCGTTGACCTTGCTATTCTGCACATTTCTGAAAGGCAGTGCATTCAGGTCAATTTCTACACAATTCCTGGAGGTAGGACAGTTGGGTGAAACTCTACAAATTTCCATAGCAGTGCCAGTTGGCCTACTCTTTGCAATTTCCATAGTAAAGCTACCTAGCCTGCTCTATGCAATTTCTGAGTCCAGGGCAGTTCCTAGTCTGCTCTGCACATTTTTGGAGAGGAAGATAAGTTGCTCTCTAGATTTGCACAGTTTTTCCCGATAGTCGATTGACTAGATGTAAACCAAGTGTTAGGTGTGCTTGTGGTTGACCACCAAGACAAGTGATTTGTACACAAGCAGTGAAATGATAGATGAACTCTAATAATTACAAGTACCTAATCAGTCTAGGTTAGCTGCTTTGATTTCAAGGAGGGAGGCTCCAAAACGAAGCAAAGGAAAAATTTTGGAGGGTGGTTGTAGTCGCTACAACATTGGCGACACACTAGTAGAACTCCAGCTCTCTGTATGGACCTTGTTTGAGAAAAGCGAGTCTAACTCCTCCGGAGGTATTGTTCAATTCTTAGATCAGCATGGGTTCGACACTAAGCTTGAGTTAAAGATATAGTTCCTTACCATTCCTCTTGATTGATGAGCACACATTCCAAGCCAGTTCAATTTAGTTGTTTCGATTGGGGATGAAGGGTATATTTGTACACAAGTAATAAAGATGTCAGATTCTTAGTTTCATCTCTAATGTTTCTTCTTTGTCAGCAAGCCTGTACAGTACCCTAGTGGAGTCACGCAGGGATACAAGCATTGCTCTGTTGCCAGCAAGCCTAGTCGGCACCTCGTCGAAGTTACTTGAATCACCTCTTTGCGTAGGAAGCCTTTCTCTTCTTTCACCTTATTCATTTTTTCATTTTTCATTTTTCATTTTTCATTTTTCAAAGAATTGTTCATAGGCACTTATTTATTTCAGAGGCAGAAGAGAGATCCCAACTTATTGAGAGGAGAAGAGGTTGTCCCTTCAGAGAATTGTTTTATGTATACCTCTGATATGCAAGGTTTTCCCCCTTGCCTTACTCTACATGACTGAGTTGACAAGGGTTAACCCAAAAGAACCAATTAGAGTAGGTGGTACTAGTTAAAGTGCAAGTGTTGTGTTTTCAGGAAGCCTCACTCCGAACATAATGTATTTTCCATCAAGGTATCACCAATTGAAGACAAAAATCTCTTTCATAAAGAGAGAGGGAAATAGGTAACCAAGTGTTGATAGTAGTGCAAGTCATATTGAATTTACCTTTCTTGTCTTGAGAGCCACACATGGTTTCAAGGGAAACTAAACCTATGGGTGAAAAACAAGCAAATGAATGAAAAGGAAGGGGTAGAAATAAACGAAAGCCAAGCAAGAAAACAAAGTAAGAAAACAAGTGACACAAAAAAAAAAACAAAGCAATCATGCAAAGAAAGAAAAACAATAAATCAAACACTACTCCTACTCCTAAGCTAAACAGTGCATGGATCGGCTCACGTGAAGTGATATTTCCAATGCAGCCATGGCGCATTGGTTGACCCATGTTGGTGAAGGTGTGGTTTACGAGAATGACAAACGCGTAAACTAGCAAACATGAAAGATATAACAGTGAAGACCGACACACTCTAAGTTTAAAAATATCCACATAAAAGAAGAGCATAAAAGCACAAGACAAGCACTCTGTGGACATATCATGGTCATGCTTCACACTGCGTGCAGATGAAAAACATGTACACTCTTTTGATCATGAAGAATGAGCAAACATGAGAAAGAAAGTTAACTTATTCTTAGAAATAGTGCTCTTTGTGTATGATTCGTCCAATGCATGAGTAATGGGATGATGTGATTCAAGTGGAGGATGTAAATTCTATGAAGTAGATTGATCTTCAATGAAAACAGGTGAGTGATGAGGAGCCTTGGATGTTTAAACAAATTTCTGATCTGGTGCAGAATCGGTCTAAAGGCAGCGAGGACTTGACATAACCATCAGCTCGGGCTGAAGTGCCTCGAAAACTTGTGGGGTTTTCGTTTCATGACTGGGTAGATCATCGAAGACAAGTGGTTTAGAAAGATCAACAGCGAG
This sequence comes from Pinus tabuliformis, assembly GCA_031772625.1. Lineage (NCBI taxonomy): Eukaryota > Viridiplantae > Streptophyta > Pinopsida > Pinales > Pinaceae > Pinus > Pinus tabuliformis. The sequence continues at coordinate 1,927,932,467 of CM062817.1, read as the reverse complement.
TGAATAAACATCATGATCAGATGAAGGAGAAAAGAGATCACGACAACCATGATCAGAAAATTCTATATGTCCATCGACATCCTCATGACCGGATGAATCATCTAGAGGGGTTGATGAGAAGTAAGAATGTTCGCCCACTACATTTTCAAAAAATACAAATGAAATATTGAGTGGATTTACAAACATAGATGTGTCCTCTCTGCTATGTAATGACAGACTGACATCCAGTGTATTTTGTGAATGATCGGAAGTAGATGCATCCAGGAATGTATTCTAACACGGAAAATTAACAATGGTAGAATCACCAAAGATGTCACGAAAAAGAGGATGAGGTGCAGACAAGAGGAGGTCATCCTTCACCAGGAGTTCTTCTTCAGAATCCCACACATACTCATCATAAATGACAGCGCAGGTTGGCTGCTCAACACCAACTCCGTCGAATTGGTAGGCGAGATTATGAAAACGATGCCAGAATTGTGCCACATATTCATCAGGAGATTTCCGTAATTAGAGAATTTTTTTATTAATTTCTTGATGGTCAAAGTTATGGAAAGCGTGACATAACTCTAAAACAAGGTGACCAAATGAGTGAATAGATATTGCAGGTACTGTGTTAAGCCATTCCAATGGATACCCATGAAGCATGAATGTGAACAGCATTCAGATCACATAATCCTCACGAGACACAATGTGTTCACATAGATTGGAAAAAGCAAGACTATGATTATCCCAAGCTATTAAGAGTTCACCTGCATATGTGTTCTGTGACAAGAGATTCCAAAAATCCTCTGGGATTTCAAAGTCATCACCATAGGAAAAATATCTTCGATGACGAAGAGTAAAATAAGACATCATAGATGTCTGAAGATTCAAAACAGATTTCGAGAGCTCAACTTGTCATCTGGCCCTCCTTCTAGCTCCAAAAATGTTAATGGTGCTGGACCCACCAACATGTGAGGGGATCTCCCCGGTAAGAAGTCCCAACTAGACCTTAGACTGTTTGAAGTAGGAGTCCCAGTAGTGATTAGTAAACTTATGCCTTAACTGCGATAACGCACAGAGGTAAGAAAGATATCCTTGTCTGAAGCAAGTGTGTGACCTTGTAGCAAGTTAGGAGAGATGCACAGGGAGGTTCTAACACATGAAAGGGGACAAGAGAAGTGTATCCCTTATAAGCTTGTAATAGTACGTAGCGTGAAAGAAACACACGAGTTGAAAGACATCATAAGTTGGAAAGCAGAATAGTTGACAATCCAAAGTGATACGTTAAACCAACAACACACTTCAATAAGATTCATACAATCACATACAGAATAGTCCATACATCATTGCCTAAGTAAAACTACATACATTTCTAAAGTAACCAAAATAGTCGAACTACAATAACAAGATATGCATGAAACTTGTTGGATCTGTTATATTATATAAAGTGAAAGTTCCATCCATACATACAACCATTATAGCCACTAGCCCCAATACTGGAACGTTACAGTCGAAACCACTTGCTCCTCCAAAGATACATACTCACTCTACACTGTGGAGAAGCCAAGGCTCGTCACAATACTCTCCAAGCCTTCTCTAAGCAATGCCTAGCAAAAGCTTGGCTCCCAAAATCATGTTCTATGAGTTATGAGGTTCTATTTATAAGAAAGGGTGGGGTGACCCTTGACATTCCCCTTTGTGACTCTTGGACTACCTTCATTACTCTTTACATTGTATATGATTGTTTGTATTCCACTAATGACACTTGGAATTTCACTTTTCATCATGTTTACAAAAATGGTACATTTTCCACATATACCCATGCGGGAAAAATTTGGCTTGAGTTAGCCAGACAAGACAACACTAAGACTCGGATGACTATGGAAAGACCATTTCATCAACCTTCTCTCCATGATTCTCAGTGACGAACTGATAAAATGCTTGATGGTGTGCAATGGTCTTTGTGTACTCTTTGATGAAGTCCTTCTGGAAACGAACTCTCGCCTCCATTGCTTCCGAGTATACTGATTTGGACCTCGATCAAACTCATCCTGTAACAAGTGAATCTTGTTCTTGAGCATGATCAGACTGGCGATGTACATCCCCATGTTATCTGCGTTGACTTGAAAATCTACACTGATGGTCATGAGCATCAACTGATCAAAGTACGCATCGAACTCCAGTTTGACTCGATTGTTCTATTGGCCTCGGTGAGTGTACCAATCAATGGGGTGCCATACTTCCTAACCACAACATCCAAACTCCTATACAACAGTGCATATGAAGCCTCGATACTAATGATGAGCGATGAGAGCTCCTCATAGTTCTCGATTGACCCTGAATACGTGCTTTGTCCAACTCCACCTATGGCTTCATCATCTTTTGCAAGTAAAGCGGGGCTCCCTTTTACCTCATTTTCCATGTATGTACATGATCAACTTGTGGTGTGTATGTTTGCGAGTGTTCGTGCTATCTTGGTGTAGCACTGCTCATGACCATGTCGGTGGATAACTACCTTGTGCATGGTGATGAACGTGTCATACAGTATTCGCATGACTATCTCAAGAGTTGATACTTTGGAAAGTATGGCCATATTCATCTCTGCTCTGGCGGATCTTGTTTATTGTTCCTCTCTTTCCTTGGTTACTTGCAACTCCTTAGCCATGCACTTGTTTTATGCTATCAGGAAGCTAACACTCGAGCTAGTGGCTTCAGCATAAGCCTTTGTACCATCATCCAAGGTGGATGGATGTCTTTGTACATCTGACACAATCACCCGTTCTTCCAAATGTGTAGATGATGCATGATCATCTGGGGTCTGCACTCTACGTGCTTGTACAATCCTGTGCTACAACTCATCAAAGGATATGTTGTACATCTCTATTCCCGGATGGTCCCTAAGGAGAATGGTATCCCCTTGTTCACTCGGGACTTGCTCTGATGTTTGAGCTGGTGAAGCTTGTGGAGTGACCTCGGTTTCTTTTTGCACGAGGTCGGTATCCTGATCCTATTCTGGCTGCTCCACCTCCATGTCCATTTGTTCTACTACTTTTTCAACGTGTAGAGCAAGTTATTGTTCCTGCGACTGCTCACCCTATTCCTCTTATGTTTCTGGTTCATTGAGTCTTTAACCTGTATTGGTGCAGTTTGCACTATCTGCGTGGCTTGCACTTCTTCCTATTCTAGTTCCTGTTCTTGTTCATTTTACGCTTCCTTATCTCTTCTACGCAACTCTTGTTCTTCCTTGACCATATGTTAAACTGCACGCAACATCCTCTCAGTATCTTCCAACCTTTGTTGTTCTATCATTCTTTATGCAATCCTCTTATCGTGTTGTCGCCTCTTCGCGTCTATCTCCAAAGCTACCTTTTCCACAAGTGGGCCTTCCTTAAACTTGTAGATTTTCTTTGTCTCTGTGCCTTCAATAATCTTCCTCTTGCCTTTGTATTGCTCAAGTTTGCTGCTTATTATTGTTGTTCTTACTGCTCCCTGCGGTACTGCTACCTTGAGTGCTGCTAGCCACTCTACTGCAATGCTGAGTGGTTCGTTGAGCCTAGAGGAGTTGTAACAATACATCCATGGGTCTTCCTCTAGCCAATGACACGCCCCGTGGATCCAAGGATAGTGCACTCTCGCATAGTGGTTCCTGCATAAACCATGTGGGTCATATGGGTTAAAACTCCTTGTACCGAACCTAAACTTCTTGAAGTCTTCCACTTTGACATCCGATACTTTCAAATTCCCAACCGCGTAAAACCCAATTTGCACAAGAAGCATGGGCCATGTTGCTTTCTTCTTCCTATGAAATCCATCTGATAACCCTGTCGAGATGTGGTATGCAACCTTTCGCATGACCAACTTGTCTGTGGTGAACCTCTGCAACAAATGAAGATATTTCTCCACATTGTACATCTTAATGAAGGTTCCCTTGGGTGAGGCATACCAATCTACAATGTTTAGCAATGCCTCCATTGCTGCCTGGGACATGCAGGGTGGATCTTGTTCAAAGATCATCGTGTACAATAGGGCAATGAAATGGCCATGTATTCTAGCCACAACTCCTCGATAGCTACAATCTAAGAGCAACTTGCAATATATGTTCATAGAACTTTCTGAAGGTGCCCATGCCCAACCCTTGCCAGGAAATTGTTGACGGGCACAAATTTCATCAAGAAAGTATGCAAACATGAACAACTTTGCTTTCTGGTCCTTGGGCAGACTCCAAGCATTAGACAGATGCACTTTCAACTGTAGAGCCAATGTGTCGGACTAGTTGAATGGTTTCCCTTCATTTTCCAACTAAACCAACATAGCAACCCAACTCTACGGAAAGGTTTTTGTACTCCCTTGGCCATACAAGTAGCATGCGAAGATGAACAAGAACTGATATGCCTTCCTGAGTGTCTTCATCTTGTATATCTGGTGGGTTGTCGTCCTGAACTTTGTTGGCTCCTTTACCCAACGCTTCAAGATATCTCTTATGTTTGTGTTGTCGTTGGGAGTGTAAAATGGTCCATCCATCCTTCTCACTAGGAATGAAAAATGATATATCTCCTAATAATCCTCCGTCCTAAAGGAAGAAACCCTTGTTCCACTAACACTAATCATTGTCATTGTCTCGGGATTAGTATGTGAGACAATCCAGTGGATCACATTTGTGCAAGGAAACACTGGAAACCTGCATGCAACCTTGTACAGTCCTGACCTATGGATGTTCACATAGACCTGTCTATCATCCAGATTTTCCTCAAAGTTTTCTGAAAAGATGGTGTTTATGTCCTACCATGTTATCTTGATATCCTTCTCGATGAAGAGATGTGTGTCTATGTACACGAGCAAGCTCATTGACCCCTGTTCAACCACGTCTTGAGTACTCCTTTGAATTGTGTCTTTTGATCTTGCTTTCTTGGAATCCATTCTACCTGTACTGCTAAGAGACTGATGAACACCTATGGTACCTTGAGACAGAGCAACACTCATGGAAAGAAAAAATCAATTGAAAACCAAAAACAACTTGAGGGCTGACATGCAACAGACCTGGTTGACTGTTTCTGAAAACTACGCAGTTTTGTATCGAAGAGGCTAGGAGATTGACAACTGAAAATGTGCAAAGCACAATCTAGGTTGCCAGTGACCTGACTATATGCTAAAACTGCGCAAAGCACAATCTATCTTGGCATGCTTAGGAAACTACGCAGTTTTGTATCGAAGAGGCTAGGAGATTGAAAACTGAAAATGTGCAAAGCACAATCTAGGTTGCCAGTGACCTGACTATATGCTGAAACTGCACAAAGCACAATCTATCTTGGCATGCTAAGGACTGGAACTACGCAAAGCGTAGTTTCAGTCAGCATGACTGCTGCTCGGAAAAAATGCACTGCGCAATCTCGGAGGCCAACTAGGCACTATCTCCCAAGGTTGCGCAAAGTACATCCTAGGAATCTAGTGAGAGGCAAGCTTTGCCTAATTCCTAGGAGCAAGGTAGAGCCTTCCATCCTAGAGCAGTGCAAGACAGGCAAGGCAAGGTCCGGGTCAAGGCAGCTCACCCTTGTCGACAGGTGACTAAAAATCACTAAGGACTAGATGCATGTGCAAGGCTAGCGTAGATATGAGTGAAATAAACATGCATGCGATTCAAGCGAGTGCATAATTCATTAGATCGAAAAAACCAAGAAGCTCAAGAAGCAAGTCGTTGAAACGACGACTGTGGGTGCAAAAACAATGTTATGCGTGCGACACTAAGGAAAGTTAATGCAAAACTTGAAACAACACTTCTACAAGAAAAAACGCATTGAAACACCTAAGTTCGTTTCGTAAAATCAAGGAAACAACAATCATACAAGCCGAAAACTAAAAAGCGACAGAAAAAGCAGCAAAAGGCATGAAAATAAAAACTTACCCGAAAAAGTTGCGATGACTCTGCCGAAGGTTCCTAGATACCTCGGGAATGCCAGAGCTCTAAGATCGAATGTGAAGAATGAGCTATAACGCATTGATTAAATAGATTTCATGAAATTAGGGTTTATGACGCAAATGCCACAACTATAGGAAAAAGCGACACTTGGCGGGAAGTTTCTAAAAATAGTTTTGCATGTAATTCCTACTGCTAAAATAGATCCCTAACATCCAGGGATGCTTTTTCGCTTTTTTTCTTTTTCCTGGAAAGGTTGCCCAACATGCAAAGAAGGATTACGTAGTTCTAGAGGGAACTGGACAACTTGTTGGCACATGCAATAGATAGTCGATGAGGAAGATCTTCTGCATTGTTTCAAGACTAAGGGGCCTTGGATGATTGGCCAGGTTTGCGGAATTTCCAGAGCAATGATGTTTGGCTGCACTGCACATTTAGGGAGGGCAGAGCAGCTAGCTGATTCTGCACAATTCCAGTGAACAATGTAGTTGACCTAACTGTTCTGCGCATTTCTGGAAGGCAGTGCAGCTGGGTCAGTTTCTGCGCAATTCCTGGAGGCAATACAGCTCGCTAAAACCACACAAATTTCTAGAGGAGTGTCGGTTGGCCTACTCTGCGCAATTTCCCTAGCAAGGTTGCATAGCCTTCTCTGCACAATTTCTAAGTGTAGGGCAGTTGTTGGGCTTCTCTACACATTTTTGGAGAGGAAGACAGGTTGCTCTCCAAATTTGCGTAATTTTGCGTGACAGCCGACTGACTGGATGTAAACCAAGTGTTGGGTGTGCTTTTGGTTAACCAATAGGACAAGTGAGTTGTACACAAGCAGTGAGACTATTGATGAACTCTAATAAGTACAAGTACCTAATCAGTGCAGGGTAGCTGCATTGATTTCGAGGAGGGAGGCTCCAAAACGAAGCGAAGGTAAAATTTTGGAGGGTGGTTGTAGCCGCTACAACACAAATACATAATAAAAAGATGTATGTGATAACTAAAAGTTATATATATATATATATATATATATATATATATATATATATATATATAACCATCCATGGAATATCGTAATTACGTGGTGTAAATAAAAGAATATTCATAAATATTATTATCACATGGTATATAACAAAAAGACACAATGAAATTCATAAAAAATATATGTGATATATATAAGTTCGCTATATAAATGTAGACAGGACACACACACACATATATAATAAATTAGATTTTTGGGTCCTACCCAGGCCTAGTAGAAGGATTAAGTGTAGCTACCAAGTAACGTGAACCATTATTGGGTCAATACTATTATACCAAGGAGGTTGGAAATTCAAGGAATAGAAAATACTTACTTATGGCTGTGATGCTACTAGTAGAGAAATCAAGAAATAAATATTGCCCATTTGTTAAACTCAAGTTACGTATGGCTAATTGGAGCGTATCTAAACCTAGAAGAGAGAGGATTGGATCTTTATATGATCATGTATAATAAATCATATGTTTTATACAGGACAAAGAGGTGCAATAATGATTTTCATCCATGCTTCATTCCTAATTGCACGTTGCACACTTATTATTCAAGTTACGTGATAAAGCCTAGTGAACATGGAGCCTCTAGCAAGATTAACATTTCAAATAACACATAAAGGACTCATATATAGTAAAGACACATAAACCCTTCACCTCCCAACTATATGTAATTTCTGAGACTCTGTTTGGAAGTTGTCACCCCCGTGTCGTGTTCAGGCCTGAGCATCCAACTATCTTGTGCCACAAAACATTTGTGCCTAGAAGGGAGGCATCCACCCTTACACATGATGTGTATATATTATGTAAATTATATATATAGTAGAATCGTGGATAAGGGGGGTCCCGTGAATATTAACCGTCATGAACTGGTCGATAGCTGACAGGTGGAATATGAATTGGATGCCACATGGGCACCATGTGGAGGCTACACATGTGCCACATGGTAGGCTAGAATGACTTGGCGTAAATTGATTGGCCAAATCCTTGAAAGGCTATAATTTTTGGTTCATGAGTCAGATCGAGGTAAATTTTATGTAGTTGTAAAGGTCTCGAGGGGATGAACCCAACATTGTTATCAATTTTGAGTTTTGAAGAGTTTGATTAAGATCGAAAATTTAGACCCCATTTCCATAACTAGAATGTTGGAGGACGAGTTAGCTCAATAACTACCCTCTTTCTAACCTTATTGGGGGCTAGAGCTAATAGGAGGTATGTTACTATTATAATTATATTTATTTTAATATATTCTAATATAACTATATTTATTTTATAATTCAATTAATTAATATCAATTTTAAATATTTGCTTTAAATTATAATGTCCTATATTTATAATTATTAAAAAAAACATGATTCATGTTACTGAGACATGTATTCCCTTGTCACCAAGATCAAAATAAAGATGTAATTCCATCATTAATTAGCTATTGCATTGAGTCACTCAGTCATATCAAAAATGTTTAGAACAATCACATTGATGTAAGGGTGTTACAATAAGAGTTACTTGAACAATAGATGTAGATCAGATTCGAGAAAATAGTCCTTTAACACTAACAAACTCATCATAGCAATACACATATTCATAATTACTTACTAAAAGTTGACCATACAAACACATAATTAGATACTTACACTAATGTTGAGCCATTAAGAATGTTAAAATAAATAAATATAAGCATCACTAAGAAAATTAAGGAGTTAACATATGCCTAAGCAAGTCCTTCTCAGAAGGAATATGCTTAAAGGTGCCAAAATTTAACTACTTACTAATTCAAAGATCTTGTTGTGAGAAAGAGTAGCACAATACAATTTGTAGGGTGAAGAATGAAATAATGTTATTTCCAAACAATGTGAGATTCACCTGTCAAGGACTCGAAGAAGAATGAAATAATGTTATTTCCAAACAATGTGAGATTCACCTGTCAAGGACTCGAATCCTCAATCTTGTTCGAGGGAAGATCGTAGGGTGGAAAAATGAAATAATGTTATTTCCAAACAATGTGAGATTCACCTATCAAGGACTCCAATCCTCAATCTTGTTCCAGGGACGATCATAGGGTGGAAGAGAGAAATAATGTTATTTCCAAACAATGTGAGATTCCCGTGTGAGAGACTCCAATCCTCAATCTTTTTCAAGGGATGACATATGTCTACTGTACTTTTTCTCATACTATTTTGTGGAAAAAAAAAAAGTCATTATAGCACTCAAGCGAGCATTGTAGTGGTCGCATTGCAATGGTCACACAATAATGCAATGAAAAAGATAAGTACCTACAACATTTGTTTCCATAAACGACTCTAGACACAATTTATATATATAAGAATGATCTACACCAATGATAAATAGCTTAAAAAAAAAAAAAAATAGTGTAAACTTTCAAAGGTCAAACTAAAAAGAAATGATGAGACTCGTTAGTACTTACCATACATAAGACTATGATGGTGAAGCAATGGAATGCATCCATGCCACGTGAAGAGAAAACACATGGGTGATGAAGAAGGTAGCACGGGCATATCAATTATAGAAATGCGCTACAAAACACTGCCACCACAACCAAATTGGTTTGTGTGAATTGAAGAACTTCGTCAAAAGCAAAGGTTTTATAACGGTATCCTCATTGCTAAGAATTTAACTCCCTGACAAAATGGAAAATAGATTTAACGTACTTTCATATTACGAATCAATAAAACCTCAAACTATACATTTTAATAATATCCCACAACAATAAAGCGTTCTCTTATTTATTTTAAGATATATAATAACCTAAGAATTAGAAAAAATGAGAAGTCAAACATTAAACTAAGATGCGAGCCTGCGCTGAACGCGTAAAAGTAAATTTTACAAAAAGGATAGCGAAATCTCTACGGTGTTAAACTTTATTGACATTCTACTGTAATGGTAGAAATTTTTATGTGTAATTTTCCGATTGCCGAGAAGATTATGCTTCGCCGGCATAATTCTTTATTCTTTATGCATGCAACTATTTCAATGTACTGTTCGTGAGTGCATGATGTAATGGTTGGTGTTGTCGGTTTACATGTCAGTATCGAGTTTTGCGGAGTTGCGCTGCAGCGTATTTGGGCCATGGCCAGTGATGTATGTACTATGTACAGAATGTATTTGACAATATATAGCTTCTTCAGCGAGGCCTGTCCCCTGAAAAAAACTATTTCAATGTGCAAGGAAATATATAAAATATGTGATAAGCAAATATAAAATATGGGATATATGGTTATGTTAAGAGAGACTTTTTAGTTTTATATGGCAGTGATGTTATAAATTAAATATTTTAATTTGTGTTAATAAATATTTTTTAGTTTTATATGGTAGAGTTGTTGTAATTTAATATAATGTAAACATTCTAAGGTAAAAAAAAAATAACAAAAAATCAATAATAATAAAAATAAAAATGATTCATGATATTGATAGTCTAATGGTAATTACTTACAGTGTTTATGTTGAATATAACTTATTTAAAGGGAAAAATTAAATTAATCTGGATCCATGTTAATTCTAGATCTACCAAGCTCTAAGAGGGATCAAATTTCTTGACATGAAAACCTTTTTAGGGTAAAAAGAGATTTGATCCTCTAAATGTTTGGTAAATCCATAATTAAGATAGATTTAAACTAGTCTAAATAATACTCAGTTTGAAATAAAAGTTTTTTCCATATTGTTTTCATGACAAAGTTATAACAAATTGTTCATTTTTTGTGTATGTGTAACTCTATTCAAATGACCAAGAAAAAAGAAATATGGTTATTAAAAAAACTTAGATTTTTTATGAAAAGAAGCTAAGCATTTTAAATAATTGTTGATTAGTTTAATTATAAAATATAAATTAACTGGTTTGTGTAGATTTAGATTTTATTCAGCCTTAAATTTAAATTTAATTATAAAATATAAATTAATTGATTTGTGTAGATTTAAACTTTATTCAATCTTAAATTTAAAATTAACTGGTTGATGTAAATTTAAACTTTATTCAATCTTAAAATTAAATAATATAGAAAAAAATTAACAATATAATTACATTTAAGAAAATAAACTTATCACCCAACAGTGCTAGCAATCACATCTCACTATCCGAATAATAGTAATACCATCTGAATATCCCACTATCCCAATCCTAGTAATACCATCTCACTATCCCACTAATGGACAAAGCCCTCTTTTTTCAACATTAAAACGAAATCTAACCTAAAATCAACCTAGCTATGGAAAAGACCTAAAGTCAACATTGTTATGAAATAAACTTAAATCAACCTAATTATCAAAACAAAATACTAGGTTAGTTCGCGCTGCTGTCTTGTCAACTCGTTCAATTGGCACAGTATTCCATATATTCAATTCAGCGGAACAGCAGATAGAACTGTTATCCATGATTTCGGAATTTCCCTGCGTTTATCTCATCTAATTGTAGACATCTTGGGATGGTCCACTTCTGTTCCGAGACACCTTTAACCACCAAAAATGTAGATTCGAAATAAAGAACGAAAAACTCGTCCAATTTTGTCACTACTTTAGACAACATCATAAAGATGGTTTGATTTTTCATCTCATGTCATTTGACAAAACTTAGTCCTTTCCCGTATGAAATTGCCCTTCCGGGGTGTCATTTTGGTATCATGCGAAATTCATGATTGGTGTTTGCGCTTGTGTGACATAACTAATGATAGAGGATACCTTACGGAAGGACCCGGCCCGGTCTTGGCCTTTTGATGTAAAAAAGGGTCTATATCCATCTGTCAATATTCCACACTTATGATTATCCCAGGCAATGAGATTCACGTGAAGACACTCCAATGTGAACGGGTTTAAGCCAATGGCTACCGAGCAGCTATACCAACTCCCAAGAAAACGCTGTTTCTGTCAAACGGAGAGGTTGATATCACTGTTATCACTTCTATTATTCACTTTTATTGTTGTCAGAAATTTTTGGTTCGTGGGTAGTTAAATTGTTTGATATCACTATTATCACTTTTAATTATTCACTTTTATTGTTGTCAGAATTTTTGGGTCATAGGTAGTTAACTTGTTTCCTTACTTTTAACAAAGGCTAACTTTTTACGTAACAAAATCAATATTATAGCGAATCAAAATTTAGAGTTACTTCTTAATGGAAATTTCTTGTAGAAAATTAATCATTTCATAATATAAAGAACTATTATTACATAATATATATAAGTATGACTTACAAATAGAGAATTACAATATGTCTCTGGAGATTTAATGGTATGAACTGCAAACTGTTCAATTCCTTTACAATTAATGTCATTTTTCAAAAAGATACAGATAGGTTGAGTCATTTTTCAAAAAGATACAGAATGGTTGAAATTACTACAGTGGTTTGCTAAGTTGCTTGAAAATTGTACATTATAGAGCGTCGTTTTGTATTGTCGTTTTCATATGTATGCTGATTGTAAATTGGTTCTTCAGTCGGTGGGAATTTGAACATTGGTAGGGCATCTGGGAACACAGCCGGTTGAAAGTAGTGACAGAGAAGGCAGGCAGGGTTGAAACAGAGAAGTACGAATCCAGAGAGCCGCGGGCAGGAATAAAAGAGAAAGGAGGTACCATACGGATACCCTACATACATCCAAAAGTGACGGCAAATCTAGCAGGTCGCTGCAACCAAATCTATGAGACTTCCGTTCGGTACTGGAAGCTGTCAATGAGCAGCGAAAGCGAGCAGTGAATAGTAACGCACAGACCTCGAATTTCAAACCCTCCATGCTTGGCATGTTTTGTTCACGAATATAACCTTTTTGACTTTCGTTTCTTGATCTTGCTTAAATTTTGGCAATATTTGCTAAAATTATGAATTGCTATTATGTGATCTGTATAATCAAGGTGTTCCAGGCTTTTGTTAATCAATGTTCTCCAGGATTTCATGGGGAATTCATTTATGTGGCTAAAAAGTCATTTAAATAATAAAAAATTACATTCTCATTAGCCAAATAGTACATCACAATCTCATTCACAATGGTATTGTTAAATGATCCCAAAAAACTCAATATGTAAAACAATTACACATCATTTTTATTCTATGCAAATCCATAAAATAACATTTTTCTTATTCCTCATTTTTATTCTATGCAAATCCATAAAATAACATTTTTCTTATTCCTAATATGTTTTAATTTATTTGGAGAGATTGGTAATCTTTATACTTGATTAATAAGGATAAAATAATTGTTTTAATTTATTCTCGAGGGATTAGTACTTTTATACTTGATTAATAAGGGTAAAATGGATTTATATTAGTGAATAAGTAGGCGGATGGATATTTTATTGATTTATAATATTATTTTAATGATTAAAATTTTGTAAGAATGTAAATAGTAGTGAAGATATAAAAGTCTTTTAGGTATTTTTTTTTGATATTCTTATTATTTAGTTTTGTGATAGTTTTCTACTTGATCATGTTTTTATGAAGGAAGAAGACTTACACCGATTATTATTTTCAAGTCCATTTTCATTATCACTAATTCAAAAATTTTGATGTTCTTAAAACTCTTATCTCTCAAGCTCTTAAAATATCTATTCTTCAATTTCTTTGCTTTAAAAAAGCTCATCTATTCCAATTTTTCAAAGTTAATGGCTATACATCTTCTCACATCAATAAAGCGTTCAAAATCGTCTCTAATCCCAATTCCAATTTTCCCCTCCTCCTTAGGGCCAAGTCTCTCTCGCTTACCTAAAAGGGACAACAAACCTCATTGCTGAAATCTTGTTAAAAAGTAACATAAACCCCATAAAGTTATATTAGCCAAAGATAAGTCTAACCCCATGCTAAGTTCACGGGTTTATCAGATTCCCTGTTTGTGTGGGAAGTCTTGCATTGGCTAGATTAGTCGTCCCTTCAAATCTAGCCTTAAAGAACATATTGTTGATACCAATCATTTTTTCCTATCCATGTCTATCATCATTGAGCACTCTTTAATTTAAAACATCTGATCTACTTTTATCAATCCAAAATCCTTGCCTTACACGAAGTCATGCATTGGCTAGATTAGTCATCCCTTCAAAGCTAGCCTTAAAGAACATATTATTGATACCAATCATTTTTTCCTATCCATGTCTGCCATCATTGAGCACTCTTTAATTCTAAACATCTAAGCTACTTTTATCAATCCAAAATCCTTTCCTTTGTTATGTTTTACAACTCCATAATCATTAAGGAAAAAAACCTCAAAATAGGGAAACATGTCTTCAAATTTAATAGAGAAGATGACTATAAATTAAACCATTTTGGAAACATATTATCCCCAATTATTTCCTTTTCCTCCTTCGAAGTCCACTTTTTGTGTTGCTCCATCCTTATATTTTATTCTCTTTTTATCTCTTAGTCCTTATTTTAATCCATCAATTTTTTTTCCTCTAGTCTCTTTAATCCTCTCCTCCTGCCTATATTCCATATATATATATATATATATATATATATATATATATATATATATTGTTAGATAGTTAATCCTCGGGATTAACATTGGATCAGTTTGGCTAGTTATTGGAGTCCAAGAACTCTCGGGAACTAATTCACTTGTTTCCTATATGTACAACATGTACATAATTCTTTGAGATTCATTAATATACATTTGATTTGGTTTCCAGTCTCGTGTATTCTACAGTGGTATCAAAGCGGGTGAGATGCTCTATTGAATGAGAGCATGGTTAATTTTCTCTATCAAATAGAATGAATCTAAGACTTCAGAAGTTAATTTGAACATTATCAGAGCCTTGGTTGAGTTGTTTCTAAACTCCATGTATTTGAAGTCTATGGCATAAAGGAGACGTGGAGCATGGCTATGAGGATAGTTGAATGCAACATAAGGTTAGCCTAGTGGGACACCCAAACTATTGACTCTTTCTAAGTTTTATAACTTTCCGTCATAATAAAAGAAGATTGGAGAAATTCAGTGGTATAAAGTTTTTTTTTAAACATATCATTGGAAGTTAGAATACATGTTCGAGTTTTGAGTGCTTGTTGTCCTCAATAAAAATTTCCAATACTGAGTCGAATACCAACAATTGTTGGATTGTTTGCTAAAAGTCTAAGTTCCATGCACCCAAGGGCCTTTTGTTATTTTAATTTTGGGAGGCTTTATTTTCATTTACTGCATCAAACGGGAGTTTACTTACAATGAAATTTCTGAAAGATAGTATTTTCATTCACAGTAAAATTTCTGAAGGATAGTATTTGCATTTACTACAGTAAACAAGAGTTTAATCATAGTAAAATGTTTGAAGGATAGTATTTGCATTTACGATAGTAAACATGAGTTTAATCACAGTAAGTAAAGTTTCTGAAAGATAATATTTACATTTACTGCAAACCAGATGTAATTTTTCGGTGGTTTGAATTAAATTTTTAATTGAAGAGTAGTCAATTTTCTGGTTGTCTTGGATTTAGAAAAGAGATTTTGTCAGTTTATATATTGGGTGGAAGTAGATTGCAACCAAGTGTGAAGGGGACTATGAGAATTTTGTAGCGAAATCTCAGACTAGTGAGTAACTTACTATGCAAAGCTTGCAGTAGAGAGAGGTATAAAGTAGAAGAATTCGGTAAGCATGGAAGAAATGGCATTCGCAATAAATTGTGTTGAAATTTGAAAATTATTTAAATAATAATTTCTAATGTGAAAGCTAATTTTTGATAACGCTGTGAAAGTTTTCTTTAAATTGAGAAAGGAATTAAAAGTACCTAGGGGTAAGGAATAACTCTCAGGATGCCGCCATAATGTTCACATGTATAATTCACTATTAAAAAAATTAAAGTCAACCAACAAGTTTTACGTAAAAGGAGCCAACATAAAAAAGTAATTTTTATGTGAAGTAAACAAAAAAAAAACTTTATGTAAAAGGAGCCAACATAAAAAAGTAATTTTTATGTGAAGTAAACAAAAAAAAAACTTTATGTAAAAGGAGCCAAGATAAAAGAAGTGGTAAGGCTTTCTCCTTCCTTCTCTTATTTTCATTAAATGGAGTAATTTTGATTAGTGACAAGTGGAGAAAAGGAGCTTCTGGGGAATGACATCAAGTTTTGATTTTGTTTTTGTTGAAGTTTAAATTGTAGGTTTTAACCCCGTACAAAAATTACCTGCATACGAATTTTGAAACACGGAAAATAAAAAATGCGAGAGCATAACACATAAAACACATATACACATAGGTTTTCTCCTGGATCCCAAAACCAAGACTACCGGATTGATTTTTAATTATGTTACTTTCAATGTTATAATACATATATATACATGCCGAAGCATCCAATACCATGGACCGAAAACCATTACGCCCAAAACCATGTGCGAAAACCATGCAAAAAACCATAGGTAGGTTCGCCCCACCTAATATAGGGTCAAAAAAAAAATATTCCCGGGGCACTTCCCCAAACCCTATAGAGGGGAACTACCCACCCCCCTCAAACCCCTATAACCCCCCGCTGCACAACAAAGAGGGGGCTCCGGCCCCCCTCTAACCCCCCAATTAACTAGGGGCTAGTCATGGAAAGAATATAAAACAACCCAACATAAATAACAGAGTTTATGAATATATAGTTAAGATGGGAAAATGACATTGTGGTTAGTGAATATTATATAGTTATTTGGTCTTTTGAAGGTCTCAAGTTCAAATCTTTATAGAGACAATTTTGAAAGACATATTTTTAAAAGCTAACTTTGGAAGATATTTTTGGAGGTAGAGTTTATGGATATAAAATCAAGAAGGGAAAATGACATTGTGGTTGGTAAAGTTTATATAGTTATATTGTCTATTGAAGGTCTCAAGTTCAAATCTTTATAGAGACAATTTTGAAAGATATATTTTTAAAAGCTAACTTTGGAAGATATTTTTGGAGGTAGAGTTTATGGATATAAAATCAAGAAGGGAAAATGACATTGTGGTTGGTGAAGTTTATATAGTTATATTGTCTATTGAAGGTCTCAAGTTCAAATTTTTATAGAGACAATTTTGAAAGATATTTTTTTTAAAGCTAATTTTGGGAGATATTTTTGGAGGTTGTGAACATGATTTCGGTATTTTGGAGGTTGTGAACATGATTTCGATTTCCATTGGTTGGCGACCCTGAGCATGTCACTATTTGATAAATTTGCAACTCATGCATATTGGATATAACTCACAACAAACTTGAGTTTTCATGGTATTCATTGTATGGAGCAAAGATAAAAGTTCCTAATTGTGTAGTTGCAGCTATATAATCTCTTTATTCTTGAATCTTCTTTGTAAATGAGTGCATTTTCGGTTGAACCTAACACCTAGTTAATTCATCATAAATTTGTTTATATTGGGTGCATTTTCGGTGGTAGCCGACACCCCTTTTTTTCAAAGTTGATTGTTGGAGAAAATGGCCAAAGTCGATGATTTGTTGCAGTTATTACATAGTTTAATGTCATCCACAATTCATAACAGTGTCCAAGTCAGCAAGGACACACTTTCTCACATCCACTCCTGTTTGCAAAATGCGAAAAGAAAAATTGAATTTTTGGAGCTAGAATCCTAGTTTTAGCGAGAAGAATTGCAAAAGAAGAATTATGAACTTATTCTTGTTCATAATAATAGTTTGTTTGAGCCCGATCATCAGTCAGAAAATAATCAGAGTAATGCAATGGTTTCAAAAGGAAATTCAACTGAAAGTTATTTTGAGAAGCCTGATATTCACAAAACTTTCATAAGGCCATGGGAAGAGATTAGACACAATAAACACAAAACTAGTTTGGGTTACAAAGAGGATATTCTAGATGTATCTTTTCACATACCAATTTTTTCTAAACTGATACAATTTTGAAGCGCTGGATTTCTGGACAGTGTTGTTCCAGAACAAGTTGATAGATGCCAACAGTGCAACAAAGTTGGACATATGAAAGATCGATGTTTTGATCTTCACCCGTGTGAGCATTGCGGAAAGAGAAATCATCATACAAATAGATGTTCTAGAAAGAAGTCTACTGCAAGAGATAAGGTAAATTTCGGATGGATTGCTTCTTTGGATTGGACCAAAACAACCAAGAAGATTTACAGGGCATATCGAAGAATATGTTCTAGAGTGATGACCAACCTTGCAGTGATGAAGAGTACTTCTCACCTTCTATCCGACAAGGGGGGAATTGTTGATGGTTTGCTACAGGTTCGAGTTCAAGATCTCAAGCGAGCCTGAGTCAAAGTTGAGTTGATCGATTTGATTGAGCACTTCCATGTTTGGAATTGTTCGAGGAACTGTTATGATAGTTCCAGAGTTTGTGGTCACCTTAAAACCACATTTTTTGTTATTCTGAGAACCGCTATGAAGGTTCCAGAGTTGGTGTTGGTTGAGACCTTGAGTTCTCCCATATTGGTTTGTGGTCATCCTTAAAAACCATTTTCTGAGAGACATTCAGCTTTTAGCTGAGATGCATTTTTTCATTTTGAGCTCTCGTTCTTGGACTTTGGTATATCCCTTCGGATTAAGGGGGGACTGTTAGATAGCTAATCCTCGGGATTAACCTTGGGTTAGTTTGGGTAGTTATTGGAGTCCAAGAACTCCGAAGAACTAATTCAATTGTTTCGTATATGTATTTATATATATAACATGTACATAATTCTTTGAGATTGATTAATATACATTTGATTTGCTTTCCAGTCTCGTCTATTCTACATATATTCCATTATATTTATTCATTTTTAGAATTACCTTTAAGTATTTTCTTTCTCCTTCATCTTTGTATAGATATTTTTATATTTATATGTTTTTATATCCTCATAAATATAAATAGATTATTTAAATTCATCTCTTACTTTAATTAGTTATAGTGTAAGTTCTTTTTCCTCTTAACCTCCTTATTCTCCCTTTATTTTTATTATTTTTATGTTAAATTGTTTATATTTTAATTTTATCTCTCTTGTTATTTATTTACTCATCTTAATTCTTTGACTTGACTCTTAACGTCTACTTTTATTAATTTAATATTTAATATTTTTCCTTTACAGCTAATTGGAAAGCTTCTCTCTATTAAAGGTTTCAAAGCACTCATTTGTGACCCTTCAATTCTTTAGCCCTTGATTATGGGTAGAGTCTCTATCAAAACATTAAATAATATTCAGATGATGAGTGAAATGCCTACCAAAACATTGAACAATATTGAAAATCTTTTTATCCAAAAAAATATTTCAATAATATTATATTTTAAATAAAATTATTAATATTAAAATGAGTATGAAAACAAACCTATAACATTTTATGTTCACATTTAAATACTTTACTTTGTAAAATTAAAATAAAATGTATAAAGATCAATATTTAATAATGTAATATAATAGTTTAAAAAATAAATGATAATATTTTAGCGTAAATTAAAAATAAAAGTATAATCTTTTTATATCAGTTATTTATTAATATATAAATTTATTTAAAAGTATTTTAAAATAAATTTGAAAAATTATATATATATATATATATATATATATATATATATAAATATATAATGATTTTTTTGTATTTATATAAAAATAATGACTAACTTAACTCGAAGGTATTTAAACTGTAAATCTTATATTTTCTATTATATTATTAAATAATTTTTTATTTCTATTTAAAAATATATATTCATATTATTTAGAAAAATTATTAATAAATAAATTAACATTAGTTAATAATAATTTATATTATTTTTTATTTTTTGTATAGCAAAAAAATAATAAAGATTTTTTTAAATTATATATAATCTTTTCTGGTTAAATATATAATTATTATATATATATATATATATATATAGTCAATTTTAACGAATTTAGGGTTCTGTGATCCATTTTAGCGAAAAATCACATAGAGATATTTTAGTCGACGCGTTTCGAACCAACCAGTGTGGTCCATCGTCAAGACAAGTTGAATGAGCAGAACTTGCTATGCAATATAAATAGTTCAGGCAGAATATCCATGACCAAATTTCCAGATCAAATAACGGCTAAAAAGATAACAGCTAGATTTGACCACGAAATGGCTAGTTAGACTATGAAGGGCATAATTGACTAAATAAGCAAAATCAATTATTAATTTCCTTATAAACATAAATGAATAATTTTATAATTATAAATATATGTTAGAATAAGAAAGTTAATATATTATAATATTAAAATAATTCACGTAATAGAAATAAATACAGTACGTTTTAAATCAAATATAAGTTAAAGAGACATTTAATTCTTAATTTAAATTAAGTAAAACATGAAAGAATTAATTAGTTATCTAATAATAGAGTTTAGGCTTCTGTGATCCATATCAATTTAGAGAGATTTTTCGACGAAAATCACATGGAATGGCATTCCATGTGATTTTCGCCGAAAAATCTCTCTAAATAGTTATCTAATAGTTTATAAATATTAGTTAGTTGTAAAAGTTAAAATAGAATATAGTTAATTCTACCATAAGCTTAAAGGACATATATTTATGAATATATATTAAAATAAATGGATTAGTTTTAAATTCAAAGTCAAAGAGAAATTACAATATTAATTAATAGTTTATTAAGGGGTAAAAAATAGTTGAAAAAAATAATAATAATAAATAAATAAATTAAATAAATTAAAAAAAAAAAAGAGAAAAAAAAAGAGGAGTTTAAATAAATATAAGCGAATTCAAAAATATATATATATATATATATAAATAAATAAAAATAAAAATATAAATAAATAAATACAATAAAATCAAATCAAATAAAAATAAAAATAATATTTTTATTTTGATTTGATTTGATTTTATTGTATTTATTTATTTTTATTTTTATTTTTTATTTATTTGTTTATTTATTTATTTATTTAATTTGTTTATTTATTTATTTTTATTTATTTATTTATTTATTTTTATTTTATTTTATTTATTTATTTTTATTTTTTTGAATTCGCTTATATTTATTAAAACTCTTCTCTCTCTTTTTTTCAACTATTTTTTACCCCTTAATAGACTATTAATTAATATTGTAATTTCTCTTTGACTTTGAATTTAAAACTAATCCATTTATTTTAATATATATTCATAATATATGTCTTATGGTAGAATTAACTATATTCTATTTTAACTTTTACTACTAACTAATATTTATAAACTATTAGATAACTAATTAATTCTTTCATGTTTTTACTTAATTTAAATTAAAAATTAAATGTCCCTTAACTTATATTTGATTTAAAACGTAATTAACTTATTTCTATTACGTGAATTATTTTAAGATTATAATATATTAACTTGCTTATTCTAACATATATTTATAATTATAAAATTATTCATTTATGTTTATAAGGAAATTAATAATTTATTTTGCTTATTTAGTCAATTATGCCTTTCATAGTCTAGCTAGCCGTTTCCTGGTCAAATATTTTTAGCCGTTACCTCATCTCAAAATTTGGTCATGGGATATTCTGCCTAATCTATTTATATTGCATAGCAAGTTCTGCTCATTCAAATATTTTTAGCCGTTACCTCATCTCAAAATTTGGTCATGGGATATTCTGCCTAATCTATTTATATTGCATAGCAAGTTCTGCTCATTCAACTTGTCGTGACGACCAACCACACTGGTTGGTTCGAAATGCGTTGACTAAAATATCTCTAAGATTCTTCTCAAAAGAGTCAATTTTATAGAAATATATATTTATAGTTAACGGTTAATACTATAGAAACGAGGTATTATATTTTTATAGTTTTAGTAGATTAAAATATAGAAGCATAATTGAATTTGAAAATTTATATAATGAAGATAGTTTTATGAAAAAAATAATTATGAATATGTTCTTATGAAAAAAATAATTATTAATATATAATAGTATAGATTTATTTTAATTTTTAGATTTATTAAGCGTTGAGTAGGACTAAATTTTTTAAAATGTGGTTTTCTTTTGAAGTGTAAAATTTGAGGAAATTTTTGCATCTCAATAGCTTTGTTGCCTCTCGAATATTAGTAGTTTTGGAATTAATATGGATCTATGTTGGTTTTGAATAACACACTAATGAAATATTTTAATTATAAGAATTTGTTTATATTTACTTGTTTTATATGTTGATACTCTCTCATTTTCAGAATTAGAAAACATATATCCAAAGGGCTCTCTCTCTATTAAACATTGAAGAAACTAAAAAAATCCTATTAATAGAATAGAATCTCTTTGTTTATATATATATATATATATATATATATATATATATATTGAACATGCATATTGAAACATTTAGTTTATATATATATATATATAGAACATGCATATTGAAACATTTGGTTTAGAAGTCACATGGAACTTTTTTTTTCTAGTAATATCTTTTAAATATTATATATTAAATCCATATTACTAATGGAATAGACTACACATATCCCTTACGAGAGAAAGTGAAAATATAAGAAATATTTTAACTTAAATTAATTTATTTTTCTCTATATAAAATTATATTATTTAATATTGACATTGAAATATTTTACGTATGGTTGACACACAAATAAATTTTTATTAATATATTTTTATTTCAAATAATATATGTCAATTGAATATATAATACCATGATGGGGGTGGCAAGAAATGAAATAAATGGGGCCAGGGCTCATGGAGTCTTGCCTCCTAAGGTGGGAGGGCAAGGCCCCTTGGAAAACATATGTCATAGGCATTGACCAAGTCAATTCACTCCAAAACACGCTCCTTGTTTTAGGATAGTGGTTTTACCTTGTCGCTCTCCTTTGTTACTTCCTCCGGTTCTTATCTTTTGCCACCATGCACGTGGACTGTCACGTGGTGGCGTAGGTGGGTTGTCTCTCTCCTTGTTATTGAGTTTCCTCCTTATGTTTTCGTATTTTTCACAAGGGGAGGGAATGGTCTCTCATTCCACATAAGTGCTGCCTCACTAGCAATTTTTTATGGCTTCCTTCATTCATGGTTGCCTCATGTATCTCATCTCTCACTCAATCTTAGTCTCTATGATGTTCAGTTACCTATGGAAGCCATGACATGTTAGAGAGCTTGCTACAAACATGGTAGTGGATGTCATGGAGCTTCAGGGTTCTAATGTTATCTTCCACCCCCTTTGATTAATTTCATGTAATTGTGAAGTGTTTCTTTTAATTAACCTAACCTCCATTATCTCTTTATCAAGATGGGGTTAAAAATTTATTCTCACCCAAAGTGTGTGGAAATCACTTCATACAATACCATCACAATTAATTCACCGAGAGATTTCTGATGATATAAATTTTACCTCAATTGGACTCTTGGATTAAAATTTAATTCCATTTGAAGTTTGGACCCCTCAACCTTACCACATTAGTGAGGATTTTCCAGGTCACACGTAATCGAACATGGTGTCTGCCATGCCATAGTGCCACAACACCACTGCACCAACGTGCCTCCCTCTTGGAATGCCATTCCAATCATCCACAGTGTGATGTGAATAATTATGTCAGATAATGAGAATGGTCTCCATCCTAGGCCTCCTATCTACTCCACGACACCTATCAACACCATGACCCACTGTGAAAAGGGCATTGTAAACATCTCCGGGAACTTGAGCTTCATGGTGATGTGGCTCCAATGACATACACTTCCACATCAATACCACATGGCAATCCCAAGCTAGGTGGCACCAGAAACTGCTATCATGTCTCACCTAGGTGCCACATTAGCATCATCCTCCACATGACCCACTTCCACTACATCCTTATGATGTTAGGCTAACATTAGGGTGAAGCCACCTTATCACGTGTCATTCCCTCACGATACCATAGGTCACCCAAAAACTAGCCACTTAACCATCCATAAAGGCCATTACACCTACCACATGTGACACAGTTAACATACCATGTCAGTAGCCTACCATGTCACTTTTGCCAACTTAACTTAATTTTGTTGTTCCTATTAAGTCTGACCCTTCATGCAATTTAATGTTATACCTATCCATTCCCCAGGACATACAACTCTCTATCCCCAAACATTAAGGATTTTTGTTTAGTATAGACATATCTTTGTCCTCTGGAACGTCCTTTCTTCCATCTCCGGACATCAAACATCTCATTCCATGAAGACATATTTGAATACCATAGAATGTGCTTACTTCTGTCTCTAGGCGTCAAACTTCTCGTCCTACAGATACACATTTTCATCCCCTGGAACATGATTACTTCCATTCCCTAAGACATACATTTATTTGTTTGTTAACGGGAAATATTTCTCTTCACACCCATGTGCCTCTTGTCAATAGTGCCATGTCTCCAAAGCAGCGAATGCACATCCCTTGGTGAGGATGGGATGATGTATATTAACAATAATCACTATGATTAAGTGATAAACAAGTAATTAACACATGATTAGGACTAAACCCCAATATCTTTTGTTATTTTCACCATAGACTTATGTGGCATTGTAACTCAGCTCGATGTCTTTGAAATACCTGGACTTGGAGGTCCTAAGGCTTCATGGGTGTTACCCAAAATTTTCTTGTAGTCAAGTGATGCTCCACCCTGACATTCCAGGAGCCATACACAACCATAACACCTTGTTGAGTGAACCTCATGCTTGCTCAAAGGCCCCAAATCAAGCCAAGTCATGGCTAACACCAGTATACGAACTCAAGCACGACAACAACACATTATACCAAAAAATGGATCCCAAAAATGCTATCAAATTCAAAAACAAATTATACATTTCATCATTCTTAGTCAACAATAGATGTCCATGATATTAATAAAATATAAAATGATGGAAATCACACACAATAATAGCATATATGGTCACATCAAACATTCATACAAGACCATGTAAATAACTTTGTAACTTAGGAACAACCGGCAACCACAAGGATTTACATGTCCCTAACACCATGAGAATACTTATGCAACTATCTCAATGAAAATACACATGAGTATATATTCCTTCATTCACAGTGGATAATCGATTATAATATATTAGATGAAGCATGTTGAACAACCATGCGTCCTCATATAAATAACTTTGTATATCATGCAACTAATCATAACCACAGAGGTCCATGAGCCCCACATAACCCTAACAACATAGCGATAGGAACTCATCATGGACATACAAGGATATCAGGGGTCCCTGTAGAGGTGGAGTGAGTTCACTCAAACCACATATAAGATAAGCTACTCAAGAGACAACCCAGAATAATCATTAATTGTCCCAACCTCATAAACATAAAATAGGATTGAAATATGTGAACTAACAAGTTTATTTTGATTGTTTCTAGATCCTCGATCATGGACACATTAGGAAACCTACAACTGAGTTAATAAGGCTACAACGACATAACACAACAAGCTCATATCCACCATAAATACACTACATATCTATTCAACCATGTTGATATAATAATAAAACATTCTTACTTGGATATTACATGAATACTCATTAGTCATCCACAATACAATGATATACATAAATAAACAATTATCTGATTAACTTTGAAATGGCTGGAAACTAGAGGAAAGACTTCAACTCTCCACTCATTTGTAAGGCAGTTTCACTACAATATTTATGGCAGCTAACCAACCCCAAGCTAGATTTAGAGTATGCGGAGTTAAGTGCTCAAAGATATTCACACCATTAATCAATCAAACAGGTAGCTAAGAGGAGGAGTGCACTTCTTAGGTGGTTCATCAAGTGCCCCCAAGTAGTAAATACCACATTGACTCCCTCTATCTTTGAAAAAATCATTGCAAGAACTCAACCAAGATTCATGGAAGGTTCTCTCATTTCAAGAACCTGATATCACTCTAAAGGGAATTTTCTCATCCCCCAAGGTAGCACTGAGTGAATCACTATTTCCCTGAGCTTTCTTGGTCAAATTAACATCAATAAAAAAACACGGTATCAACAAAATATAGGGAACAATGTCCCATTCTCACATTTTTTTTTTCTATAATGCTCTCCTCTTGAATGCCCCTGCTCCTGCGCATAAGCTTCACTTTTCTCTAATCCGCTTCTGAAGCATCATCCCAACTTCCCTTCAAGATCTAGGGAAAAAATATAAAATCAACATCTCTCTTTCTACCTAATTTCCTTTGCCAATGGCCGAACATCTTCTTCTAACAATAATCACCCTTCCACCCTTCCCTACTCCCACTTTGTCACGCCCCTCTCTTGCATGTTGAATTTCTTAACACATCCAACGAGATTAAGGATAGTATGGGAACATCCTTTTCCGCAGGCTACCCATACACAACTTCATTGTCTACGCCCAAAAATGAGTAAATTTTCTAGGTAGGTGGGTAGGTAAATAAATGAAGTGGCTTAGTTTTGGGTTTAAAATCTGCACAATAAATCCTCCTCTTTAGTCTTTGAATCCATCTCCACTCTTCCAGATCAACAATATCTTATATTTTCCATATTTTTTCATGAACTACAATTCATAAGGAAATTTAAAATATGGGTAGAGAAAGGGCTACTACAAATCCCACCTCCTTAGAGGAATACCTTCCTTGGTATTCTTATACCCAAAAAAAATCAACAACGAGCTTTATATACATGACTCTTTTATGTTCATTTACATAGTAAACAAAAATCGGTAAGATTCCCTAATTCAATTATACATTTTCCATGCGGCCTCATCTGATCCACAACACTTCCATTACACTTTGTTCTTCTTGATCACTTGATTTCAGAGCACAATATACCTCTACTGTCCATCCATGTTTTCCACTATCCTCATTATTTTCATGAGAACAAACTTCTCTCATTACATCCCTAATGTATGCTTGATCCCACTGAGCATGCACATGACCTCTTTGAAACTAATTTTCTTCAGTTTCCTCTTCCTTGCAGTCACATACCTTCCAATTTTAGGAATCTCCTTCTCTTCTTCCCAGACCCTCGGGTGATCCATCCCTTGGCAAAGATTCCTCACACAAGAAGAGTCTTCATAGTTAAGGAATCTCTCATACTTTCTCTAATAACACAATCATATTAGTCATGGCATCTCACACGAAAATAAATACATATCATAGGTTATAATATCATTACAATGGCCTAGTTATTTATGTATTCAACTCTATTATGCTAATGTTGTTCCCACTAATATTACCATGTTAATTTTGTTTGCTTGTAGTCAGCGTCATATATTTAAGTTGAACAATTTTGTACTCTATGCAGTCTTCAACCAACTTCACTAAGTGGTTCATCAGTTGAAACAAGCACTCAATTGAATTTATGTTCCATATATCCACATAATCTTTAGCTCCATATTTAAGTCTAGCTCACAAAGTGTTTCTCAACCTCAAGGAGAGCACTCAATGGTGGATATATCGCTCCATAGATCCATGCAATCTCTAGATAAATCTGTCTTTAAATCCAGCTGATTGAGTGTTTCTCAGCCCCAAAGAAGGCATCTAGTGGTGGTTATACCTCTCCATATCTCCTCTCAATATCCAACCAACTTTTTCTCTAAATATAACTCACTAAGTGTTTCTCACCTCCAAGGCAAGCACTCAATGATGGTTATACTTCTCCATAAGTCCATGAAATCTTCAACCAACTATGTCTTTAAATCTATCTCACTAAGCGTTTCTAAACCCCAAGGTAATAACTCAATGGTGGTTACACTACCCCATAGCTCCAGGAAAACTTCAACCAATTATGTCTTTAAATTCAGCTCGCTAAGTGTTGCTCAACCCCAAGGCAACCACTCAGTGGAGATTTTACTGCTTCATAGCTCCACACAATCTTCATCCAACTCCATCTTTAAATTCAAGTCATTAGATGTTTCTCATCCCTAAGGTAAGCACTCAGTGGCAGTTACACTGCTCCATGTAACCTTTTCGTACAAGTCCAAATTACAAGCACCCCTCCCCCCCCCCACACACACCACTCTCTTATTCACCTCCTAGTGAGTGTGGGTGTTACCATCCAAGTAGTCTTCTATCAACAAGAATATTATTTACCACCACACTTCCCATATAATCACAACTCCAATATCATCACAACTCCCATATCATCACAACTCCATTGTCATCACAATTCACATATCACCACACTTCCAACAAGGAATATGTTATTATTTGGTAAGTATATAAGTGGTTAGCTAGAAATTGGGTGGTGGTAATGGTTGAATTGTATGCATCCAGTCGTTTCTCAGTCTGAGCTAACTCTCAAAGAACTATATACACTAAGCAGTTTCTTATCCCAAGCTAACACTCAGTGGCATATGCACCTCATTATATGACCAAGGAATCCAGTTAACTATTAGTATACTCATTGATACAACATTTATCGTTTCATCATAAACATAATATAAACGTGGAAACATACATTTCATAAGCACATGAGCATAATAATAGTTAACACTAAGAGTTTACATTTGATCGACATGTCCCTTACATGGTAGGGATCATATTAGATGACCTCATCATGTTATCCCAAACATGTCATTCATATAATCATCATAGTTTTAAGAACCTTAATCACTCATCCTTTGTAACCACACTTCCCATATCTAACCAATTTCACCAGTCTGTTAGAGTAAAAATTAGAGGAGGAGCTACTATGATATGAGTCAAGCTCCTAAGTATAGTTAAGGAAGTGGAACCGACAAACTGAAAACCTTACTGACCTTCCTCAGGAGCTACAAGACCCACATGAGTTAAACAACAACTCAAGGTGCCGAAACCCTGAGCTAACTTTCCTTTTTATTGATCTGGACTCCCAGTCACTTGCATAACAAGGCAAGCCAATGATTGTGACTCTATAGTTGCATGGATAAACCTACCTCCTAGAAACTACAATATAGATTTCCCAGTTCTATCCATGTGACCCCAGAATTTGAGCCACTTTTTTAGGGCTAGTCTCCAGATCACTACAAAGAACTTGATGAGACTTTCCAGAATAGTAAATGACACAAAGACAAAGCTTATAACATAAAACGTGATCAAGTACTTTACCTAACCAAGCCTAACCATGGCATACATTTTGTCAAACACATTGTGAACATGTAATATACATGTCATAAATGCATATCTGAGCATAGGGGTCTCATAATTATCTAAGAATCATAAATAAGGTCTAATTCCCTCTCACAATAGTTTCAATAACATCTATTAGGTCATGCATTCAATACCCATTCAATTACCAATCAAAGCATGTTAAGAGCTATAACTAAAATATGTCATGGAACCATGAGTATAACCAACATATGACCATAATACTGACAATAATAGAACAACCATCAAAGACACATAATAACAAGTTTAAATACTCATGAAATACAAGTGGAAAGAGATCTTATTAACATATGCAAAATCCTACAAAGTTAGGGACTTTCACGTACCACCTAATCATATATTGGGCTGAACCAAATGTATCTTTCATCTAATCACCAATGGGCCATATTCTAAGCACGAATGTGGGATCGTATGGAATAAACCAACAAAAACAAAACCAGGGCTTCCTTAGGCCAAACCACCTCAACCCTCATCCAATGCTTCCACCTCTTGTTCGAACATCACTAACCATCACCAGATTGGTCTCTACCCAAGTTGTCCAGGGCTCCAGAGAATTTGTTCCAACCTGGTTCTAGCACTAGTAAGTCAACCCACAACTTTCACAAGGCTCCAGAGTGTCTGTCCAACCAAGGCTCCAGGACTAGTAACAAACCCACCAAGGGCTCTAGAGAATTTTTCCAACTAAGGCTTTTAGGACTAGTAACTCAACCCAAGTTGTTCAAGGGATTCTAGAGCGTTTTTCCAACCAAGGCTCCAAGAACTAGTAACTCAACCCACAACCATAAAGATCATGAGCACCAATTACAAACAATCAAGTGGGAAACCCATAAAACCATGTCTATGCAGGAAATGGAAAGGCTAGGAAAAACCACTGTCTATCCAGGAAATCCTCCATGCTAATGATAGATCATAACCAAATACCCACATGCATATACCATGCATACCAAAACTAGCAAGGAAATCATACATACAACTTGGACCTTGCAAAGAAATCTAGCTATAGTCGTTGATCCCGATGTCCCCTAATGATTTCTTGCTTTCCTTTTCCTTATTTGTCCAAATCCAAAGTATGCCACAATGCTTGAAGAAACACTAAGTGTGCAAGATTATGGGAGAGAGGGAATAGGGAGAGAGTTCCAAGCTAGAACTGACAGAAAGTTGTGAACTAATCCTCAAAATCCTTTTTATCATTAAGGCCTCTATTTTCTTCATTTTCATCTATTTTCCTTCAATTTGTCTCACATGCAATTATGTGACCTTTCACCTTGCTTTTATCCTATTTTCCATTATTTTCATAGACCAATGCCAATTAATTCCTCTTTTCCTTTGCCAATTTCGATAGCCATTTATTAATCACCAATGATCCCCATCACTATGTTTTTTCCCAACATTCATCTTGGAATACGTGTCCCATGACCTTGGTCTTATTTTTCCTTTTTTAAATTTATTACATGGATTTTTAACCAAGGCTGTTAGAGAACCCCGCGCCCCCCCCCGGGGAACACCATCCTCGATGTTCAATGAAACCTATAAACCAACAAAACATATGTTTCCATGGAACTTTATAACACAGCTCGATGCAACATTTACATCATATCCACTTCTGAAAACATAACCAACATATCATGAACACCATAATGCTTATTGGGGCTTTATAACACAACTTGATGTGTTATTTACATACATATGCATATACTTAGATATACCCAAAACACAACATCAAATCATAAATCAAAGGGTATCTCCTTAACTGGTGAATAGAGAAGGATACACAACTCGCATTTGATCAACCATATCCCATGTAGTTTCATTAGGCCCAAAGTGCTTCCACTGCACTTTAACTTGCTCGATTGCTCGATTTCGGATCATGAGCATCTTTTGCTATAAAATGCACTAAGGTTCCAGTTGGAATTCTCCTTCTAGTTCCACCTGCAATACAAACTAGTCAATCACATGATCAACATCTTTCACATAATTCTTAAGAAATGACACATGGAAAACATCATGGACTTTAATTGTCAGAGATAGTGTAAGTCGGTAGGCTACCAGTGCCAACTTGGCACATGATCCAATCCTCAAGGAGATCTTCTTGGGCTTGATGCACAAGTACACTTGTTCCCCAATCTAAAACTCCTTAAACACCCTGTGTTGATCTACATAACTCTTTTTACTTTCCTGTGTTATCTTTAGATTCTTCCTGATTACCTGCATTTCCTATTCCATCTCTTCCAACATGTCTAGTCCAATGAATACCATGTTCACTGGATCACTCCAAATGATAGGAGTATTACAACTCCACCCGTAAAGTGCCTCAAAAAAAGTCATCTTCAAAGATTCATGATACCCATTATTATATGCAAACTACACCAATGGAAGATACTCTTCCCACTTTCTCTATTGATGCATAACATACATTCTCAACATGTCCTCCAAAATATTGTTGACCCTCTCTATTTTCGGATGGTAGGTTGTACTGAAGGCCAAATATTTCCCCAAACCTACAAATAACTCTTTCCAAAACTTGGATGTGAACTTGGCATCTCTATCTAACAAAATCTTCTTTGGAACACCATGCAACCTCATTATATCTTTGATGAAGACGTGTGCTACTTCACTCATTGAATTCATAGACTTTAGTGGAATGAAGTGAGATCCCTTTGTCAAATTGTCAACCACAACCATAATAGAATCATGTTGTCTAGATGTCCTCAGAAAACCTGTAATGAAATCCATGGAAATAGCCTCCCATTTCCACTCAGGAATCAAAATTAGCGATAATAATCCACCTGGGTGCTTACGCTTTGCTTTTACTTGTTGACAATCCAAGCATCTTGCAACAAAATCTACCACCTCTTTCTTCAAATTCGGACAATTGTGGAACTTCTTAACTGCTGTCAATGTCTTTTGATATTCCAGGTGACTTGAATACAAATTAACATGAAATTCCCACAAGATAATCTTCTTGAGCTCACTATTGTCTGGCACATAAATCTTGTCCCTAAATTTGATCAAACCATCTACCATGAGATGATAGTCTGCATCCTCTTCACCTGTACCCTATTGTTGTAATCAGTGCTTAAGTTGTTGGTACCTATCATCCTGTTGTCCTTCCTGCAAGATCTAATCCTATAAATTTGTCCCATATAAACTCATAGTTGCTATGTGATTTACTTTTACTCTTAAGAGCATTTGCAAACTTGTTCTCTTTACCCTTGATGTACCTAATATCGAAGTCAAACTCACTAAGTGCAGCTAACCACCTAGCCTATCTAGCATTTAAATTCGGTTGGTCAAATAAGTATCTGAATCCACTATTATCTCTCATCGAGATGACCCTCATGCCAAGAAGATAGTGTCTCCACATCTTCAATGCATGTATGATAACTTCCAACTCAAGATCATGTGTCACATATTTCTTCTCATGCTCATTCATTTTCCTTGACTTGTAGTATACTACCTATCATTCCTGCATCAAAACTCCACCAAGTCCCCTCTTGCAAGCATTTGTACATAGTACAATAGCTTTATCTAGATCTTCAATCTTTAATAACAGAGCATTCATAAGAAACTTCTTCAACTACTCGAAACTCGCTGCACATTCCTTGTCCATTCAAATTTCTTTTATTTTCACTACAATGATGTAATAGGATAGGAAATCCATGAGAAGTTCATGATGAACCTCCTATAATAAGCTGCTAACCCCATGAATGATCTAACCTCATCCACATTCCTAGGAGTTTCCCATTCCATAATAGCTATTATCCTTTTCGGATCCATTGCTATGCTTTCCTTGGAAACCACATGCCCTAAATAATGAACCTTTTTCTGAAAGAAGCTACATTTACTAAGTTTTGCATACAATTGATGCTCTCTTAGAAATTTCAACATTGCTTCTAGATGTTCAACATGCTCTTCCTGATTCTTAGAAAATATCAATATATCATCAATGAATACAATCACAGATTTGTCCATATAGGGATGCGACACACTATTCATCAAACAAAAGAAAGTAGTTGGAGTATTAGTCAAACCGAATGGAACCAAAACAAACTCATAGTACCCATACCTGGTCTGAAAAGAAGTCTAGTATATTTCCTCTTCTTTGATGCGTACTTGATGATATCTTGATCTTAAATTGATCTTCGAGAACACCGTTGCTCCCTTCAACTGGTCAAACAATTCATTAATAACTATAATAGAAAGAGGAGGTATAATAAATATAATAAGAACATTAAAAACAATGGTTCTCTTTTTAATATTAATAATAATAATGATAAGTTACTTTATTGTAGGAATTTAGGTTGGTTTAATACTATTTATTCTAATTCTCTTTCCCTCTCTAGTAGTAGGGTGGTCAATATCTCGAGCTTTTCTTTTGACCCTCGACTATTTCATCTATTGGAGAAAGGTTTAAATTCTACCCTCACTCCTAGAAAAATCCATGTCAATTATATCATTTGTGACATTGAATATGGTATTAGAGACTTATCAGATGTCACTAAAGATATCATTTGACAAGATTGTGTTGTTGTCCTTAGAAAGGCTAAGCCCACCAAGAACAACATCAAAAAATTTGAGTTTTATGCTCTCAAGTCATTAAATAGTAACAAGGAGGTTGTTGTTCTCAAAGATGACAAGGGTGGTGTTGTGGTTATTCTTGATAAAGTGGATTACCGAAGGAAGATGTTGGACTTCCTGTGTAATAGCGGGAGCTACAGGAAACTTAATAAGTATCCTTTGAAGAATATTTCCAAAAATGTGGCCCTTGATGTAAAATTAAGTAGCTCGATTAGCTCGTTAAGTCATAAGCTTACTGAAAGTAGCCCTCTTACCCCCAGAATATATGGCCTTCCAAATATTGATAAGGAAGGGTCTCCTCTGAGACCCATTTTCAACACGATTGGAGGGGAAACCAATCTTCTTTCTAAATATTTATCAATGAAGCTTAGGCCCTTTATTGGTCATACAAAATCCTTTGTCAAAGACTCTGAATCATTTGTCAATGAGTTAAAGAGTATTAGTCTTGATCATGATGACAAGCTTGTGAGTCTTGACATGGTATCCCTCTACACTATTATTCCTATCAATGAGGCCATTGAATTCATTAAGTGTGTTTTTGATCCTAATATGACTAAATTAGTTGACATCTATTTCACCTCTACTTTCTTTTGTTTTGATGGGGAATTCTATGAGCAAACTTGTGGTGTCACCATGGGTTCCCCCCTCTCCCCTGTGGTGTCTAATATATTCATGGATGCTTTTGAATCAAAGGCCTTAGCCTCTTCTCGTCTTCTACTTAAGATGTGGAGGAGGTTTGTGGATGACACTTGTGTCATTTGGTCCCATGGTAAGGAAGAGTTGGACCTTTTTTTCCTTCATCTTAATAATCAGTCTAACTCCGTAAAGTTCACCATGGAATATGAAATAAATGGTAATATGTCCTTCCTTGATGCCCTCCTTTCAAGGAATGAGGATGGCTCTTTTTATCATCAAGTATTTTAGAATAAAAATCACATGGAGCCCTAAATAATGAACCTCCAAAGTGTTTCCTTGAATAATGGGTACAACAGGCACCATTATTCTAAGGCTTTCCTCAACGCTGAAAAAAGTCCTAACGCTAAGTCCCAACCCAATGATTGTTTTTCAGGTGTTCATCTTCCTTTTATCCAAGGGACCATTGACAAGATTGTGAAGATCCTAAGAAAGAATAAGTTTCCTTCAACCTTTAGACCTTTGAACACCATCAGTAGCTCCTTAAGGTCTGTAAAAGACCCGATGGACCCTAAAAATATGAAATGTCTTTACGTTATCCCTTGCTCCCATGGGACTCCATTAATAGGTGAGACTGGTCACTCAATTAATCAAAGGATTCGTGAGCACGTCTTTGACGTCAGGAATGGTAGGACATGCCCCTTTTCCTTGGAAAAACATGAAAAAAATCTAAGCATCACATCTGCATTGAGGAGGCCCATGTCATTGCCAAGATTAGTCATTTGTAACATCAGAAATTCAAGGAGACCTTAGAAATAAATAAAAAATGCCCACTAATTTGAATAGATACGATGGTTGGAATATTAGCGAAATTTGGGTCCCGGTCCTATCATCATAATTATTATCAATTTTTTATAGTTTTTATCTATCTAGGTATCTATATATTCTTTCGTTTGTTCGGTCAATAATTGGTATTTAATAAATTATGTTTTATTTTCTTGATCATTCTTAGCTCTCTGAATTATTTAATCTTCTTAGCCACTTTAAGTATTTATTTTTTGTTTGAATTTGTTTATCTTATTCTTTTTTCTTGGCTCCTTGATTTACGTGTAGTGCCTTAGCCCCCTTATGTTATGGTTGACCCTAATTCATTAGTCTTTCGTATTTTGATTATTTTAGTTTTTATTTTATTTATTATATTTTATGAATTTTTAATAATTTATTTATTTATTATTAGGGTCTTGACTCCTTTTGTCATTTTTTATGATGCTCCTTGGTTCTGATTGATTCTTCCTAGTCTTTATTCATTTCAACCCTTAATATATTTCTTATAATCTTAATAATTAATGTTATAAATTAAATAATATTATTCATAAAATAGCCATTTATTATGGTTGTTATTTTTTACTTTTCTCCTTGTCTAATATTTGACCATGAATGTTTGATTATTTTTATTTTTTATATTTCGAACCTTTACCTATTTCTTGATTTTATCTAATATAATTGGGTTCTATTAATTAATGCTATAAATTAAATAATATTATTCATAAACTAACCGTTTATTATAGCCTTTATATGAACTAAGGGTTTCTACATTGATATTTATTTAAACTAGTGCCATGATCTGCCTCTTCATCTGGTCTTGACGATGAACCACATTGGATGGTTCGAAACGCATCAGAAAAAAATTCTCCAATGTGATTTTTACCAAAAAATAAAAATAAAAAATTTTCTTAAGTCATAAATCCTCAACAACTGATACCTTTTCTTAATCGTCACCTTGTTCAAGTTCCTATAATCAACTGCACAACCTAAGAGTACCATCCTTCTTCTTCACAAACAATACTAGGCACTCGAAGGCAACACACTCGGCCCAATGTATATTTTTTCCAAAATTTCCTTCAACTACATCTTCAATTCTACTAACTCCAATGTGCCCATCATGTAAGGTGCCTTTGATGCTGGTGCTGCCCTTGGTACCAACTCAGTAGAAAATTCCATTTCCGTGTGAGGTGGTAACTCTGAAATCTCTGCTAGGAACACATCCTAAAACTGTTTTAAAAGAGGATACCTCTTGAAGACTTCAGCATCCTCAACATCATTACCTTTATCATTGGAAATATGCACTGCAAATAATACACATCCTTTCTTGTGCCTACGGTTTTCTTGCATAGTTGTACCCATTCTAACCGATGTTGCCTTCTTCTTACCCTGCAAGATTATTTGTTCTCCATTGTCATCCAAGCACTCAATAGCCTTTTCATAAAAATCCACTTTATTCATGTGGAGATACAACCAATCAATACCCAGAAGCATACTATATGATCCCAATGGAAGCACATTCAAATGCGCTGATGTAGACATACCATTAAAATCAAATGCACAAGATCTTACGCAATGATGAACTCTTTTCTTAGTAACTATATCCAACTACACTAACCATGACTCTACATGCACTTATTTATTCAAAGCACACTTATCCACCAAGTCAGGATTAGCATAATTATAATTAGATCCAGGGTCAATCAAAATAGAAACAACTTGATTACAAAGATTACCATCCATCTCGATAATAGATGCTTGATGATCAACCTGCCTATCATCCAATGCTGCATAAATCTGAGTAATACTTTTCTTAACATACCCCATTATTTGTGCCTCCTGAGCACTGTAAATCTGTGATCTTCCACCCTAAGGTTGTGGGAAATATCTCCTACGATGATCCTTGCCACAAGTCCAACACTATAAAAGCTTCCTTCCATCACCCTTGTTCTACTGCTCAGACTGAAATCCATGTCCTTTGTTAGATGCATTTATCTTCTTGTGTGACATTGCATTCTCTTTGTTACCTGTGTCCTGTAGTCTTCCTCGCTTCTTATCTCATTTTCCCTTAATATTGTCATTACCTTTCTGATCCTTTTCAATTTCAGACCTGTGCTTTGATTTCTCATAACAATGCTTCAACTTTATGATGGCTTTCTCCAGCGATCTAGGCTCATCAAACTCAATCCTATCTTTGAATGACATCGAAAACCCACTGATGAATCTTTTAATCTTCACTTTCTCCTCCTTAAGATAAGGCACATACCTCAATAACTCCAAGAATATGCTAGTATACTCCTCATCGGTCATATATCCCATCTTCAACTCATAGAATTCCTTTGCCCTATCATCATAATACCTTTCAAACAGATACTTTTTCCTAAAAGGTTTCTCGAACTCACTCCAGGTCAACTCCTCTTCCTGAATGCCTCTGAAATTCTTCACATCTTCCCATGAAATTTATGCTTTACCTTTAAGACTAAAGGTAGTTATCATGGCTTTCATGTTTGTTGAATAGTCATGCAATTTGAAGAATTTTTTCCTCACAAGAAACCAAGCTTTTGCATCCTATGACTTCTTCATTTCTCTGTGAAACGTAAGTGGCTTTGTTTTCTTGAACTCTTCTGGAAAATACTGCTTCTCTCTCCTCCTATATGGATGGTGATGGAGATGATGATGTTGGCTCTTTGAAATAGAACTAGGATAGAACCCATGATCACTACACTTTGTTCAGGTGTATCTATAAATATTCCATCCTTGATTGTATCCTCTCTATCCAACCTATGTCTTGATCGAGACCTGCTACCATATGAGCCATTTGTCATTTCCTCCTATCCATTATTGATCCTAAGTGGTCCTTGTCTCTGCAAATCTGATAAACTCTGAAGAATCGCCACATTAACCTTGCTTGCTTCTCCTGTGCCCTAAAAAGTATTTCCTGTGAGTGAACAATCCTATCATTATCTTCCTTACAAACTCCTGATCTCTGCCTTCAAACTTCTTAATGTATTTTCTATGTGAGGGGAGTACTTATTACCATGATGCTCATCTTATTTGTAGGGAGAATCACGTGAACTATAGTCCACCATTTTTATTGTCATGTTTGATCTTCCTCCTGCAAACATACTATGTCAGATATATCAAATATAACCACAATCAAATGGACCTCAGTGAAGTTTAGGGGAGGCTATCTCATCTGCAAGGTCAATTCAGGTTAGCAAAACATGGGTAGATATATATATATATATATATATATATATATATATATATATATATATATATATATATATATATATATATATATATCTATATATATATATTATATATATATATATATATATATATATATATATATATATATATAATGAAATCAACATATCAATCCTCTCAACACCAACATCATCAACTTCTACATGACAACACAACTACAAAAATGACTATCACAATGCATGCATAATGAACATATTGTGCCCATCTAGTTGAAGTGTTGAAACATGCTCTGATACCACTCTATAACCACCCCTCCCATATCTACCCAGTTTCACTAGCCTACCAGGGTAAACATGAGAGGAGGAGATACTATGATATGACTCAACCTCCTAATTGTAGTTAAGGAAGTGGAACTTATCAGAGGAGACCTACAATCCACCTCAACTACTTTCCCAATGTCTCATAACCCATCACCCCGCATAACATCTCCATCCGTGACCATTTTAGACATTCCTTAGACTAGCAAACTTCTCAATACCAAGACCGAAATGGAGGTAGATTCCATCATTCAAGCAATCACTAACACTACCCAGGACACCCTATTTATTCATACCACAGCCACGGATATGGTTACCATGCCTAATTTACCTTTGCTGCTAGCTTAAGTATTCAAACAACAAATGGCCAACAACTCCACTCTATTCCACAAGGCCAGGAAGTTATAAATA
Organism: Pinus tabuliformis; assembly: GCA_031772625.1. NCBI lineage: Eukaryota > Viridiplantae > Streptophyta > Pinopsida > Pinales > Pinaceae > Pinus > Pinus tabuliformis. The sequence goes on along the minus strand of CM062817.1, from coordinate 1,927,893,606 downwards.
TCTTCACTTAGACCTACCACCATTTGTTCTAGAATGCACAAACACCCACACTGCAGAAAATCTACATAAGGAAACCTTACACTAAGCCCAATGTTATAGACATATTTGGGCACTTAAAACCCAATCTTATATGTTGATAAACTAGGGATCATAGACCCCTAAAAGAGTTGTTTCATACCCTAAAAGAACATGGTCATCTAATTACATCATTCCCCAAAAGTTCCACCTAAAGAACCACCCAGAAATGGCCTAAATGAACCATACTGACTACTACACTCGCCAAGTGCGATGCATACTAAGTGATACATTGCTCAGGTGCGATGCATACTGTTTGGGCCTTCTATAGGGTACGGTGGGCGAGGATGGAAAAATGTTCGAGACAGTTTGCTAAGTGGTTGCTCATGGAATCTTCTAGAAACCTCTCCTATGACACTTGCCTCTCTGAATTCGCCCAAGGATGAGTAAGAGATTTAAACTTCAGTTATCTCTTCTCTTGTGGAACCAAATGTAACAAGTGGAATGACACTAATCAAAACCCAGAGATGACTCACACCCTTGCACACATCTATAAATGGATCCCCCATCTAAGAGATCCAGGGGCTTGTGAATTGCAAGGAAGTGTTGATAGTTTGTAATTGAGGAAAGAGCATTGTATTGTTGATGTGATCTTGCTCTTTCATGAGGTGAAGAGGGCTTGATGCTGGGAGGATGATGCTGGATCAGACAACTGGGTTGTAATTCTCCTTCTATTTAATAAAGTTCTTTACGTTTTCTTCCATATGATTGTGCAATTGTGAATGTTATCATTTGTGAATGCTATTATATGTTCATTATATTTGTGATTCTGTAATGTGTATGTTGTAATAGATCAAGATGCTTTGACGGTTCTTTGTTACTGTGTTTCTACAGGTACTCTCCAAGTGGGATAAGTACGGGGAGGAGTTGCAAGCTCTGTCAAGGGGGAGAAAGATCAAGTGAGGGATTAAGCGGAAGTTTCAAGTTGGTCTCATTATCTTTCTCTTATCCATTACACATAGAAGAAATCGTTGAATTGCTTTAAATTGTTGTTTCTAGGGTAGTTGCCAAACCTAGAGGGCTAGTCGTTCGAAAAGACACTAGTTTTCCCAAAAACAAAATGGCAACTTTGCTGGGGATTGAATAGATGTTTGTTTCTTGTTATTGTTTGTTTTATAAACTATAGACAGAGTCTAAATTTAGCTAGGTAACCTTCGAACTACTCTTGCTCTGCAATTGCATAGTAGATGAATGTTGCTTCAGTCAATCGCTGGTTCAGTTTATGAATTAAACATTTGACTTACAAGCATTCTAGATGCCCTTTTGGTATCTCAATAACCTCTCAAGACATTCCTTCATACTTTTCTCTTTACTACTCATCAAAACCCACCTTAACTTATTGAAAACAGCTGCACATTTGAGCCAAAACCCATCTCAGTTGTGCTCCCTAGACCATCGCACTGTCTCCCACTGTGACTTAGTATGCATAGCACCTCCCAAGTGCAGTAAGTGTGATGCATCTCAATTTCTGTGAACCCTAGGTGTGATGACTGAATGAACTCTTTTTCCATTCTAGAAATTGAGGGTTTTGACCTTGTTTTCAGTTTTGTTTGGTTGTTTTGTTACTTATGAACAGTACCTCCTTACTGAAACCTGTTTGCATCACATAGATCAGCCTCCATTGATTAGTATTATAGAATTTTTTTTGTATTTTTTCATCATTTACAATCCTTTGTCGAAAAGTTGTTTAAATCGATTTGTCGCTTTGATGCAAAAAGTGTCGTAACTGTCGTTTTGTGTCGAAAAGAGAAGTGTCGTGGATTCTTCCTTCCCTGAATAGTCAATTGAACTTTTTGTCATGTATTTGATTTGATTTGTTGATATTCGAAGTGTCGAAAGAATTTTTTATTCAAAATTGAAAAGTGTTGTTTAGTCTTCCTTTCTATTTTGAAAAAGAAATTGTCGAAAATGTCACTTTGAGTAAAATATTTCAGATCTTTACTACACTTAGTTTTCCTTTTTGGCATTTTTCACATTAAGGGGAACGAAAAACAAATACATGCATTTGCATTTGCATTTAGTTTGTGTGCGAAAAATGATTTAGGAAAATGCACTAGTGTGTTCTCTTTTCTCTTTGTTTGAAAGAATTGTAATCTTCTTTCCCTAGTAGCTAGGATTTTCATTGATCAAAATAAACAAAGATTGTTTATCATTGTAGATTGCAGTTTAGGAATTTCAAATCAACATCACATGGTGAACCATAGAAAGGAAAAATTTAAACAATATCAACTCTAAAATAAATTTCAATGAATCTAACAACGCTTTGGAACTTAACGCAACACATCTAGAGGTCTAGGCTAGAGACATGTTCTGGCATCGTAAAAACTAGTAACTATCATTTTCATTGAAGGTTGGGTGATTCCTCCTCCTTGATACGAAAAGTGCTAGCATGGACTTGTGCTCCCTGTACCATTAAGTATATATTGGAAGACCACAATAGGATTACATCCTTTATCCGTAGGAAGTCGAGTTTGTCGCCCTATTGATCGCAATGCACTGAACACAATAGTTGGGAAGATTGACTACCATACATAAGTCCTTGGTAATTTCTATTTAATTTAACACCAAGGTGTATATTGCAGTTTGCGATTGGTTTGGTAATCCCTCTATTTAGATTTTCCAGAGTAGTCACTTTAATTCCTTTTCGACTCTTTAAAAGAAAAGGTCCATCTGAGCACTTTTCACTTCAAGCTCATTAAAAATTGAAGGGGACTAGAGTCATTTTAGCTTTTTCTCGACTCTTAAAAACTAAAAAAGAAAAATTGTGTCAAAGTGTCATTAAAATTAATTGAATTCGGAATAACATCCTTGTTCCTTAGTTGATCTTAGGTTGAGATATATGGAGTCCACCAATCAAGGAATCCCTCTCGAGGGGAATCCTAGTCCTTTTACTTCTTGGGGAAATATTGGTGTTCCTCATATGGCCACATTGTCTCTTCCAGGACTTACCATTGGCCCACTGGTATGGCTATTCTCAACCACTGTGGTTCAAAATGTTGCGATCACTCCGCAATCGAATCAACCTCTAGCTGATACTGAAGTTGACCCTTCACCTTCTTCTTCGTTTGTTTCTCCCTCCACTTCTTCCTCTTCACTTGGTGGAAATAGTTATACTAGTAACTAGGTGGCTAAGAAGAAGAATAAAGGTAAGGAGAAGAAGAAGAAGCCAATTCAGCAAGGGGGCAACCAAGCAACCATTTCTTTAGATGCATCAGTTGGTGAAAATCTACACATTAAAGCTCCTAAACCCAAATTTCCTTGCATAATTTGTAGAGGAGACCATTTTCATCGAGATTGTCCCTGCTTTCCTTGGATCTTGAGAGAATGGTCTCCCCGGTCGCACCATCCGGTGTCATCAACCTCTGGTGATCATGTTGACAGCACACCATCAACTAGTGATAATGAAATTCATGGACAGAAAGGAAAGGTCAAAGTTCCATGTAGGTTATGTGAAGGAAATCATTCCCTTCACCGTTGTCCTTTTTTGGATGAAGCCAAATGAGCTTTGGATAACCGTCCTACTTCACCGTAGAAAATTCCATCCGGTTACGAGAAACTCTCCCCAAGTCCTTTACTAGTTGAAAAACCGACTGACTTAAATCAACCGTCGATCAAAACAGCTATCACTGAAAGTGAATCTTCTGAGTCTATACCTAACGAAAGTCAACAGGTCGAGGTGACAGTTGACCTAGTTTTACCTTCAGAAGATCATACCCTTCCTGAAGAGAGTGAGAACGGTACCATTCAAATTCTTTTTGTTACATCAAAGTCCGATGAACTTGGGAAAATTCCACCCATTCCTTTCCTTTGCAACAGGAGGAAAATCCTCCTGTTCTTGAAACTCAAAGGGTTATTTCTCCCGTTTATTCAGTACCCTCTCCAAGTAGTCTAGTCACTTCCTTTGATTGGAATCAACTAGAAAGATATCACCTTCCTTCTTATGTACCTTTCCGGATCATAGTACAAGTTTACAAAATGATCGTGTCTGGCACTATTATAGATGAAGGGGTATCAGTGAGTATCCTTTCCTAAACTGCTTGGAAAGCGCTTGGTTCGCCATTGCTTATGCCTATTACATAGAATTTGTCAGGCTTTAAAAAAGGAACCAGTCGACTGTTAGCGATCCTTCCTAAGTTACCGATCACTTGGGAAGGAAAATCGTTCATATAAACGTGATGGTAATCCCAGGACCATTAGATTACAATCTACTCCTTGGACGTGACTATATTTATAACATGGAAGCTATTGTTTCAACACTCTTCCGAGTGATGTTTTTCCCACATGAAGGTAAAATTGTCACCATTGACCAGCTTTCATTTCCCGGTTCAATCATAGTTCCAAGTCAATCATCATCCCTAAATGGTCCTTTTATGTCAACGGTGTCTCTTCAACCTTCATTCCATCCACCTAATTTCCATGAGTAGTCTGGTGAATGTAACGAAGCTTAGGGGGCATGCACCCTTGTTTATTCTGCGAACGAACCTAGCTGAAAAATAAGTTTACCTATAGGTTATGTGACTGGTCTGACACACCATTCACCTTTGTCTATTCTGCGGACAAAGCGAAGGAAGTGTTTTGTCTATTCTACAAATGAAACCGTCCTACCTAACCACAAAAGTTTCCATATGGCTACTGGAGACTCTCCTTTTCATCATGCTGGGGGCATGCAAACATTTCATTTCCTTTTTCAATTTTCATTTTCTAGCTTTTCAGTTTTGACTTTTCTAGCTTTTTAGCTTTGTCATTTCTAGCTTTTTAGTTTGCATAGAAATAGAAACTAGTTCAAGCATATGTAAGCTTGTAAAAAAATGAAACTGAAGCCGAGCATAGTTCCCCCACGGTTCAAGCTTGTTAAAAAATGAATCCACCTTTAGTAAATAACCTTTTTGATTGCCATACTATCAGCCTTTTAAGCCTTGGTTGTGTTCCTCCCATCACCTCCATTCTTTTGGCCGATCATACGCTTCCACTTGGTTGTTTACCATTTTGAGGAACAACTGTGACGAGTGGTCTTGTTAGCCAACCTCTTCCCAGAAACGACCATGTTTTGAGAAGTTCCAAGCTTACCCAGAACCAGTTGCTACCCTACACACCACTCGTTCCTCAAAATCGAGTCTCCTTTAAACCCTTTTCAGACTCGTTAAATATGAAAAGATTTTTGAGCAATTGGCCTTTCCAGCTTGTTAAAGTGATTGGAAGTGCCATCCCTCCTGTATATTTTAATATTTTTCAGACCTGAAGGATTATCTCATGAAAAAGTTCGAGCGCTTGTCTTTTTCGGCTCGTTAGAGTGATTGAAAAGTCATCCCTTTTGTATTATTTTAATGTTTTTCGGACCTAAGGGATTATTCTACGAAAAATAACCTCTAGAGTTTCCTTTTCGTCCCTTTTCAAACTCTCTAAACATGAAAAGGACCGAGTTATCCTTGTTGTTAAACTAGTTAAAACAATAGCAACAAACTCACCCATTCCTGGACGAGACAAAGTTTCCTTTTCATCCTTTTTCAAACTCTTTAAACATGAAAAATACCAAGTTATCCTTTTCGTTAAACTTGTTAAAACAATAGTGACAAACTTGTCCACCCAGACACGAACGAGTTTTACTGTCACTAGACTCATTAAAACATAGTGACAGGTTTGCTCGAAGGGAAACTTATAGAACAAGTATATGTTATCCTCCTCAAGCTTGACAAAAATAAAGAGGTAATGGTCAGCAATGACTGGGGAAAAAGGGAAGAAAAAATGAAAACTTTATGGTAGCAGGTCACTCTTGAACACTCCATCACCATTATTGAGTTGGGTTGGGTTATTTCGTTCACCGGTCATCTCACCATTGGTCTTCCACACCATCCATCTTTTGGGGTTAATGCTACCAATCCATCTTTGTGTCGCCGATATGTTAAGAGAATTCATTCAGTCGAGAATTCACCATCCAGTTAATGCCTCATCCACTGCAACACCTTCAACCTCCATTCCTGAACCTTGTGTCGTCGATTGTTTTCACCTCCAGAAAATCATTTGCTTCGTTTCGTGTCGTAGATGTGGGATACGTTAAGGCCCTCCTACGAGTGAGTCACTTCTTGTCGACATCAGCTCATTATCCAAGAAGTTGACTTAGAAACAACCTTTTCAGTACTTTGAAGCTTGCATGCCTCAATGGCAAGTTTCTCACTTTCGGCAACAGGTTGACATCAATGGCCTTCGACCGAAATATTTTGCGTGGTGTTCGAAATCGGATCATATATTCACACCACATGAATTGTACTATGGTACCTTGAGGGTCATCATCATTATCAGTGATTCCTATTGCGTCTGTTAACAACTCACAATATTGACTGGTAATCAAGCGATGTCTTTCCATGTTCAACTTCAAAACATCTCTTCACATGGATTGACTTGTACATCGGGCGAACATTGAATGATTTTGAAGACCACGGATCTAGTTTCATCCATCTGGGCTGTGATATATTCAGGCAGATAAAAACATCAAATGTACAAGAATGCTGCACAGATGGTCATCCGGACCAAAGATGATGACTCTACACTTGAAGAATCACCAGTTTGTATTTGCAGACAACTATCTGGTCTATGTACATGAAATGAATTTATAAAGCTGAGCAGGGGAATGCCTGCCTCAGCTAGATCATGAAAAAATTATATTATGATGATGTATTTTATTGTATCTTATACAGGTCACCTTCTAGTTTCGAAACCTCAGATCCTCATGATAAAGCATTTCACCCGACATCAAGATTTATGACTTCATGCTTTAGGGGGCAACTATTATAGACATATTTGGGCACTTCAACCCCAATCTTATATGTCAATAAACTAGGGCTCATAAACCCCTAAAAGATTTGTTTCATACCCTAAAATAACATGGTCATCTAATTACATCATTCCCCAAAAGTTCCAGCTAAAAAACCACCCAGAAATGGCCTAAATTGAACCATACTGACTGCTACACTGGCCAGGTGCAATGCATACTGAGTGATACGCTGCTTAGGTGTGGTGCATACTATTTGGGCCTTCTATAGGGTGTGATGGGCAAGGATGGACAAATGTCTGAGACAGTTTTCTAGGTGGTTTCTCATGGAATCTTCTAGAAACCTCTCCTATGACACTTGCCTCTCTGAATTCACCCAAGGATGAGTAAGAGATCTAAAATTCAGTTATCTATTCTCTTGTGGAACCAAATGTAACAAGTGGAATGACACTAATCAAAACCCAGATATGACTCACACCCTTGCACACATCTATAAATGGATCCCCCATTTAATAGATCCAGGGGCTGGAATGTTGTGAATTGCAAGGAAGTGCTAATAGTTTGTAATTGAGGAAAGAGCATTGTATTTTTGGTGTGATATTTCTATTTCATGAGGTGAAGAGGGCTTGATGCTGGGAGGATGATGTTGGATCAAACAACTGGGTTGTAATTCTCCCTTCTATTTAATAAAGTTCTTCAAGTTTTCTTCCATATGATTGTGCAATTGTGAATGTTATCATTTGTGAATGCTATTATATGTTCATTATATGTCTAATTCTGTAATGTGCATGTTGTAATAGATCAAGATGCTTTGACGGTTCTTTGCTACTGTGTTTCTACAGGTACTCTCCAAGCAGGATAAGTACGGGGAGGAGTTGCAAGCTCTATCAAGGGTGAGAAAGATCAAGCGAGGGATTAAGCGGAAGTTCCAGGTTGGTCCCATTATATTTCTCTTATCCATTACACATAGAAGAAATCGTTGGATTTATTTAAACTGTTGTTTCTAGGGTAGCTGCCAAACCTAGAGGGCTAGTCATTCAAAAAGACACTAGTTTTCACATAAACACACAGTCCAAGAGATTAGTTGCCAGTGGACAACCAATACAAGCCCAATTCCCTCTCCTTGCTACCATGACACTTGATGACCTTCAGAATTGATCATCCTCTCAGTTCTTTACCTTCATTTAACTGCTCACTCGCTAAGCAGAAGCACTCCATAATACACTAACAACTGAATATCATCAGTAGTAGAAACAAATTCTCTCCATGGTGGTCGAGCCCGATCAACTCCTGTAAGAAAAGAAAGCGTTGAAATAGTAAGATGATTATATCAATTCTAAGTTCTTGACACTTTGACATACTATCACTAAGGTAGTACAAAATGCACTAGAAGATTTCTTAGTCTATGCACTTTCCAATTGTTGTGACCACATCAATACTGCATGCATCGACCTTTTTTTGTTGATCCGGTAGCTTCAGAATATTATCATGGCCAACCAAAGAGTGCTCCCTAACCCAACTACCTAATATGACACTGAAATTGAGTAGAATATTATTGATGTGGCTTCTCTAAAGGCCTCCCTTCATAAGGCTATTGGATAGGCATGAGAAATCTTCACTTAGGTTTATGACTGGTCTGGATTCCTTGCCAGGAAAAATCACCCAGTCTATGCTTTGTGTCAACAGGCTAACCAAATGTTCAACCAATCCTTGACTACACCTAACCTTGTCTAGGAAAAGGTTTTTTTTGCATAGATTGTTTTTCTCGATAAGAAGATCCAACAGATTGAGGATGGCACTTGAACCACCAAGGCCCTGCTCCGTGACCTCAAACCACCAACACAGATCCATTTTTAGATGTTGGGGAAGCTCAACATAGAAGACGATAGTCAATGGAATGCCCCCATGAATACCCAATCTACCCAACCAACAACTAAACTTACCATGCCATTTCTTGAGCAGGCTGCCACTCTATTCAATTCCTAGCAGTTGACCCTTGTTGAATATACCCAATTCAAGACTGAATCCATCCAATCTGTCACAGAGTTGGTGATGGGTTCCATCAATAGGTATATTTTAAGGCCCATTTTCTTCAACCTATAGAAATCTTCTTTCCTCGCATTAATTTACATGTTTTTGCTATAATGTGCTTATTAGGAAGACTAAAGGGTGCTTTTCATACTTTGTGGCCTAATGTGGTTAATGTGCAAGAAAAGGATCATTTTTTAGTACATTTATTATGCAGAGCCATGTTAGAGGCATCTAGAGGATATGTAGGAGGCTTGTCCACTACATTTACTCTCCTCCAACTCAACTTGATTCCTAGAATCACTCATCAACACTCGAGGTCCATTGGTAGCCGATGATCTAAATTCCATCCGAGGATGTAAGGGAGCTAGATCCACTATTTTCAAGGTTTTGGAGGGAAGTAGTCCCACTTCCAAGGGATGTTCCCCTCAGTCATCTTTTGTATAAACAAATGAGCCCAAGAGATTACTAGGATTTGAACTTTTGGAGCTAGGAAGAGCTATTGAGATCCAAGTGCTTGAGATTGTTATTTCCATTTTGATATGATGTATTTGAACTCCATTTCTTGTTAATGAAAGGTTCATTGTTGGTCTACATCTAAGTTAACTTTGGAGGGCTGAGACCCTTGGGTTAGGGCCCAACCCAGAGGCTCTAGTCTCTCTTATGTATTTTATTTTATCATTGTTTGAGTAGTGGTATTTATTTCCTTGTTTAGGTATAAGTTAGATTGTAAAAATTGTGGTTGCAGGCCTGATTACCACCTCTCTTGTGGGAAGTGTGGTTGAGGAGTCTACAACAACAAGCCAAAAATATGTGTTTGTTTTCCTTTGAAAGTTGCTAGGCTTTGGTTTATAGTTCTCTTGCATACTCTATTTTTGCATCCTAGAAGTTAATATCATGTCTTTGCATATGGATTATATGCATGTTGTAGGATAGAGTATCTCTTGATGAAATAAAAATCAACTCATCCTTTCCATCTTGATTTGTTTTGCTACAATTTGATCACTAGATTTATGTTCTTTCCAAGAGTTTGAAGGGGTCGATTGTTACTCTACAAGTACTACTAGTGACTTGCAGGTATTGGCACACCCATCCTACATCCATTTTTTCATCACCATCCTCCTCCTTTACACCTCATACTGCTCTCAAGTTCTGCCTTCGAGATCATCTTTCCAAGATCATTAGTTGACACCATGAGCGTGTATTTTTGTGCAAGATGGGCCTATGAGTAGTGCTAAGCTTGGAAAAATGCCTCACATGTCCTTCATACACCTTCATATACATTTTCACACTGTCATAAAACCTTTCCTACCCTCAGGATACACTCGAATTCAATCTTGTAGCAAAAACAGAAAAATCATGTAGCATCCTATCGTAGTCATGTAGCATCCTATAACACTATCTAAACTTGACCATATTTTCTTTAAGATATTGATTTTTATATCTTGGGATTGAATAATGACCTCTAGACTTTGAATCCATGGTTGGGGAGGACCAAGGACCACTTTAAACCTATCCTTCATTCATTGCAAGTACATAACAACAATTAGAATTAGTAGACATATTTCCATATTGATTCACAAAGATTATTCTCTTATGCAATGTGTAAGGACTTTGTTACTAAAGATAAATTATCTTGAACATAGTGATAAGAATGGAAACTCTTTAATGCAAGTATATTAGACATGTTTTCTGAAGTTATGTTCTTAGATATTATAGTCACACACTTTAGATAAAGTTTCATTTTTCAAGCAAATTTTCACATTCTGTAAGTAGAATAATGATCTACATTCTACAAATAGAATCTTGATTTGCATCTGCAAGTAGACTAACATAATTCATTTTTTCAATTAGTACAGTCTTTTACCTTCATGTAATTGTAGTTATTCTTTACATTTGATGAATGGCACTTTCATTTCTACAAATAGGATAATGTTTACCTTCCTGCAATTAGAGTAGACTCTTGTCTTTTCATGCAAGTTCTTTTTGAAAGCTAGTAAAAGGAGTGGTCTTTGTATGCCCTGATCTGATTCATTGACTGAAGGTGACATGAGTAGAGCTTGACCTACTATGGATCTAGAACTGTCACCTCTAAGTTTTCACGAACCCTAGGTTGATAATTAAAGTTGGTAGCCTTGGGAGTCTCAAGATTCTTGTTGCGATAGTGGGGCTCGTCAGTTGGGTCCCTTGTTAGAAGGAGTACCTACAACACATGAAGGAACATTTCAAGAAGGAGCCTTGCGGAAACAAGAAGAAACAACAACATCAACCAAGGATCGACTAGGTGATAAGTCAATCAATCGTGGTCGGGGCTTCTTGGGTCCTTCATTTTGGGGGACAAAGTTTTGACACATTTTGACCAAGTCTGAATGAAGGGTAGTTGTGGAGGAAACAATTGAGGGAAAGAGAGAAAATCCGCCAAGATCTGTCAGACACTGAAGTTGGAAAGTAGAGAATATGGGAACATGCAAGCACACTCCGGTCAAAAAACTTAGTCGAGGAGAGATGGAGCAGTTGCAGTCGAGTCCCAAAAACCACAAAGGACGAAAGTGCATGGCATTTGAGGAAAATACTGACAGTTCAGGCAAGCAAACTTTATAAAATCTAAAGGAGAAGACAACAAGGAGCAAGAAGAAGCTCATATGCCAATATGTTGTCACTGAGTCTATTGTACATGGTTTTGTTCTTTTTTTATCTATTCTTGAGCTAAATTGTCTCATGAATCTTATTATTCTACATGAAGGGTTGTAGTGCCAAAATTTAATCATGCCTTAAGTTTAATGGAAAGAGTTGTGGGATTGTGTTATGGTTTTGAATGTGTTGGTTTGCATATCCCTCAAAATATTCTTATGCATGAATGTGAATGTTATCTCTTTCTTTGGATGTGTTGCAATTCATACTTTGTGTTGGTTACCTATCAAATAATGTGATTTCCTAGAACATATGTGAATGGTAATCATTGCACAACCTTCATTGATGTCCGGTTCTAGTCCTAGCCCTAGTAAGGTCGTGACATGCCTCAAGTGAGACACCTTACTTCTTCTGAGTAAGGTGGAAATGTCGGCATTGTGCTATATTACAACAGATCCTTTGTTGGCCCCTGCGTATGAACCCATGGTCTCTATCTTTTACAATTTTTCGCCAACAATTTTATTTCTTTCTATGAATCAAATTTTCTTATTTATGGCCTACTTATTCATACCAATGGAGTGGTTTTTAACCAAGACTATTTGTGTTTAAGGAAAATAAATTAAGACCATATCCACATCACAACCTTTAAAGGATAAGTTGGTTCCCCAAACTAATTCTACTATTGAAAAGTTGGCTATCTAACCCAATGCTTTTGAATCCATTGGTTGTAGAAGTAGTTTTGAACCTACATTATGGAGGTTTATTATTTGATATTCACCATATTTTAGGTTTATTGCTCTTGAATTTTTTCTCAAAGAAATTGGATTATTGGACCATATTTCTGTATTTGTTGGAAAGTCATGTGCAATGAAAACTTGTATTCTTACAATTTAATTAATCATGAATCTAATCATATTTTCCCACTCCACAAAGGTGAATGCTTGAGGATGCGTTACACTTTTCAGCCAAATGTGGTGATGAAATTTCAAAATCTTACTCTCTTATTGAATTGAAGCCCTCAAAATTCATATAAGCATTGTGAATTTTGATTCAAGTTAGAAAGACAATTTTTGGAGAATTACGTTGTTGTCCTAATGATATTTTTTGCAACAAAATTTAGTGTCGTATAATATGTCAATTTTCCATTAAATGAAATGCTTGTCCTTGCAATTTTTCACACATCTTAAGAGGTATGTGTGTGTTCACGTAACATAACTTAGTCTAAAATGTGTAATTTAAAAAATATATATATGTGATTGTGATCTACACGGAGACAAATAAGATTTTCATATTAAAAAAATATTTTTTTAATTTTTTTTTTGAAGTTGGTAAAGTAATATTTTAGTTGCATTTTGCACAAACATGTGTTCATGTAAGGTTTTTTTCAACTATTTAAATAAATTGAAAAACCAAGAGAACCCTTTTGAAGAGGACTCATAAACAAATATTTGTGGTATTTTTTAAAATTTTTCTGTTGTGTATATTTTAAGTTATTGATTTTTTACTCAGACTCTTTAAAATTGTCAAAAAATATTCAAGCATTATGTTTAAAAGAAATTAGCTTAAAAATATCATATGAATTCAAAAATGTCAAAATCATTTTCCATTGGATAGAGGATTCCTTCATGAATCCATCATGATCAACTCTGCCACCTAAGGACAATTTTTTCCCTAAGTCCACTAGGGTACAAAATGACGTTGCAAAATTTTTACAAAAACGGTGTTGAAATTGTGGTTTTTAAGGCTTCAAAAGCCCTATTAAGTGCTTAAAATGCTCGATCAAGCACCTAAATTTTATATTCAAATAGCTCGATCTAGGGTTTCCTAAACCCTTGATTGAACCATTTACGCGGTTACCTATATGGCTTGATAGACCTATATGGCTTAACATAGCTATGGAGCTCGATCAAGCCTTTATAAAAAAAATTGTGAATCCCAAAATTTAGATTTTAGAATCAATGAAGATCTAAAATTTAATCCATTAATAATTTAACGAAGTTTATATGATATCATTTTACTAAAATGAAAATTCAACTCGATCTAGGTTATGAACAACATTAGAAAAATTTTATGTTATTGTGATGAGATGTGCATTCTATAGCCCAATATGGGGACAATGTGTAAGCATGTATGTTTGTGCTCAAAATATACCTTATCATATACCTTGAATTTGAATGGATCATAAATTTACCTTCCACAAAAGCTTTTACCACATTAAAATTCCAAATTTTATTATAATTTTTGTTATCATTTCATGTAGAAACCTTATTAAATCTAATATTAATATCACAAAATTTGTTATTATTATTATTAAATTAAGTTATGAAATCTGATATTTATATTAAAATTTTAATATTATTAAATTTATTAATTTTGGGTTAATATAATATTAACGTTAATATAATATAAAATTTGTTATATTATAATATATATTAATATATTAGGATGTATATTAACTCCAAATATATATGGGAGAGAAGAGAAAAGACCTAGAGTGATAGAGGTTGAGACATATAGAGGGAATGACAAGGGAGAGATGGAGATAAAGTGAGGGAGAGAGAAGAGGAGAAGTGAAGAAAGAGAGGAGGAGAGGAGAGAGAGGGAGAGAAGGGTAAGAGAGAGAGGGGGGGAAACAAATATGGAGAGAGGGAGATAAGTTCAAATAATGGAGGAGAAAGAGAGGGAGCTCGAGAGATGGAGTTAGAGGAAAAGATAGGGAGGGAAGAAGAAATACATATAGAGAGAGAAAGGTGGTGAGAGAGAGAGGGCGTGACAAGGGAGAGATAGAGAGAGAGTGTGTATGTTTGGGGGTGAGATAAAAAGACAAAGAAGGAGAGGCAAATGGAAGGGGGGGAGAGAATGAGAGATGGAGGGATATCGTGACAAAGTTAGAGGATAAGGGGAGAGAGAGAGATAGAGATATGAGGGGGAAAGACAGAGGGAGGTGGGATAGAAAGGGATAGAGAAGAAGGAAGAGAAAGAAATGACTTGAGAGGGAGGGAGGGAGAGGGAGAGAGAGAGAGATAGAGTTGGAGGTAATAATAAAGACATATAGAGATATAAATATGGAGAGAGAGAGGGGGAGTGATAAGGGAGGTGGATAGAGAGTGATAGAGGAGAATAGGAGGGAACAGAGACAGAAGGAGAGATAGAGTGAGAGAAGGGGGAGGGAGAAAGAGAGAGAGAGGGAGAGAAGTGGAATATAGAGGGAGAGGCAGAGGGAGAAGGAGAGGGAGAGGGAGAGGGAGAAGGAGAGGGAGTGAGATATAGATATATATGCAGAAAAAATGTGTATGTTTGCAGGGTGATATAGAGATATGAAGAAGGAGAGACTGAGGGAGATAATGATATAGATGGAAGGGGGAGAGAAGGAAGAAGAGATAGATAGAGGGAAGGAGGGAGGGAGAGATAGACAGATATGAAGAGAGAGAACATGTGTGTTTAGGGGCTGAGATAGAGAGATAAATAAGGATAGATGGAGGGAGATATAGATATAGATATAGATGGATGGGGGAGAGAAAGGGAAGAAAATTTCATGCACTAGATGCATTGATTTTAGTGTATAGATGTTGATTTCTATTCCTATTTGATTTATTGCACTAGATGCATTGATTTCTGTGTAGATGTTGATTTCTAGTTTTATTTCATTACTTTATTAGATGCATTTTTCATCAAAGATGTTAATTTCTAATCTTATTTCATTGAGCTTGCATTAGATGCATTTATTTCAGTGTAGATGTTAATTCCTAATCCTATTTGATTGCTATCACTAGATGCAATGATTTAGTGTAGATGTTTATTTCTAGTCCTATTTTATTTCTTGCATTAGATGCATTGATTTTAGTGTAGATGTTGATTTCTAATCCTATTTGATTGTTTGCATTAGATGCATTGATTTCAATGTAGATGTTGATTTCTCATCCTATTTTATTACTTGCATTAGATGCATTGATTTTAGTGAAGATTTTGATTTCTGATTTGATGTAACTAGATGTGTGGTGTACATTACTTTCAAGGTAATTAGATTAACATTGTGCATTGATTCTAGTGTAAGCACAAAAAAAATATTGATGATGTGCATTATGACCAAGCTCTTGTGGGTAACCTCAAACGAAATAAAATTGAATACAACTTATTTGTAACTTTTACATCTCCGCATATTTTAAAATTGAATAGAACTTATTTCAATCATTTTTGAGTTTTTTAAAGTTGAATAAAACTTATTTCAATCATAAGGACTTGATTGAAATACTTGGATAGCTAAGTAAATTTAGGAATGTTGATAACATGATCTAAAATTATAGAAATATTATCATATATTATTTTTTGAACTATATTAAATTCCAATATGATTGATTTATATCATGTTATGACTAAGCTCTTGTAGATAATCTCAAAGGAAAATATTGAATACAATTTATTTGTTGTTTACATAACATCTTTTAAAATTGAATAAAACTTATTCCAATTCTATTTGTGTTTTTTAATTCAACCATCATATATTTTAGTTCATTTAAAGTATCAAAGTGACTTGCATCATAACTTAATATTTTATTTATTTTCTTAGTCTATGAAACTAGAAACCAAAATTGTTATATTTTTTAATAAAAGCTATAGTATATAGAAAAAAATTTAAACTAGCAAAATAATTTTAATAGATCCATAAACTTAAGAAATTAATGAACATCCATAAACAAGATTAATACAAATCCATAAACTGAAATAATGTAGGAATAAACTATCCATATGAAAATATATAAAAAATTACAAATATCACATGAACATCCATAAACTGTAATAATAAGCATCCTTAAATTGAAATAATGTTCATGTACATCCATAATCTGTCCATGTATGAAAATATACAAATTTTATATCACATGAGAATAAGCCCTATGAAATGGGCTTGAAAATATACAAATTATCCACTCTAAGTACCACCGGAACTCCTATGCGAGTTTTGTTGCGTAAAATAAGTGTCCATGAGTTGGTATTGCAATATAACACATTCAAATTCAAACATATTAGATCATTATGTGCACAAAATAAACAATATGGAAATAAATTATTTTGAACCACATTTTTAATTACATATATGAATCTACTAACCTCGGTCGAGTCCAAATGCAAGTCAGATAGGATGGGGGTTTGATGAATTTTGGTTTGGTGCTCAATTTCCTGTGACTCAATGATTGGGGCCTGCATCAATGGACCCACATCATCAATTCCCCTATACCCACCATCCCACTCATGCGTCCACACAATTGCGACATTAACAACACTCTACATATGGGCCTGTGTACACAGTGGTAACGACAAATTATAATTAATTTATGAATTAATTAGCATATGTGTAACTTAAAAAAAAATGTGAAATCTTAGGAATAAAAATGTTGACCTCAACTACTGGTGTAGGTGGAGGTGGAGGAGAATCCATGGAAACATGCTTTGGTGGAGGATGGCCTAACTAATCAACTACCCCATCGGATGACCTCATAAGCTCATCCATGTAGTTTGGTTGCATCTACATGTTATCATGAGCTTATTAATATAAATGCAATCTAATATTAAATAGAAATTAATATAAATAATTATGCATAATTTGACAACAAGAGTTGAAAACATCATATATATATGTACCTAGTTTGTGTCACGCAAGTCGTGCACCCTCCAAATGTCATGGATGGCATCACAATACATACATGCATATGACAAAAACTAGTCAGCAGTAAACTCGCGAGAAATTAATCATCATATAAAGGAATTGGCTGCTATGGGATAAAATGCACGATGTATGGAGAATGAAGATACCCTCAAACGTCTTCCCGGGACCTTTGGCAGACTGTAAGATTATCTGCAACCATCACAAAGTTACACACATGTTCATAAACAATAACTAACTATCAAAGTAGGACAAATAGATTACCTCAAGCCTCCGTGTAGATTTGTTGGAGAGCACAATGCAATTAGGTCGAAGTCCCTTGAGCTGGCTCCAGATCAAGTCCTGCACATAGAAGAGACAAGCATAATCACAGCATACAACCTTGATAACTAATACATGAATACATAAAAGAACATCTATTTACACATAACTAAGCTACTCATGCTAAAAGGTATTGAACAAACAAGATAATGAATGATAGTATCAACACCATGGAGTGGACAGTACAACTGCAGTCCTATACTAATGTCGGAAGAGTGATTACAACCATATGTTGCATCAGCCTTCCTTTACCCCTCCAACTTCTCTCTCTCTCTCCCTTCTTACCAACTTCTTATGATTTGAGACAATTCTCAACAATCAAGTATGCTATCCTTTCAAATGATCTAACCTCCATCACCATAGCCCTAGCTTTTCTTATGTAGCAATTGAGTTAGCATTGCCAAGTTCCTCCATGAGTTCCTCAGGGTAAAAACAATGAAGTTGCCATGATTTTCCGCTCTTTCCCATTTTCCTCCTTCATTAGGATTAGAAATCCCCCAAATAGGTCGAAATTGAGATGTTTTCTTGCTTTTCTTGAGTAGATCTAGGAGCAAATATCTAGATATTTATGAGTCAACTCACTCTTTTGACCCTTAGAACTTCATTAGGGTCCACTAATGCTATTCCCGAACTAGCAACTAGAGTTAGTTGGGTCACTGATGCACCCTCAAGCTTGCAAAGAAGCTTTATAAGGTAGGTTGTCAGTGCATAGCCAACGTTAGTGTGGAAACATGGCATGTGATATTAGACTTTGCTTCAGCTATCATGTCATTCCCCTCTAAGCTGATGAGGGGGTCAATTTGCTGTATAAAAAATGCCCCCTAAAGTATGAGATCAGAGGCTGCGACGACGACCGAAATACTTTACTTAACTGTAATTTTCCTTCTTCGAAAAAAAGAGAGAGAGGATCAGAGCTTCGGGTGGTACGGGAAACCTGATACAACATATATATCTATATTGATATATATATATATATATATATATATATATATATATATATATATATATATATATATATATATATATATATATATATATATATATATATATATAGATAACTACTAAAATCATGTCCTGAGTTGGGAATTCCCATGCTCAGTAGCTATGTCAGAGTGATTTTCTCCAACCTGATACAACATATATATCTATAGATATATATATATATATATATATATATATATAACTACTAAAATCATGTCCTGAGTTGGGAATTCCCATGCTCAGTAGCTATGTCAGAGTGGTTTTCTCCAAAGAGATATGATGATATTGGCTGCCGATAAGCACAATGCAGATCTGGTGTCATAATAGAATCATCCTAATAAGTTGTCTCCAAAAGACAATATACGCAACTTGGGAGAGGAAACAAGGCTGAGTGATGCAAGCCTTTATCCAAGGTCTTGATTTCTGCTTCAACGAACAACATATATCGATACATGTGAATATATGCATTGATTTCAAACATGCACGAAATCATCTTATTACCAGTCAATAATGGAGATCGTTAACAGATGCGAGGAAGGCCACCAATAATGGTGATGGTCTCCAAGATGCATAGTACAGTCTAACGAGTGTGAAAGATGTTTTTATCGTTGAACCCCCGTAGAATCACTTAATCAGGAGCCAATAATGAGAACCCCTGATTAAACACAAGGCAACCTGCCACTAATGTCTGCATGTACCAAAGCACTAAATGTGTTTCTGGGTTGTCTTCCTAGATAGAGTGTTGAAGTCGATAGGAAGATACCTGTCGAAAGGTAGGCAATAATGTGTCCTACATCAATCGACACGAAACGGGACAAGAATGATTTGTTTTTTGAGGAATCTTTGAGAATTGGGTCTAAACAACAGAGGGCATGATGAAAGGATATGCTTGATGGGTTGATGGAGGAAACAAAAGATTAACCCTTGAACAATAGAAGGCACGACAACGGTTTTAACCATGCAACACTATACTCATGAACACCAAAGAGTGTTAGGATACAGAGATGCGGGAACATTGGGGTATTTAGGCTAAACTCATAGGATGGTAGGATTCATATTAACAGGCCATCACAAGGAAGGTTTATCTGAGGCAGTGTCATGTTCAAGGGAACGACTACTACCAAACCACTCTTTCTAATACTAAATGTAGTTGTATTGTCTACTTTCCCTGTCTGATTAGTTTAGTGAGTCTAGACAGGTAAACTCATCGATCTTTTCATTTTTTAAGAGTCTGAAAAGGACCGCGAAAAGAACGACTCTATGCCCTATCTGATTAGTTTAATGAGTCCAGACAGGCAAACTTGTCGATCTTTTCATTTTTTAAGAGTCTGAAAAGGATCATAAAAAGAGAAACTCTATATCTTGTCTGTGTAATTTAATGAGTCCAGACTAGACACCTCGGTGGTCTTTTCATAATTAGAGAGTCTGAAAAGATCGTAAAGAATGACTCCATGGTGGTCCCTTTGTCATAATTGTTAACCGGGTGCGACAAAAGGTTAATAGTATACCCGGATCGGTTACTATTCTGTGAGTTAATCTATTGAATCCAGATAAAGAGAAACCTACGTTCAATAGATGTCAACCTCATTTTTTTACGAGTACGAGGTGACAGACTAAACTCATTTTTCGTCGTGAATTTTTAATGAGTCATGCGATGACAAACTCAATACCTTGATTAAATTTTAACGAGTCAAATGAAGAAAAATCAAGGTATATTTTTCAGTTTATTGAGCAAGGAAAAAGAGGTAAAAGAACTACTCATTCCTTCCTCGTAGATTTAACAAGCCCGAAGAAGGGGAAAAACTCAGGGATTTTTTGATTTAAGAGCGAGAAATGGTCCCAAAAAACAAGTGCTCTTGTTGCTGTTGTAGATTTTTAACGAGCCCGGTGACAAAAACTCGTGATTTTTCAGTCTAATAGGCGATAAAAGTACCTAAAAGAATGCTCAAGTCATGTTTATAAATCTTTAATGAGCCTAAAGACAAAATTCAGGATTTTTTCAGTTTTATGAGCTATAAAAAAGCACCTAAAAGGAATGGTCTTTTTCAGTTTAATGAGCTAGAAAAAAAGCAAAAAAGAGTTGCTCAAATCGTCGTCATATGTGTTTAACTAGCCCAACGATGACAAACTCAAGGATTTTTCAGTTTTTGAGAGCGAGAAAATATCCCATAAAAGAAAATTTCTCTTTGAGAATTGCATGCAGCTTTTACTGCTTTTCTTTCCTGACTGTACTTTCATCAAAAGCAGAAAAAGTACAAAAAGTAGCAATTCCTATCCATATGGGTTCATGCATGATAAAACATCATGGGGAATGGACTACTTTCTCTTTAATGATTTCAAAAATCATGTCTCCAAAAATAAATATAAGGAAGTGTTTTGAGCTTTCACATTCACCATTTTCACTATTTGAGAATTGTGAGAGCATTTTGGAGCTAAAGAGGAGCAGATTTCCGTGGACCATTGTAGGAGATCCAGGTGACCATTTGACGTGCCGTCAGTCCCAAGTAGAGGCTAAAACCTTGCTCTATGCATTGCTTAACCTTTCTTGATAGTTTCAGGGGCGGATGTTTGGATATTTTAGGTGCCCTAAAGTAGTGTTTGCACACTAAAACCCTCCAGATGGCCTGTAGGGAGCGTTAAACGCCATGTATGACCTAGTGGAGGGCGTTAATCCTCCCTGTGTACCATAGGGGGTAGCACTAGAGCTGAAGGGCACAGTTTAAAACCTCATGCAAGGATTCCTGAAGCTATTTTGCCCCATTTTGATTGTTTTTAGGGTTATTTTGCGTAGGTTTCAGGCCATAATGACTAGTCTATGGAGAGAAAGGGCCCATGATAGCCAGAAGTTTCTGATGCAAAATGATCTAGCATGCATACTTTCATTGCGCCACTATGATTTACTAAATTATGCAAAGTTGGAGCTGATGAAAAGGTAGGAGGATTTATTGAGATGGATTATCTAGCGTTGGGATGAACATGAGCAATTGTTCAGGATTCCAGATCAAGAGCTGGTTATTGACCGTGATGACATATACTTTTTAACTGGTCTGTCGTGTTGTGGGGCACAGGAAAACCTCATTAGGATAGGAAAGATCTACTATCTACCCTAGAGCTGGTGCAATCCTACTGCATCCCTGAGAGCTGACTAGTCAGCAACAGAGTCCCCATAGAGAGGATAAGGTCCAAGTCTATGAGGAAAATTTTATGGTTGATTGTGCGGTTGGCGAGGTCAAAGAGTCCCCACGTTGTGACAAAGGCCCAACTGTTGCTTGCAGTTGATTGTGTCCAACCACAAATGTTCAATTGGTGTGAAGCAGTGCTTCGCTAGTTGAAGGCAAAGTTAACGGAATGTAAGACTCGTATCCAACACAGTTTTGGGTATGGTACTCTCATAGTTTCATTCATTCTTGAGAGGGTACCTGTTATGCACCCAAGGATGAGCTTAGGTCCTTTTGATCTGAGGGAGCTGAGGCAGGGGCGATGGTCATCACTCGATCCTCGCACAGGAGGAGGACCGATCGGCATTTCTTCGAGGAAGATTTCTTCCAGTGGCTTCGTGGCCAAACTATTATGATTGATGACTATGCTTATGACGGCATGGAGTTTATCGGCGACCCTGATGCTACTGCCCAGGACCAACTGGGGTCCTCAAGGTGAGAATGATTTTTGAAATTAATTCAAGTATTTTTTAGCTTTTGAATGTTTATGTAATCTTTTTATAGGCGAAATAAGTACTAACATGAAACTTTATGCTTAACACAGTTGTGGCGCCATTATGACCTGCAGGAAAACCCCACCATATGCAATGAGGAGGCCAAATACCTGTTTGGGGGGGGGGGGGGGGGGGTGATGCCGACAGTCTTCGCGAGGTTCTGAGGAACCTAGAGGGCTTGAGCATGGGTGTCCCCCCTTCCTATGAGGGAGGTTCCTGCTTATATTCAGTGGCACACGGTCAGTGTACCTGAGCAGTTTCTGGTTCCTCTTCGGATGATAGCTAGAGCGGTTTTAGCATTTCAGGAGCAATAGGCTCTTTTTAGCAAGTGTTTTGGCATAGCCAATGGGTGTTTGTAGTTGGGCTTAGTAGCCATTTTGTACTTAAAACATCCAAGTTTTGGAATATTTCAATGTAAAAGACTGGATTTTGATCTATATATATAGACATTTTGGTATTTTGATGGCATAAATGTTTTTAAATGTTTTTGTAAAATTTTTAAATCAGTAAATTTTTACTTTTCATGCATGCTTCTATAGTGAATGAGACAGATGCCAATCTAATACATAGTTAGCTAATGAATCAGCAACCACATTAAATTCTCTAGGAATGTGTTCATATGTGATTATTTCAAATTGACACTCCAGGAGTCGTACCCTTAAATAATGATGTAACAAGGTTGGATTACGAATGTGATAATGATTTGTCAATTGCATAACAACTAGCTGGGAGTCTAACTTGACCACTAGATTGGAGATGTCCCTTGATGACGCTTCTGTGAGAAGTGAAATTACAGACATGTACTCAGCAATATTGTTGGTGGAGGTACCAAGAAAGACTCCTCTGGAAAAAAATAGTTCCGACTCAGGTGTGTAGATGACCCAAGCAGCTAATGCAATGTGTCGTGTGTGACGACTGGCACCATCCGCGTATCCTACATATGCTAAGGGTAATGAAGACATCTGCATTGTGAGAAGAATGTATGAGATAAGTACTCCAATAAATATCAAAACAACCCAATGACACCAAAACGGGAATCAAAACTTATGAATACATAAAATTACAAATCACATGCCTAGTGCAATACTAGGCATAATACTTTTTCAGATAGACCCCATTTCTGGGCTCTGCGAGAAGGACTCCTTCCCAGTCCTGTAGTTCATATGCCCCTTTTGAGAGGACTTCCTTGACGAAATAGGGACCTAGCCATAAGGGTTGAAGTGTTCCTTCCCCAAAGAGGTCATGTTTTTTATCATAGAGAAAAACAAGATCTCCCTCTTGGTAAGAACGAGGCTTGACCTTTTTGTCGTATTGGGTTTTTACCCGGCGATTGTGAGCCTCGAGTGCCAATTCATCATCTCGACGAGTTTCGTATAGTTGGTTAAGGTATAGTAAGAATTCTTATTTGGCAGTAGTGTTGGGCAGGAGTTCAACGACTATTTGCAGGGAAGGGATCTGACACTCAATGGGGAAAACTGCTTCCAGGTCGTAAGCGAGTTGAAAGGGTGTAAAGCCTGTGGCAGTCTTTACTGAAGTGTAGTATGTCCATAGCGCTGAATATAACATTTGGTGCCAATTGGTTTTATGAATTCCTACCAACCTATGGATCATGGTTTTTAAGATGCCATTGACAGCTTCTACTTGACCATTAGCTTGGGAGTAGTAGGAGGATGATTGATCATTCATCATTTTATTGTTGCAAAAGATCATTAGAGAGAAAAATCGCGATTTGGAGCAAAGGAGATAAAAAAACCCTGTTTTTCAAAGAAACTTGCATGGCGCTGCGCATCAGGCTGGCACTGCACATAAGTGGTTGTCTTGCAGTATAAATTTGCACGCGCGCTATGCATCAAAAGGGCATTGTGCATTGGTCCCAGTGCGCTGCGCATCAGTCTATAAGCTGCCAAATCATTCCAAATTGCTCAACAATCCTCAAAAACACTGCATTTTCGTGCTACAAGTAAGTAATCATCATTCTAAAGCTGAATTTGAGGTCATACTTGTGTTCTTCTTGAATCTTGCATGTTTAAAGTGAAACCCTAGCTTGCTTCATTATTTGCCATTTCATTGTCAATTTTCACTCCATGATCATAATCCATATCATTAAAACCCTTTTCCCTCTTTCATTACCCTAAATCACTCCATTTATCCCATTTACCCTATTCCACTCCCCTAAAATAACTAAATCCCTCACCAAACCCTAATTCCCTTCACTAAACCCTAGTTTCCCAAAAACTAATTCCTCCATTCCCAAATTCCATTTCCTTTGTAAATCTCTTCATACTCATCATTGTTGTCCTCCCTCATTATCATTTTTCACCACATCATCATCATATCACTTTCCTAAGACAAGCACTAGCACCATGGCAAGAAACAGTGAATCAAGCTATGAGGAGGAGACATTAAGTGACAGTTCAAGAGAAAGGAATGTACAGCCTAGGAGACCTCACAAGGGTGGGAAAATTATCAGAGAGGAACCTATTAACATTGCTGAACTCCTTGCTTGCCCCCTTGCCACCACTTGTTTCAGATACCAATCTTGCTTTGAGTTTTGTGAGATGGTTGAAAGGGTTAAGTATCACCATGAATTGGCAAGGCAATTTGTCATCAACATGGAGGACAATATGGTAAACCTTGCTGGCATCAATTTCACTCTTTCACCAGCCATTATTGCAGAAGCAACTAGGATGCCTGATGTAGGGGAAAGGTGGAATAAGAGATAGAATATCAACAAACAACATTATGAACCATAAATTAAGGCCAAGTATCATGGAAAATTGAGCAAGGTGTTTCCTTTCAAGTTCTTGGAGGACTGGTATGTTCCACTTATGAAACTCATCATTAAATACTTCACATGCGAGGGAAGGTTCTTCAGGCTCTATGCTTATCATATCAGATTACTTATGCATTTTACCAGGGTTAGAATGATGATTATTCCATATTTCATTTGAAAGAACATAGAGAGGATGATTGTGATTTCAAAGAGAAAACCATACCCACAGTAGCTTACCAACAATCAAGAACTCATGGAGTTTCAAATCATCAAAGAAAACCAGCAAAGGTCCCTATAATACTAGTGATTACCCCATTACTATTGTAGTTGTACCCCTTATTAATATTGTTGTGCCCCTATTGTCCCCATATTGGTATTACTGTGCCCCATAGAATCCCTCTATTGTTATTTTTTGGCTTTATATTATTATTGTTAGGTCGGCTGGGTTATATTGTGACTCAGATTGCTATATATAGAAAGGAGGTTTTGTCATTTGAATCATCCAAGAATTGTTCATTTATGTAATGTAAAGGAGGTTGCCCCCCTTGAAGATGCTGAATTTTAAGGCGTTGATGTATCTTCTCTATCTTTTCTTGAGCTAGTTTCATAACATTTGGAATCAGAGCTTTGGATTCTAGGGTTTCGCTGCTCCAAACAGGTCATCGTGGCATTTTCGCTATAACCTTTTTTTGCGACGTTTCAGAAGCTAAAAAAAAAACCCATTTGAGAAGACTTCGTGCTGAATCTCAGATCCAAAGTTCAGTTCTTTTCACGCTATATTTGCGGAGATATGATCTGAGGAAGTTGGTCTTTTGCAGACTCCTGAATTACATTCCAAACAGGTGACCTGGGGAATATTGTCATAACTTTTTCTCTGAGCAGTGGATTGAAATTTCATAAGAAGGTACAGAAAGAGGATGGATTGTAGTTTCTTGTATATATTTTTTAGATACAAAGGTCGAAACAGTGACTCGTGGCACGTCGTACAAGTTCGCTCTACTGAACTAGTCTATAATCAGGTCACTGCGGGAGATTGCACATAACTCTTCCTTGGAGAATCCAATTTGGATCAGACTGGTGGCATTGGAAAGAGGACACAGAGGGCTACTTCAGGTCGCAATTTTATAACTGGATGATCAGAAAGTTCAGAGATACATCAGAGGCAATATCGAGCTCCTACAAAGTGAAAAAAGGTGTGTAGATTCTTTTAAATTTTTGCTTAAGATTGGTTTGAAATTTATTTTGAAGGAATTCAAAGGGCATAGTAGAGCATTATTATCGATAACTGATGCCCCGAGGAAAGAAAATGCAAACACCTAGTAAGGAACTTGAAATCTCTAGCATGACTCATGAAGAAGAGGAAGAAATGCAACATGATATATCAAAATTACAAGACCAAGTGCAACAACTGTCACTTGCACAAAAAGGAACAGAATCTAAGATGGATGGTTTAAAGAAAGATATAGAAGCTAAGATGGATGGTTTAAAGAAAGGCATAGAAGCTAAGATGCACTATTTAAAGAAAGGCGTATAAGCTAAGATGATTGACGTGGAAGCTAAGATGGATGATTTGAAGATAGATTTGAAGACAAACATGGAAGATTTGAAGACAGGTATGGAAGATTTGAAGACAGATTTAACAAAGTTTCTACAAGAAATGTTTACTAATGGTGAAAGGGTAGTAAAGGAAACTCATGATGAGAACAAAAGAAATGTTAATCATGATTTCATAGACTCTAATGTTGGATCAAAGACCCACCATATTCCAAAAATCGATATGAGGAAGTTTGATGGCAAGGATCCCGCAACATGGATATTACAGATAGAGAAATTTTTCGATCTCAATAATGTGCAAAATACACAAAAGGTACGTATTGCAACTTTATATTTGGAACCAAATCAGTTTGTATGGTATCAATGGCTTTTCTCTCATAAACAATTTATCACTTGGGCAATTTTTACGGAAGAATTGATAGCACATTATGAGGATACAAAAAGCAACACTTTTTTTAGCCAATTGATAAGTCTCAAACAAAAGGGTTCAATAATGGAGCACATTGAGGAGTTCCAAAAATTGAACATAAGGGTAAAAAATATTCCAGAGGAGCATAGGATTGATGTGTTCATAGGGTCTTTAAAGGATAATATCCAACATGATGTTCGCCTTTGGGAACCTGATTCATTAGAGAAGGCATTCAGGTTAGCAAGAAAAATGGAAAGCAAAATTATGGCAACAGGAAGCATACCACTCACAACTATAAAGATGGAAGTGTTGTTGCCCCTAGTCTTCCACAACCTATAAGGTTGACACCACAACAATTGGAAGAAAAAAGAGAAAAAGGGCTTTGTTACAGTTGTGATAGCAAATACACTAAAGGTCATAAGTGTGCTGAGAAGAAATTATTCTACATAGATTGTGAAGAGGAAGAAGAAAAGGAGCAAGAAAGGTCAAAAGAAGAGGATATACTCCAGGAACAAAGCCTAGATAAAGAAGAAATGAATCCGACCATATCTTGTAATGCATTGGTTGGAATTACCACTCCTCAAACCATCAAGATAGAAGGACAAATCAAGAAGAAAAAGGTAATAGTGTTGATTGATTCAGGAAGCACCCACAATTTTATTCATTGTAAGGTAGCAAAAGAATTGAATTGCTTCCTATATCCAGCACCAGAGTGTCAAGTGATGATTGCAAATGGAGGAACAATAAATTGCTCTGGAAAGTGCCATAATATCAAGCTATCCATGGGAGAATATGTATTGACTAGCCCAATGCTTTCCATTCCAATGGGAGGTGCTGATGTTGTACTAGGAGTCCAATGGCTACAATCCTTGGGTACAATAGCTTTTAATTTTCAAGAACTTTTCATGAAATTTTCTGCGGAAGGAAAGGAAGTTGAATTAAGGGGTATTGCAGGGAAACCAGGAAAGATAATCAGCTCTAATGGTATGACAAAGCTTCTAAAAAAGGAAAAAAGAGGTGTAATTGCACAATTATGTTCGCTAGATGTTTCCACATTGGAATCATCTATTTCTCCAGATCTCCAAAAAGTCCTGGACAATCATTCCAAGGTATTTGAGACTCCCAAAGGTCTCCCACCTATGCGTGATCATGATCATGCTATTCATCTGATTCCAGGAAGTGTTCCTCCAAACATCAGGCCGTACAGATATCCCTATGCCCAAAAGAGTGAAATTGAACGTATGGTTGCAGAAATGCTAGAGGCTGGTATAATTCAACCGAGTCAAAGTTCTTTCTCTGCTCCAGTAGTATTGGTGCACAAGAAGGATGGATCATGGCGCATGTGTCCGGATTATAGGGAGCTCAACAAGCTCACTATTAAAGATAAGTTTCCCATTCCTGTCATTGATGAATTACTGGATGAATTGCATGGATCAATTTACTTCACCAAGTTGGATCTTCGTTCAGGATATCATCAAATCAGAATGAAGATTGAAGACATTCCGAAAAAAACATTTAGAACTCATGAGGGTCATTATGAATTTTTGGTCATGCCTTTTGGCCTTACCAATGCACCTTCAACATTTCAAGGTTTGATGAATTCAATTTTCAAACCATTCCTTAGAAAATTTGTGTTAGTATTTTTTGATGATATACTAATCTACAACAAGTCTTGGAAGGATCATGTTGAACATGTTGACAGGGTGCTACAACTATTGGAGGAGAAACAATTATATGCAAAAAGATCCAAATGTTTCTTTGGAGTCCAAGAGGTGGAATATCTGGGTCATATTGTATCTCATGAAGGAGTTAAGGTAGACCCTAGCAAAATTAAAGCCATTAAGGAATGGAAAATCCCCACATCCATAAAGCATCTGCGAGGATTTCTCAGGTTGACAGGGTATTATCGCAAGTTTGTTAAGAATTATGGGAGAATAGCAGCACCTCTAACAACATTATTGAAGAAAGATGCATTTTCATGGACTCCGGAAGCAACAAAGGCCTTTGAACATCTTAAAGAGGCAATGTGCCAAGCACCGGTCTTAGCTACACCGGACTTCACAAAAACCTTTATTGTGGAATGTGATGCTTCAGGAAATGGAATTGGTGCTGTTCTAATGCAAGATGAAAGACCCATTGCTTTTGAAAGTCGTCCAATCAAGGGAAAGTTTTTACACAAAGCTATTTATGAGAAGGAAATGTTGGCAATACTCCATGCACTTAAGAAATGGCGACCCTACCTAATGGGAAGACACTTCAAGGTAAAAACGGATCATGATAGCCTTAAATACTTTTTAGAACAAAGATTATCCTCTGAAGAGCAACAAAAGTGGGTCACAAAGATGTTGGGTTATGACTTTGAAATCATCTACAAAAAAGGGAAGCAAAATGTGGTGGCAGATGCACTCTCAAGAAAGGATGAGGATGTGGAAGCATTGTTGTGCGCCATTTCTATTATCCAACCAGATTGGATAAACGAAGCAAGGGAGGAATGGAAGAATGACGAAGAAGTGTGGGCACTTATTCGAAAGTTACAACAAGATTCCAGTACGTCTGATACATTTAGCTGGAAAAATGATTCGTTATGGTACAAAGATCGCTTATACCTCTGTAAGAATTCCCAGCTAAAACAAAAGATTCTTATGGAATTGCACACTTCTCCCTTAGGAGGGCACTCAGGATTTTTAAAAACTTACCACAGGGTTAAGAAGGAATTTTTTTGGGATGGCCTTAAATCAGATATTCAAAAGTTTGTGGCGGAATGTTTGGTTTGCCAACAAAATAAAGTTGAAACAATTAAGACAACGGGTCTATTACAACCTTTATCCATTCCAAGCCAACGTTGGGAGGAGGTTTCAATGGATTTTATCACAGGTTTACCCAAGTCTGAGGGAAAGAGTGTCATCATGGTGGTAGTTGACAGACTTACCAAGTATGCACACTTTTGTGCATTATCACATCCATTTAAAGCCAGTACAGTTTCTACTGCATTTATGGAAACAATTCAAAAGCTACATGGAAACCCAAAGATTATTGTAAGTGACAGAGATCCCATTTTCACTGGAAATTTTTGGACAGAATTATTTTCTTGTCTTGGTACTCAGTTAGCTCATAGCTCATCTTATCATCCTCAATCTGATGGGCAAACTGAGATAGTAAACAAATGTTTGGAAGGATATCTTCGTTGCTTTGTATCTGATAAACAGACACAATGGGTCAAATGGTTGCCTCTAGCTGAATGGTGGTATAACACTTCCTTCCATACAGCAACAAAAATGACCCCATTTATGGCACTTTATGGGTATCAGCCACCATCCATCACATCATATTTAAGAGAAAATTCTAAGGTTCAAGCAGTGGAACATCACATCGAACATCAACAACAAGTCCTCCAACTCTTAAAGGATAACCTCGTGTTGGCACAGAATAGAATGAAACAACAGGCAGATCAACATCGCAACGAAAGAAGTTTTGATGTAGGTGATTGGGTATTCCTACGGCTACAACCATATAAGCAAATGTCCCTCAAGCAAGCTAAGAAGGATAATAAATTATCACCAAAGTATTATGGTCCATACAAGGTGTTGCAAAAGATTGGTACTATGGCATACAAATTGGAGCTTCCTGCAGCTTCTCGATTGCACCCAGTTTTCCATGTGTCATGTTTAAAGAAGGTTATAGGCGACAAGCTCCCAGTTCAAACAATATTGCCAGAACTTGACGAGGAAGGAAAAATTATATTGGAACCAGAAGCAGTCACAGAAACAAGAACTCGACAGCTATGAAATCGATCAATTTCGGAGTATCTTATCAAGTGGAAGAACTTATTTATTGAAGATTCCACATGGGAGGATGAGAATTTTATACAGAAGTATCCAGAACTACTCAAGCGTTGAGGACAACACTTTTTTGAAGGAGAGGGGCATGTTGGGTCCCTATAATACTAGTGATTACCCCATCACTATTGTAGTTGTACCCCTTATTAATATTGTTGTGCCCCTATTGTCCCCATATTGTTATTACTGTGCCCCATAGAATCCCTCTGTTGTTATTTTTGTGGCTTTATATTATTATTGTTAGGTTGGCTGGGTTATATTGTGACTCCTTAGACTCCTATATATAGAAAGGAGGTTTTGTCATTTGAATCATCCAAGAATTGTTCATTTATGTAATGTAAATGAGGTTACCCCCCTTGAAGAGACTGAATTTTAAGGCGTTTATCTATCCTCTCTATCTTTTCTTGAGCTGGTTTCATAACAGGCAACTAGGATACTTGATGTAGGGGAAGGGTGGAATAAGAGATAGAATATCAGCAAACAACATTATGAACCATACATTAAGGCCAAGTATCATGGGAAATTGAGCAGGGTGTTTCCTTTCAAGTTCTTGGAGGAATGGTATGTTCCACTTATGAAACTCATCATTAAATACTTCACATGCGAGGGAAGGTTCTTCAGGCTCTATGCTTATCATATTAGATTACTTATGCATTTTACCAGGGTTAGAATGATGAGTAATCCATATTTCATTTGCAAGAACATAGAGAGGACGACTGTGATTGCAAAGAGAAAACCATACCCACAGCAGCTTACCAACAAACAAGAACTCATGGAGTTGCAAATCATCAAAGAAAACCGGCAAAGGTCCAAGAGGGCAAAGGGCAAGTTGACACCCATTGAACAAGAAAATGACCAGGAATATTTTTTGGATAAGGTGAATATGCACTTGGAGAGGTTATTGAAAAAGGAAAACAAAGAGAAAAAGATGCTCCGCCACATGGCCTACCACTACCTAACCCGGAACAAAATCTGCAATGCAAGGACAAAGAGGCTAAAATCCAAGTTAAAGAGAACCTTAAAAGCCAAAAAAGAGCAAGATAAACTTAAAATCTTGGCTGAAGCTTCCTTGGCTCACAAAGCAATTGATAAGCTTGCCTCTTGCCAATTTTGAAGCATTTGGAGAAATTTTTGCCATTTCATAAATTTTAATTGCAAAACACAGGAAATTTCATTTGATGCGCAGCTCCACTGGCACTGTGCATTGAGCTGGTTGGGAATTTTGCAAAATGGCTTGCATTTTGGAATTCCTCATGGAAAAATATTGAAACCCAGAAAGTTTCATGAAGTTTGGAGGAGATATGGGTCACCTAAAGAGCAAAAAACACCTAAAAAATGCCCTCTCTACCACTTTTTGGACCCACAGGAACCAGTCTTGTGAGAAATGATTTTTGAAGGGGCAAATGACCCCCAAATCAGAAAATTCAAAGTGTTCCAGAAACTAGACGGGCAGGGATTTCCAACAAGCTATCTTGGGCCTGATTTGGTGAAGTTGAAGGCCTCCAAAAATAACATTGAAGTGGTACTGCGCATCAGGCTCAGGGCGCTATGCTTCAGGCAAAATTTTGCCAATTTTGCCTAAAAACTCATAATTTAGCGTAGTTTGCTGTCAGTTTGACTTTTTCTTCTCTCTTTAGTAAATTGATGATGTAATATTGCTATAGAAATTTTTGTGCCTTACAGCATTGAGCATGAAATGTCCATAATCCAAGGGATCCAAAGTCCCTAAAAGAGTTGTTCCTACCCCTA
This sequence comes from Pinus tabuliformis, assembly GCA_031772625.1. NCBI lineage: Eukaryota > Viridiplantae > Streptophyta > Pinopsida > Pinales > Pinaceae > Pinus > Pinus tabuliformis. The sequence goes on along the minus strand of CM062817.1, from coordinate 1,927,861,109 downwards.
AAGGAACAAGGTCAACCAATGACAGCTTCTCCCAGAAGTTCTCCACCAAAAACCACTCAGAAACAGTCAATTCAGGATCAATTCAGAAGCTCTTCTAGCTGCCTGCGTTGCAATGCACCCCAGTACACTAGCTAGGTGCGTTGCAATGCACCTAAAAGCACTACCAGGGTGCGCTGAGTGAGAAATGCCAAATGGCAATGTCATTCCGCAAGGTGTACAGACATTGGAAGCTTCCAGAATCTTCCTCAATGACACTTGCCTCAATGAATTCAACTAGTGATGAGTAAGAGGCTCTCAACCTCCAAGTGGAAGCAAGAACTAACAGAGAGAAGCCACAAGTCAAAACATAAGCTGACTCATCCTCTCTGCTTACATCTATATATGGATCTCTCACCCAGAGGTCCAGGAGGCTGGAATTTTGTACTTTGCAGAGAATTGCTATTGGTTTGAGATTGAGATTAGTACATTGGGTGATTTATGCTTTGTTGGAGGAGAGGAAGGGATTCCTTTGCTGGGAGGCAGATGCTAGATCGGGACTCACTTGGTTGTATCTCCTCTTGGACTTTCTTATCATATCAATAAAGCTATTTGAGTTTCTCCTATGTGCTTGTATATCAATGATGTTTTGTTATATTTGCATATTTAGTTTATATCTGATCCTAAACTAGTTATGAATGTAAATCTATGCCTTTTGTGTAGTTTTCCTCTCTTGTGATGTTGCAGGAACTTGGTGAAGGAGCAGGCAGCGGGAAACAAGCAAAAGAGGAGAGTGATTGGATCAACAAGCTAGCGAAAGACATAGGTTAGTTACGTCCTTCTTCTCCATTTACATTTCATAAAGAAGAATATTCAGATAGTTTTCCTTGTTTGTTGCTAAGGCACTATCACACCTTAGAGTGGGAAAGGGGCATTCTGAATGGATACTTTTCCCAACAACAAATTAGCGAAAGCGGACTGATCATCTGCAACATTTAAGAGCGATATTTCTACGTTGCCGACACTACAAGATACGACTCAATCCGCACAAATGTGTATTTTGTGTTGGTTCTGGTCGTTTACTTGGCTTTGTAGTCTCCAAGGATGGGATTCGTCTCGACCCTTGCAAGGTCCAGGCAATCATCAATTTGCCTCCACCTTCAAATTTGCTTCAGATTCAGAAACTCCAAGGGAAAGCAAACTTTCTGAGGATGTTCATTCCAAATTACGCCGAACTTGCTAAAGGTTATACACGTCTTTTGAAAAAGGAGGTACCCTTCGTCTGGGATCAGGTTGTGCAAGCTTCCTTTGATGCTTTAAAAGATTCCTTAATAAAAGCATCATTAATGTACGCCCCCGATTATCAAAGAGACTTTAACCTGTATCTGGCTACAGCAGATACAACCATCACAATGGTTTTAGTTCAAGAAGTCGACAGAATTGAACACCCTATATATTATTTAAGTAGAAACTTAAATGATACAGAAGGCAAATATTCTTATGTTGAAAAACTACGCTTGTAGCTGTTCAAGTGATACAAAGATTTCGACACTATGTCCTATTTCGGAAAACTACCATTCTGTTAGATTGCAACCCCATGACTTATATATTGTCGCGACAATTGCTGTGGGGCAAATATTCAAAATGGATAGCAATCCTTCAAGAGTTTGATCTGGAATTTGTAAAATCCAAATCAAAGAAAGCTCTAGTTTTCGCAGAATTATTGTGCGATCTCCCATCGTCGTCCAACGATGAAACATCCGAAGAATCAATCATGGATGAGAATTTGTTTCTGATATCTACAAGCAATGAGTGGTATGGAGATATAATAATTTATCTCCAGACCCAAAAATTCAGGCCAAATACCTCTCGCTCTGAACAAAAACGTATACGATACCAAGCAAAAGACTACATGATCGTCAGTGATATGCTTTACCGTCGTGGTATCGATACAGTTCTGAGAAGGTGCCTCACCCATGAGGAGGCCAAAAAAGCCCTGAATGAGTGTCATTCAGGCGCATGTGGGCGGGCATCAATCTGGATATGCTACAACACAAAAAATCTTACGAGCATGATACTTCTGGCCAACCATGTTCAAATATTGCATAACCACAGTCAGAAGTTGCCATGCTTGTCAAATTTTTGACAGCAAAACTAGAAGACCAACCGCACCTTTACAGCCGATAGTTGTTGTTGGGCCTTTCACCAAATGGGGCATCGATTTCATGACATGTAACCCCACCTCGACCGGGGGGCATGGGTATATTATAGTCGCCGTTGACTATTTTACCAAATGGGCCGAGGCGATGCCTACATTAGATAACACTGGTGAAACAGCTGCCCTTTTCTTTTTCAATCATGTAGTCGCTAGATTCGGCGTACCACAGGCTATAGTTACAGATCATGGATTGCATTTTCGCAATCACATGATGCTCGAATTAGCTGCAAAGCTAGGATTGTCTCACGACAGCTCTACTCCGTATTATCCACAAGCCAACGGACAAGTTGAAGCGATCAACAAAGTCCTGAAGCGTGTGTTGCAAAGGATGATAGGAGTTCACAAAAGAAGGTGGCACCTAATCCTGTACTTAGCCTTGTGGGCTTACCGAACATCGGTAAGGAATGTGACCGGGTTCACACCCTTCCAACTGGTATATGGCCTGGAAGCAGTCTTACCAGTCCAGTGTGAAATCTCGTCTCTTAAACTCGCAATCGATATCCTCCCCGGAACTTCAGAAGAAGAAGCCCGTTTCTTGGAATTAATCCAATTGGATGAAACCCGTCGTGATGCCGCTTTGGCTAACGAAGCCCATAAGAAACGAGTCAAGGCGCAGCTCGACAAAAATGTCAAACCCCGTGTCTTCTCAAAAGGTGATTGGTCTTGCTTTACGACCAAGAATCCGATAAATTGGGAGCGGGTAAATTCAATTCTTTATGGATGGGCCCCTATATTGTTAAACGAGTGTTAGCAAAAGGATCCTACGAGTTAATGGATTATGACGGAATTCCACTGGCGCAACCTCGTAATGGGTTGTACCTCAAGCGTTACTATGCTTAAATAGTAACCAATATGTTTTTGTTGTATTTTGTTTTCGCTAAAGTGGTCATTTTGGTCGAGTAATCCACCCTTTTACATTTATTGCAGATGTCGAACCTTTTGGGGACATGTGTGGGATATGCCGACAGAGCGAGTCGTAGTTCGCGGAACCTGTCCTCCGCAGCCTGGGCCATTTTTGATCCAAGCGACGAGTTAGTAAGTTTCAGAGGTGTATGTATCGGTCGATCAACGCATAACATCGCTGAGTATAGAACGTTGATAGAACTTCTCTCTGATGCCATCACCCATGGTATACGCCGACTAATCGTCAGGCTAGACTCACAACTCGTAATACTACAACTCAATGGTATATATTCCGTCCGAAATCCAGCTATTTATCGCATGTTCCTAAGAGTTAAGATTTTGGAAAGACAATTTGATTTTATTCAATATCAACATATTTCCAGAAACTTAAACACACCAACCGACTCATTAGCAAACTATGTGTTAGATAGACATTTGCGACATTTATAAAAAGAAACACATCATCAATGTTTTACATGTGGATCATAAAACTCAACCAGAATAAAAACCCGAAAATCAATGTATATATATATATATATATATATATAGATATATATAGATATATATATATATATATATATATATATATATATATATATATATATATATGTATAACTGTTTATGGTTTACATATAATGTTCTGTAACCAAGACAAAATTGGTCACATGACCCAAAAACTCAAAATGCTAGGGGGCACCCTAGTCTAGTGATGCTCATGATAGCACGTCACAACCTGTGCAATCATGCGTAAGAGACGAGTCCATCGTCTAGGCACACCAGTAGTATGCCGCTGCAACTGTAAAGGTAACTCGTCGATCCTCACATTAGGAATACCAAGAGTAAGGCTCTCAACCTGCTCCTTCACAGCTGTGAGGGTCTCGGCCACATCAAGGTCACGAAGAATAACCCTCCCGGCAGCCTCTCCGGCTGGGGCAGCGGCTGGCACTCTCAGGCGAACTACTAGGCGAATAGGACCAACATCTGCATACACACATGAGTTTGATTAAAAGTCTTGATAGAATAAAGCACATGAACATTATAAATAAAAATAGTAAACAGTGATATGGTCGAAGATTTTACCAATAGCGCCCCACTGCTCGCCATCCGGCAGTACCAAATCTGGATCACCCCGGAAGTCCATGCCAACATATGGATACTCGAAATAGACCATATCCTGACGCTCAAACCACCTGAAGAAGGTATCAGAGAAAGAAATCTGAGATTGACCAGCATGCCTAGACATATGGTCAACCCATCTCTGCATGCGTGGTTCAGTAGGGGAAGGTAAGTCAAGAGCAATGTACTGTGGTTGCATCAGTGGTATCTTCTCCAAAGCAAAGGCGGTCAAAATAGAACCGAACCCAAAGTTCTTCAACCTCCCGTCCTTTACCTTGGTCAACTGACTTTTCATCTGAAGAAGTACTGCATCACACCAGTTGAATATTTTCAGTTGGAGGCATTCCAAGGCATGTTGCAGTAGGTTGATATGCTGTCTCATGCTAGAGATGCGGAAGAAATTCAGCAGACCACAGTTCCGCAGCGCGTTCACCGTAACCGAATCATGTAAGGAAATCATGTCCTCTTCTTCATGTTCTCGTTCTCGCCATGTAAGGGTCATTTTGCTCCAATATCTCTGAAAAACAAACATGAGAGGAGTTAGATCCTGGATTTGATGAGAAACAGGCAAAAATTTTCATCAAAAACTGTGCAACAAAACCCTTTTCTGCGCCCAACGCACCTGCACAGTGGTCCACCTGCGTTGAAGGTCAAACTACCTTCATACTGCTTGACATTGAGCGCAGGTTTCGAGTGCCCAAGGTGCGCTGATGGCAGGGTGACCCCATCAAACCCCAGGGGCTCATAAAAACAGGAAATGAAGCACAGAATGCAGAAAGGAAACCATGAAATGAAAGAGCTCAGGTTTAGCTCCTACCTGGTCCAGACGGCGCCGAGAATCATCCACAGAATCTCCCGAAATCAGCTGATGAAAATCAAGGGGGAAGAGGCACCTCCAAAGCTCCAACAAACCAAGTTCAAATGAAATGGTAAAATGAGAGGTAAAAACACTTTTTAATAGCTTTTTACGTAGTTCAAAGTGAAATATTAGTGTTTTAATCTCATTTTCAAGCAAATGTTATTCATTTCTAACTAGTTTGATGCAGCAATCGAGGGTACAATACTATCTTTGAAAAGGCAAAGCTATTTATGGTAAAAAATCAAAACTAGACCATGTTATCGAGCAGTTTTAGCGCATAGTTCATGCTCGTTAAAAAATAAACATAAAATCGAGCAAGTGTTTCAATCCGCGTTTAAGCTCGTTAAAAAATGAACTATCCTCCGGAAAATAACCACCGTGAATGTAACATTATCAGCCATTAAAGCCTTGGTCATGTTTGCACCGTCACCTCCACTTTTCCATTGGCCGATCATTCACCTCCATATGATTGTTTACCCATTTTGAGGAACAACTGCGAAGAGTGATTTCACTAGCCATCCTTGTGACACTGCCGTGCTTGGAAAATTCCAACCCTTACCTGGAATCAGATGCTACCCATTTTATCACTCATTCCTCAAAAGACGAGTCTTCTTTAAGCTCTTTTCATCTGACTCGTAAAATATGAAAAGATTGCCGAGTTTTGGCCTTCCAGCTCGTTAAAGCGACGAGAAGAGCTATCCCTCCTCTAGATTTTAATCTTTTTGGACCTGAGGGATTATTACACAAAAAGATCGAGCGCTTGTTTTGTTCGGCTCGTTAAAGCTATCGAAAATTCATCCCTTCTGTATTGTTTTATGCTTTTTCGGACTTAAGGGATTAGATGACGAAAAAGGAACTTTGGAGTTATCTTTACGTACCTTTTCAGACTCTCTAAAAATGAAAAGGACCGAGTTATCTTTGTCGTTAGACTCGTTAAAAACATTAATAGCGACAAACTTGTCTTTAGACGAGAACGAGTTTCACTATCGCTAGGCTCGTTAAAACATAGCGATGGGTTTGCCCGAAGGGCAAATTATAGAACAAGCATATGTTATCCTCCTCAAGCTTGACAAAAATAAAGAGGTACTGGTCAGCAATAACTGGGGAAAAATTGGGAAGAAACTCAAATAACTTTTATTGGTAGCAAGTCGCTTTTGAACATGACACTTCCACTCCATGCCTGAGTCGGGTTGGGTTGTTTCATTCACCAGTCACATCACCATGGTCTCGCCATACCATCCACCTTTGGGGTAAATGCTACCAATCCATCACATAAGTGTCGCCGATATGTTCAAGAGAAGTCATCTAGAGAAGTCAACCGTGTCCCATCCACTACCATACATTATACTTCATTCTTTCATGACCGCCACCCTGAACCATATATCATCAGATCGTTTTCACCTCCATCAAAATCATTTGCTCCGTTCCGTGTCACTAATGTGGGATACATTAAGGCCCTCCTTTGATGGATTGCTTCTTGTCGACATCAGCTCATTATCCAAGAAGTTGATCTAGGAACACTCCCTTCAGTACTTTGAAGCTTGCATGCCTCAATGGCAAGTTTCTCACTTCCGGCGACAGGTATACATCAATGACCTTCGACCGAAAGGTTTTGTGTCGTGTTCAACGCCAAGTCCTTTATTCACACCACGTGAATTGTACTGCAGTACCTTGAGGGTCATTATCATTATCAGTGATTCCTCTCGCGCTTGTTAACAGTTTACATCATTGACTGGTAATCAAGCGATGTCTTTCCATGTTCGACTTTAGAACATTTCTCACATGGATCGACTTGTACTTAGAGTGAAGATCGGACGAGATTGAAGACCCCGGATCTAGTCTCATCCATCCGGGCTGCGATATATATTCAGGAAAAATAAAGACATTGACATGTACAGCATTGCAGCACAGATAATCATCCTACCAAAAGGATGATGATTTCATCAAAATCATCAGTCTACCATCAGACGATTGTCTGTTCTATGTGTAGACAAATGAATTTATAAAGCTGAGCATGGGAATGCCCGCCTCAGCTAGATCATGAAAACAGTATGAAAAATAATGTATTGTATTGTATCTTATTACAGGTCTCCTCCCAGCATTGAAAGAACTTCGGATCCTCCTAATAAAGCATTTCACCCGATAAACGGCCTCATACTTTAGGGGGCAACTGTTATAGACATTTTTGTGCCTTACAGCATTGAGCATGAAATGTCCATAATCCAAGGGATCCAAAGTCCCTAAAAGAGTTGTTCCTACCCCTAAAGGAACAAGGTCAACCAATGACAGCTTCTCCCAGAAGTTCTCCACCAAAAACCACTCAGAAACAGTCAATTCAGGATCAATTCAGAAGCTCTTCTAGCTGCCTGCATTGCAATGCACCCCAGTACACTAGCTAGGTGCGTTGCAATGCACCTAAAAGCACTACCAGGGTGCGCTGAGCGAGAAATGCCAAATGGCAATGTCATTCCGCAAGGTGTACAGACATTGGAAGCTTCCAGAATCTTCCTCAATGACACTTGCCTCAATGAATTCGACTAGTGATGAGTAAGAGGCTCTCAACCTCCAAGTGGAAGCAAGAACTGACAGAGAGAAGCCACAAGTCAAAACATAAGCTGACTCATCCTCTCTGCTTACATCTATATATGGATCTCTCACCCAAAGGTCCAAGAGGCTGGAATTTTGTACTTTGCAGAGAATTGTTGTTGGTTTGAGATTGAGATTAGTACATTGGGTGATTTATGCTTTGTTGGAGGAGAGGAAGGGATTCCTTTGCTGGGAGGTAGATGCTAGATCGGGACTCACTTGGTTGTATCTCCTCTTGGACTTTCTTATCATATCAATAAAGCTATTTGAGTTTCTCCTATGTGCTTGTATATCAATGATGTTTTGTTATATTTTCATATTTAGTTTATATCTGATCCTAAACTAGTTATGAATGTAAATCTATGCCTTTTGTGTAGTTTTCCTCTCTTGTGATCTTGCAGGAACTTGGTGAAGCTGGACCAGTGAAGGAGCAGGCAGCGAGAAACAAGCAAAAGAGGAGAGTGATTGGATCAACAAGCTAGCGAAAGACACAGGTTAGTTACATCCTTCTTCTCCATTTACATTTCATAAAGAAGAATGTTCAGATAGTTTTCCTTGTTTGTTGCTAAGGCACTATCACACCTTAGAGTGGGATAGGGGCATTCCGAATGGATACTTTTCCCAACAACAAATATGATTTAATATGATGTACCATGATGTAAAAGTGATGAAAAATGAGTTAAGAAGGTAGACACATTAGTTTGAGTTGGTTTGAGGATGAATGAATCAGTTTCCATAGTTTTAGAGGCAAGGTATTCCACTGCTTGTTTTTCAGTTCCTAGTTTAGATCTTGTTGAAATAGCTCCTTGACTCATGGATTCGACCCCTGATGACTATAATTGGTGGTTTAATGCCTATATCTTGTACTTTATTAGTCATTTTTCAAGGTTGGACTTTTGTGGATGCATTGAGCACTATTGTACATCACTTCTGCAGTTTGGCAAGGAAATAAACCAGGGTTTTGCAGCATTTTGTGGGATTCTTGTGGCAAGGTGAATTAGTATTTTTTTCTCCTCTATTATTCAATTTATCATATGTTTATATGTTCCATCATCTCTCTCTTTTTCTGCATAACTAAATGAATCAAGTGTAAAAGGTGGAATTCATTGATGTTTCAGTGCTCTGCCTTGGGGTTTATTTAGTTTTACATGTTTTCTGTTGTTTGAAGAGGACTCATGACACTTGCATGCCCTCTCCAACTCCTCACCAGTCTTTAGACTCACCATTACACCTAATTAAAAGTGATAAAACACTTTTCTACCTCGCCCCATAGAAACCTTTGCAAATATGAGTTCATTTCCTGAACCCAAAACTGGCCTCCTCATCTAAGCCAACAATCAACCATAAAAATCAATCAAACTCCTCTGAGCATATACCTAGCCTAAAATTAGTATTTACATCAGTCATCTCTTACATTATTTGGCATATTTTCCTGAGATTGACAAGGAGAGAGCCCTCTCCCGACCTGGTAGGGCTAGCTACCAGGTTAAGCATGGTTTGATGTTACCCTAGACCTGCCTTCCTTCAGCCTGAGGTAGATCCAGGCCTTAACAACTTGATGAGACAAAATATGTCTCATGGGATTCTCCAAGGTGATGACAGTAGTCTGTCGTAGCAGTATGTAGTGTCGGAATCGGTTGACAGCAAAGATGACTGCCAATGACAGCTTTTCCACATGTGAATATCTGAGTTCGGGCCCAGCTAGGCCTTTGGATAGATAATAGATCATATGTTCACTTTGGTCATCATGAGTTTGAACCAAGACCATTCCAAACGAGGATGGTGAGGCTGAAAAGTATAAAAGAAATTCGCAGCTATAGTCGGGATCGCTACGAAGTGGGGCTGATATAAGCGCCTTTTTCAAGGCATAAAATGATCGTTGAGCTTGATCATCCCACAGATACGGCACTCTCTTCTTAAGTAGGTGCATGAAGCCTTTCATCAATTTGGCATAATTTATGATGAACCGTTGTAAAAAGTTTTCTTTCCCTTGCAAATGTTGGAGTTGTAGAACGGATTGTGGTTGAGGAAATTAAGTAATTGCATTTACTTTATCGGGATCGACCCTAATCTCGTACTTGGAGACAATGAATTTAGGTAAGCATCTAGGCTCGACGAAGAAAACGAATTTATGTGGATTCAGGCGGATGTTGTAAAACTGGCACCTCAGAAAGATTGCTCTTAAATGGTTTAGGTGTTGCATACATTGCTTGGAATGGGCTGGAAGGTCATCCAAGTAAGCTTGAATGATATGCCTGATATCGTGAAATGCGTAGTCCATGGCTCTTTGAAAAGTTGCTCCAACATTCTTTAAACCAAATGGGAGTTTTCGATAGGAAAAGATGCCCCATGGGAAAACGAACGCGGTTTTATGTTGGTCTTTGGGTTTTATAGCAATGTGGTTGTAACCTGAGAATCCATCCATGAATGAAAATGATTCACAACCAGCGCAGTCATCGATGATTTGATTGATGAACGGTGTTAGATAATTATCCTTGGGACACGCGATGTTTAAGTCTCGATAGTCGACACATACGCAGATGGTTCCTTGTTTTTTATTGACAGGAACCAGATTGGAAACCCATTCCGTTAAAGGAACATGATAGATGAAACTAGCATGTAACAATTTTTCTACTTTGTTTTTTATGGCTGTCATTTTACGGGGATGGACCGGTCGAAGTCTTTGACGGACAGGTTTTGCATTTTCGTAAAGCTTGATCTCATGCTTGATAATAGACGGATCTTTTCTGGGAATTTCCTCATAAGACCAGGTGAATACATCGCATAATTCCTTGAAAAAGTAGGTGATGCTTGCAATTTCTTTAGGATTGCAATCTACTCCAATCTGGATGTTTTCCACGATGCCTGTCTTGATAGAAATATTGATGAGAAATGTCTTTGAAATATTTCCCATGTTTCCTTCCACCTCCAAAGTTTGGATGGTCGTATAGGGTGAGGAAACGATTTCTGGTATGTCAGGGGACAGGATTTGAAGAGGCATCGTGTTCGAATTAGATATCAAAACATGATGGTGTGAATCCTCCCAAGGTCGTTCTTCTAAACTCATGATTTCTCAAATAGCTTCGTTGGTAGGTAGGACTTGATTGAGCGAATCAAAAGGAGTGTTTATGTAAGAGGCAATGGTACCGTTGGCCGTAACCAAAGTGACCGGAGATGCGGATGCAGATTGAATGGCTTGGTAGGCCAATTCAGCTGGTGACAGCGGCATTTGTTCTCCGTATATGTCAATGTCTGAAGGAGCTAGTAGGATCCATGGATCGATCTATTCATGAGGAATAGATGAAAGCATGTTGATCATCTGTGAAACCTTGGGTAGCTGAAGAGGGAAACAACCCATGAGGGAAGAAGCCTTCAATAGACTGGTACTGATACTGACGTAAGAGTCAGGTACACCACCTACTAGGGGTATAGAGCCGCTTGGTAATGGGGAGTAATCAGGGGTGCAGAAAGACAGTTGATCTACTATAACTACCTTTCCATCCAATGGAAATAGGATGATGTGAAAGACAGTAGATACAATGGCTGTCATGGCATATGTCCAACTGCGACCCAGCAAGAGATTATAGTCGAGTTTTTTATCTACGACTTCTATGTCCACCGTTACCATTTTCCCATACAAAGTGATGGGGTAGCTAGCTAGGTAACCTTTTGGGATGAAAGTGTGGCCGTCGAAATCTTTAAGGGAATTCGATGGCGGGGATAGGGTTGGAGAACCCAGAGCGAGCCAACATGAAGCCGACATGAAGCAAGTAGAAGCACCTTTGTCGGTGACAATTATGTGTATACCTTTACCTTTCGAAAAAAATTGCACTTGAAATGCAAGCTGGTGGGAAAGGGAAGGTTTACACTTTTCCATGCTGAAAACTACAAGCATGGAATCTTGTGGATAGATACCACCAATAGCCAAAAGCAAAGCTTTCCTTTGTGTTGGGCATGTTTGTAATACTTCGAGCACTGATATAATCGACGACACTTGCGCCAATTCTTCTACAATGCTGTATTTTTGTGCATTGTGCGTTGAAGTGCCCATTTAGGGGGGTGAATTACAAGGTCAGCAACCGGCCTTTTGATATGCAAATCATTGTGCAGCGGTGGGTTTTGACTTGAGGAAGGTTCCTCTACATGAGCGATAGGAGCTCCATAGGATTTGGCTCTTATTTGTAGATCTACCGTTTCAAAGGTGTAAACAGTAGAAGATCCTTCACCAGCTGAAGGATGTTGCGAACCACCATTGCCCCCTTGTGGGGGTTGGGGTTGGTTTGCAATAAGGTTTTGCTACTGCTGAGCGGGGAAAGGATTATTAAGGACAATGGGGGTCCTACTAATATCCTTTTTAGCAATGTATTCTATGCATTCCTGAAGACACAGGTATCGATAGGTCATGTGGTCTTCAGCAAAGATTTTGCAAGGGAATCTGGCGAGTTTATCCTTTCCATCGTCAGGAGGTGCAACGACCTTCTGTTTTGGGTTTTGCTGCTTTGTTGACTGCTCCTCAGAAGGAGTGGTCTTTTTCTTATTCTTCTTGTTCTTACCACCGGGTTTCTGTGTAGACTGCACAAAGTTTATCGCGATGGTAGGAAGAGTATTCGATTTGGTAGAGGGGTCCATTGACATCTGGGCAATGTGACCGCTGAGTTGTTTTACAGCAGCCCAAGAGGGTCCACTGATAATCCCATCAGCATGTACTCCAGGGTGCTGAGTAGCGGAGACATTAGAGTTACAAGGGGCATTGGGGATTACATCATAAAGAGTGCCAGAGTATGAATATATTGGATCTAAGTGTTTGGCGCGATGTATGGATTGGTCTTTTGTGACCGCACCACCTAAAGTGACATCTTTAGTGATTTGCGGGAGTAGGGACTTGCAGAACTAGTCTGCTAAGAGATAACCTGGGAGGGGAGCTCTAACTAACCTCTGCCTACGTCTCCATTCATGTATATGATCAGGGATGTGGGTGGTGGTATCTTGACGTAGTAAAGTGATGAGCTCTATCCCAGTATCATAACGGATGGGTAACTAGAAGTGCTTTAGGAATTCCATCGCTAGAGCATCGAAGGTATTTACTGACGTGTGTGGTAACTCAATGTACCACTTATTTGCATTGCCAGTGAGGGTGCAGGGAAAAAGACATAACTGGACACTATCGTCCACCATGGAGTTGGAAACACAACAAAGATGATAGGTGGTGATGTGAGTGCCCAGATCCTCCCCTTATTTCCCTTAGAACTTGGGGATGTCTGTTGGTATCTTATGCGGGATCAGCGACCAAAGTAAGTTGTGGTAGATGGGGTCATTTGTAAGTTTGTACAAGTCGAGGATATCCAACATTGCCAAGAAAGGCAAAGTTTGTGGTGCCCCTGACTCGAACCAAGGCGATAACATATGACTTGAGGAACCTTGCGACCCTCCCATCGTTTGAGTCCCAATATTATACATAGGCTACGTGGTATAGTAGTTTCCTTGGAGTATGGTGTTGTAGTGTGTATTTCCATGGGGAATCTGATGTTGGGGTATAGAATTTCCCCCAGGATAAGCAGTGCCCCCTTGACTCATTTGAATTTGTGAATAGGGTGCCCCCATGGATTGGTTGGGACCTCCTTGAGGATTCCCACCTGCCACAAAACTAACCATATGTTCTTGATTGACATAAGGAATGCTCATGTCTATAAATGGCTCACCATGCATGGCTGAGAATGGAGGTGGAACTGTTACGTTCCAGACTAGTATGTGCATATTGGGAATGCCCCCAGATACTTGAATCTAGGGGATTGCCTATACAATGGCTGCCGACCATATTTTTGGTGGATGGGAACCACGCTAATAGTGCTATATTGGGAATTATAAGGAGCGCTATATGTAGCACTTGTTGAAGGTATACACTTTGACACTAAAGGGGTGGAGCCTGGCATTGGCTGGGTTCCACTCGTTGAGGGTGTCATGTGAGTGGTTGTACCTGGGATAATGGGATAGCGGGGTTCACCATCAACGGTGTGGTGGTCACTGTCGACTGGGGAAGTGGTGGAGGACCAAAAGTGTCCGCAAAGTTCCACAACCTGTTAGTCGTCGACGGGATGGATGGAAATGTTCCTTCTAAAGAGACAGGGAGTACAGGTGCCCCTGGAACCAAGAGTGGGTCCAAAGGATTCATGAGCGGAGGGTTAAAGGGAGGAAGAAATCCTTTGGTAAAGAAATACTTCGGAAAACTTGAATCATCAGTTGTCCAAACAGATTCTGTGTGAGATCTAGGAGACTGATTTCATGAAGATGGGGAATCCGATTCACTGGAGCTTGGTGGATCTTCCAAAATGAGTGGAGGAAGTCCTGACAATTATCTAGATTAACGACGAGGGTCAGATGTAGCCACGGTGACCATTAATTTTTATCAATAAATTTTATCGTGATATTTGTTAAAGTCTCAATGATAGCACATGGGTGCCTAAAAAATATAAAAAATACACTAAGTTGATCAATCAGCAAACAGAGGGAAATGACCCTGTTTGATAAGCACCGATCACTGGAGATGAAACCCAGTATCACAATGAATAACAGAGAGGGCTGGCCAAATGTACAGTTATGGTTAATCTAGAGCTTCGCTCGAACCCCAGATTGAGGGTCCAAGTACTCTCGTGAAGACGAGCACCCTCCAAAAAACTAAAGACATAGTAGGTCTATCTGTGTTAGGTACCAGGGCAGCCCACCCCAGTCACCTTATGTAAGTCCCTAAAAGCTTGGCCACTAAGGATACCTCAGATCACAGACACTACTGGGGGGGACATAGTCACAAAAAGTACGCTGTGTGGGTAGGATACTTGAGTCCCCAACTCAGCTCCCAAATCCCCGAAGGGATCCCCAATACACAGAATACCAAAAGGATTTCCAAGAGAAGGTGGGACACCTTCACTTATAGTCCGATGTTGTCTCATATTTAGCTCCACTTTGAGTGGAGTGGTCCCGGTAGTATGAGTGCAGAAGGAATTTTTGCTCTTTTAATGACACTAGTTTTGGTTTTTGATCTTGGCAGTTTACTCACACTGCCTATCCCAAGATCCTAGCCTAAAATAATGTTTGTTTGCTCAATAAAGAGTTACTGATTGATTTTAGGTAAATTTTATATGTACTTTTTTATTGTCTTCGGTAGGGGAGTTTACGTATGAAATGTGATGGGACTCTCACTCAAAAATCATGCACAAGACAATGCTTTAAAAAAATATTCAATTCGATGAAATCAAGTTGTATTCTACAGGTGAGAGTCTTTCACATATTCATATTTGTTCCATGCATCTTAGTCATTATAACACATGCATAACCAACAAAAATATGTCCAATGCTTTCCTAACAACCCTTTGAAACCAAAATAAAGCAGCTTTTAACTAGCTAAACAGAAGAATGAATAAAAAATGTGGATCTTTCTTTCATAAAAAATGTTTTTAAGAAAGAAAAAAAAAATTCCTAAAAAAAAAATTCTTTCAAGACACCTATCTTGTTGACAAAATGTAGTTGCAAACCCTCTTTCAAACCATGAGTAGGATTCCTATTCCCTTGAGTTTGCAGACACAGCTGGAAATCAAGATTTTGGGAGACTAACGCTCTGTAGCAGTGGCCACAGAGAGTTATTGGGTCCACTAACGCTCTGTGTGTGCAGACACAATGCTTTATAAAGAACTGTGTAGTTTGCTAACCTGCGTTAGTTTGGAAAACAATTCAAAACAGGGCTTCTTGGATTAGATTCAATGATGAATATATGTAGGAAGGATGCAGCAAGGTTTTGGTGGGTTAGAAAGGGAATGCAGAAGTATAGGGAGGTCTTAGAAGGAGGAGGAAACTGAGAATTGTCCGGGTAAACCAGGAACTAGATGTATAGTCCCCAGCGTAGTCGCCAATTCTACTATGGGATAAAATGCACGGCATATCGAGAATGAAGATACCCTCAAAGGTCTTCCCGGGACCTTTGGCAGACTGTAATATTATCTGCAACCATCACAAAGTTACATGCATGTTCATAAACAATAACTAACTATCAAAGTAGGACAAATATATTACCTCAAGCCTCCATGTAGATTTGTTGGAGAGCACAATGCAGCTAGGTGGAAGTCCCCTGAGTCGGCTCCAGATCAAGTCCTGCACATAGAAGAGACAAGCATAATCACAACATACAACCTTGATAACTAATACATGAATACATAAAAGAACATCTATTTACACATAACTAAGCTACTCATGCTAAAAGGTATTGGACAAACAAGCTAATGAATGATAGTACCAACACCACGGAGTAGACAGTACAACTGCAGTTCTATATTAATGTCGGAAGAGTGATTACAACCATCTATTGCATCAACCTTCCCTTACCCCTCCAGCTTCTCTCTCTCTCTCCCTTCTTACCAACTTCTTATGATTTGAGACAATGCTCAACAATCAAGTATGCTATCCTTTCAAATGATTTGACCTCCATCACCATAGCCCTAGCTTTGCTTATGTAGCAATTGAGTTAGGGTTGCCAAGTTCTCCACGAGTTCCTAAGGGTAAAAGCAATGAAGTTGCATGCTTTTCAGCTCTTTCCCATTTTCCTCCTTCATTAGGATTAGAAATCCACCAAATAGGTTGAACTTGAGATGTTTCCTTACTTTTCTTGAGTAGATCTAGGAGCAAATATCTAAATATATA
Source organism: Pinus tabuliformis (assembly GCA_031772625.1). Taxonomy (NCBI): domain Eukaryota; kingdom Viridiplantae; phylum Streptophyta; class Pinopsida; order Pinales; family Pinaceae; genus Pinus; species Pinus tabuliformis. Next base: position 1,927,844,766 of record CM062817.1, on the reverse strand, counting down.
TGAGTCAATTCACTCCTTTGACCCTTAGAACTTCATTAGGGTCCACTAACGTTGTTCCCGAACTAGAAACTAGAGTTAGTTGGGTCCTTAACACACCCTTAGGCTTGCAGAGAAGCTTTATAAAGCAGGTTGTCAGTGCATATCCAACGTTAGTGTGGAAATGAGGCATGTGATCTTGGTATTTGCTTCAGCTATCATGTCTTTCCCCTCTAAGCTGATGAGGGGGTCAATTTGCTATATAACATTGGTAGCTGACGAGGCAATGGTGGCAGTCTGCTAATCTCTCCATGAAATGCAACACACGCACTAACCAATGTAATACGCATGTTATTTCCAATGGTATTGATGGTCTCAGCACCGAGCTGCGACGACTCCTTTAGCTCTTTTGACAATACCAAGCTCAAAGATGGTAGTGGCAACAATATCAAACATGGTCGTACATGCCCAGGGTCCCTACAAGCCCACTAGTGAACCTGTGGCTCAATGATTGGGGCTTGCATCGATGGACCCACATCATCAATTCCTCTATACCTACCATCCCACTCATGCACCCACACAATTGCGACATCAAAAACACTCTACATATGGGCATGTGTACACAATGGTAACGAAAAATTATAATTAATTTATGAATTAATTAGCATATGTGTAACTTAAAATAAAATGTTGAAATCTTAGTAATAAAAATGTTGACCTCAACTACTGGTGTAGTTGGAGGTGGAGGAGAATCCCTGGAAACATGCTTTTGGTGGAGGATGGCTTAACTAATCAACTTTCCCCTCGGATGACCTCATAAGCTCATCCATGTAGTTGGTTGCATCTACATGTTATCATGAGCTTATTAATATAAATGCAATCTAATATGAAATAGAAATTAATATAAATAATTATGCATAATTTGACAATAAGAGTCAAAAAATTTGTATATATATGTACCTGGTTTGTGTCACACGAGTCGTGCACCCTCCAAATGTCATGGATGGCATCAGAATACATACATGCATATGAGAAAAACTAGTCAGCGGTAAACTCGCAAGAAATTAATCATGATATAAAGGAATTGGCAACTGACGAGGCAATGGTGGCGGTATGCTAATCTCTCCATGCAATGCAACACACGCACTAACCAATTACATACCCATGTTATTTCCAATGGTATCGATGGTCTCAGCATCGAGCTGCGATGACTCCTCTATATCTTTTGGCAATACCACGCTCCAAGATCTTTTGACAATACCACACTCCAAGATGGTAGTGGAAACAATCTCAAAAGGTGGTGGTACATTCCCAGGGTCCCTACGAGCCCACTCGTGATCCTGTGGCTCAATGATTGGGATCTGCATTGATGGACCCACATCATCAATTCCTCTATACCCACCATCCCACTCATGCGTCCACACAATTGCGACATCAACAACACTCTACATATGGGCCTATGTACACAGTGGTAATGACAAATTATAATTAATTTATGAATTAATTAGCATATGTGTAACTTAAAAAAAAATTGTTGAAATCTTAGGCATAAAAATGTTGACCTCAACTACTGGTGTAGTTGGATTTCCAGGTGGATCTCCAGACACCAATGGCATGAAAAAAGGCTCAAAATTCAAAGTGGAAGAAATATGATAAAATTGACACCAGATCGAGGTGCTCATCGCCCTGATTCCAACGGTGCAAACGACACTCCAATCCAAGTCCGTATGAGAAAGATAAAAGTAGTCAAAGTTCGGGGTTGACTTACCCATGTGGCAAGATTAAGGAGGGCACACTTTGGCAAGAATCTGGCACTGGAATTCGGCCAATTTTCTAGGCGCAATTGTGGGACCGTTAATTTTCCTAATATCCCCTAAGGTTCTAGAACATTTCTAAGGAGGATTATTAAGTTTAAAAAAGGGGCGGCAGGCCATGACCCTCGCCGCCCCAGTGGCAGCAATAACAAAATTATATAAAAAAAAAGGGGTGGGTGGCCATGACCCCGCCACCCCCAGAACCACCATAAAATAATGTATTAAATATGCAGTCGATGGCCATGACCCTTCCGCCCTCGTTACCCACCGTAACTACATCCCGTTGGGGGGGCGGCGGGGGGATCAACCCTGCCACCCCCTCCAAACCTTCACTTTAACGAAATGGCACGAGGAGTTCAGGGAGCAGGCCACTAGTTCAGTGGACCTACCTCCCAATATATTATTTGCAACAATTTTTAACATAAAAAAGGAGGGGTGGGATTTGATCCCCCGACCCCTCCTCAACCATCCAATATTTTTAACCAACGCGCCAAACGACCTTCATTGGGAAGTTCGCCCAAGATTTTTTATATAAACCTTTCAGCACAGTGTGCTTGGGGGGATAGAGTGTGGCACAAATTTTGAGACAGAGGAGGTGGAACAATGGGCAGGCTTGTGACAAGGGGAGGAACCTTGCCTGAGCACATTTTCCAGGAGGGTCAGTTTTGGTCAAGTGTTAGAATTGGGCAAGTTTTATATCGATTTTGCACCTCTCGACGATAGGAACTCAATGGTGATGCCAGTTTCTACAATAGAGCTCTCCATTTTTTCAGCCATTTTCCAGATTGGAGGTATAAGAATCCTTTTGTAAATGTTGATTGTACTTCTTCTTTCTCATGCCACTTAATGAATGAAGGCCTCCCCATTGATCGAGCAAGGCCCGGAGACGTAGTCCAAATTGGATGAACTCCGTTATCAAGTCTCTTGTCTTCTTTCATGCTTTTATGTGTTTCTCCTCTTCTTTCCTGTGCACATTAAATTTCTATGGTTACGCTGCAATTTATCCATGTAATTCTTTAATACCTATAAGCAAAATATTATAGATCAGAGGTGGAGGAGAATCCATGGAAACATGCTTTGGTGGAGGTTGGCCTAACTGATCAACTACCCCCTCAGATGACCTCATAAGCTCATCCATGTAGTTGGGTTGCATCTATATGTTATCATGAGCTTATTAATATAAATGCAATCTAATATGAAATAGGAATTAATATAAATAATTATGGATAATTTGACAGTAAGAGTAAAATTTTTTGTATATATATGTACATGGTTTGTGTCACATGAGTCGTACACCCTCCAAATTTCATGGATGGCATCACAATACATAAATGCATATGAGAAAAACTATTCAGCGGGAAACTCGCGAGAAATTAATCATCATATAAAGGAATTGGAAGCTCACAAGGTAATGGTGGCAGTCTGCTAATCTCTCCATGCAATGCAACACATGCACTAACCAATGACATAGGCATGTTATTTCCAATGGTATCGATGGTCTCAGCACTGAGCTGCAACGATTCCTCTACCTCTTTTGACAATACCGCACTCTGAGATGGTAGTGGAAACAATCTCAAAGGTGGTGGTACATGCCCAGGGTCCCTACGAGCCCACTCGCGATCATATGTACATCCCAAGCTGACTCCATAATAATGAGATATGGTATTAGTGTAATACGACCTCATATGTAACATGAACTCTACATATATATGCTTGGAAAAATAAACGATGACCTGGTCATGGTGGGCGAACTAGGTCCAAGCTCCAATGAATTAATCATACACAAAAGGGGTTGCATCAACTTTCTTAAAATATTTGAGTGGAATCATACCCTTATGTCTAGAAGGGCGATCCAAAGGGATGTCGAACGAATCCCCACGAACATCAAAGTTCTTGGTGGCCTCTTTCACTACCTCCCAAGTACGTGGGCCTCTAAACTCACACCTCCTAATCCTTTATATGGAATGTAGGAGGTGGATCTGTGTGCCTAACCTCCAACATGTATCGATCAACCTATTGATGCTTTCCAAAATCAAAGACAAACTACGACTAGTAGGTGAACTAGCATGGATGTTACTTAGCTCTTGTGTGATCCATGTATGTTGGGTTGATCCAGGTGCGGGTGTGAAGAAGGAACCTTCCAAGACCTTTTACTTTCGTGATGTGTTAAATAGCTTTTAAAAGAACATTAATGAATGCATATGTATATTTTAAAGAAGACAAACAAGACAATCATCAGCACATGCGAACAAAAGCCCTTGATAACGGAGTTCGTCCAGGAGGGACTACGTCTCCGGGCCCTGGTGTCAAGATGGTGTAGGTAGCTGCATTAAGTGTTGTCAATAAAGATAATGTACACAGAGATGATGTCTCGATCATACAAGGAAGAATGCCCTCATGCAGGAGTGGCTCTAAGAGATGTTCCACAACTAGAACTCTCAATCAAAAGACTCCTATCAGTATGACATAAGAACATGCATGGTGAGCATCCCGCCAACATGGCACAAAAGGGATGTCAAAGCAAAACACATTTATGACTACAACAAGAGTATCCCAACAACATACAACAAGGGATCTCAAAACATAACATGATGAGTTATGACAGCAAGTACATCACATAGGAGATTCCACATCAAATCAAGCAAGGAATCATGACAACATGTAATAATATTGCATCAACATCAATCAAGGATCTGTACAACATAATGCAGAAAGAAGAAGTACATGAACACATCATATACCTCACAACCAAGGGTCATCTGAAGAAGTGGATGTCTCACTACTGAAGCTGCTCATACCATTGCTCTCAAGGCATCGATCATATGAAGATGGCTGCTCGCATAAGAATGTGGACATCTGCACTGGTACTTAGAAAAGTGGATAGAAGAAGAAATGAGAGAATAAGAAATCTGAAGCCACCATCAGATTTGTGGCGTCGAGTAGTGCTGAATCAACTATCCAAAATCCAAATTCTGAGAAGTTGAGAATTCTGGGCTCAAGGAATCTTTTAGATTCCCTGGGATTCCTCAAAGATTCAGTTCCATGGATGGACTGTATATCTGTAACTCAGATGTCGAATCTGATCACTCCATTGTGATCCTTGCGGAAAACCATAAAAAACAAGTATAAACTTGACTATATTCTGAAATGTCAAAATTTTACCTCATTGGGAAAATGTCATGGCTCACGGTTCTGCTCCCTATTTTTGCTAAAATCATGGTTCCACATGCGTTATAGAACTGACTGGAAAATGTAGACCTTTAATGAAGAAACAAACAGCACCATTGTGTTTTTGGCGATGAGAGGTGTAAAAAGCATATAAAACTTGTCAAATTCTGACAAAGTGAAGATTCTACCCCCCTGCAAAATTCATGGTTCCTGTATTAAAATATTAATTAATCTTATTTCTGCCTCGAAATTTATGCCTGCAGCCTCTCTCCTCCTCGAACTGTGTGAAAAGTCAAAATTTTGAGTTTAAATAAAAACTCATCGGCAGATTTATTGTCACATTGGCAAGTAAGGCAAATGGTTAAGGAGAGGTCGGGGGATCAAATCCCGCCTTCTCTGCATATAACACTTTTATAACCAACAATGCCTTAAACCCCACATTATACATTATCGGCGCAACTACTATTGATCTGGACTTAAACAGGAATGCAAAAATTATAGAGATAACCATATACACAAAGATGCAACGGAAATAATACTTCATTTCATTAATGGAAAACACTGAAATATGCTTACAACCAGAAATGGAAATAAACCAGCTAGGGCGATGGTAGCTTATCTTTGAGAAGAGATGTGTGGCTACATGCCTCTGAACTGTTTACAATAAGGCTCAAAGGCCTATTTATTGTCGAGAAACAATGGAAAACCCTTCACATTCCAAAACCTAACCCTAGAAGATGAAACGCCAAATTGTGGGCCCCGTTTTTGGGTAAGTTGGTACATCAACTTCCCGGGGTCGCGAATTGGTCGTATTATCTCCGTTTGACGTGCATGATAGCCCGTTTGAAATATCTCTCCAAGGACTGTGACGAAAAAGATGATTTTTTGACAGAAAATTAGTGGCGGTAGATTTCCCAAAAAACGTCATTTAGGGCCTCAAAACGGCTCCGGAAGTTTAGGACCCGAAAAACTGCTAAAAATAGTAAAATGTGTTATAATTAAGGAAACTGAAAAAACTGAAAGAAGCACTAGAGGGGATCCAAGTGGAATTAGCGGGTGGCCATCAATATCCACCTAGATCATTCCTCCCCCCTTAGGAAGCAATGGTCCCCATTGCGTTGAGTTCCTCCATGAGATGAGGGAACTTCTGCTGCACTTGGTCCCTGCTGAGCCACTTGCCCTAGTGAAGGAGTTGTCCTACTTTGAAAACTCGATATAGTTGGATATTCTGTTGGTGAGTGTGCTTGATCTGTGTGTCCATGATCTGATCAGTTGCAGCTTGTTCCATGTAAGCTGGATTTAACTCTATGGGTGTGAGTTGTTCTGCAATGTCGGACGTGTCTAGTAATGGTGGAAAGTATGGCCGAAGGCGGTCGACATTGAACACCGGGTGCAGGCCAAGGAATGGGGGAATGCGAAGCTCAAATGCATTGTCTCCCACAACCTTGGTAATGGTGTAAGGACCATATCGGAGTGGTCTGAGTTTTCGATAGGCTCCGGTAAGGCATTCCTTTTGCAAATGCAACCAGACTTTGTCACCCACCTGAAACTTGTGTGGCACCTGATGTTGATCATGTCGTTGCTTGTACTTAGCATTTGATTTCTCCATAATGTCATGGTCCTGATGGTGAATATGTTGGCTGTGCTTAATGAAGCTGTTTTCCTTATCTCTTTCGGACTGGACATGAGCAGATTCTACGTGAGTAGCTGCAAATGGCATGGCCACATCGATGGGACATAGTGGCTGGAATCCGAAGCCCACTTGAAAGGGGTTATGGTCAATCGAGCTATGGAGAGCTCGGTTGTAGTTGTGCTGAACATAGGGGAGGCTCTCGTCCCATGTGCGTGGATGCTTTGAGTTGTACATGTGCAGAATGTGTATGATCATCTTGTTGACAACCTCTGTCTGGCCATCAGTTTGAGGATGGAAGGCTGTGGACTTAGTGAGTTTGGTGTCTAGCATCGACTAGAGACTGGACCAAAATGTACTAAGGAACCTGCTGTCCCGATCTGAGATGATAGACTGTGGGATCCCAAAGTGTACCCACACTCGTTCAAAGAAGAGTTTAGTAGTGGCTTCTGTTGTGATATTCTTCTTGCAGGCTGCCATAATAGCCATCTTTGAGAACCTGTCGACGACCACAAAAACACAGTCATTTCCATGCTTAGTGGAAGGAAGGCCTGACATGTAATCCATGGAGATGGATTCCCAAGGCCGACTAGGGGTAGGCAGTGGGGTATAAAGGCCTTGCTTCTTGATGGTCGGTTTTTCAATGGCACAGGCAGTGCATGATTTGATGTACTTCCCGACATCCTGTCAAAGATTCGGCCAATAGAAATACTTCTGCAGTACTGCCACCATTTTTTTGACCCCAAAATGACCAACAACCCGACTCATCTTGGCACACTCGCTTGAAGGAACACAAAGGTGACCCAGGTGGCATAACAGGTCATCTTGGAGGTGAAAATCTGGAACATGCTGACCCTCCAAGAGGGTCTGGTATGTATCGCCGAATTCCGGGTCGCTTTTGTAGAGTAGTGGCCAATCAGAAGTCTCGTGCCCACAAGAGTTGAGCACGGTGGTTAATGCCATGATCGGTGGTGGACTAAGGCAATCTGCAACATTATTAGTGCTGCCCTTCTTATACTTGATATTCAAATAGAACTTTTGCAGGTATGTGGACCACTTCTGATGGCAATCATTCTGCAATTTCCCTTGGGTCTGTATGAACTGCAGGGGTCGGTGGTCTGTGTGGATGACCGTTTCCTTCCCCAAAATGTAATGCTTCCATTGTTGGCAGGCCTGCACAATGGAATACATCTCTTTATCATAAGTGGGATACTTCCGGACTGTGTTTGAAAGTGTTTCACTGTGATATGCCACTGGATGCCCATGTTGAGTAAGGACTGCCCCAATAGCATAGGCAGAGGCATCTATCTCGACCTTAAATGGTTGTTGTAAATCTGGTAACGCGAGCACTAGTGCAGTGTAGAGGCAATCTTTCAACTCTATGAATGCCTTCTATTGAGATTCAAACCAAAAGAATTTTTCTTTCGCTCCTCCCTTGGTGACTTGACTCAAAGGCCAAGTGATATGAGAAAACCCCAACACGAACCTACGGTAGAAGTTGGCAAGACCTAGAAAGCTGAAGAGCTTTGTCAGAGTAGTTGGAGATGGCCAATCCCGAATGACTTGGATCTTGGCTGGATCCACATGCACCCCCTGTTCATCAATAATGTAGCCTAGATACTGAACCTGGGTCATGCCAAAAGTGCATTTCTCCAAATTGGCACATAGCTTGCATTGTCGCAGTGTTTGGAGAACCTGTCGGATGTGGTGGAGGTGCTCTTCCCAACACTGATGAATATCAGAATGTCATCCAAGTATACTACTACAAATGAGTTGGTGAATGGCCACAAGATGTCATCCATTAGCCTCATGAAGGTTGGAGGAGCATTCGTCAACCCGAAAGGCATAACCAACCATTCGAAAAGGCCCTCCTTGGCTTTGAAGGTAGTCTTCCACACATCAAAGGGTTCGATTGGTACCTGGTGATATCCTAACTTCAGATCGATCTTGCTGAAATATTTTGCCCCCTTTAGTTGGTCCAAGAGGTCATCAATCCGCAGAATCGGGTACCTATTACGGACAGTGATCTTGTTCAGCACCCGATAGTCAATACAGAGTCTCCAAGTCCCATCCTTCTTCTATACCAATAGAATTGGGCTCCCGCAAGGCGATGAACTCGGGCAGATGTGGCCTTTCTGCAGCAGCTCCTGAATCTGCCTCTTGATTTCATCGTTCTCCAGAACGGAGCGCTGATAAATTGGTCCATTGGGTAGCGGCGCACCTGGGGTTAGATCGATGGAGTGCTTGACCTGACAGTGCAGAGGAACCCCTACGGGGGAGGTGAAGATGTGCTCGTACTCCTCCACGACCTTGTCCATCTGTAGTTGTCGTGTAGAGGGACCCTGTTTGGAGGCTGTGGCCATCGTCTTCTTCTTTCCATGAGGGCTTATCGTGAGGAAAAAAAAATTTGCAGTTTTGGAAATGAGCTTACTGCATTGTTTTGCAGTAAAATCAAAGAGATGGCAGTAGGCGGTGCTACCTCTGGTATCTTGTAAAACTGATTTCCCAATGTAATAATAACAGCACGGGGCCTTGATTCATACACAACATGTCGCTTCCACAAGTATGGTTGTCCTAATAATATATCACAAACTTCAAGGGGAGCAATGTCACACAATACCTCATATGTGAAGGGCTTGATGTTGTATGAAAGGCGGCACTGTTAGCTCACGCGAAGATCCCGTCCTTGGGTGCAACCACACGATGGTGTACGGTTGTGGATGTGTTGTGGTCGGTAAGTCCAACCGCTTCACGACCTCTGCCGAAATGAGGTTCTTTTGGCTCCCGCTATCAACAATGAACTGTAGTGGGAAGCCCCTTACCCACATCTGGGAGTGGAAGAGACAGTCCTCCTCCTCTGGATCTTCAGGTTCATTTTTCTGGATCTTGGTAGTAGCAACAGTGGTGTTGGGATCCGCATCAATGATCTGCTTCCCTTTGTCATTCCCCTTGTCAGGTTTTGACTCAGATTCAGAACATGCATCCGATTCTGAAACCTTTAGCTCAACCAACAGTGATTGCTTGGCCCGACACTCACTTGTGTTGTGATTGGAGCTCTTATGGAACTCACACCATTTTCCCGTATCCTTTTTCAGCTTTGCGGCACTGTTCTTTTCTTGTAGCTTTGGCGGGTTATATTGGGCTGCCTCGCCTTGGCTTTGTCCTTTGTTTTGTGGTTTAAGGTAACCTTTCCCTTGCTTTGGATTCGCAGATCCAAAGTCTCGCTTCTTTTGTTTAAACTTCTACTTGATCTTGATGGCATATCGGTATGCTATGCCAAGCGAGGAGATGTTCAGGGATTCTATTTCTTCCTGGATGTACTTGTGCAGGCAGCTGCGATATTTGAGTATCAAATGCTGCTCTGAATCCTTGATACCTAACTTCATGTGAAGGGTATGGAAAAGATTGGTGAACTCCGGCACATCTTGATCCCTTCCTTGCCGCAGCGTGGTCCACTTTATGTCTTCATCCTCATAGCTTCCAACAGGTTAGTATTGCTCCTTAATGGCATCCCGGAATGAATTCCAGGTGGGTGCGGCTGAAAATAGTGAGCCTGTACTTTCATCCTTCTACTCGCAATAGGTTTCCCACCAGTCCTTGACGTGGGGGGCTGCTTTGAGAAGAGCGAGAACAATCTTTTCCCGACTCGAAAATTCATGAACAGAAAAATAGCCCTCTAGCAGATTTAACCATTTATCTACGGCATTTGCATCTATCTAACCCTCGAATATGGGTATTTCAAAATTAACTTGTACCTTAAAGGGCATGGTGTTTCCAAAGTAGCTGCTGGAAGCCGATGCGTCACTTTTGGGTAGCCGCTAAAGGATTTGGGCAAAGCTATCCATCATCGCGTTCTGTTGTCACTCGAGGGCTTCTTCGAGCAAGATTTTGATAGGATCTCCTGCTCCCTCGTCTTTCTTCTCATCCACCATGGGAGGTCGTTGGGATTTGTGAGGCTGGTCTTGCAAGGGTTCGACCAGTTCAAGCCTTAACTCCTTATATCCCGACCTCGTTGGGGACATGCAAAGAGAAATAGAGAAAAAGCAGACTGCTATGATACCACTGATCTGGACTTAAACAGGAACGCAACAAATTATAGAGATAACCATATACACAAATATGCAGTGGAAATAATACTTCATTTCATTAATGGAAAATACTGAAATATGCTTACAACCAGAAATGGAAATAAACCAGTTAGAGCGATGGTAGCTTATCTCTGAGAAGAGATGTGTGGCTACATGCCTCTGAACTGTGTTACAATGAGGGTCGAAGGCCTATTTATTGTTAAGAAATAATGGAAAACCCTTCACATTCCAAAACCTAACCCTAGAAGATGAAACGCCAAATTGTGGGCCCCGTTTTTGGGTAAGTTGGTACATCAACTTCCCGGGGTCGTGAAATGGTCGTATTATCTCTATTTGATGCGCATGATAGCCCATTGGAAAGATCTCTCCGAGGACTACGACGGAAAAAATGATTTTTTGACAAAAAAATCGGTGGCGGTAGATTTCCCAAAAAGCGTCGTTTAGGGCCTCAAAACGGCTCCGGAAGTTTAGGACACGAAAAACTGCTAAAAATAGTAAATTGTGCTATAATTAAGGAAACTAAAAAAACTGAAAGAAGCACTAGAGAGGATCCAAGTGGAATTTGTAGAAATTTTGAATAATATAGCACTTATTCACAGATATTATCCTAATTATACACTATTTGCAGAATGCATGCATAATACATAACCTCCTCTACTATTGATCATCAATTTGCAGTATTCAGAAATAATCGCATGCGCACATTGAAGCATCAATCACACATATCAACACAGTATATCACAGGGAAAGCATACAGTTGAAAACCCCCAACTATCTGTATATTATATTGATTGAGAACATGTAACAATACATAGTACAATACTCCTCGCAAGTATTCAGTACTATCTCCACCTATTACACACAAACTAGGTCAGATCTGAATCAATCACAGGTTCAAATCTCCTCCGCTGCTTGCCTGCCTCCACTGCGCAATCCTACATGAGAATAAATGAGAATGGCTGATCCAAACTCGTATTTCCCTTGGCTGAACCACGCAATCCTCATTGGCAATACTCAATCCATTGATTGTGCAAATCTCATGCACAACTATAGTCACAACTGACAGCTGTCTTTCCCTTTCACTCACCTCTAACACCTGTCTCCACTAAACTGTCCATGCACTGAGTTAAATGATGTAGTTGATTTATGAGTTAATAATTATTGAATTAATTAATAATTAATTCACATCACTCATCACTAGTGTATTCTGCAGTTAGACTAAATACAACTAGTTCAACTAAGTCAAACTAAACACAACTCCATCAACTCCTCAATCAATTCCACCAAACTCAATCACTTGAGTTCTAACTGAAGTCCATCATGCAATAGCTCAACTAACCCATAAGAAAAGCATATTTCCTTCTCGCAATTGCATGTGCCACATCCGTAGCTCGAACTGAAGTGCTCCAAGAGGATAAGATAATGTTTATAGTCCAAATATTATTAAGAGCAAATAATATTCGACTGTTCTATATTTAGACTGGCAGTCTAAAAATAGACTCCGCCCATATGTCTAAAAATAGAAGTCCATCTATTTTTACCAACATGACCAATCATCCACAAATAGCATCCTGCAACTCATAGACCATGATCCATATGTCTAAAAATAGACATAGTCTAAAAATAGACTTTGCGCCAAAAATAGCCTGCGGGCCCACTTAGTGAAGGCGACGCCTTTCCACTGAGCTCCATCATCTTGTTGAATTTTCAACACTCCCTATCAACAAGATATGGATTATCTGCAACCCCTATCCTACAACTCTGGAATGTTCTACATGGAACACATTTACCCGGTCCAGTTGCTCCAACAATACTTGGAACAAAAACACTCTCAACTGACCACTCTGTTAGGCTAGGAACATACTCTGATGCTAAAGCTCTACTTGTTGCTGACAAGTACTCCCTCTCTGACATCTACGCTACTACAACATCTCCATGCATCTCACACCATTGCACACTTCTCTGTGCCACCTAGCACTGTGCAAAACACTTGTGCCACTCGCATTGCTGCAGCTTGCTAGCTATGTGTTGTCCTGGGATTCCCGGTACTGTCGCTCTCTCTGCTACTCCATCCGCATCTGTCTCTACAGAATCAGTCAGCTGCTGCTACTCCACATCAGGGCTCCCATAGCAAGGTCTCATCCAAGAGGTTGGGTACCTCAAGGATCCTGCCCCTCCTCCTTGGGACGATCACTCTATATCGCCCCACCTCCTACCTGTAGGTATGGCTGCATGTGATCCCTCAGCCCACCTGGCTGGAAGTTTCCCCCTAATGGAGGTCTCTGCATGAGTAGATGTCTCTACTTGATCTCCTCTCAGCTTCCCTTGTTGTGGCTGCTCCACAACCTCCTGAAGCTGTTGCACCAATCGTGGCTCCTCCACAATCATCTGAGACTTTTTCTGGCTCTGCATGTTGAGAGGTAATATACACTCCCTCTCAACCACCAAGTCTCCATCAGTTGCCTCACTGCTCAAGGCTTTGCATGCATCTTGAACCTCAAGAGCATATACGTTCTTGACCCGTGAACTAATCTACTTCACCTGTCTAGTGATGATGTGTCTAAGGAAAACCTTTCCCTTACTGAAGACTACATCACAGCCTCTGTCTTCTAGCATCGCGATCGACACCAAGTTTCTCTTCAGTCCTGGTACATACTTGACATCGGTCAAGGTAAGGCGAGCTCCATGCTCCTTCTGAAAAATAACCATGCCTACACCTGAGACACTATACTTCTCATCATTACCCATCGCTATGAGTATCTGGAGATCTTTCTCATCCAAAGTACTGAACAAACTCTTGTCACGGTCATGTGGAAAGAAGCTCCACTGTTAAGAAACCAACCACTTCCCACCATGGATGAAACCATGCATGCAAAGAGTGTGAAATCCAACTCAAACTGTGAAGCAAGTGCCTCACCTTCAGAACCTTCCCCGGATCCCTTCTTGGATTTCCTCTATGGACAATTTGCAGCATAATGGCCCACCTCATGACAACAAAAGCATCGCACTTTCGATTTGTCAACCTTCTTCCCATCATTGGAAGAATTGGATTCAGAAAGAGAACCCTTCTCCTTCCCCTTCTTTTATTTGGAAGCCAAAGCAAAATTTTCTTCATCAGATGCCTTTGATGAAGATCCATCCCTGATATTCTGCCTGATCTCCTCTTGCACAAGATCCGACCAAAGTCTCTCCCATCCTGGCAATTTCTCCCGACCATTGACAGAGTCCTGATAGGAATTCCAACTCTTCGGAAGACCAAGGAGAGCCAAGCTCACCAAGTCCTCATCATCGACAGTCACCCCCACACTTCCCAGCTCATCCCGGCATTGGGTGAACTTCGTGAGATACCTGGGCATACTGTCTCCATTCTCACACTTAATGTTTCTGAGTTTATCCTTGAGCGCCAACTTCCTCTGGTCGCTCTTGCTTTGGAATAAATCTATCAATGCTTTCCACATCAAGTATGGAGAAGCCTTTCCATGCAAGCTGGATACAATGTGATCCTTCACGCCCTCCAACAAAATCCTTCGACACTTTGTTGTCTTATTTTGCTAAACCTCAACGTGAGCAGCATTAGTAGGCTTTGGGACCTCAGTCTCTATGAAATCCTTCAACCCATTATCATATAACACCGCCTCCATCCTATCTTTCCATGCAATATAATTCGAGCTGCCTTCAAGAGCATACTCCAATCGCAATCCGTTGAAAGACATTTAAACTTTGACACCAAGAAAACACTGTTGCAAATTCAAATTCCACCAGCTCAAAAACTCAACTGCTTCTGATCTAAAATTCTTGAGAACGAAGTATTTCTCGTACAGAGATTGACTGTATGGGCTTTTACCGGATATCTCACCTTCCAAACGAAGGATGAATCCAGAGGCTACCTGGCCCGATTACAGACTCTGCCTAAAGAAATAAAATGTAAACACTTTCTGAATAATAGATTTGATGATCAAATATGCTCTGATACCATGTAGAAATTTTGAATAATATAACACTTATTCACAGAGATTATCCTGATTATACAGTATTTTCAGAATGCATGCATAATACATAACCTCCTCTACTATTAATCATCAATTTGCAATATTCAGAAACAATTGCATGTGCACATTGAAGCATCAATCACCCAAATCAACACAATATATCACGGGGAAAGCATACAGCTGAAAACCCCCAACTATCTGTATATTATATTGATTGAGAACATGTAACAATACATAGTACAATACTCCTCGCAAGTACTCAGTACTATCTCCACCTGTTACACACAAACTAGCTCAGATCTGAATCAATCACAGGTTCAAATCTCCTCCGCTACTTGCCTGCCTCCACTGCGCAATCATGCATGAGAATGAATGAGAATGGCTGATCCAAACTCATATTTCCCTTGGCTGAACCATGCAATCCTCATTGGCAATACTCAATCCATTGATTGTGCAAATCTCATGCACAACTATAGTCACAACTGACAGTTGTCTTGCCCTTTCACTCACCTCTAACACCTGTCTCCACTGGACTGTCCATGCACTGAGTTAACTGATGTATTCTTTAGTTGATTTATGAGTTAATAATTAGTGAATTAATTAATAATTACTTCACTTCACTCATCACTAGTGTATTCTGCAGTTAGACTAAATACAACTAGTTCAACTAAGTCAAACTGAACACAACTCCATCAACTCCTCAATCAAATCCACCAAACTCAATCACTTGAGTTCTAACTGAAGTCCATCATGCAATAGCTCAACTAACCCATAAGAAAAGAGTATTTCCTTCTAGCAGTTGCATGTGCCACATCCGTAGCTCGAACTGAAGTGCTCCAAGAGGATAAGATAATGTTTATAGTCCAAATATTATTAAGAGCTAATAATATTTGACTATTCTATATTTAGACTGGCAATCTAAAAATAGACTCTGCCAATATGTCTAAAAATAGAAGTCCATCTATTTTTACCAACATGACCAATCATCCACAAATAGCATCCTGCAACTCATAGACCATGATCCATATGTCTAAAAATAGACTTTGCGCCAAAAATAGCCTGCGGGCCCACTTAATGAAGGTGACTCCTTTCCTCTAAGCTCCATCATCTTGTTGCATTTTCAACAGAATTAGCGGGTGGCCACCAATATCAACCTGGATCAACTGTCAGCTCATAAATATGTATCAGCGTTTTTGAAATCGGCAATTGGCCTTTAAAACCGGTGACAACGCGCTGTCGGCGACGCATATATCGGCGCTTTTATCAGGACTTCGCCGATATCCATATCGACGATCGCACTTATGAGCGGTCGGCGCTGCGCGGTTATCGGTGCCCTTATCGGGGGTTACGCTGAAATATAACATATATATATATATATATATATATATATATAAATATATATATATATATATATATATATATATATATATAGATATAGATATAGATATAGATATAGATATAGATATAGATATAGATATAGATATAGATATAGATATATATATATATATATATATATATATATATATATATATATATATATATATATATATATATATAGATAGATAGATATAGATATATATGACATATATGCGGGTTATGTGGAGGAGGGTTTGGCGGAGCTTATTTCTACTGATCCTGATCCCATATAGAAATGTTTATTTTTGCGATAAGGTTGTTCAAAGGGTTTGGCGGGGTTTTTGCCACCGATCCTGAACCCATGTGTTTGGATGGTTTTATATAGTTATTTTAATAACTATTGAAACATTTTGTTATATGGTTATTTATTTAACCATTTCCCATGATTTTTGTCTCTTATGCCAGTTTTTAGGAGACAAATGAGAAAATGCCAAGTGTCAATGGTTGATGCGCTTCCATGTGGGTCCCATTTGCTTACTGGGATGCCATGTGGCATACTGTGGGCCCCACTTTCTCCTATCTTGTCAAACTTTGAAGAGCTTTGTCTTTCGCATACAAGCTCGGTTTGACGAACCGTTCACACCTCCACGATTAGGATGATGAGTTCTTTGATCTGGTCCTGGTTCGAGCACAATCCAAACACTTTGATTTTTGAGCCATCTTTTTCCTGTGTGTCTTTCTGGAGCCACCTGGATCAATCCTCCCCACTTGTCAGGCCAGGGTAACTCCAGAATGAGCGGAAGAAAAACTGATTGCATATTCATTAGCTAACTATCATTTATATACATAAATGGGACGGATCAATTCATCTTCTTGATGACTGTTCACGTTCCAGTTCACCCATCCGTTGATTATTAGGTGTCAACATTCCCCCCCTTAATCTGAAGGGATGTTGGTGAGTCCAAGCATCGTTCTGAATCTTTCAAGCTTTTCTCTTCCAAGCGCTTTGGTGAAGATGTCTGCAATTTGCTCATTTGTGGAACAATGATGGAGATGGATTGTTTTGGCCTCAACATGATGTCGGATCAGATGATATTTAGTATTGATGTGCTTAGTACGATCATAGAACTTTGGGTTCTTGGCCAAATTTATTGCAGAGGTGTTATCAATCATGAGTGGAGTTGATTGTATTTGTTTTACCTGCAAATCTTCAAGAATTTTCCTGAGCCACAAAATTTCTTTCGTTGCTTCAGCTGCTGCCACATATTCTGCTTCTGTTGTGGAATCTGCTGGTACTAATTGTTTACGTGATCTCCAGGAGACAGCTCCTGATCCAAGACTCATAGCATATCCTGAAGTAGATACCCCAGTTTCTTTGTCTCCATCGAAGTCTAAATCAGAGTATCCAATCAAGTTGAAGTCGTCCACCTGTGTATACTTGATTCCAAGGTCTTGAGTTCCCTTCAAGTACCTTAGAACTCTTTTTGCAGCAGACCAATGTCCCTCACAAGGCTTTTGCATAAACCTGGAGAGGATTCCAACAGCAAATGAAATGTCTGGTCTGGTAGTAGTGAGGTAGATGAGACTTCCTACAAGCTATCTATACTTTGTTGCATCCTCAAATTCCTTTCCTTCAATAGATGTGAGCTTCAAGTTTTTTTCCATTGGAGTAGAAAGAGGATTGCACTCTGTCATGCCAAATCTGTTTAACAAATCTCCATTGTATTTCTTTTGAGAAAGAAATATGGACTTTGGATGTTGGGTTACTTCAATGCCAAGATAGTAATGAACATATCCCAAATCAGTCATTTCAAAAAAATTTCCTAATTCTTTCTTTATGGATGCAATATAGCTTTCATTGTTCCTTGTCATTAAAAGATCATCTACATATACCACAAGATATACAACTGTTTTGCCAACTTTCTTGACAAATAAAGTTGCATCATCAAGATCAAAATGATTGAAGTTGAGTTTCAGAAGATGCTCAGTTAGTTTTTCATACCAGGCTCGTGGTGCTTGTTTGAGGCCATACAAGGACTTCACAAGTTTTCATACTTTATGTTCATGTCCTTTCACAGCAAATCCTTCAGGCTGGGAAATAAAAACATTCTCTTTTAGATCTCCATTCAAGAATGTAGTTTTTACATCCATTTGATGGACTTTCCAACCGTTCTGAGCAGCTAGTGCAAAGAGTGTCCGGATGGTGGCCCATTTTGCTGTGGGGGCAAAAGTTTCCTCATAATCAACTCCTTCCTTCTGTGCAAAACCTTTTGCCACAAGCCTAGCTTTGTGCTTGTCAAGTGAGCCATCAGCTTTGTATTTGTTCTTGTAGACCCACTTGCAGCCAATTGGTTTGGTTCCAAATGGAGGATCAACCAGCTTCGAAGTGCCATTCTTTATGAGGGCATCATACTCCTTCTGCATCGCTTCTTTCCATTCATCATGAGAAGTAGCTTCTTTGAAGGAAGTTGGTTCAAAATCTATAGACAAGTTCAATTCACAATCATAAGTAACATCCATATCAACAGGTGAATTAGAGTTATCTACATCACCTCCATCTTGTCGGTTTGTATTTCTGGTTCCTGTTTTTCCAATTTCATCAGGATAAACACTTTCAAGTGTCTTTGTCAGCCACTTTGGGGGACCTTTCTGAGATGGTCCAGGCTACTCTGTTGATTGAGTTGGTTCTGAATCAAGATTGAGTCTCCCAATTCTATCAATTACATCACTTAAAGCATCATCCGTTGTTGGAGTGTCATGCAGGGGAGATTGTTCTTCAGAAGAAGATTCCACATGTTGATCTAGTATAGGAATCCCCCCTTCAAGATGTGGAATCTGATTATCAAACTCTTGGAATGATTTTGGTTTTGTGAATCTATCCAAGCGATCAAGTTGCCGCTCAACAACACTGTCAGATTTGGATGATTCAAGAAAAATGACATCTCTAGATACAACAAACTTTTTATTTACTTCATCATAGAGACAGTATGCTTTAGATGTGTTTGAATACCCCAGGAAGATACACTTACGACTTCTAGCACCAAGTTTGTTTCTATGTACCTTTGGTATTAAAGCATAACAGGTGGAACCAAAGATCTTGAGATGTTTTACCGAAGGAACATGTCCATACCACAATTCATAAGGAGTTTTGTTTCTTATAACACTAGATGGACATCTATTCTTTATATATGCAGCACATAGAACAGCATCAGCCCAGAACATTATCTTTACATTTTTGAAGAAAAGCATGGATCGTACCATATTCAAAATTGTTCTGTTCATTCTTTCAGCTACACCATTCTGTTGAGGATTATAAGGCATAGTTCTTTGATGTTTGATCCCATGTTGGCAAAGATAGTTTTCAAATTCATTTGATGTATATTCTTTTCCATTATCAGTGCAAATAGACCCAATATGAGATTGTGCATCATTTTCAATCCACTTATGAAAATTCTTGAATGTTTGAAAAGCATCAGATTTGTTCTTCAATAAATAAACCCAACACATTCTGGTGTAATCATCAATAAATGTCTTGATATATTTATTTCCATTTGCAGAAGGAACAGGCATTGGACCACATAAATCTGAATGAATGAGTTCAAGCTTCCTATGTGCTCTTGAATGTGAATCATGAAAAGACTGTTTGTTATGCTTTCCTAGAATGCAAGCATCACATTGCTTATGTTTTCTAGGAATTGTAGGCAAACTAGAAACACCATTTTTCTTCAACAAGCAGAGACTATCATAGTTTAAATGTCCAAATCTAGCATGCCATAATAAACTTGACGGAAGTGTACCTTCTTCATGATGAGAAATATATGAGAAATGTTGTGCATGAGCAGAGGTTCCTTGCAGTTTAAGAAGTCTTTCTTCTTCTATACCCCTCATGACAAATGAGTGGTCAGATGCCTTTCTTACCTCAAGCTTTCCATCAAACATATGAATGGAGTGACCTTGCTGGCGGATGTGGACCAAGGACAACAAGTTTCTCTTGAGCTGTGGGAGATATAGAACATGATCCAGAAGAAAGTCTGGAAGACCAGGCAGTTTAAGCATGATTGTGCCAAGCCCTGATGGCTTGATTTTTGACTGATCTGCAAAGTATACTACTCCATCAACATTGTCAGTGAAATCTTCAAAAAACTCTTTCCTATGAGTCATATGACAGGTTTCTCCTGAATCAAGCAACCAATCATTTTTCGAAGAAGCAAGTGAAGCATTAAACAAATCTTCATTTACTCCAATGTTACATTGTGCCTCAATATAGTGAGCGGATTCAGGTGCTTTACCTTTGTTTGTGTCATCCGTTTTACCTTTCTGCTGATTTCTTCTCTGCTCAATTTTGTCCCATGGTAGCTTGCATGTAGAAGCATCATGTGATCCATTTCGTTTGCAGCGAATGCAATGCAGATCTTCCTTTTCTACTTGAGAATGTCTGCCCCCCCTGCCTCTGAAGTATTTTCCTCTTCCTCTTCGTCCACCTCTTCCTCTTGTAGAATCTTGAGCAGGATGCTTTTCTTTATGAGAAAGGCAAACAGTCTCTTAAGAAGATTCAGGGACTGTTTTCTTTCCAAAGGCTTTCTCTCTTTCAGCAAACTTTTTCACAAGAGACTCAAAGGTTATGTCTTTAAGATTTCCATTTTCTTGTAAAGACTCAAGATAATTGGAGTAGGTACGATAGAGTGCTTTGAGAAAGGCAATAAGAGAGATATCCGGCTCAACCTTAGTGGATTTAATATCATGCATTATAGACTTTATTTCAGATGCAAGAGCAAGGGGATCATTATTTTTCAGTTCAAGAGTGAAGAGTTTAATCATGAGCTGAACAACTTCAAGTGCAGAATGTGAATCATAGAGTTCTTTCAGTTTTTGTAAATCTTCAAAGGCAGTGGAATAGGATGAAATATGACGACTTACTTCTTCATTTACAAATGCTGCGATCAATGCATAGGCTTTGCTGTTCTTGTTTTCCCAAATGGCAAGTTCTTTATCTGATGTAGGCTGCACAGGGTCTTTGTCTTCTTCTCTGACACACACTCCTTTCCACAACTCATTGTAGATGAGGGTGTGTTTTACCATCCGAGACCATTCAGAATAGTTCTCCTTGCCAGTGAGAACTATTCCGACCATAGAGATGATTGAATGCATTCTGTAAAAATTACTTCTGTTGATAAAAATCCTTACGTTACTGCCTTCAAATCCTTCTGATATTTGCTAAAAGCATCAGCATTTCATTGTACATATCACTGCAATACTTCTATGTTTTGAAAAAACTGCGCAAGGGATCACTTCAATGTATTAATATATCACTTCAATATATCAATTTATCATGCAACACTACAAATGTTTTGATATATAAAACACTCTGACTGATATAACTTGAATGCTTTGAAAACTGCCTTGAATGATATATATATAAACACTTTAAAAACAGCGCAATACACTGAATGCCTTGAAAAACTGTTTATATAGATGGCGCAATACTACAGCATTACCATTCAAATGATAAAGAATTGTGCAATATTATAGGCATTCAAATCAAAAGCCAAGACCTACGCGGACAGAAGCAAATTCGGAGATCTGCTCTTCTTATCGTAGATGCCAAACAATTCTTGGCGTTCTCTGGACAAACGATTCTGCTCTGCGCTAAATCATTACAGTCCCCAGCTCTCTTGAAAGTCGTTCCATCACGTACAGGGATCTATTCGAAAGGTGAACCACCATCATCACATTTCGATTTTAATTCTCCATTGTGCATTTGTCGGTGGCAGCACTATCGAGTTGTTGGATTTGATGTAACCGGTTTGCTCTCTGAAACTTCAACGAATAATCGTCTTAATTCTTCATGCCGCTACGATCTTCTTTTGCCGAAACTGTCTCAATGAGAGGAGATATATCCGAGCTAGTTTTCATCCACTCGCCGAGCTCCTCAACATCCCTGAGTGTGAAGAGTCCTTCCACTGTCAATGCATACCCGCTTTCTGCAAGCAACTAAACTCTGATAATCTTGTGGCAGTGACTCTTGGTGTAGAGTTTCTCAGCGAAACTGCGAGGATCTCTAAGAGTTTCAGGACTCCCACACTTATAGATAAGAGAGGAGAAATACACAATCAATGAAGTTTGTACATCACGTGCCAAAAGGAAATCAACCCAATTAAGACAAGCAATGCCGCAAGTAAGTACATAGCGTTTTAATACCGCTGAAAAAATGGTGTTGAGAAGGCTGAAGATTCGCGTTACATCTCTAGCGTGAGCAAGCTCACGGTATTGAGCCCACCCTAGAAAAATAATGTGTTGGACTGGACTATGGGGATTCTAGATGCAGCGCTCAGGAGAATGCAATCGTTCAGG
Source organism: Pinus tabuliformis (assembly GCA_031772625.1). Lineage (NCBI taxonomy): Eukaryota > Viridiplantae > Streptophyta > Pinopsida > Pinales > Pinaceae > Pinus > Pinus tabuliformis. The sequence goes on along the minus strand of CM062817.1, from coordinate 1,927,822,394 downwards.
CATATGCGCAGAGAGACTAACGTTCAGGCAGACAATCAATGTGCTAACGTTCAGGCAGACAATCAATGCGCTAACGTTCAGGCAGACAATCAATGCGCTAACGTTCAGGTAGACAATCAATGCGCTAACGTTCAGGTTAGTCAGAGAGCGCAGAGATATCTGTCAGAGGAATATCAGACAGAGGCAGAGCAGCGCAGGACAGAGGCATTATGGCAAACGTTCAGGCAGAGGCATTATGGCCAGAGGAGTTACAAGGGTTCTAGGACCTGTGCTCTGATACCATGTGTTATAGACATTTTTGTGCCTTACAGCATTGAGCATGAAATGTCCATAATCTAAGGGATCCAAAGTCCCTAAACATGTTGTTCCTACCCCTAGAGGAACAAGGCTAACAAACCACAGCAATTCACAGAAGTTCTCCACCAGAAACTGCTCAAAAACAAGTCAATTCAGGATCATTTCAGTGGCTACACTAGCTGTTTGCGCTGAATGTCAAAGCCAACACTGGCTACCTGCGTTGAATGTCAAAGGGAACACTGACTACCTGCGCTGAACGAGAGTGGACATGTGGCAAGTTCATTTCTCAAGGTGTCAAAACCCAGGAAGCTTCCAAAATGACACTTGCCTCAGGGAATTCGACTGGTGATGAGTAAGAGGTTCCAAATCTCTAAGTGGAAGCAAGAACCTCCAAGTGGAATCAAGAACTGACAGAGGGAGAGGACACTAGTCAGATCTCAAGCTGACTCATCCTCTCTCCAAACATCTATATATGGATCTCTCCTCCATGAGATCTAGAGGCTGGAATTTTGTTATTGCAAAGAATTGCTGTTGGTTTGAGATTGGAATCATTGGGTGCTTAATGCTTTGAAGGGGGTGAAGATAGGAATTCCATTTGCTGGGAAGGAGATGCTGGATTGGAACCCTCTGGGTTGTATCTCTTCCTGAACCTTGTTATTCATCAATAAAGCTATCTTGGTTTCTCCTATATGCTGATGTATTTTTGATGTATGAATGCATTAGTATGTTTAGTTTATTTCTAATCCTGAACTAGTTATGAATATGAATCCATGTCTTGTGTAGTGTTCTCTTCTTGTGATCTTGCAGAAACCTCTTGAAGCTGGGCGAGCGAGAAGGCAAGTAGCTGGGAACTCTCCAAGAGAAGAGAAGCCGGATCGAGGGACAAACGGAAGACACCAGTTAGTCCATCTATCTCTCTCTTCATTCTTAATTCATAAAGGAAGAATACTAGAATAGCTGTCTCTGTTTGTTGCTAAGGCACTGTCACACCATAGGTGGATAGGATCGTCCTGCATAGGCATTTTTCCCCACAACAAATTGGCGACTCCACTGGGGAGATCTGTTTAGTCATTTTATTTGTGTCTCTATCATTGTTTATTTCATAGACTTGACAGCAACAATCGAACTGCATCTGCTATTCCCGGATGCAAAGTAGACAGTTGCTGCTTTGATCCAATCACTGGACTTGTCTATGATCTGAACAATGGACTCACAAATGATTTGATGATCCTTTGTGATAGATCTTAGTACCTCCTCAAAGCATCCCTTTGATTGTACCTTGCTTGTTGCTTTTATTTGGCCTGAAACAGTGAATTAAATAGCAATCTGTGACCCAGAACCCAGTGAGAAACGAGAGTTTCTCCTTTAGCGCAGACCCAGTGAAGGGATTCTACATTTCAACGTAGGTCCCGTGAAGGCTACTTGCGCTAAATGTCAAAACCCCTGTGTTGAGGTTGCGCTGAACCAGTTTGCCCTTGTGAAGCTGGGGTTCTCTGCTCTATTTTGCCTTGTTTTGATCTCTGATTTTTGCAGCCTGTAACCAGCATAGGTACCAATCTGATAACTTCTTTTCTCTGATTAATTCCACCTCCTTTTGTACAAAAATACTGTGAGTGTTTTTATGTGTTTGTGGCGTCATTTACAGTTTTCCTTTGCATGAGTGAAATAGTCATCCTGTAGCCCTTGATTCAGATCTGTTGATTGTGATCTTAGGAGAGAGTTCATTGGCTGTTTGCAGTTGATTATACATTTACTTTTGCATTTGGTTTGAGTTTGTCTCTTTTAAGTGTCGAAACAAGTATTCATTTCGAAAATCGTTAAGTGTTGTAATCTCTTCCACCCTCTCTGATTTTGAAAAAGTAAACTTGTTTGTATTTGTCATTTAAAAGCAAATTCAAAGTTGTACAAAAAGCTTTCTTTGTAGGCATCAATACTAAGAAAGAGGAAAGCAAACACCTACATTGTGCATTTGCATTTTTGATAGTTTGCATGTTTGATTTAGGAAAAGTGCATTAGAGTGTGCTGATTTCTCTTTGAGAAAAGATGGTGTCTTTCTTTTCCCTTAGTAGCTAGGATTTTCAATGTTGAAAAGATATAAAACTTGCTTATCATCTTTAGACTGCATTTAGGAATTGTATCATACATCTCGTGGTGAATCTTGAAAGGCAAACTTCTAAAAAGATCAACCTAAAATAAATTGAATGAACTTAACAACGCTTTGCAACATAACGCACAACATAGAGGTCTAGGCTAGAGACGTGTTCCGGCGTCGTAAAGCCTGGTGACTGTCAATCTCATGGATGGTGGGTGATTCCTCCTGAGGGACGATAGCGCCAGTACAGATTATGCTCCCACGTACCGTCGCGTATATATTGGGAGACCCCTATAGGCATAAAACCTTTATCCTTAGGAAGCCGTGTCGGCCGCCCTACTGATCGCAATGCACTGAACACAGCATTCAGGAAGATCGACCACCCGTACCCTAAAAAGTATTCTACGGTTTTGCGAAAAGTTTGGCACACCCTCTGCCTAGAACTCCAGATCAGTTCCTTTTGGCCTTTTTCAGAATCTATAACGGAAAAAGTCCATCCGAGCATTTGTCACTTTGGGCTCGTTAAAACATCGAAGGAGACTAGAGTCATCTTTAGCTTTTTCTCGACTCTTTAAAACTGAAAAAGCAAGTTGTGTCTAAGCGTCATTAAAAATTTATTTTAAATGGAACAATCACCCCTATTGCTGCATTGATCTTTAGGTTGAAAAAATGGAGCACACCAACCAAGGAATCCCCCTTGGTGGAAATCCTAGTCCCTTCTCCTCTTGGGGAGATGTTAGTGCGCCCCATATGGCCACATTGTCGCTTCCAGGACTGACAATTGGCCTGCTAGTCTGGCTTTTTTCAACCAATGTCGTTCAGAACGCCACCATTCCTGAACAGTCGAGTCAACAATTAGACCAGACCAGAGTTGCCAACCAGCCTTCTACCTCATCTAACTCTTCCTCTCCTCCTTCCTCTTCGCTTGACAGAACTGGTAAAACAAAAAACCAAGTTCCTAAGGAGAAGAAGGAAAAGAAGAAGAAAGAGAAGAAGAAGAAGGAGCCAAAGGCGACTGGGGGTAAACAAGTGTCGTCTGACAAAAATCCACACACAGCACTGACCAGGCCTAAATCGCCATGTGTCATATGCAAGGGAGACCATTTCCACAGAGATTGTCCCTGCATCCCTCGGATACTAAGGGACTGGTCTCCTCGTTTGCAAAATTCGGTAGCGTCAACCTCTGATAGCCATGTTGACTGCTCACCGTCAACTAGTGAAAGTGAAGTCACAGGACAGAGAGGGAAAGCTAGATTTCCCTGCAAACTATTTGAAGGCGACCACGCCATCCACCGTTGTCCCTTCTTAGACGAGGCTAAAAGAGTTTTGGAAGATCGCCCGATTTTACGAGCGCAACTTCCTCCTGGATATCAAAAACTCCTGCCAAGTCCTTCACTAGTTGAGAACCCGGCTGGCCCACCCAAGTGGTCAGCCGAAGCACCTATCATTGAAGATGAACCGTCTGGATCCATGCCTGACGAAAGTCAAAAGGTTGAGACGGCAGTTGACCCGGTTTTTCCTTCAGAGGCTCTATCTTCGAATGATACCATCACAGAGGAGAATAAAGACGACACCGTCCAAATTCTTTTCATCAACACTGACTCCGACGAACACGGGGGAAATGCACCCATTCCTTTATCGCAGGAAGGAAGTTCGTCAGATCAATATCCGGCCGTCTATTCGGTCCCACCACCAAGCAACCTAGTTGTCTCGTTCAACTGGAACCAACTAGGCAAACCCCGATTGCCAGCAAGCATACCATTCAGAATTATCGTTCAAATATACAAAATGGTAATGGCTGGCACTATAATTGATGAGGGGGCATCTGTGAGTATCCTTTCCTCTATTTCTTGGAAAGCGCTTGGTTCGCCAGCGCTTTTGCCTGAAATGAGAAATCTATCAGGCTTTGATAAAGGAACCAGTCGACCTTTAGGGATCCTCCCCAATGTGCCCATAACATTGAAAGGGAAGACCGTTCAAATGAACGTGATGGTCGTTCAAGGACCCTTGGATTATAACCTACTCCTTGGACGAGACTATATATATTGCATGGGAGCTATTGTCTCCTCACTCTTTAGAGTAATGTGTTTTCCGCATGAAGGAAGAATGGTCAAGCTCGTGGACCAACTTTCATTTCCTGGATCACGCATCGCAAATAGTCATATACCATCCCTAAATGGTCTATTCACGCAAGAAGTGTCTCAACCCACGGTCCATCCTCCTGATGAGCGCGAGTAATCCGGGAGGATATGACTGGAACCCAGGGGGCATGCGTCCTGGTCTGCTTCGGCAGGAAAACTTTGGGTATAGGGTAGGTTTCCGCGGGAGAATATGACTAGTCTGTACCCCGCCCATGCTGGAAGAGGTTTATTCTAGAATAAGATTCTTTTGTTAAAGTTATGTGAGTTGGTGGGCATCGTCGCTCGCCTTTGTCTATTTCGGTAGACATTGCTGAGGAAGTGTTTTGTTTGAAAGATTAACGAGACAACCTTTGGGTAACCTGAAAGAGGTAAGCCTCTCTCTTTAAAACAATTGTTTTGAAGGAAAAGAAGTAGAGGTAACCTTGAAATCGTACTTTATACTTGGGGGCATGCAAACCTTTTGGAGTGCAAGCAAAGAGCGGTTATTTATCTGTTTTTTGGGTTAGCCGTTTCCTAACTTGCATAAAGAAAGGATGCGGGGCATAGCTTTGTGAGATGAAGCTCCATAAAAAATAGAATCTCAATGAGACACTCTTATCATATGACTGGGTATCGAGCAGTTTTAGCACAAAGTTCATGCTCGTTAAAAAATAAACGCAAGAATCGAGTAGTTTTAGCACAAAGTTCATGCTCGTTAAAAAATAAACGCAAGATCCGAGCAGTTTTAGCACATAGTTCATGCTCGTTAAAAAATAAACATAAGACCGAGCAAATGTTTCCACCCGCGTTTAAGCTCGTTAAAAAATGAACTATCCCGGTAAATAACCACTGTGAATATAATATCATCATCCATTAAAGCCTTGGTCGTGTTTGCACCGTCACCTCCACTTTTCATTTGGCCGATCGTTCACCTCCATATGATTGTTTACCCATTTTGAGGAACAGCTGCGAAGAGTGATTACACCTAGCCATCCTTGTGACACTGTCGTGATTGGAAAATTCCAACCTGTACCTGGAATCGGCTGCTAACCCTGTTTATCACTCGTTCCTCAAAAGACGAGTCTTCTTTAAGCTCTTTACAACTGACTCGTAAAATATGAAAAGATTGCCGAGTCCTTGGCCTTCCAGCTCGTTAAAGGGACAGGAAGTGCTATCCCTCCTCTAGATTTTAATCTTTTTGGACCTGAGGGATTATTGCACAAAAAGATCGAGCGCTTGTTTTGTTCGGCTCGTTAAAACTATCGAAAACTCATCCCTTCTGTATTGTTTTATACTTTTTCGGACCTAAGGGATTAGATGACGAAAAAGGACTTTTGGAGTTAACTTTATGTACCTTTTCAGACTCTCTAAAAATGAAAAGGATCGAGTTATCCTTGTCGTTAGACTCATTAAAATCATTAAATAGCGACAAAATTGTCTTTAGACGAGAACGAGTTTCACTATCGCTAGGCTCGTTAAAACATAGTGATGGGCTTGCCCGAAGGGCAGGTTATAGAACAAGCATATGTTATCCTCCTCAAGCTTGACAAAAATAAAGAGGTACTGGTCAGCAATGACTGGGGAAAAATTGGGAGAAACTCAAGAAAACTTTGATGGTAGCAAGTCGCTCTTGAACATGACACTTTTCCTCCGTACCACAATCGGGTTGGGTTGTTTCATTCACCGGTCACATCCATGGTCTCGCCATACCATCCATATTTGGGGTAATGCTACTGATCCATCGCATCAGTGTCGCCACATGTTCAAGAGAAGTCGTTCAGAAAAGTCAACCGTGTCCCATCCACTGCCATACATTATCCTTCATCCTTTCATGACCACCACCCTGAATCATATGTCACAGATCGTTTTCACCTCCATCAAAATCATTAGCTCCGTTCCGTGTCACTGATGTGGGATTCATTAAGGCCATCCTTTGATGGATCGCTTCTTGTCGACATCAGCTCATTATCCAAGAAGTTGATCTAGGAACAACCCCTTAAGTACTTTGAAGCTTGCATGCCTCAATGGCAAGTTTCTCACTTCCGGCGACAGGTATACATCAATGACCTTCGACCGAAAGATTTTGCGTGGTGTTCGACGCCAAGTCCTTTATTCACACCACGTGAATTGTACTGCAGTACCTTGAGGGTCATTTTCATTATCGGTGATTCCTCTCGCGCTTGTTAACGGTTTACATCATTGATCGGTAATCAAGCGATATCTTTCCATGTTCGACTTCAGAACATTTCTCACATGGATCGACTTGTACTTAGAGTGAAGATCGAACGAGTTTGAAGACCCCGGATCTACTTTCATCCATCCGGGCTGCGATATATATTCAGGAAAGATAAAGACATTGACATGTACATCATTGCAGCAGATAATCATCCTACTCAAAGGATGATAATTCATCAAAATTATCAGTCTACCATCAGACGATTGTCTGTTCTATGTACAGAAAAATGAACTTATAAAGCTGAGCATGGGAATGCCCACCTCAGCTAGATCATGAAAGCATTATGAAAAATAATGTATTGTATTGTATCTTATTACAGGTCTCCTCCCAGCATTGGATGAACTTCGGATCCCCCTGATAAAGCATTTCACCCAATAAACAGCCTCATACTTTAGGGGGCAACTGTTATAGACATTTTTGTGCCTTATAGCATTGAGCATGAAATGTCCATAATCTAAGGGATCCAAAGTCCCTAAACATGTTGTTCCTACCCCTAGAGGAACAAGGCTAACAAACCACAGCAATTCACAGAAGTTCTCCACCAGAAACTGCTCAAAAACAAGTCAATTCAGGATCATTTCAGTGGCTACACTAGCTGTTTGTGCTGAATGTCAAAGCCAACACTAGCTACCTGCGTTGAATGTCAAAGGGAACACTGGCTACCTGCGCTGAACGAGAGTGGACATGTGGCAAGTTCATTTCTCAAGGTGTCAAAACCCAGGAAGCTTCCAAAATGACACTTGCCTCAGGGAATTCGACTGGTGATGAGTAAGAGGTTCCAAATCTCCAAGTGGAAGCAAGAACCTCCAAGTGGAATCAAGAACTGACAAAGGGAGACGACACTAGTCAAATCTCAAGCTGACTCATCCTCTCTCCAAACATCTATATATGGATCTCTCCTCCATGAGATCTAGAGGCTGGAATTTTGTTATTGCAAAGAATTGCTGTTGGTTTGAGATTGGAATCATTGGGTGCTTAATGCTTTGAAGGGGGTGAAGATAGGAATTCCATTTTCTGGGAAGGAGATGCTAGATTGGAGCCCTCTGGGTTGTATCTCTTCCTGAACCTTGTTATTCATCAATAAAGCTATCTTGGTTTCTCCTATATGCTGATGTATTTTTGATGTATGAATGCATTAGTATGTTTAGTTTATTTCTAATCCTGAACTAGTTATGAATATGAATCCATGTCTTGTGTAGTGTTCTCTTCTTGTGATCTTGCAGAAACCTCTTGAAGCTGGGCGAGCGAGAAGGAAAGTAGCTGGGAACTCTCCAAGAGAAGAGAAGCCGGATCGAGGGACAAACGGAAGACACCGGTTAGTCCATCTATCTCTCTCTTCATTCTTAATTCATAAAGGAAGAATACTAGAATAGTTGTCTATGTTTGTTGCTAAGGCAATGTCACACCTTAGGTGGATAGGATCGTCCTGCATAGGCATTTTTCCCCACAACACCATGTCAAGCCAGGGTAACTCCAGAATGAGCGGAAGAAAAACTGATTGCATAATTCATTAGCTAACTATCATTTATATACATAAATGGGACGGATCAGTTCATCTTCTTGATGACTGTTTGCGTTCCAGTTCACCCATCCGTTGAGGATTAGGTGTCAACACCACTGAGGAGATTTTGGTCCTCCAAAAGCATGAAAAATAGTTTGCATCTTTCTCTGTACCCTATCTGCATCACAAGCATCCTGAAAAGGTCTCGCTTCCATCTCCTTCACTTTTGTTCTTCGGAGCCTTAAGAGATGAACTGACACCTGCTACTTCTACAACCTGTAGTACATTATTTGCAAATTACATGCTTTGAGTGACATGACCAACTAAAGACCCAAAACGTCCCATAGTTGCCACGAGTTTATAACCCATACTTGGCGGTCAATTTTACAACAAGATGGACGTAATACCCCAGCTATGACAACAAGGCCAACCTATCATGGTTGCTTCAAAAAGTGATGGAAAACACATCACTGCAACACATGATTTACATTCATAAAGCCAAACTCTATTGTTTTGACAAGTGATGGAAGCATAACATCACTTTCAAAGTTTTAACATGCAACTCAAAATACGACTCAAAATATGACCAAACATCATTGTTGTTGACCAAGTGATGGAAACACATCATCACTTTTACACTTTAAAATGCAACAAATGATTTACAAAAGAATGACCATGAAATGACAACATGTCTAGAAACCATTTCTCACTGATCAATGTGAATGGTTCACCTCCCTGAGGTGGTTTTGCTTGTTGAACAACTGCTCTCCCTGGTTCACGCACCGACGCTTTGTCTTTTAGGCGCTGATCTCGATGGAGCTTCCAACAAGTGGCTCTTTGATGGCCATTTCTATCGCAATGACTACAGCAGGATTTCTTCCTCCATATTTTCTTAACCTGTTTCTTCTCATGCTGTTGAGGGGGTCTTTCACGCCTCATGAGTGCTTCCATTCTTTTCCAACACTTAGAAAAGGTATGATTATGGAATCCACAAAAGGTGCACATTTTTCGATGCCTGGATCTTCGTTCATTATTAATGTCAGGCCAGGTAGTAACTCTCCAAAGGCAGAAAAAACTGATTGGTGTGTTGATTCCATAGGTATGTTATTGTTTTATACATTAGGAATGATTGTTCAGTTCATCTTCCGATGACTGTTCACATTCCTGATTTATTTATTTTACAAATTCCCCAATCATGAAGATTAGGTGTCAACATTCCCCCCCTTAATCTGAAGGGATGTTGGTGAGTCCAAGCATCATTCTAAATCGTTCAAGCTTTTCCTTTCCAAGTGCTTTGGTGAAGATGTCTGCAATTTTCTCATTTGTGGAACAATGACGGAGATGGATTGTTTTGGCCTCAACATGATGTCGAATCAGATGATATTTAGTATTGATATGATTTTTTCTATCATGGAACTTTGGATTCTTGGCCAACTTTATTGCAGAGGTGTTATCAATCATGAGTGGAGTTGATTGTACTTGGTTTACCTGCAAATATTCAAGAATTTTCTTGAGCCACACAATTTCTTTCGTTGCTTCAGCTGCTGCCACGTATTCTGCTTCAGTTGTGGAATCTACTGGAACTGATTGTTTGTGTGATCTCTAGGAGACAGCTCCTGATCCAAGACTCATAGCATATCCTGAAGTAGATACCCCAGTTTCTTTGTCTCCATCGAGGTCTGGAACAGAGTATCCAATCAAGCTGAAGTCGTCCCCCTGTGTATACTTGATTCCAAGGTCCTGAGTTCCCTTCAAGTACCTTAGAACTCTTTTTGCAGCAGACCAATGTCCCTCACAAGGCTTTTGCATGAACCTAGAGAGGATTCCAACAGTAAATGAAATGTCTGGTCTGGTAGTAGTGAGATAGATGAGACTTCCTACAAGTTGTCTATACTTTGTTGCATCCTCAAATTCCTTTCCTTCAATAGATGTGAGCTTTAAGTTTTGTTCCATTGGAGTAGAAAGAGGATTGCACTCTGTCATGCCAAATCTGTTTAACAAATCTCCAATGTATTTCTTTCGAGAAAGAAATATGGATTTTGGATGTTGGGTTACTTCAATGCCAAGATAGTAATGAACATAGCCCAAATCAGTCATTTCAAAACTTTTCCCTAATTCCTTCTTTATGGATGCAATGTAGCTTTCATTGTTCCCTGTCATTAAAAGATCATCTACATATACCACAAGATACACAACTGTTTTGCCAACTTTCTTGACAAATAAAGTTGCATCATCAAGATCAAAATGATTGAAGTTGAGTTTCAGAAGATGCTCAGTTAGTTTTTCATACCAGGCTCGCAGTGCTTGTTTGAGGCCATACAAGGACTTCACAAGTTTTCATACTTTATCTTCATGTCCTTTCACAGCAAATCCTTCAGGCTGGGACATAAAAACATTCTCTTTTAGATCTCCATTCAAGAATGCAGTTTTTACATCCATTTGATGGACTTTCCAACCGTTCTGAGTAGCTAGTGCAAAGAGTGTCCGGATGGTGGCCCATTTTGCTGTGGGGGCAAAAGTTTCCTCATAATCAACCCCTTCCTTCTGTGCAAAGCCTTTTGCCACAAGCCTAGCTTTGTGCTTGTCAAGTGAGCCATCATCTTTGTATTTGTTCTTGTAGACCCACTTGCAGCCAATTGGTTTGGTTCCAAATGGAGGATCAACCAGCTTCCAAGTGCCATTCTTTATGAGGGCATCATACTCCTTTTTCATCGCTTCTTTCCATTCATCATGAGAAACAACTTCTTTGAAGGAAGTTGGTTCAAAATCTATAGACAAGTTCAATTCACAATCATAAGTAACATCCATATCAACAGGTGAATTAGAGTCATCTACATCACCTCCATTTTGTCGGTTTGAATTTCTGGTTCCTGTTTTTCCAATTTCATCAGGATGAACACTTTCAAGTGTCTTTGTCAGCCACTTTGGGGGACCTTTCTGAGATGGTCCAGGCTGCTCTGTTGATTGAGTTGGGACTGAATCAAGATTGAGTCTCCCAATTCTATCAATTACATCACTTAAAGCATCATCCGTTGTTGGAGTTTCATGCAGGGGAGATTGTTCTTCAGAAGAAGATTCCACATGTTGATCTAGTATAGGAATCCCCACTTCAAGATGTGGAATCTGATTATCAAATTCTTGAAATGATTTTGTTTTTGCGAATCTATCCAAGCGATCAAGTTGCCGCTCAACAACATTGTTAGATTTGGATGATTCAAGAAAAATGACATCTCTAGATACAACAAACTTTTTATTTACTTCATCATAGAGGCGGTATGCTTTAGAGGTGTTTGAATACCCCAGGAAGATACACTTACGACTTCTAGCACCAAGTTTGTTTCTATGTACCTTTGGTATCAAAGCATAACAGGTGGAACCAAAGATCCTGAAATGTTTTACCGAAGGAACATGTCCATACCACAATTCATAAGGAGTCTTGTTTCTTATAGCATTAGATGGTGTTAAAATTGGAAACCAGGGAAACACTTCATGTGGGTCATCTTTTTCATGGCTAATAATATTTTTATTAGATTCCTCTCATCGAGAGGTGTAGGATTGATATAAATATCATCCAATTCCGATAAGTATTCATGGAGATATGAATTTATTTTGATTATCGAATTATTAAGGAATTTAGACTTCTGTGATCCATAACATTGTTTAGATAATCTTCGGCAAAATCACATCACCAATCTTATGTCGACGCGTTTCGAACCAACCAGTGTGGTTCATCGTCAGGACAAGTTGAAGAACCAATCTGGCTAAGCTGATTAAATAGAGTGTGCAGAGATTCCAACGGCTAGCCGACCTACAACTCATGTAGGCTCAGAAGCCCAACAGTCGTATCTATTCACCCACCAACATTGTGTATAAATATAAGAGGACTTTTCCTCATTTAGACTCACTCATCTCATCACATCTCTCTCTCTCTACTGCGCAGATATGAGTCTCTTCTCTACTGTGCTGAAATGGGTCTCTCTCTCTCTCACATGTGAAGCCGGAAGCTGTTGAATTTGAAGCTGCAACTGCAGAAGTAAAGATTGACTTGTGTGGCCTAGAAGATCAACTCTTTGGAACTGCGCTGTAGGTTCATCTGAACCTCCTTTGAAAGCTGCAACTTTTTGTGGTGGAATGAAGTCAATCCGACGAACGGTTTGCAAGATATCGACTGCCCTAGTTTGAAGCCGGAAACTGCTGAAACTGAAGCTGCAACTGCAGAAGTAAAGATTGACTTGCGTGGCCTAGAATATCTCCTCTTTGGAACTGCACTATAGGTTCATCTGAACCTCCTTTTAAATCCTCAACTTTTGGTGGTGGAATGAAGTCAATCCGACGAACGGTTTGCAAGATATCAACTGCCCTAGTTTGAAGCCGGAAACTGCTGAAACTGAAGATGCAACTGCAGAAGTAAAGATTGACTTGCGTGACCTAGAAGATCTCCTCATCTGAACTGTGTTGTAGGTTCATCTAAAACTCCTTTGGAAGCCGAAATGTTTGGTGGTGGAATGAAGTCAATCTGACTGTCGGTTTGTGAGATATGGTCTGCCCTAGTTTGATAATGAAGCGGCTATTGCTGATGCTACTGATCTAGGGTTTGCTACTACTGATATGAATCAGATTTATTGTACTATTTCTCTCTGTTGAATTATTGAAGATAAAAGAATATTTGATCAAAGGGTTTCCCCACACATTGTGGGGTTTGTCCCTAGCTAGCCGCCACATCTTGTGTCTCTTGTCTTGGCTTGTTTTCTGTCGATCGTTTAATGTTCTATCTGCACTTTACTTTATGTACATGTGATTGCTAATCGGTGGAATATAATAAGAAAAAGAAGTAAATTGTTATAAGCATAGAACATACCATAACTTAACATGGTATTGGAGCTGAGGTGAAGACAAAGCCCGAGCAAGAGCAAGAGCAATCATCGAAGAGAAGATTGGCAAGGCTATCCCAAAAGAACTATGGGGTCCTCAACACTCGTTCCTGCTGAAGACAAGCTCCATGAGAAAGTTGACTATCATGGATGGAAGATTTCTATCGATCTAACCCTTGAGAATCAAGGAGTGTTGGATCATGTGAGAGGCAATATTGTTGAGCCTCCATCAAATGCATCCGTTGCTGCCTGGAACAAATGGAAAAATGGAGAAGTCAAAACAATAGAAGATCATCTGGGACTCTATCAACAAGCACTTGGTGGCATACATCTCTGAACTGGACACCTCCAAGGAAATCTACAATAGACTGGTGAGTTTATTTAAAGTTAATGATGAAAATCAAGTTTTGTTTCTTAGAAATAAGCTGAGGTAAATCAAGAAGAGTAAGGATGAAAGTATGCAAGCATACTTCTTAAGAATCACCAAGATCAAGAATGATCTCCTATCTATTGGGGAAACTATTACTCACAGTGAAATGGCACTCACAACTCTTGGAGGATTACCATCCGAATGGTACGTGTTCAAGACTACTCTTCTGAACTACAATGTAATTCCTGGTTTCGAGGAATTAATGGCTAGATGCATTCAAGAAGAAACAAGGGAAGAAGTGCAAGAAATGCCCATGCCTAAAGGTCCTCCTGCTGCCTTTTCTTCTCATGCAAAGAGAAGAAAGGACTCACACCGGGACGATGATCAAAATTCCTCTGATGGAAAATCAAAGGAATGACAAATTCAACAGCAAAGGTAAGAGGAGAGCTAGAGATCGAGGAAGAGGACAACCATTCAAGAAGGCTAGAAAGTCCAGGATGTATTAAATGCACCTGACCTCAAAAGGAACCTAGTGTCTGTCTTGGCAATGGAAGACAGAGGCTACAAGGTAACCTTCAGCAATGGCAAGGTATGTATATCGAAAAATAATGTTAAAGATGCCTTTACTCTTGGGTTTAGTGTTAATTCATTATATTAAGTCGATGGAAGTCCGCTAGGTGTCATGTCTTGTGACACAACTCTTTAGCCCGAACTTTGGCATCAGAGGTTTTCCCACCTTCATTACAAAGCTCTACCCGATGTAAGATATATGGTAACAGGGATGCCCGAATTCCAAGTAGAGAAAGAAGGTGTATGTCCGGGATGTGCCAAAGGAAATCTCAAAAGGGGACCATTCCCCTCAAGCCAAAGCAAGACTTCCGATATATTATAGTTGGTTCACTCAGGCATACCTGAGGTTGGCATTAAGAGGGAGACTACTACACCACATACTCCTGAGCAGAATGGTGTGGTGGGAAGAAAGAACCGCACGATTGTGGAAGCTGTCCGGGCCATGCTACATGATTAAAAGACTTCCAAAGTTTCTATGGGCTAAAACTACAAACACACCCGTATATGTACAAAATTTGATGCCCTCATCAAGCATTGGGTTCCAAGACTCCTGAAGAAAAGTTCACCGGTAAGAAACCTGATGTTTCTCATTTTAAAATTTTTGGAAGCCCTGTATACTTTCATGTGCCGAAAGAGAAAAGAAATAAATTGGGAGCATCTGGAAAGAAGGGAATTTTCGTGGGCTATGGTGAAAATACTAAAGGCTATAGAATCTATGTAGCCGGTCAAAGGGAAGTCATAATCAGTCATGATGTCACCTTTGACGAAGATATGGCTCTCAGCAAGGTGAACAATCTTCCGACTTTGAGGAGCTCTCAAGAAGCCGACAGCAGGGAACCGAAAGAAAAGGCTGATGAATCAATGCCTGATGTAGAAGAACCCATGGATCCGATTGATCCTCCTCCACATGAGCCTTCCTCTTCTAGGAAGAGGCCTTCATGGCTTAGGGGCCTAGTTGATGATGCTGAAGGACATGCTGCACCCCGAGGAACCTTTTGTGAAAGTAAGAAACTTAACAGGTATCAGGGATACCTGACCATCATGAGCACGATCATACAAAATGAACCCTCATCATTCTCAGATGTCATCTAGCATTAACTATGGAAGGATGCTATGACCATAGAATATGAGTCTATTATGGAGAATGATGTCTGGGAAGTAGTTCCCAGACCCTGGACAAGACAATTGTTACTTTAAAATGGCTTTATAAGATAAAGCATACAGCAAATGGAAGTATGGAAAAATATAAGGTTCATTTTGTTGCTCGTGGTTTATCCCAGAAGGGAGGTATAGACTATGATATTTGCACCTGTTGCCAGATATATGACCATCCACTTGATCATAGCCCTTGTGGCTTCATAAGGATGGAACCTACATCAGATGGATGTTAAGACCGCGTTCTTGCATGGTTCTATCAAAGAAGAGGTCTATGTGGAGCAACCTGAAGGATTTGAGATTTATGATTGAAAATCTCATGTATGCAGGTTGAAGAAGGCTCTCTATGGGCTGAAGCAAGCACCCCGAGCATGGTATGAGAGGATCGATAGCTACTTGATGAAGCTGGGATTCACTAGGAGTGAAGCTGATCCTAACCTTTACTTTAAGGTTGAAGATGAAAAGCCTCTCATACTGGTGTTGTATGTGGATGACCTCTTTCTAACAGGTGCAAGCCCTCTCATTCACAAATGTAAGAGGGAGATGGCTTCTGAATTTGAAATGAAGGACCAAGGACTTGAAGTGTGGCAGAAGCCAAGGGAAATTTTCCTATCTCAAGGAAAATATGTGGTAAATATATTGGAAAGATTCGGTATGATGGACTGCAAGCCTATGACTACCTCGAGGATCTTAACTTTTAGAAGTTATATGGTAGTGATGTCGGACCAGACTTGGGAAATGCCTCTGAGTTTCAAAAACTCATTCGCATTGACGTTCTTGGTGAACCTCCGTCCGAACATATGTTTTGCAGTTATCATTGTGAGCTCATATTTGGTTGAGCCTCACTAGATTGATGCGAGGAATTTTCCGAGATGTCTTGAAGACGCAATCTCTCATGGATTAAGATACACTGCCAGAGATGTGAGACTACTTGGATATATTGATGTTGATTGGGTAGGCAGTGTGGTGGACCATAAGAGCACTTTCGAGTACCGTTTCACCTTGGGATCTGCTTCGATATCGTGGATGAGCAGGAAGCAGAAGTCGGTGGCTTTGAGCATCGCCGAAGCAGGATATATTGTTGCTAGCATAACCTCGTGTGAGGCAGTCTGGTTGCGAAAGCTCTTCAGTGAGCTGTTTGGATTTACATTGGATACCACTGTGATTCTCTGTGACAACCAGAGGTGGGATTTGATTATTGAGGAATCCCGTATTCGTCAATTGCTCCAGCAGATAGACATCATCTGGGATATGGTAAGTCGATGAGCAAGGAAGCTCCATCACATTAAGATGATGTATAGGTTGATACACCTTGTCAAAGCCCCGAGGAAAGATCTAATCTATGATTTTCCCAAACGACTTGGAGTCGGCAAGAAACCCTTGTACAAGGGTCCTGCATGTTGCATACATTGAGCTCTGGGAGCTCTGAGGGCTTGCGGTTCCTACTAGAGCAACATATGACCACAGGGTGACTCCCCCTCCCCTGGTGGTGCACACTGGAAAAAGTTGATTCGCTCTCTTGTGGGACAAGATGATTCGCTCTCTTATGGAACAGGATGATTCGCTCTCCTGTGTAGCAGGATGATTAGTTCTCCTGTGAGGCTTGGATTGATGTGTTCTCCATGGCAGCCTGGATTGATGTGTTCTCCATGGCAATTGTAGCAGGATTGATGTGTTCTCCTGTGAGGCCTGGATTGATGTGTTCTCCATGGAAATTGTAGCAGGATTGATGTGTTCTCCTGTGAGGACAGGATTGATTAGTTCTCCTGTCGAGGCATCCTACCCATGTAGTCTGGGACTCATGGGAAGTACCTCTCATCTGATCAATGAGCAGGAAATGAAGTTAGGGACCATAGTAGTACCGATGGACGCATCGTTGTAACTACTGTACTCCCTACGCTAGGATGACCTCCATTGATCTGGGATCAATGATACTGGTCTGGGACCAGTGGTAGGAGTTGTACCATACTATGACGCTGACTTCGGGTCGGTTGAGACTGGTCTGGGATCAGTGGTACATACTCTGAGACTGACTTTGAGTCAGTGGAGGATGATATTGGTCTGGGACCATTGGAATTGTACTCACTATGACGCTGACTTTGGCTTGGTTGAGACTGGTCTGGGACCAATGGTACATGCTCTGAGACTGACTTTGAGTCAGTATGATACATCCTCGATCATTTCTTCTTCTTCATAATTCGGACAAAAGCAGAGTAGAACAGAACAATGCAAGAGAAGAGCATAACAAAACAATACAGATCAGTGCAGGGCAGAACAAGACAAAGCAGAATAGGCAAAATAGAGCAGAGCAGGGCAAGGGTCAGGCTGTACAAGGCAGTGCATTTGATGGATGAATAGTAATGACCGATAGACAGATTGCAGATGAAGTTTTCCATGGTTGAGAGGGAGTGTTAAAATTGGCAACCAGGGAAAAACTTCATGTGGGTCATCTTATTCATGGCTAATAATATTTTTATTAGATTCCTCTTGTCGAGAGGTGTAGGATTGATATAAAGATCATCCAATTCCGATAAGTATTCATGGAGATATGAATTTATTTTGATTATGGAATTATTATCAAGCCGACCTACAACTCATGTAGGCTCAGAAGCCCAACAGTCGCATCTATTCACCCACCAACATTGTGTATAAATATAAGAGGACTTTTCCTCATTTGGACTCACTCATCTCATCACATCTCTCTCTCTCTCTACTGCGCATATATGAGTCTCTTCCCTGCTGCGCTGAAATGGGTCTCTCTCTCTCACACATGTGAAGCCGGAAGCTGTTGAATTTGAAGCTGCAACTGCAGAAGTAAAGATTGACTTGCGTGGCCTAGAAGATCTCCTCTTTGGAACTGGATGTAGGTTCATCTAAACCTCCTTTGAAAGCCGCAACTTTTGGTGGTGGAATGAAGTCAATCCGACGAACAGTTTGCAAGATATCGACTGCCCTAGTTTGAAGCCGGAAACTGCTGAAACTGAAGCTGCAACTACAGAAGTAAAGATTGACTTGTGTGGCCTAGAAGATCTCCTCTTTGGAACTGCGCTGTAGGTTCATTTGAACCTCCTTTGAAAGTTGCAACTTTTGGTGGTGGAGTGAAGTCAATCCGACGAACGGTTTGCAAGATATCGACTGCCCTAGTTTGAAGCCGGAAACTGCTGAAACTGAAGATGCAACTGCAGAAGTAAAGATTGACTTGCGTGACCTAGAAGATATTGTCATCTGAACTACGCTGTAGGTTCATCTGAACTATGCTATAGGTTCATCTGAACCTACTCTGGAAGCCGAAACTTTTGGTGGTGGAATGAAGTCAATCCGACTGTCGGTTTGTGAGATATGGTCTGCCCTAGTTTGGTAATGAAGCCGCCAATGTTGATGCTACTGATCTAGGGTTTACTACTACTGATATGAATCAGATTTATTGTACTATTTCTCTCTGTTGAATTATTGAAGATAAAAGAAGATTTGATCAAAGGGTTTCCCCACACATTGTGGGGTTTGTCCCTGGCTAACCGCCACATCTTGTGTCTCTTGTCTTGGCTTGTTTTTTGTCGATCGTTTAATGTTCTATCTGCACTTTACTTTATGTACATGTGATTGCTAATCGGTGGAATATAATAAGAAAAAGAAGTAAACTGTTATTAGCATAGAACATACCATAACTTAACAGATGGACATCTATTCTTTATATATGCAGCACAGAACAGCATCAGCCCAAAACATTATCTTTACATTTTTGAAGAAAAGCATGGATCGTACCATATTCAAAATTGTTCTATTCATTCTTTCTGCTACACCATTCTGTTGGGGATTATAAGGTACAGTTGTTTGATGTTTGATCCCATGTTGGCGAAGATAGTTTTCAAATTCATTTGATATATATTCTTTTCCATTATCAGTGCAAATAGACCCAATATGAGATTGTGCATAATTTTCAATCCATTTATGAAAATTCTTGAATGTTTGAAAAGCATCATATTTGTTCTTCAATAAATAAACCCAACACATTCTGGTGTAATCATCAATAAATGTCTTGATATATTTATTTCCATTTGCAGAAGGAACAGGCATTGGACCACATAAATCTGAATGAATGAGTTCAAGCTTCCTATGTGCTCTTGAATGTGAATCATGAAAAGACTGTTTGCTATGCTTTCCTAGAATGCAAGCATCACATTGCTTATGTTTCCTAGGAATTGTAGGCAAACCAGCAACACCATTTTTCTTCAATAAGCGGAGACTGTCATAGTTTAAATGTCCAAATATAGCATGCCATAATAAACTTGATGGAAGTGTACCTTCTTCATGATGAGAAATATATGAGAAATGTTGTGCATGAGCAGAGGTTCCTTGCAGTTTGAGAAGTCTTTCTTCTTCTATTCCCCTCATGACAAGTGAGTGGTCAGATGCTTTTCTTACCTCAAGCTTGCCATCAAACATATGAATGGAGTGACCTTGCTGGCGAATGTGGACCAAGGACAACAAGTTTCTCTTGAGCTGTGGGAGATATAGAACATGATCCAGAAGAAAGTCTGGAAGACCAGGCAGTTTAAGCCTGATTGTGCCAAGCCCTGATGGCTTGATTTTTGATTGATCTGAAAAGTATGCTGCTCCATCAACATTGTCAGTGAAATCTTCAAAAAAATCTTTCCTATGAGTCATATGACAGGTTGCTCCTGAATCAAGCAACCAATCATTTTTCGAAGAAGCAAGTGAAGCATTAAAAAAATCTTCATTTACTCCATTGTTACATTGTGCCTCAATATAGTGAGCGGATTTAGGTGCTTTACCTTTGTCTGTATCATCAGTTTTACCTTTCTGCTGGTTTCTTTTCTGCTCAATTTTGTCCCATGGTAGCTTGCATGTAGAAGCATCATGTGATCCATTTCGTTTGTAGTGAATGCAATGCAGATTTGCTTTTTCTCCTTGAGAATGACCGCCCCCCCTGCCTCTAAAGTATCTTCCTCTTCCTCTTCGTCCACCTCTTCCTCTTGTAGAATCTTGAGCAGGATGCTTTTCTTTATGAGCAAGGCAAACAGTCTCTTCAGAAGATTCAGGGAGTCAAAGGTTATATATTTAAGATTTCCATTTGCTTGTAAAGACTCAAGATAATTGGAGTAAGTAGGATAGAGTTCCTTGAGAAAAGCAATAAGAGGGATATCCAGCTCAACCTTAGTGGATTTGATATCATGAATTATGTATTTTACTTCAGATGCAAGAGCAAGAGGATCATTATTTTTCAGTTCAAGAGTGAAGAGTTTAATCATGAGCTGAACAACTTTTTTAAACACACATGGACAGCAAAGACAATATGAAAGATAAAACATGCAATACATTTTTTTATTAACAGAAGATATACATTTATAGTACATTATGTGACTCTTGGGTTTCAGATCCCAAGGTCTCTTGGACTGCTTTTGTCCATTCAACTTCCACACTAACCATTTAGGATTTGGTGTCCAACATTCCCCCCCTTAATCCGAAGGGTTATGTATGAGTCCAAGAAGAGAGTTGTAATACAACATGTGCAAAAAATGCATGGCAGCACTAGGCTGAATGTGCTCTATGAAATGTTGGTATAAAGGGCGGTGGTTTAAGGATGACCACCAACACTGCAACGCTTAGTGCAGTTCCCGGAACTCTTCCAAAACTGGAAAGAAACTGAAGTTTTCTGCTAGAGGAAGTGATCCTATTGTTTTAAAGAGGGAAACCTTCAACCATAAAAGGGAGGTCTCACCCCACATAAAAGGTAAAACTTCAACCTGAAAAGGGAAGTCTCAACCTGTGATGGTTTAAGGATGACCAACAACTCTGGAATGCTTAATGCAATTCCTGGAACTCTTCCAAAACTGGCAAGAAGTTGGTGTCTTCTGCTAGAGGAAGTGTTCTCAATTGTGTTCCTGGAATTCTTCCAAAGCTGGAGAGAAGCTGAAGTCTTCTGCTAGAGGAAGTGTCCCAGATTGCCAACTGAAGGCATGTTTAGGGGCATCTTTGTTGATGGCTACAACTCTGAAACTGGTGTGGCAGGTTGTGGCTCACGCTCGCTTGATGTGGCTTTGAAGCTTGTAGATGACCATCATTTCCCCCCCTGTCAGATACAAGATGAGAAGATGGAGAAAACTCAACTGCAAGACTGTTCAATATTCTGGAACAAGTTCTGACATGTGTTTGGAATATATTCTTAGCTGTTGATGCCCATTGCCAAGAAGCGATCCATCCAAGATGAATCTTTGTTCTTGCAGGATGTTTATTTCTGAAGCATCTGTGTGAAGAATGACTGGTTTTATGATAGTGCTTACATGGATGAAGATCAAAACAGTGATCTTTCAGATGGCCAACTCGGTCACAGTGTTGGCATTTTACAATCTGTGGTTGTTGTTGTTGCTGTGGAAGAGGGGCAGAGTCTGGAACAGCTGAAGCTGAACTGTCATGAAGAGCAGGTGAACTGTCATGAATGAATCCAGCACTCTGAAACTGAATGGGCTTGGCATAGTTTGGAATATGAAAGGACAAGTCCTTGTCATATCCAAGACCAGTTTTGTGCTTGTTGTGGACAAGCTGTTCCCAAGGTTTGATGATGGGATTGGGAAGTGTAGACTGAGTTTCTGCATCTGCATATACAACTGTTGCTTTATTTGAATGAACTGTAACATTATTAACATGCTGCTAATGGGTGGTTGTCTCAATGTTCTGAACAAAAACAGGTTCAAAATGGTGTCTATTTTGATGTAGCTCTTCTTGTTGTAGTTGTGATTCAAGCTGCAAAAAAACGATCTTTTCCTGTGCATTTTGTAGACATGTCTGAATTTCTGAGAGAGATCCTTTGGTGATTTGTAATGTGTCATCAACAGTAGATAATATCAGAGTTTTAAGGAACTGTAGTACTTCACTGGTTCTGGCCATTTTTTCTTCATGTCTGATTTACACCTTAAAAAACTGATCACAACTACTACTCAATGCAGAAAAGTAATATCTACTCACAGTACACAACAATATCCTTTATAAATGTCAGCAAATGATCAATGTGCAATATAAAGGATTACAATCAGCTCACCAAAATCTTTATGCAGCAGTGGAATCAAGGAATCAATGCACTATAATGAGTTTTAATGCCACAATTGGGGCAGCAGCAACTGCAAACTTATTTAAAATAGCAGCTTCAATGTATTTCAGGCAGCATCATAACGTATTCAGGCAGCTTTAATCACAGTTTTCGATGCATTCAATACAGCTCCAGGTTAGCACACAAATAAATCAATGAGCGATATACAAAACTGATTTCTTTCTCTGCAATACTTACTGAACTTGTGGTAACTTAGAAGAAGAGCATCGATATTATACTACTCAGAGAAGCTTTTCAAAATATCAAATCTGAAAGTCTGTCCGCAGTACCGTTGCAGATAGAAACATGAACTTTGTCATTCCCTTGGACTTGAATAATAAAATGGCAAATGTTGTAGAAGTGTTGATCAATAGTGGAAGACAAATTGAGACATTCAACTTTGTTCATGCATAGGGTGTTTTCCAGCAGCATAACGAAAATCCAAAAGAAATATATGTTTCCATATGCGGCTATACCAAAACTTCAGCAGGCCTTTATTATGTGTTCTGCCCTCAAAATACAGAGATTCCAACTAGGAATTTAGCTAATCACTAATAGATTTGTGTCCATCAAGAATGAGAGGCTCAAAGTTCTTCCAACACAGATACAATAGATATGTTTCACCCTTAAAATGCTTAGGTATACCAAGATACGCTTTGTATGGATGCACAACTAAATGACTTCTTGTTATAGACATTTTTGTGCCTTACAACATTGAGCATGAAATGTCCATAATATAAGGGATCCAAAGTCCCTAAACATGTTGTTCCTACCCCTAGAGGAACAAGGCTAACAAACCACAGAAATTCACAGAAGTTCTCCACCAGAAACTGCTCAAAAACAAGTCAATTCAGGATCAATTCAGTGGCTCCACTAGCTTTCTGCGCTGAATGTCAAAGCCAACACTGGCTACCTGCGTTGAGCGAGAATTGCCAAATGGCAAGTTCATTCCAAGAGGTGTCAAGACCCAGGAAGCTTCCAGAATCTTCCTCAATGACACTTGCCTCAGTGAATTCGACTGGTGATGAGTAAGAGGTTCCTAATCTCCAAGTGGAAGCAAGAACCTCCAAGTGGAATCAAGAACTGACAGAGGGAGAGGACACTAGTCAGATCTCAAGCTGACTCATCCTCTCTCCAAACATCTATATATGGATCTCTCCTCCATGAGATCTAGAGGCTGGAATTTTGTTATTGCAAAGAATTGTTGTTGGTTTGAGATTGGGATCATTGGGTGCTTAATGCTTTGAAGGGGGTGAAGATAGGAATTCTATTTGCTGGGAAGGAGATGCTGGATTGGAACCCTCTGGGTTGTATCTCTTCCTGAACCTTGTTATTCATCAATAAAGCTATCTTGGTTTCTCCTATATACTGATGTATTCTTGATGTATGATTGCATTAGTATGTTTAGTTTATTTCTAATCCTGAACTAGTTATGAATATGAATCCATGTCTTGTGTAGTGTTCTCTTCTTGTGATCTTGCAGAAACCTCTTGAAGCTGGGCGAGCGAGAAGGCAAGTAGCTGGGAACTCTCAAAGAGAAGAGAAACCGGATCGAGGGACAAACGGAAGACACCGGTTAGTCCATCCATCTCTCTTCATTCTTAATTCATAAAGGAAGAATACAAGAATAGCTGTCTCTGTTTGTTGCTAAGGCACTGTCACACCTTAGGTGGATAGGATCGTCCTGCATAGGAATTTTTCCCCACAACAAATTGGCGACTCCACTGGGGAGATATGTTTAGTCATTTTATTTGTGTTTCCATCATTGTTTGTTTCATAGACTTGACAGCAACAATCGAACTGCATCTGCTACTCCCAGATGCGAAGTAGACAGTTGCTGCTTTGATCCAATCACTGGACTTGTCTATGATCTGAACAATGGACTCACAAGTGATTTGATGATCCTTTGTGATAGATCTTAGTACCCCCTCAAAGCATCCCTTTGATTGCACCTTGCTTGTTGCTTTGATTTGGCCTGAAACTGTAGATTAATCAGCAATCTGTGACCCAGAACCCAGTGAGAAACTCTCGTTTCTCCTTCAGTGCGACCCCTGTGAAGAGGTTCTACATTTCAACGCAGGTCTCGTGAAGGCTACCTGCGCTGAATGTCAAAACCCCTGTGTTGAGGTTGCGCTGATCCAGTTTGGCCTTGTGCAGCTGGGGTTCTCTGCTCTGTTTTGCCTTGTTTTGATCTCTGATTTTTGCAGCCTGTAACCAGCATAGGTACCAGTCTGATAACTCCTTTTCTTTGCTTAAATTCTACCTCCTTTTGTACAAAAAGACTGTGAGTGTTTTTATGTGTTTGTGGCGTCATTTACAGTTTTCCTTTGCATGAGTGAAATAGTCATCCTGTAGCCCTTGATTCAGATCTGTTGACTGTGATCTTAGAAGAGAGTTCATTGGCTGTTTGCAGTTGATTATACATTTACTCTTGCTTATTGGTTTGAGTTTTTCTCTTTTAAGTGTCGAAACAAGTATTCATTTCGAAAATCATTAAGTGTTGTAATCTCTTCTACCCTCTCTAATTTCGAAAAAGTAAACTTGTTTGTATTTGTCATTTAAAATCAAATTCAAAGTTGTAGAAAAAGCTTTTTGTGTAGGCATCAATACTAAGAAAGCGGAAAACAAACACTTGCATTGTGCATTTGCATCTTGATAGTTTGCATGTTTGATTTAGGAAAAGTGCATTAGAGTGTGCTGATTGCTCTTTGAGAAAAGATGGTGTCTTTCTTTTCCCTTAGTAGCTAGGATTTTCAAAGTTGAAAAGATATAAAGCTTGCTTATCATCTTTAGACTACATTTAGGAATTGTATCATACATCTCGTGGTGATCCAGAAAGGCAAACTTCTAAAAAGATCAACTTAAAATAAATTGAATGAACTTAACAACGCTTTGCAACATAATGCACAACATAGAGGTCTAGGCTAGAGACGTGTTCCGGCGTCGTAAAGCCTGGTGACTGTCGATCTCGTTGATGGTGGGTGATTCCTCCTGAGGGATGATAACACCAGTACGGATTGTGCTCCCACGTACCGTCGCGTATATATTGGGAGACCCCTATAGGCATAAAACCTTTATCCTTAGGAAGCCGTGTCGGCCGCCCTACTGATCGCAATGCACTGAACACAGCATTCAGGAAGATCGACCGCCCGTACCCTAAAAATTATTCTGCGGTTTTGCGAAAAGTTTGGCACACCCTCTGCCTAGAACTCCAGAGCAGTTCCTTTTGGCCTTTTTCAGACTCTATAATGGAAAAATTCCATCCGAGCATTTGTCACTTCGGGCTCGTTAAAACATCGAAGGAGACTAGAGTCATCTTTATCTTTTTCTCGACTCTTTAAAATTGAAAAAGCAAGTTGTGTCTAAAGCGTCGTTAAAATTTATTTTAAACGGAACAATCACCCTTTATTCCTGCGTTGATCTTTAGGTTGAAAAAATGGAGCACACCAACCAAGGAATTCCCCTCGGTGGAAATCCTAGTCCCTTCTCCTCTTGGGGAGATGTTGGTGCACCCCATATGGCCACATTGTCGCTTCCAGGACTGACAATTGGCCTGCCGGTCTGGCTCTTTTCAACCAGTGTCGTTCAGAACACCACCATTCCTGAACAGTCGAATCAACAGTTAGACCAGACTAGAGTTGCCCATCAGCCTTCTACTTCATCTAATTCTTCCTCTCCTCCTTCCTCTTCGGTTGACGAAACTGGTAAAAAAAAAAACCAAGTTCCTAAGGAGAAGAAGGAAAAGAAGAAGAAAGAGAAGAAGAAGAAGGAGCCAAAAGCGACTAGGGGCAAACAAGTGTCGCCTGAAAAAAATCCACACACAGCACTGACTAGGCCTAAATCGCCATGTGTCATATGCAAGGGAGACCACTTCCACAGAGATTGTCCCTGCATCCCTCGAATACTAAGGGACTGGTCTCCCCGTTTGCACAATTTGGTGGCGTCAACCTCTGATAGCCATGTTGACAGCTCACCGTCAACTAGTGAAAGTGAAGTCACAGGACAGAGAGGGAAAGCTAGATTTCCCTGCAAACTGTGTGAAGGCGATCACGCCATCCACCGTTGTCCCTTCTTAGACGAGGCTAAAAGAGTTTTGGAAGATCGCCCGATTTTACGAGCGCGACTTCCTCCTGGATATCAAAAACTCCTGCCAAGTCCTTCACTAGTTGAGAACCCGGCTGGCCTGCCCAGGTGGTCAGTCGAAGCACCTATCATTGAAGATGAACCGTCTGGATCCATGCCTGATGAAAGTCAAAAGGTTGAGGCGGCAGTTGACCCGGTTTTGCCTTCAGAGGCTCTATCTTCAAATGATACCATCACAGAGGAGAATAAAGACGACCGCGTCCAAATTCTCTTCATCAGCACAGACTCCGACGAACAAGGGGGCAATTTGCCCATTCCTTTCTCGCAGGAAGGAACTTCGTCAGAGTCATACCCTGCCGTCTATTCGGTCCCAACACCAAGCAACCTGGTTGTGTCCTTCGACTGGAACCAACTAGGCAGACCCCGGTTGCCAGCATGCATACCATTCAGAATTATCGTTCAAATATACAGAATGGTAATGGATGGCACTATCATTGATGAGGGGGCATCTGTGAGTATCCTTTCCTCTATTGCTTGGAAAGCGCTTGGTTCGCCAACGCTTTTGCCTGAAATGAGAAATCTATCAGGATTTGATAAAGGAACCAGTCGACCTTTAGGGATCCTCCCCAATGTGCCCATAACATTGAAAGGGAAGACCATTCAAATGAACGTGATGGTCGTTCAAGGACCCTTGGATTATAACCTACTCCTTGGACGAGACTATATATATTGCATGGGAGCTATTGTCTCCTCGCTCTTTAGAGTAATGTGTTTTCTGCATGAAGGAAGAGTGGTCAAGCTCGTGGACCAACTTTCATTTCCCGGATCGCGCATCGCAAATAGTCATATACCATCCCTAAATGGTCTCTTCACGCAAGAGGTCCGTCCTCTTGATGAGCGCGAGTAATCCGGGAGGATATGACTGGAACCCAGGGGGCATGCGTCCTGGTCTGCTTCGGCAGGGAAACTTTGGGTATAGAGTAGGTTTCCGCGGGAGAATATGACTAGTTTGTACCCCGTCTGTCTAGGAAGAGGGTTATTCTATAATAAGATTCTTTTGTCAAAGTTATGTGAGTTGGCGGGCTACGTCGCTCACCTTTGTCTATTTCGGTAGACATTGCTGAGGAAGTGTTTTGTTTGAAAGATTAACGAGACAATCTTTGGGTAACCTGAAAGAGGTAAGCCTCTCTCGTTAAAACAATTGTTTTGACGGAAAAGAAGTAGAGGTAACCTTGAAATCGTACTTTATACCTGGGGGCATGCAAACCTTTTGGAGCGCAAGCAAAGAGCGGTTATTTATCTGTTTTTTGGGTTAGCCGTTTCCTAACTTGCATAAAGAAAGGATGCGGGGCATAGCTTTGTAAGATGAAGCTCCATAAAAAATAGAATCTTAATGAGACATTCTTATCATATGACTGGGTAATCGAGCAGTTTTAGCACACAGTTCATGCTCGTTAAAAAATAAACGCAAGATCCGATCAGTTTTAACACGGACTTCATGCTCGTTAAAAAATAAACATAAGCAATGAGAAAGTGTTTCCACCAGCGTTTAAGCTCATTTTAAAATAAAAAATGAACCACTACCCGGTAAATAACCACTGTGAATGTAACCTTATCAGCCATTAAAGCCTTGGTCGTGTTTGCACCGTCACCTCCACTTTTCATTTGGCCGATCGTTCACCTCCATATGATTGATTACCCATTTTGAGGAACAGCTGTGAAGAGTGATTTCACCTAGCCATCCTTGTGACACTACCGTGATTGGAAAATTCCAACCTGTACCTGGAATCAGCTACTAACCCTGTTTATCACTCGTTCCTCAAAAGACGAGTCTTCTTTAAGCTCTTTTCAACTAACTCGTAAAATATGAAAAGATTGCCGAGTCCTTGGCCTTCCAGCTCGTTAAAGGGACGGGAAGTGCTATCCCTCCTCTAGATTTTAATCTTTTTGGACCTGAGGGATTATTGCACAAAAAGATCGAGCGCTTGTTTTATTCGGCTCGTTAAAACTATCGAAAACTCATCCCTTCTGTATTGTTTTATACTTTTTCGGACTTAAGGGATTAGATGACAAAAAAGGACTTTTGGAGTTAACTTTATGTACCTTTTCAGACTCTCTAAAAATGAAAAGGACCGAGTTATCCTTGTCGTTAGACTCGTTAAAATCATTAAATAGCGACAAACTTGTCTTTAGACGAGAACGAGTTTCACTATCGCTAGGCTCATTAAAACATAGCGATGGGCTTGCCCGAAGGGCAGGTTATAGAACAAGCATATGTTATCCTCCTCAAGCTTGACAAAAATAAAGAGGTACTGGTCAGCAATGACTGGGGAAAAATTGGGAGAAACTCAAGAAAACTTTGATGGTAGCAAGTCGCTCTTGAACATGACACTTTTCCTCCGTACCACAATCGGGTTGGGTTGTTTCATTCATCGGTCACATCCATGGTCTCGCCATACCATCCATATTTTGGGGTAATGCTACCGATCCATCGCATCAGTGTCGCCATATGTTCAAGAGAAGTCGTTCAGAAAAGTCAACCATGTCCCATCCACTGCCGTACATTATCCTTCATCCTTTCATGACCGCCACCCTGAATCATATGTCTCAGATCATTTTCACCTCCATCAAAATCATTAGCTCCGTTCCGTGTCACTGATGTGGGAT
This sequence comes from Pinus tabuliformis, assembly GCA_031772625.1. Taxonomy (NCBI): domain Eukaryota; kingdom Viridiplantae; phylum Streptophyta; class Pinopsida; order Pinales; family Pinaceae; genus Pinus; species Pinus tabuliformis. The sequence goes on along the minus strand of CM062817.1, from coordinate 1,927,793,327 downwards.
TCATTAAGGCCCTCCTTTGACGGATCGCTTCTTGTCGACATCAGCTCATTATCCAAGAAGTTGATCTAGGAACAACCCCTTCAGTACTTTGAAGCTTGCATGCCTCAATGGCAAGTTTCTCACTTCCGGCGACAGGTATACATCAATGACCTTCGACCGAAATATTTTGCGTGGTGTTCGACGCCAAGTCCTTTATTCACACCACGTGAATTGTACTGCAGTACCTTGAGGGTCATTATCATTATCGGTGATTCCTCTCGCGCTTGTTAACGGTTTACCTCATTGACCAGTAATCAAGCGATGTCTTTCCATGTTCGACTTCAGAACATTTCTCACATGGATCGACTTGTACTTAGAGTGAAGATCGAACGAGTTTGAAGACCCCGGATCTAGTTTCATCCATCTGGGCTGTGATATATATTCAGAAAAAATAAAGACATTGACATGTACATCATTGCAGCAGATAATCATCCTACTCAAAGGATGATAATTTCATCAAAATTATCAGTCTACCACCAGACGATTGTATGTTCCATGTACAGAAAAATGAATTTATAAAGCTGAGCATGGGAATGCCCACCTCAGCTAGATCATGAAAGCAGTATGAAAAATAATGTATTGTATTTTATCTTATTACAGGTCTCCTCCCAACATTGGATGAACTTCGGATCCCCCTGATAAAGCATTTCACCCGATAAACGGCCTCATACTTTAGGGGGCAACTGTTATCGACATTTTTGTGCCTTACAGCATTGAGCATGCAATTTCCATAATATAAGGGATCCAAAGTCCCTAAACATGTTGTTCCTACCCCTAGAGGAACAAGGCTAACAAACCACAGCAATTCACAGAAGTTCTCCACCAGAAACTGCTCAAAAACAAGTCAATTCAGGATCAATTTAGTGGCTCCACTAGCTTTCTGCGCTGAATGTCAAAAAGCCAACACTGGCTACCTGCGCTGAATGTCAAAGCCAACACTGGCTACCTGCATTGAGCGAGAATTGCCAAATGGCAAGTTCATTCCAAGAGGTGTCAAGACCCAGGAAGCTTCCAGAATCTTCCTCAATGACACTTGCCTTAGTGAATTCGACTGGTGATGAGTAAGAGGTTCCTAATCTCCAAGTGGAAGCAAGAACCTCCAAGTGGAATCAAGAACTGACAGAGGGAGAGGACACTAGTCAGATCTCAAGCTGACTCATCCTCTCTCCAAACATCTATATATGGATCTCTCCTCCATGAGATCTAGAGGCTGGAATTTTGTTATTGCAAAGAATTACTATTGGTTTGAGATTGGGATCATTGGGTGCTTAATGCTTTGAAGGGGGTGAAGATAGGAATTCTATTTGCTGGGAAGGAGATGTTGGATTGGAACCCTCTAGGTTGTATCTCTTCCTGAACCCTGTTATTCATCAATAAAGTTATCTTGGTTTCTCCTATATACTGATGTATTCTTGATGTATGATTGCATTAGTATGTTTAGTTTATTTCTAATCCTGAACTAGTTATGAATATGAATCCATGTCTTGTGTAGTGTTCTCTTCTTGTGATCTTGCAGAAACCTCTTGAAGCTGGGCGAGCGAGAAGGCAAGTAGCTGGGAACTCTCAAAGAGAAGAGAAACCAGATCGAGGGACAAACGGAAGACACCGGTTAGTCCATCCATCTCTCTTCATTCTTAATTCATAAAGGAAGAATACAAGAATAGTTGTCTCTGTTTGTTGCTAAGGCACTGTCACACCTTAGGTGGATAGGATCGTCCTGCATAGGCATTTTTCCCCACAACACTTCTTCCTTCTTTGAAATTCGAACTTCAACTACAAGAATGGATTACATATACCTCTGATATATCAACTCTAATAATAACAGAGATCTGAAGTAGAATATACCAGCAAATGTTAGGAAGAACAGTGGCTGTAGATAAGTGTTATAACATCAAAGAAGCTCCATCATTACAGAGAAAACACCACAGTGATAATATATGCAACGTATTTAGCTCCAATACAGAGAAATAAATATGGAGTGTCTTCAATATATTCACAGCCATACATCCAATGAGATGAGGAAGTTTGAGACCCTCTATAGCAGAGGTACATCACCAAACATCACTTCCAATAGTCTATACTCATTAAGATTTCAAGCACAGGTATAGTGATATGCTGCTCAACTGAAACAACCACAGAAAATACAAGTTTGTAGCCTGTTTACGTAAAAGATCCGTATTTTCGCTTTCAACCCAAATACATTAATATCCTTCTCAGGTAGTTCCTCTATTTGACCTGCATTGGTGAGTTTAAATCTCGTAACAAGAGACAAAATGACATTATGCACACTTACAACCCCATTTGAATCTTTGGTAAGAAGCGCTCTTGCTTCGAGGCTATCGAGTGCCTGCTTTCCCACGATACCTTCTATTGTGTTCCAATCCCATCCTATTTTAACATGCAGAGAGTGATGCAAAACAATGCAGCTATCAATGAGACTCCTGCCTTCACCGTTGTTGCAGCAGCAACAGTGAAACACCGGCAAGGGAATAAAGTGAAAAAGAAAAGAGAATGTGATTCAGCAGGTGCCACTGCATATGGAAACCGAAATCTATCCACGCAAAGCAATACACACGAACACAACCAGCACGATGTCTTATCATGGAACAACTTGATTAGAGACTATGTAGAGCATGGCCTCTGCCGCGAAGCGCTCAGAATGTATTCTCAAATGCAACGCGTAGGCATAGAGCCAGACAGGTTGGTAATTATTTCTTTAATCAATGCATGCGGCAGCTTTTCAGATTTGCAAGCGGGCAGGGACATTCATCAAGAAATCATTGCAAGGGGTTTGGAGTCGGATGTTTATGTTGGTACTGCGCTCGCTTCAATGTATGTCAAGTGTGGGAGTTTGGATAATGCTCGCCATAATTGACAGTGCAAACGTTTCAAATCAGGTGAAATACTAATTCTGTTTACGTTCCAGCTTCAACATCGGTGTAATGAGCGTTGCCACACAATGCACACACCCCAATTTTGGATTCCCAAGCTTTTACATGAGAGCCTTCACATGGAGCTGAGAATCAGCAAAGCCAGTTGCAAAAGTATTTTTATTTTTGGGGAATGAGAGTAATACTAAGGCCCTTTCGTCGTTAGAACCCAAAGCCGTCAGTATTCCCAGTAAAACTTTGTAAGAATGACCGACTGAGAGAGGCATTCCACCTTTTACAGCGGATGGACTACCCACATTTCTCAACTTACGCTTCTCTCCTGCAGGGCTGCATCAATGGAACAGCCTGTCTGGAGGGCAAGCTTTTCCATGCACATACCTTCAGACCGGCTTCGAACCTGATACCTTTTTTAGAAACCAAACTTATGATAATGTATGCCAAGAGCGAGTGTTTGAGTGAAGCTCGCCAATTGTTCGGAGTGCAGAGGGCGCAGTCAAGGAGTTACAATAGAAGGCAGAGAATAATGTCAGATATTTGCAGCGTCTAAACAATGGCAGCGTTTAATGGGTAGCGACTGTGGAGGGGCAGTGGACAGACTGACCACGCAGAGGTTCTTGAATCATTTCAGTGTCCATATTAGATAACCATTGAATCTGCCCGTTGGACCCCTGATAGACAGAGGTGGCAGCGAATCTCAGACAACGGTTATGGCTGAGAGCATAGAGTGTAGGAAAGAATATGGCGCAGAATGAGGAATAAAACACTCAATAAGGTGGCAATTCTGATCAATTCTTATTAGTAGAAAGACAGAACTGACATGTCGGTAGAGACCACAAAACAAGTGGCTCATATTTGAGCAGGGCAGGAGATCGCCCACTCTGATACCATGTCAAACACACATGGCCAGCAAAGACAATATGAAAGATAAAACATGCAATACATTTTTTTATTAACTGAAGATATACATTTATAGTACATTATGTGACTCTTGGGTTTCAGATCCCAAGGTCTCTTGGACTGCTTTTGTCCATTCAACTTCCACACTAACCATTTAGGATTAGGTGTCCAACAAACTTCAAGTGCAGAATGTGAGTCATAGAGTTCTTTGAGCTTTTGTAAAGCTTCAAAGGCAGTTGAATATGATGAAATATGGCGACTTACTTCTTCATTTACAGATGCTGCGATTAATGCATATGCTTTGTTGTTCTTGTTATCCCAAATGACGAGCTCTTTGTCTGATGTAGGCTGTACTGGGTCATTGTCTCCTTCTCCGACACACACTCCCTTCCACAACTCATTGAAGATGAGGGTGTGTTTTATCATCCGGGACCATTCAAGATAGTTCTCCTTGCCAGTGAGAACTATTCCTACCATAGAGATGATTGAATGCATTCTATAAAAAAAATACTTCTGCTGAAAAAAAATTCCTTACGTTACAGCCTTATGCACTATATTTTCTTCAAATCCATCTAATGTTTGATAGAAGCATCAGCATTTCACTGTACATATCACTTCAATATATCACTTTAATTCCTTTTCTTACCATTCAAATGATAAAAAAAACTTTGCAATACTACTATGTTTTGAATGATATATAAAACGCGCAATACCACAAATGCTTTGATATATAAACCACTTTGAAAACAGCGCAATAATTTGAATGATATATAAACGCTTTGAATGATATAAACTGTGCAATACCATGAATTCAACAAATGTTTCGAATGATATACACTGCGCAATACCATGAATTCAACAAATGGTTTGAACGATATACACTGCGCAATACTTTGACTCAACTGCGCAACGCTATGAACTCAACTGCGCAACACTATAAACTCAACTGCGCAACACTATACCAAAACCGCCATCATAAATATACACTAGAATTAAAATCACGCTCTTGTCATTTATCGACATTCTCAAGCTTAAGGGACACATTAGACCTCCTCGCAGAAGACAAATGCGAAGCCTTTTCATGCGGAGTCTCTGCCTCGTCGAGGGCTAAAGTCTGCTTGGCAAGTATGCATATCATTTGTACACGAAAAGGAGCTCCAATCACGCAGATGAAACCTTAAATCCCGCTTCCATTTCCAACCAAAGCTTAAGTTTCTTTGAAAACTCAAACATTTCCTACTACTGCATAATTTAAAAACTGTAACTTAAAGTCCACTGTAAAGCTTAAATTACATGCTATATTCCAGCATTTCCTATTGTGTCCAGATCATGTTACACATGTAATTGAAGTTCAAGCAACAACCAGCTACCATCTCACAAGCCAATGCTCAACATAACAAGCACTGAGCTGAAGGGAGGAGTCCACAAATGGAAATGAAAATGCGGCTCAAAAAAATGTTGCAATCTTGGATTCCAGCAACAGCTGTATAGGCAAAACTTCTAAAAAATCAAAGTACTTGACAAAAAAAAACTTTCCAACTGGTAAGAGGATGAAAACCCTAAATCAGGCAGCGTTCAACGATTGATGAAAACCCTGGATCAGGCAGCGTTCAACGATGGATGAAAACCCTGGATCAAGCAGCGTTCAACAGTCCAGCTGCGCATGGAATCTCTCAGAACAGTGTGAGCGTTAGGTGAGAGAACGTTAACAACCATGAGCGTTGGGTCCAACGCATCTCTAGGCAGTGACAGAGGCAGAGTAGTGCAGTGCATCATCATTTCTGGACAGTGGCAGAGATGAAGGGAGTTACGACTATTCTTAGGACTGGCTCTGATACCATGTCAGGCCAGGTAGTAACTCTCCAAAGGCAGAAAAAACTGATTGGTGTTTTTATTCCATAGGTATGTTATTGTTTTATACATTAGGAGTGATTATTCAGTTCATCTTTTGATGACTGTTCACATTCCTGATTTATTTATTTTACAAATTCCCCAATCATGAAGATTAGGTGTCAACAATTAACAACATGATCATAATCAAAAGGAACATTCAAAGATCAAAAGTGGTTATACCTTCCTTTGTTGTTTCTGATGTCAGTATGGCGATGAGAGCTTGCCTCAGCTCTCTCCTTGCAATGGAAACTTCCATGGGATGATGGGGATGTTCTCCCATCATTTTCCTTCCTCGACGATGTCTCGGACAAATCTGACACCTTTGAGCACTCTCCTTTATTGTATCTTGAGCCCGCAAATCGTTTTTCATGCACAACCGCTAAAGGTTGAGTGATGCGTTGGTTGTTAGCACCAAGTTCTTCTTCCTCGTGCCTTGTATTTGTAACGAGCCTCATGTTTGTCCCTGTAATTGGGATCTCCAAATCTCCAACAAACATCATGCTATCAGAAGATGAAACCGAAAGGAAATCAACATCTTTTATCTTCTCTTTTGATTTGGAAAGAACTGATGATGGTTTCTCATCATCTGTTGTTGGTGGTTTGCTAACTATCTCAGTGCCTTCCCCAACTTCTTTTCTGACATACCCAAGTCCTACTCAACATGGTAATTCCTCTACCTTGATGGGATTGACAATGGCTTGGACATTAATGCCCAAGCCTTTCCCTTCATATCGCATTCTCTTCAACAGTTTGGAGCCAATTCCTATGGTGTGATTTTCAAACACAGCGAAATCGCCATCAGGAAACATACATGAAGATGGAGAGCTACTTTCTACCTCACATGGGTCTCGCTGCAGCTTTTCCAAGGCCTCGTCCTTTGCTTGCAGCTGTAGTAGCAAACTCTGCTTCTCCTCTTTCTCTCCATGTAGACACATCTTCAATTCATCATTATCTATTTGAAGATTATGTTTTTTCTGCTTCAGTTCTTTCTTAGCCTCCTCTATGGCTTTCAACTGAAGCTGTAACTACTCCTTTTCCTCTGTTTCTTTCTGTAGGGTTTCATAGATAATTTCCACTTTCTTGGAAATTTTAAGCATGGTCTCGTACATTGTTCTTTCATCCTCTATCATTGCATGTTCCATTGTTCACACTGCAATTCATATCAACGCAAAGACTACTCTAATACCACTTGATCTAGGTCCGGGTGTGAAGAAGGACCCTTCCAAGACCTTTTACTTTCGTGATGTGTTAAAATTGCTTTTAAAAGAACATTAATGAATACATCTGTATACTGTAAAGAAGAGGAACAAGACAATCATCAGCACATGATAACAAAAGCCTTTGATAACGAAGTTCGTCCAGGAGGGACTACGTCTCCGGGCCCCAGTGTCAAGATGGTGTAGGCCGCTGCATTAAGTGTTGTTAATAAAGATGATGTACACAGAGATGATGTCTCGATCATACAAGGAAGAATGCCCTCAACAGGAGTGGCTCTAAGAGATGTTCCACAACTACAACTCTCAATCAAAAGACTCCTATCAGTATGACATAAAAACATGCATGGTGAGCATCCCGCCAACATGGCACAAAAGGGATGTTAAAGCAAAACACATGCATGATGACAACAAGAGTATCCCAACAACATAAAACAAGGGATCTCAAAACATAACATGATGAGTTATGATAGCAAGTACATCATATAGAAGATTCTGCATCAAATCAAGCAAGGAATCATGACAACATGTAATAAAGAAGATCCTGCAACAACATAAATCAAGTATCTGTACAACATAATGCAGAAAGAAGAATTACATGAACACATCATATACCTAACAACCAAGGGCCATCTGAAGAAGTGGATGTCTCACTGCTGAAGCTGGTTGGACCATTGCTCTCAAGGCATCGATCATATGAAGATGGCTGCTCACACAAGAATGTGGACATCTGCACTGGCACTTATAAAAGTGACTAGAAGAGGAAATGAGAGAATAAGAAATCTGAAGCCACCGTCATATTTGTGGCATCAAGTAGTGTTGAATCGACTATCCAAAATCCAAATTCAGATAAGTTTATAATTCTCGGCTCAAGGAATCTTTTAGATTCCCTCAGGATTCCTCAAAGATTCAGTTCCATGGCTGGAATATAAATATGTAACTCAGATGTCGAATCTGATCGCTCCATTGTGATCCCTGTGGAAAACCATGAAAAACAAATATAAACTTGACTATATTCTGAAATGTCAAAATTTTACCTCCTTGGGAAAATTTCATGGCTCATGGTTTCGCTCCCTGTTTTTGCTGAAATCATGGTTCCACATTGTTGGGTAGCAAAGGCCCCGCATAGCGGTTTTGGGGTTCAAAGCCCGCAATTTTGGGTAAAAGTATGGTAAAGACTCTGCAAGATGCATGGAGTGCGAAGTGTAATGAGTCAAGTCAAAGGGTTGTCCGCCCAAAAATAATGTAAAATAAATCGACCTGTCCATGGTCCGCGGACCATGGAAATGTATAAATAGAGCAAGGCTCTATTGTTAGAAAGTAATTTTTGGTATGTATTTTGGATTTGGAATGTAATGCGGTTTTGAGGAAAGAATTCTGGAAGCATCTGTAAGTTCGAGTCAAGGGTGTTGGTGAGTAGATAGAAGCTCTGCAGCTGTGTGCGTAGAGACCTGGTAGATTTCGTAGCTATGTGCGTAGACCCCTGCAGCTGAGTGCATAGGGTGGATCTGGTTGTATTGGCGAAAGAATTTAATAAAGATAAGTTGGTTCTGAAAAACCGTGTTGATTCTGAAATATTGTGGATCTGGTTAATTTTGAGTTTATATCTCTATTTATGGTCTAAGTTTATGCAAATCTATAATATTTCTGGGTGTGCGCACTGGTTATCGTTATTAAATGTTTGCTTAAAGACTGTAAGAAGTAGATCTGATATGTAACAACCTCAGTAATAATAAATATTAAGGATTTGCCTTGTTTCAAATCTATGCGGAAGCAAAGTAGTACGAAGCTACAGAATGGTTCGCAAACCCTCCAGACCACATCAAGACATCCCATGGGTGCAGAAACCTGGTTCCAGCACCCTCCCCCGCTACCTTGGGTGAGACCTCAGTCTGCGCTCCACGGGCTGTTGCCGAAAGGGCCGGTAACTGCGGGATTTTTTTGGCTAATAACTCTTCCGAACCTGGGTCAGGGCCCAATAAGCCAAGAAATGGCTCCATTTCCGGGACCGAGATATGCCTAAGGGATGTCTGATGTCGAAACATTGGAACCCGACAAAGAAAGAGCTTGAAGATTGGTTGGATCAGAAGCTTCACAAGTTCGTGGTTCAGGAAAACAAAAATCCACAGATATCAGAAGAAAGGTGGTTGGGTCATTACATATACACAAAGATCCACGAGATCTTCTTTGTGTCATTCTCAACAGAGTTGTACGAGTGGATCGCAAGGCTAGCTGATAGCGTGGGAAGGTGCAGACTAGATCAACCCATAGTGTGGACTCTAGAATTGGTGCACAGGCTAGAAGCATCTGAAGACAAAATCGCACGTGCAGTAGATCATTGGTTGGATCGGATAATAGGAGGGTTCATCACTGAGTTCGCGATAGACACAACTATGAGCTATAGTGAAGTAGAAAGGTGTTTTCTCCAAGGACCGTGAGGTAAGTATCTCGAGTCGTTGAATACTTGGATTAAAATGTTGTTATGTGAAAAATAGATTATGCACATTCATTAATGTCTGGCATAACGCGGAGCGGAAGAGGCTACTGGGGAATTGAAGGATTAGAGAACAGCCCTTTGGTTTCTATTTCGCAAGAAAGCAAGGAAGAACTCACGGGGTTCTCTCCGAGAAGCGCAGTTTGGTTGATTGGGTAGCGCATCCCACTGATACCACCACCGTCCACACCATCACCTACTTCTCCTACATCGAAGCCATCTTCGTCGACCCCACCTCCGCCACCACCGAAGGTTGCAATGGCAAGTGCAATCAAGTTGCCGATATTTAGAGGTGTAGGAAATGAGGAACTAGGTCAATTCTGGTTTGTGGTAAGGGCTATATGGGAAGCCCAAGATATAATGGATGATATAAAAAAGGCTACTCTGGTTAGCGCACTGCAGGACCACGCGTTGACGTTGTGTATAAAGTACTCAAGCGATCATCTGAATGCGGGAATAGCAGCTATCCATGAAACATTGAATAGAGAATTTGGTCGGCCAAAATCAGAGATGCAGTCAGTCATTGGGTTCAAGGAAATCGTGATGTTACTTGGTGAAACCTTGTGGGATCTAGATCAGAGATATAAAAGTACAAGCCGCAAGGCTAACATGACATTGACAGATGCGCAACATTGCGCGTGGTTTGTGGCATCTTTGACACCACATCTGAGGACAACGCTATCACAGCAAAAGATCTCAACCCAAGCCAAAGCATTAGAGACCGCAATGAGATTGCATGAAACCCCAATACAGGATCCAGGGTTGGGAGTTCAGCAAATCCACACACAAATACAAAACCTATGTTTAGAGATGCGAAGTTTGAAACAAGGACAGGCGACGCGGTTAGAAGTGCGCGAAGATGTGTGGTGTATCAAGTGTAAGGGCCCAGGCCACAATAAGGATCATTGTCCGGTCTTTGCGAACTATGTGGCAATGGGGGGACCAATACCATTGTGACCAGAGGTACAAGCAGGGCCAAGCGCGGCGCCCACACTCTGGTGTGCAATCTGTTAGGTGGGAGGAAAGAATGCCACGAGAAACTGTCATCTATTGCAGAATCTGAGACAACCCCCCCTAAGCAGTTATTTTGCCACTTTTGTAGGACGGTGGGCCACGATGAAAGAAATTGCCAAAGTTATGAGTTGTTGATAGATCGAACACCTGCTTACAGGATGAAGATGGAGGTGCGGGGGCAGGATCCCACCGCAGTAATAGCGTGGGGTAGATTCCAAGGACACGAACGAGGGCAAGGGGGAATGGGACCTGGACGCAAACAAGGACAATTAATTTGCTATAATTGTGGAGGACCAGGGCACTACGTGCGTGATTGCACGAACCCTACCAGAGCCTATTGCCCGTACTGTTACCAGTTTGACCATGAAGTAGTCTATTGCCCCACGCTAATTGCTCAGATGTGGGAAAAATGGGTGCTTCTGGCTACGCCCACTCAAAACGTCCAAATGATGAAGGCTGAACCGCACAAGGAAGACCATAACGTGAATATGATGCTCATAAGTGGTGCAAGTACAGGAGAAGATAAGGGGAAGCAAGTAGAGGAGGATGCATGGGTTCGTAGGGCCCCTACAAAACAACCAGACTTTTATTTGAAGTGTGCGAAGGAAACATTTATGAAAGCTAAGAAGAGCTTTGCGGAAGCTTCTACTTTGAGTAGCAAGGAGCAAACCGAGTCAGAAAGGGATACTTCTATGCTAACTACCTTCTTAGAGACATGCATGAAGCTACTACAGGATACTAACGCGGTAAAGGGATTGCAAGAGTTGATAACTAGGTGCACAGGTTCGGATGAACCTCGAATGGTTCAAAAGCTAGGCAAGCATCTGTTGCGCATTGGGGGGGAAATGTGATTGACTGCCCAGATTGGGGACTATGAGATGGATCAATTTGTTCTAGACTTGGGGTCAGATGCGAATATCCTACCTAAACAGACATGAGAGCGCATGGGCAGGCCTGCACTAAAATGGTCTCCTATCCAATTACGGATAGCGAATCAGCAAAAGATCTTGCCTATGGGAAGACTGCAAGGATTTACAGTAGACGTCGACGATGTAAGCACACAAACTGATTTTGAGGTCATAGAAATTGTGGATGACAGTAAACCATATCCTGCCTTGCTAGGGATATACTGGGCAACGAATATGAATGGAGTCATCAACCTAAAGAAATGAAAAATGATATTCGAGAAAAAATCTCTCAGCGTAGTGTTCCCAATGGACCCGGCTGATGGGGCGTGCTATACTGAGCCAGTGCGCGACGAGGACAGTGACAATGAACTGGATTGTATCTACCAGATCATAGCGCAAGATCAGGACCGAGTGAATCCGACAGCGGACAGACAAATTTCATGGGACCGTGATAGTTCCTGCACATCGGACTTGGATGAAGAGATTGAGCGATGGCAGAACCGATTGCATGAAGTAATGACACTAAATTGTAATATGATGGTTAGGTCCCTATGACGTGTAACGATAAAGGCAAGGGAATGGCCAACTGATGAGGAAGCCACGAAGGCAGAGGAACCAGTCAACCACTACGCAACAACGAATTGGAGACACAAGCCGCAGGATGCCCCTGCGGAGGTGCCATGTGCAACAATTGCTCACGAATGGAGTACATGCACAAAGATTCAGTGAAACTAGCACGGATGTCGGAGGCAGGTATGCGTACGGGTTGGAGGGAAAAATGGGGTAAGCATCCATCACCAGTGTAGGCTGCAGGTCTATGTTATGCAGGAACCCAACCAACTCAAAATCATAAGTCCGAATTCACTACTGCAATCCAGTTCGCCAGTGGCCCACGACAAAGTCAGGAGGGGAATAGGGGGAAGCACACACAGTTTCCGCCCAATAAAACGACCCACTGGGAAGTTGCGGATACCATGGGTTCGATGGGCCTATAATAGAAGGGAGGCGAAGATGAGATTGTCAATAATAAGACAGGAAGGAGCCCAGAATAAGCGAGGTAGCAGCAAGCCTCGCGCAATCAACGAACTATGGGCGTGGCTATGAAAGAAAAGTGTGCTAGTATGTTATAGACATTTTTGTGCCTTACAGCATGAAGCATGAAATGTCAATAATCTAAGGGATCCAAAGTCCCTAAACATGTTGTTCCTACCCCTAGAGGAACAAGGTCAACAAACCACAGCACTAAATATCAGTTCTCCACCTGAAAACACTCAAAAACAAGCTAATTCTGGATCATGTCAACTGCTCCACTGCGCATCTGCGCTGAATGTCAACTGCTCCACTCTGTACCTGTGCTGAATGTCAACAGTAATGAAGGCTACCTGCGCTGGGCGAGATTGGCCAAGTGGCACAGTCATTCCTCAAGGTGTCAAATGCCCAGGAAGCTTCCAAAATGACACTTGGATCAGGGAATTCGCCTTGAGATGAGTAAGAGGATCTAGATCTCCAAGTGGAAGCAAGAACATCCAAGTGGACTCAAGAACTGAAGAATAACTGAAGTGGGAGAGGACACTAGTCAGCTCCATGCCAAGCTCAAGCTGACTCATCCTTTCTCCAAATCTCCTATATATAGAGCTCTCTCATGAGGTCTAGGGAGGCTGGAATCTGGTGAATGTAAGGAAGTGCTGTTGGTTTGAGTATAGAACTATTGGGTGATTGCTTTGAGGGAGGTGAAGAGGAGATTTCTTTCTGCTGGGAGGTGTTGCTGGATTGGGCCTCTTATGGTTGTAACACTCTCCGAACTTAACTTCTTCCATTAATAAAGCATTTGAGGTTCTTCTATATGCATGTCTTTGTGGCGTATTGATGCTTGTATATTTGATTTATTCTAATCCTTGAATCAATTATGGATGTATGCTTCTTGTAGTTTCCCTTTCTTGTGCTTTTGCAGGATCTTTGTGTAGTTGGGCCAGTGAAAGAGCAAGGAACTGGGAGCAAGCAGCAAGGAGAGAAGATTGGATCAAACATTAGCGGAAGACAACGGTTAGTGGATCTCTTTCTCCCCTCTCTTACATCTCATAAAGAAGTAATCTTGAATAGCTTTGCATTCGGTTGTTGCTGAGGTACTATCACCCTTAGAGTGGGAGATAGGGTCATTCCGTATTGGATACTTTTCCCAACAACAAATTGGCGACTCCGCTGGGGAACGTATCTTGTTGGTTGTTTGTGTTTTTTCTATTCATTTCATAAACAAAGGGAGTACCGAATCGAACTGCATTTGGATCTTTCAAATGCAAAGTAGAGGGCAGCTACTCTAGCTCAGTTTCTGGGCAAGTTTATGATTTGAAGAGCTGATCCACAAGGACTCTAATAAGCTCTTAGTGATAGCTTTTCATCCTCCTTGTCATCCCTTAGTGTGTCCTTGACTGATAGCTTCTGATTTGGCCGAAAACTGTGAATGTTTGAGCAATCTGTGACCCGGAAACCAAGAGAAACGAAAGTTTCGTTCTTCAGTGCAACTGCTGTGAAGGCTGTCTGCATTTCAGCGCAGTTCCCGAAGGGGCTACCTGCGCTGAAGGTCAAATAGACAGTGTCCCACCTGCGCTGGACCAGTCTTGCCTTGTGCTACTGGGGTTTCCTGCTGTTTCTTGCCCTGTTTTCACTCTTGTTTTTGCTGCCTGTTACCAGTCAATGTGCCTATCTGAAGCCAACTTTCCTTACCACTATTCCACCTTGGTTTTATAAAGAAACTGCGTTTGTTCTTTGTGTATTTCTTGTATCATTTACAGTTTCCCATAACGAAAGTGAACTAGTCTTGCTGTGGCCTCTTAGATCTAGACCTGTGATAAAGTGTCGTTTTGATCTTAAGAGTTAGTTTGTTTGCTGTTCATAGCTGATTGAGCTTTTGCTTTCGTCATTTGGTTTGAATTTATATATTTCTAGTGTCGAAACAAGTAAATCTTAAGGTGTCTTTTGATTTTGGACAAGCCTGTTTGCTTTCACTTGAAATTGAATTCGAAATTATACAACAGCTTTCTTTTTGTGTCGCACAAACATTAAGAAAGAGAAAAGAAATACCTGCATTTTTTCATTTTGCATATAAGTTTGTATGTTGATTTAGGGAAAAGTGCATTAGCGAGTGCTCTTTGATCTGTGTGAAAAGATTTTGTCTCTCTTTTCCCTCAGTAGTTAAGATTTTCATAAGTCGAAAAGATTGAAAAAGCTTGCTTCTCATCTTAGACTGCATTTAGGAATTTGTATCAATACATCTCGTGGTGAACCTTGAAAGGAAAACTTTAAAAAGATCAACTTAAAATATATCGAATGAACCTAACAACGCTTTGAAACATAACGCAAACATCTAAAGGTCTAAGCTAGAGACGTGTTCCGGCGTTGTTAAACATAGTGACTGTCGATCTCGACGAAGGTGGGTGATTCCTCCTGAGAGTCGGTGGCACTAATACGGACTTGTGCTCCCACGTACTGTCGCGTATATATTGGGAGACCCCTATAGGCTTATATCTTTTATCCTTATGAAGCCGTGTCGGCCGCCCTACTGATCGCAATGCAGTGAACACAGCATTCACGAAGATCGACCACCCGTACCGTAAAACGTATTCTGTGGTTTTGCGAAAGGTTTGGCACACCCTCTGCCTAGATCTCCAGAGTAGTTTCTTTTGGCCTTTTTCAAACTCTATAACTGAAAAAGTCCAACCGAGCATTTGTCACTTCGGGCTCGTTAATACATCGAAGGAGACTAGAGTCATCTTTAGCTTTTTCTCGACTCTTAAAAAGTGAAAAAGCAAGTTGTGTCTAAAAGCGTCTAATAAAATTCATTCAATTCGGAAACACAAATTTCCCCTTTTAATATTTTAGTTGATCGAGTAATCCGAAATCGTGGAAGAAAGTCAATTGAAACCCCGTCGTTCGCGGAGGCTTACGAGTCGACCGTCTTTGTCTCCGAAATCGATAACAGTACGGGCAAAGCAAACTCGTTTAACCAGTTCAAAATCTCCTTTGAAAGTTAGAACAGGTGTTCCAACTACATCTGAGGTTCCGGTTACTCCTAACATTTCTGGAAACCCTGCCTCTATAGAAGAAGTTCAACAGCCACAGAAGGACAGTAATACTGATCCTAGTCTGGGGGCAAATACTTGTATAACTAAACCAGTTCCATCTGTAACCGGTCCAGAGAGTTTTGTTCCTCAAACAATTGTCGTTGTCGAAACAACCACTTCTTCGGCACCAGAAATATTTTACGGACCTGACGGTCTTCCTCTTCCACCGGGTTTGATTGCAATAGAGGAAATCGCAGAGGATCCGCAAGCAAGTACTCCAACTCATTTTGGAGTCGGGGTCACTCTATTTCCTTCATCAGAAGTTAATCCACCACAAGTGGAAGTCCCTGTAGAATCGCTAGGCAATCTATTGGATAGACTTAAAATGTCTGAACAACCGTCATCATCTAGGACTGTGTCAAATGACACAGCGACAGCAGAAGTCCCTGTCGTCACTACGACGATGTTTGCCGACATACCATCTGTCCCAACTAGCTCACAACAGCTAGAAGGAGTCCATCAAGGGACTATTTCGACAGTATGGTCTGTTCCAGTTTGTTCATCCGGAGTAATACCCGGTAATTCTTATGTTGAAACTCGCCAAATTGATCCATTTGGAGGTCAATCTGGGAAATCAATCCCCTTTAGTTCAGGATTGGTACCGTATGGGGGGCAGTATGCTCTTTCATTACCCCCTCCGGGAGGATACCCATACGTGAGTTCACAACAATGTTCAGGTTATATTGGAATTGCGTCAAGTAGTTGGGTACCAATGCTACCTCAACAACCAAGGGTTGTATATTCTATGCAACAGTGTGTACCTATGACGAACATCCCAACCACACCGGCTATTGTAACCGTGTCACAAGTTCAAGCGATACCTGTTGCATGTCAACCTCAGATTTCTCAGGTTGCAATGCAACAACCACTTGATCATGGGTCACAACCATAATCGCCAACTGGTGGGGCGACACAGGTCCAAACGGGTACAATTACCCCACATCTTGGTCCAATGGTTAGCATGGTGCAATAGAACATGGCGTCACAACCATGGCTTGTACAATACCAACAACCGCAATTCCAGCAAGTGTACCAAGGTTCTGAGCAGCAGATCTTTGCGAACAGTGGGCAACCGTATATCCAAAACGGTCAAAACCAACCACTTTACGGTGGTCAAGTCCACCAGCCGTATCAGTCATACCAACAACAAATTCAACCTCGTTAAAAAATGAAGAGTCGAGGATAGTTCTTTACTGTGTCAACCTCATTAAAAAATGAAGCGACCCCCTGAAGTCTAGGGGGCATGCGCCTCGTTTGCATTACTATGCTGGGGGCATGCAAAATTTATCGAGCAGTTTTACCGCGGAATTTATGCTCGTTAAAAAATAGAAAAGCGAGATCCGAGCAGTTTTAGCGTCATAGTTCATGCTCGTTAAAAAATAAACATAAGCTTTTGAGCAAGTTTAAGCTCGTTAAAAAATGAACTTCCCGGTAAATAACCATTAAGAATGTACCCTGATCAACTGTAAAAAGACCTTGGTCGTGTTTTGCTGCAGCCATCACCTCCACCGTTCATTTGGCCGATCGTTTACCTCCATATGATTGTTTACCCATTTTGAGGAACAGCTGCGAAGAGTGATTCCACCTAGCCATCCTTGTGACACTGCCGTGATTGGAAAATTCCAACCTGTACCTGGAATCTGCTGCTATCCCTGTTTATCACTCGTTCCTCAAAAAACGAGTCTTCTTTGAGCTCTTTTCATCTGACTCGTAAAATATGAAAAGTTTGCCGAGTTTTGGCCTTCCAGCTCGTTAAAGTGACCGGAAGAGCTATCCCTCCTCTAGATTTTAATCTTTTTGGATCTGAGGGATTATTACACAAAAAGGTCGAGCGCTTGTTTTATTCGGCTCGTTAAAGTAATCGAAAACTCATCCCTTCTGTATTGTTTTATACTTTTTCGGACTTAAGGGATTAGATGACGAAAAAGGAATTTTGGAGTTAACTTTCTATACCTTTTCAAACTCTCTAAAAATGAAAAGGACCGAGTTTTCCTTATCGTTAGACTCGTTAAAATGATTAAATAGCGACAAACTTGTCTTTAGACGAGAACGAGTTTCCCTATCGCTAGGCTCGTTAAAACATAGCGATGGGCTTGCCCGAAGGGCAGGTTATAGAACAAGCATATGTTATCCTCCTCAAGCTTGACAAAAATAAAGAGGTACTGGTCAGAAATGACTGGGGAAAAATTGGGAGAACCTCAAAGCTTTAATGGTAGCAAGTCGCTCTTGAACATGACACTTTGTCCTCCGTATCACATCGGGTTGGGTTGTTTTCATTCACCGGTCTCATCACCATGGTCCTCGCCAAACCATCCACATTTGGGGTAATGCTACCGATCCATCACATCAGTGTCGTTATATGTTCAAGAGATGTTGTTCAGAAAGAGTCAACCGTGTCCCATCCACTGCCATACATTATCCTTCATCCATCCATGATCGCCACCCTGAATCATATTTCACATATTGTTTTCACCTCCACTAAAATCATTAGCTCCGTTCCGTGTCACTGATGTGGGATTCATTAAGGCCCTCCTTTGACGGATCGCTTCTTGTCGACTTCAGCCCATTATCCAAGAAGTTGATCTAGGAACAACCCCCTCAGTACTTTGAAGCTTGCATGCCTCAATGGCAAGTTTCTCACTTCCGGCGACAGGTATACATCAATGACCTTCGACCAGAAGATTTTGCGTGGTGTTCGACGCCAAGTCCTTTATTCACACCACGTGAATTGTACTACAGTACCTTGAGGGTCATTGTCATTATTGGTGATTCCTCTCGCGCTTGTTAACGGTTTACATTATTGACCGGTAATCAAGCGATGTCTTTCCATGTTCGACTTCAGCGCAATTCTCACATGGATCGACTTGTACTTAGAGTGAAGATCGAACGAGTTTGAAGACCCCGGATCTAGTTTCATCCATCCGGGCTGCGATATATATTCAGGAAATATAAAGACATTTGATATGTACATCATTGCAGCAGATGATCATCCTACTCAAAGGATGATAATTTCAGCAGAGAATTATCAGTCTACCATCAGACGATCGTCTGTTCTATGTACCAAAATGAATTTATAAAGCTGAGCATGGGAATGCCCGCCTCAGCTAGATCATGAAAGCAGAATGAAAAATAATGTATTGTATTGTATTTTATTACAGGTCACCTCTCAGCGATTGAATGAACTTTGGATCCTCCTGATAAAGCATTTCACCCGATAAACGACCTCATACTTTAGGGGGCAACTGTTATAGACATTTTTGTGCCTTACAGCATGAAGCATGAAATGTCAATAATCTAAGGGATCCAAAGTCCCTAAACATGTTGTTTCCACCCCTAGAGGAACAAGGTCAGCAAACCACAGCACTAAATATCAGTTCTCCACCTGAAAACACTCAAAAACAAGCTAATTCTGGATCATGTCAACTGCTCCACTGAGCATCTGCGCTGAATGTCAACTGCTCCACTCTGTACCTGTGCTGAATGTCAACAGTAATGAAGGCTAACTGCGCTGGGCGAGATTGGCCAAGTGGCACAGTCATTCCTCAAGGTGTCAAATTCCCAGGAAGATTCCAAAATGACACTTGGATCGGGGAATTCGCCTTGAGATGAGTAAGAGGATCTAGATCTCCAAGTGGAAGCAAGAACCTCCAAGTGGACTCAAGAACTGAAGAATAACTAAAGTGGGAGAGGACACTAGTCAGCTCCATGCCAAGCTCAAGCTGACTCATCCTTTCTCCAAATCTCCTATATATAGAGCTCTCTCATGAGGTCTAGGGAGGCTGGAATCTGGTGAATGTAAGGAAGTGTTGTTGGTTTGAGTATAGAACTATTGGGTGATTGCTTTGAGGGAGGTGAAGAGGAGATTTCTTTCTGCTGGGAGGTGTTGCTGGATTGGGCCTCTTATGGTTGTAACACTCTCAGAACTTTACTTCTTCCATTAATAAAGCATTTGAGGTTCTTCTATATGCATGTGTCTTTGTGGCGTATTGATGCTTGTATATTTGATTTATTCTAATCCTTGAATCAATTATGGATGTATGCTTCTTGTAGTTTCCCTTTCTTGTGCTTTTGCAGGATCTTTGTGTAGCTGGGCCAGTGAAAGAGAAAGGAACTGGGAGCAAGCAGCAAGGAGAGAAGATTGGATCAAACATTAGCGGAAGACAACGGTTAGTGGATCTCTTTCTCCCCTCTCTTACATCTCATAAAGAAGTAATCTTGAATAGCTTTGCATTCGGTTGTTGCTGAGGTACTATCACCCTTAGAGTGGGATAGGGTCATTCCGTATTGGATACTTTTCCCAACAACATAGTAGGAATCAACAAGATGGAAAGTAGTGATGGCCATGTCGGTCACACGAGTTTGCACATAAGGGAACCGGGAGAACTATAACGAGCCGCGACCCTGCTATCATGGCTTCGCCTACACCTACGGAGAGATATACCCCACACAACAGCACACGAAGAATAACGGCTAAAAAGGCACTCGAAAGGTGCACACAGCTCGAGCTAGCAGGAAAGCTGAGACATCGCATCGGAGGTGCGACCACCAGATTAGCTATAGAAGGCACAGTCTCAGTGCCCCCCATAGTTGAAAGAGGGCACGGGACTATAAACTAATCTGCAGTAGGTCAGTGAGGGCCAGTCAGATAGCACGGCCGTGGCTACGCCAAAAGGGTTGCGCTGCCACATGGTGAGTTTGGTAGGTGACCGTTAACACCACTATTCCTGACAAGAAGTTCCAGATATGGCAAAGAGGCGTGGGCAGCGGGTCATTAAGACAGAAGTTCCGAGATAGATACAACAAGATCTGCCGCCTAAAAGATATTAATGCCCAAGCAGTGGAGGGAAGGGATATATATAAATTTGCGCGCTTCTATAACACCCTCTAGAGAACACTAGGAAAGGTGAGATCCAAAACAGTGACGACCAGCAAACACCCTCCTACCAAATGCCCCACGAGTTATGTTAGTGTCGGTATCTTCATCCCTCCATCAGTGATCAAATTTCTCTTTTTGCATGCATATTAGGTGTCTCATCCGATCAGCTGCATTCCATTAGGTCATGGATCAACTGATGGTAGTGGTTCTTTGTCAATTTCCCTCATGCCATTTATCTGCTGGCCTATTTTCACATGTACATGTCATTTGCTATCATTTTATTTCATTCCATTTGCAAAATTTATTTTAGGGTTTTTTAGGTCTCATTAGGTCTAGGGTTTGCCACCATGGTCTTTAAAAACTCAACAAGAGGTCAGCAGGCACATGATGATGTCTAATAAGTTCATAAAATTACAAATTTCATTGATGATATGCTTCGTAAAAGGTTTTTACCTCAAAACTCTGTTTTGAGGTGAAAACAGGGTTTTTTCTATTTTCATGTACAAATTTTATGTAATTTCAACGTTTTCATATGTAATAAGCTCCAGCTACTGCCCTTGGTCACCTTACCAAACTCCATCACTCCAGCCACTGCAAGAAAACAAAAATATCAAAGCATCAGTTCATCAAATGATCAAAAGAGTCAAATTGAAAAATGAAAAACAGGGTTTTTAAAGCAAAGTGAAAAGAACTTTAGAAAAGTGGGTTTGTAAAGGAAAAAATTAAAGTCAAGATGGATATAAAGTTCTTCTTGGTGTTTGAAAACTTCATTTTGTGCAAGAGAGAGAGAGAAAGGGAGAAAATCACATTTTGTGGGAGAAAGAAGGAAATTGCAGCAAAAATTCAAGTTTTCACTGGCACTACGCACCTGGGCGTTGGCGTGACGCACCTGCCTGGCGCTACGCACCGGGCGCAGGTTTTGAACTGTAATTTGGTCGTGCGCTACGCATAGAAAGTGTGCTACGCACCTGGGAGGCAGCGCTACGCATCTGCCAGATGAGCTCCAAATCACATTTCATCGATTTCACAAGCCTCCAATTTCACAACTAACCTCTCAACAAGTAAGTAAATCCTCTCATCTGACCTAGCAAGAGATTTTTTCATCTTTGGTGGTGATTTGAGTGTCTAAAAATGAAACCCTAGCTGCCTCCAAAATTTTCTAGGATTTTGTTGTTTTTTTTTTGTTTTAAATCCCTTGTGATTATCTTCCTACATCCCATGCCCCTGCACTAAATTTCCCTAAATCCCTTCCTCTTTCCCTCTCCCATTGGCACTCACCTTACCCCCTATTACCAAACCCTAAGCCCTATACATAATTCCTACCATTCTCTAAACCCTAATTCCCATTTCCTAAACCCTATACATTCCCTAAAACCCTACTTCCATCATCAAAACCCTCATTTACAGTTCTACTATCAGTCAATCCCTTTATTCCCAAAAAGAAAAACAGCAGTCACCCTATACTTTAAAAATCTCTTCATACTCATCATTCTTCACTCCACATTTGCAAGTATGGAAACAGATTCAGCATATGAGAGGGATGATGAAACTGTCAGTGATTCTTCCCAAGAGGCTCATGCACCAAGAAAACCACATAAAGGAGGAAAACACATCTGGGAGGAGCCCACCACTCTCACAGAGTTACTAGCTTGCCCTCTTGCAGTAACATGTTTTAAACATCAGTCTTGTTACCAGTTTTGTGAAATGGTGGAGAGGGTGAAATATCACCATGAACTTGCTAGGTTATTTGTTCTTCATCTTCATAATGGCCAGGTGAACCTAGCTAGTGTCTCTTTCACTTTGACACCTGAAACCATTGCAGTAGCAACAGGCATTCCTAATGTGGGAGAACAGTGGAATAAGGGGCAGCATGTGGGCAGAGAGCATTATGAGCCTTACATCAAGGCTAGTTATCAAAGGCAAATCAGTAGGGTCTTTCCTTTCAGATACTTGCAAGATACTTATGCTCCACTCATGAAACTCATTATCAAGTATTTCACCTGTGAAGGGAGGTTTTCTCGTTTGTATACTTACCATGTTAGATTGTTGATGCATTTCACAAGAGGATGATGAACCTCCCATATTTTATATGCAAAAATATTGAGAAGATGGCTACATATGTGCAAAGGAAACCTCTTCCTCAGCAGTTCAGTAGTATTTATCATTTTTCATTGATTAAAATTGTTGTTTTGCATTAGCTAAGCTTGCTGAATATTTCATGGGATACCTTCATTTCACATGAGGTTTTCAAAATCCCTCAAGTAACCCCATCAGTGTTTCAAGAGGAAAGAGGACCTTCAAACCAGCCAGATGTTCATGAGACTGAAACAATAGGTGTGCCAGTGTTTTTCACTTATGAAAAAGGCACAAGGAGATTATTTGCAGCTGCCAAACGAGTATTATCTCCACCAAGGGTGGAAGGGGTCTCGTTTCCTTCACCGGATCACAGGCAAATGCTATCTTCACCTGGGTTGAAATGGGCTTTTCCTTTTTCTTCAGTAGTATAGGTACATGATAAAGGAAAGAAACCTTTGCACGATGAAGGGCCTTCTGAAGGTCAAGGTAGAGATTTTATTTTTGGTTCAGGATGAGGACGCTGATTCGGGCTCCCAAAGCTCAAGACTCTTGAGGAGGTCATCAAAGAGAAAGAAGTTGACGTCCATGCCTTATCACTTGACCTTGAGAGGGCTAAGTGGATTATTAACTTCCTCGAGCAAGATAATAAGAAATTGAAGGACAAACAAACAATCATAGAGCTGCAAACCATAAGGGAAAATAGGCAAGCAGCAAAAAGAAGGAAAGTCAAATTGACACCCCTTGAGCAAGAAATTGAAGCTGACCAGGAATCATGGCTAGAGAGGGTAAACATTCACTTGGAGAAATTGCTTGAGAAAGCTAACAAGGAGAAGAAGATGTTGCGCCACATGGCTTATCACTATTTGGCCCAGAACAAAATTTGTAAGACAAGGATAAGAAGCCTAAAAGCCAAGTTAAAGAGAGATTTGAGGAGCAAAAAAGAGCAAGATAAACTCAAGATCTTGGCTGAAGCATCATTGGCCCAGCATAGCACCTAACAAAGATCACTCATGCCAAATTTCAAGAAATTTGGTGAAGTTTTTGACATTTTTGAATTTTTCAAGCAAAAAACAGGTTTTTCCGGCAGGTGCATAGTGCCACCGGCGCTATGCTTTTGATGGGGACCTCCATTTGCAAAATGGCTTACATATTTGGAATCAACATGAAAAAATATGCTTGCTCAAAAATGGTTGTGAAGTTTTGACAAGTTTTGGGCCTCCAAAAGGGCCAAAAACACCCAAAAAATGCCCTCTCTGCCACTTTTTGGCCACACAGGAAGCAGTCTTGGGATATTGCATTTTTGGAGGGGAAAATGGACTCCAAATCAAAAAATTCAAGTTGTCCCAGAAAGTAGACTCACCAAAATTTCCAATGAGCTATCCTGCACCTGATTTGGACTTTGGGAAGCCTTCCAAAAGTGGCTTGGAAAAAGCGTTATGCATAGAAAAAATGGCACTACGCATAGGATGAAAATTTGCCAATTTTGCCTGTTTGCTCAGAATTTCACCTAGTTTTCTACCAGTTTGACTTTTTCTCTCTCATGGTCAAATTCATGATGTAATATGATGTAAATAGATGTACTATGATGTAAAAATGATGAAAATTTACTTAAGGAGGTAGATACATCAGTTGTAGGTGGTTTTGAGCTGTAATGAATTGGTTTCCTAAGTTTTAGAGGCAAGTTGTTCCACTACCTACTTTTGTGTTCCTAGTTTAGATATGGTTGAAACCACCCCTCTTCTCATGGATTCGACCCCTGATGGATAGCACAGGTGGTTTGGATGTCTATATCATGTGTTTTTTCAGTCATTTGTCAAGGTTGGACTCTTGTGGATGCTTTGAGCACTATTGTACATCACTTCTGCAGTTTGGCAAGGAAATAGACCAGGGTTTTGCAGCATTTTGTGGGATTCTTGTGGCAAGGTGAATTAGTATTGTTTTCTCCTCTGTGATTCAGTTTATCATATGTTTATGTGTGCCATTATCTCTCTCTTTTTTTGCATAAATAAATGAATCAAGTGAAAAGGTGGAAATCATTGATGTTTCAGTGCTCTACCTTGGGGTTTATTTAGTTTTACATGTTTTTTGCTATTGGAAGAGGACTCATGACACTTGCATGCCCTCTCCAAGTCCTCACCAGTCTTTAGACTCACCATTGCACCTAATTTAAAGTATTAAAACACTTTCCTACCTCATCCCACAGAAACCTATGCAAATCTGAGCTCATTCCCCGGACCCAAAACTGCCTTCCACATCTCATCCAGCAACCAACCATTAAAATCAAACAAAATCCTCTGACCTAATATACCTAGCCTAAAATAAGCATTCATTTCAGTCATCTCAAGCCCTAGTTACC
This sequence comes from Pinus tabuliformis, assembly GCA_031772625.1. Taxonomy (NCBI): domain Eukaryota; kingdom Viridiplantae; phylum Streptophyta; class Pinopsida; order Pinales; family Pinaceae; genus Pinus; species Pinus tabuliformis. The sequence continues at coordinate 1,927,768,551 of CM062817.1, read as the reverse complement.
ATATTATAATTGATATTGACAAGGAGAAAACCCTCTCCCGACATGGTAGGGCTAGCTACCAGGTTAAGAATGTTTTGATGTTACCCTAGACCTGCCTTTCTCAGCCTGAGGTAGATTTAGGCTATAACAAGTTCCATGGCAAGAACCCAGGCACGGTTTGTGGAAAAACTCCATCCAACTCAGGAAGAGCCAGATGAAGTGACTACGGCTCTCGAGGTTCCAAAGTCCCCACGCACACTGTGACCCCGGAAAAAACAAGCAGATGATGGGGCCAGTAAGGGTATCATCGAGATTCAACAAAATATCAGTAGCCGAAAAGGGTAAGGTCGTCACCACCAAACCCGCCAACGACAACAAAGATTTGAAAGACCTGATTGCCCAGATTGAAGCACAAGATGAGGAAGAAGAAGATGTGTTCCAAATACCTTCATTACCCCCATATGTCTCTCCATGGAATGGGACGACCAAAATACTGAAGGACCTAGACACTGCAAAGAGTACGCTGCAGATCTTGCTTCTTCTAGATGAGATAAGGTTTGAGGGTTTTCCGTTGGGCCAAGTACCAAGTATCAAGTTTGAAGATTGGGATCTAGTGGACAGCGACAAGTTCCCCCAATTGGCCACAGATAAGTTATTACCATGGAAATGGTTACTAGGTGTGGAAAAGGCGGGTTTACTCAACCTGAGGTGGATACCCCACTATCACCACGCGACCATCACCACTTTTGTTATCTGGCAGTTACTATGTCTAGTACATGATGGGTATCTCTGGTTGGAAGAGCCGATTCCTATCACAGCTGATTTAGTACACTGAATTACCCACTTTCCTGTCAAAGGGAATGACCCCAGAAACATAGCCGGAACCAGTAGCAAGGTGGGCCTTGCAGAAACAATGAAAGCCAAATATAAGTTGGAAAAGGGAAAGCATGGGTATGTGATAGCGAGCATCAACGACCGCAGGGTGCGAGTCACTACCCAGCTACTAGCCAGTAAACTCATGAGGAAATGCCACGCCAATGAGGTGCCAGCCCCTATTATTGCGCTTGCGGAATAGTGCGCCGAAGGAGTTCAGTTCAACTAGGCGCAGTTTTTATGCGACGAATTTTTGACAAATTGTTAGGAAGCATAGGACAAAGGTAAGACATTTCATTATGCATGGTTACTACTATCAATCCTGCTGGTTAAAGGAGAACTGTCACAGGGTAGCCAGTTTCCCAGCATTGAGGACAGCCTACCTGAAGCAGTGTGGTATACTTCGCTTTGGGCTACCAAGGACGTAGCAAGGGTTTGCAAAATCAAGGATTTTTGGACCTTCATGGAGGGGAGTATCTGGACACGAATCGCACGTAGAGCACGGATGTCTCCAACGATATACAACAATTTGCAAAGCACGGCCAAGTTCAAAGTGGACATGCATAACTTATATATCCAGGCACAGAAGGATCTAAAGCAAGCATGGATCACGCTCCCATTCATTGCAATGGATGATGCCATTTATGAGGTATTGGCAGCATGGCCTCTAGAGTGGCGTGCCCCATACAAGGCCGTACTAGAACGAATGGTAGCACAATAGCAAAAAAAGGAACTCCAGCTGCAACTCACTAAATTGGCAGAAAAGACACATCAGGGACAAAAGGTAGCTTCGTAGTAGGAGGCGACCAAGGAAGTGATAGCCAAAGAAATCATAGCAAATCAGAAAATGTCCTCGGAATAGGACATGCAAAGGGAACATGAGACACTAGAATGCACGGACCATCTTACGGAATCAACCCAAGTCAAGCGGACGCGCAGTAAGGAATCATTGCATACACGCAAAAAGTCCAAAGCAGCAAAGGCTTTGGAAAAAGAGTTTGTTGACAGTAGCAAGCGAGAGAGAACTGCCCCTACAGGTGCGTTGGTGGAACTAATGATAGAACAGACAACTGTTTTGGGGGGGATCAGAGCACAGTTGCAGGCATTACAGGTGCGACACCTGGGTGGGGTGATCCTAAATCCAACAGAGGACACAGCTGCAGCCAAGCAGATAGCGCCCACCCACACAATGAACACCTTAGTGTTGCCAGCAGACACTATCATAGTAGAAGCCGAGGGTGACGTGCGTCATTGGGGGGTGAATCTAGCCGCTCTTCCTAGAGAAACCCTATACCAACTTCAGGATGGGGTAAACACTGAGCTTCGTGTCAGGGAAGGTCGCGCCCTCCAAACCTTGACAGAGCATAAGGGAAATCTGGAGCAGGTCAGTCTCTAGTGCAATGATTTGGTCGCACACAACCAAGAAGTGGAACAAGCCATGATGGAAGCTTGCAGCAAGGTACCAGAGTTAGCTATTCCAGCCAAACTTCTAGCAACTTCCAAGATTCATTGTATGGCCGTAGGATTTCGTACAGCCCAAGAGGAGGCCATGAAGGCTCAGTGGGAACTAAATTTACAAATTGCAGAGATAAGACTGAAGGCACAACCGTCCACACCTCCGAAAGTTAGAGAGCGACACCATAGAAAAATTCAAGAAGGATTGGAAATAATAAAGCGTGTGGTCCAAGATTTCGTGAGGCTGTTAGACCAATCCTTCCTTACGCTCTCCTCCCTCTAAGAAGACCCAACCATACAACAAGTGGAAATAGAAGCGCAGGAGTTACAGTGGACTTATGACACAGTCTGGGGGATTGTGCAGACGGTCACTATCACACAGTGGTTGGCTAAAATGAAGGAGGCCCAGGCTCTCAAGGCATAGGTGGACGCGGCTTGGAAAAAAGAGGTAGTGCTTAAAGACCACATCCAGCCCTAGCTTGATGAAGCATTCGCAGTCTCCACCACCATTGAGGGCAAGTTAGCGCACATGCAGGCAGCATATGATCCTTGATATGCTACTGATACTAATACATCGGCGGCTCGCGTAGAACATGTATAAAGGATGGCGGAAGAATTTGTTGCAAGTATAAGCAAAGCGCAGAAGTTGCTAACCAACCTCCACGTGAAGATTGCCGCACCATCTGAGTGACTCGGGATGAGTCACGATGATTGTGTTGGGGGATTTTTGGGTAGTGAAGGCCCCACGTAACAGTTTTGCAGTTCAAAGCCCACAATTTTGGGTAAAAGTATGGTAAAGACTCTGCGAGATGTGTGGAGCGCAAACTGTAATGAGTCAATTCAAAGGGTTGTCCACCAAAAAATAATGTAAAATAAGTCGGCCTATCCATGGTCCACAGACCATGGAAATATATAAATCGAGCAAGGTTCTATGGTTAGAAAGTAATTTGTGGTATGTATTTTGGATCTGGAATGCAATGCGGTTTTGAGGAAAGAAGTCTGGAAGCATCTGTAAGCCCGAGTCAAAGGTGTTGGTGAGTAGATAGAGGCTCTACAGCTGTGTGCGCAGAGGCCTGGTAGAGTCTGCAACTGTGTGCGCAAACCCCTGGAGCTGAGTGCGCAAGGTGGATCTGGTTGTATTGGCGAAAAAATTGAATAAAGATAAGTTGGTTCTGAAATACTGTGTTGATTCTGAAATATTGTGGATCTGGTTAATTTCGAGTTTATATATCTGTTTATGGTCTGAGTTTATGCAAATCTATAACATTTCTGGGTGCGCGCACTAGTTATCTTTATTAAATGTTTGTTTAAAGACTGTAAGAAGTAGATATGATCTGTAACAACCTCAGTAATAATAAATATTAAGGATTTGCTTTGTTCCGAATCTACACGGAAGCAGAGTAGCGCGAAGCTACAGAATGGTTCGCAAACACTCCGGATAACTTCAAGACATCCCAAGGGTGCGGAAACCTGGTTCCAGCACCCTCCCCTGCTACCATGGGTGAGACCTCAGTCCGCGCTCCGTGGACTGTTGTCGAAAGGGCCGGTAGCTGCGGGAATTGATTGACTAATAACTCTTCCAAACCTGGGTCAGGGCCCAATAAGCCAACACACATGCATTCTGGAGCTGACTGGAAAATGCAGACCTCTGATGAAGAAATGAACAGAACCATTGTGTTCATGGCGATGAGAGGTGTAAAAACCATATAAAACTTGTCAAATTCTGACAAAGTGAAAATTTTGCCCTCCTACAAAATTCATGGTTCCTTCATTAAAATATTAATTAATCTTCCTTCTGCCTAAAAATCTGTGCCTATAGCCTCTCTCCTCCTCGAATTGTGTGCAAAGGCAAAATTCTGAGTTTAATAAAAACTCATTGGCGGATTTACCAAGGGAAGTGGTTGGCGCATTGGCAAGTAAGGAAAATGGTTAAGGAGAGGTCGGGGGATCAAATCCCACCTTCTCCGCATATAACACTTTTATAACCAACAATGCCTTAAACCCTGCATTACACATTATCAGCACAACTGATGTTAGCTCATAAACATGTATTGTCGTTTCCAAAATTGGCGATCGGTGCTTAAAACCGGCGATGGCACACTGTCGACGGTGCATATATCGGCGATCGGCTATGGCAGTTGCATATATATTGGCAATTGGCTATGGCGGTTGCATATATATCGGTGATTTTATCGGGACTTCGCCGATATCCATATTGGCGATCGCACTTATCGGCAGTCGGCGCTGCGGAGGTATCGGCGCCCTTATCGAGGGTTACACCGACCTATAACATATACGATATATATATATATATATATATATATATATATATATATATATATATATATATATATATATATATATATATATATCTATTGTTATGACATATATGCGGGTTATGTGGAGGAGGGTTCAGTGGTGTTTTTTGCCATTGATCCCGAACCCTTGTGTTTGGATGGTTTTATATAGTTATTTTAATAACTATTGAAACATTTCATTATATGGTTATTTATTTAACCATTTCCCATGATTTTTGTCTCTTATGCCAGTTTTTAGGAGACAAATGAGAAAACGCCAAGTGTCAATGGCTGATGGGCTGCCATGTGGGTCCCATTTGCTTACTGGGATGCCATGTGGCATACTGTGGGCCCCACTTTCTCTTGTCATGTCAAACTTTGAAGAGCTCTATCTTTCGCATACGAGCTCGGTTTGATGAACCGTTCGCACCTCCATGATCAGGATGACGAGGTCTTCAATCTGGTCCTAGTTCAAGTACAATCTAAACAATTTGAATTTTGAGCCATCTTTGTCCTATGTGTCTTTCTGGAGCCACCTGGATCATGGGTTGTAACATCCTCCAATGTGATATGAGTTGTAGCATTGTCCCATGAAGGGATCAATGTTGTACTAGGATCCTCAACTTCGCCCTGTTGAAGGTCTAAAATCATAAACATAAATTAACATATATTTAACAAATTAGAAGCATAATAACATATACATTAAATTCAAACACATCAGTGGAGGCGATTTAAAAATGCAGGAGTTGCACCTGAAACAGGTGAAGAGGGTCCACTAGAGGTAGCAAGATCATCAACAAAAACATGAACACTTCCTCTGACACTTTGAATAACGTCAGAGGCAGGATCCATGAGTGGAATGTGCACTTTGAGTGGGCTATGTGACCTGTCATGAGCTCGACCATGTATAGTAGATCCCCTCGCACTATGACAGTTTGTTGTTGGGGCACGTATATAGATGCCTCTACATATTACATATAATACATATAAACTAATCCAAGAAAAAAATGTTGACCTAGAAAGAATGTTGACAAAAAAACCATTTATAAACTCAAGTAGAATAATCTAACCTAAAGTCCTAAACTTTAGAGTCCATTTTTTGATAATTTATCAACCAAATTATTGAGTTCCATGTAAACATAATCGAAAGAAGTGATCAAATCTACCTTCACACTTTTTCTCATTTCTAAATAATGCATTTTATTCATAGGGCATAAATATGTAAATATATATGTAAAAAATTGAAATAAACTTATTTGCAAAACTAATAAAATTTCATGCCAACCAAATACTCCAATAGACTTTAAGTTCTTATAATGTTTGACTTTGACATATGACATGTACTAGGTGCAAGCACATGAAGATAATGTTTTTGTTACAACCCACTACATAATGAAACAATATGGTACAAATTAGAAAAGAGTCAAAATGTTTCTATTCACTTTAAATGCACTTTTCATGATGGATTTAATGTATCTATCAATGATGCATTATTAAAACTTTTACACATATATATTATGTTTTAAATAGTTATGCTATGTTGAATGTTATAGTTATGATGTACATGTTACGCTATGTTATGTTATAGTTATAATGTTATGTCTGTTATAT